>CM017568.1:14378362-15007999 GCA_007844125.1 Sinonovacula constricta
CAATTGGGGTACTTAAATCGGTTTTATAGAGCTCTAACCTCGCACTTCCTAATGGGTTTCTCAAATGCAAGCAATGTACACAAGTATGTTGAAGGCAGTCAGTCGGATGTAAAGTTGATAAATCTTCCTTTTTATTGTGTGTTTTTGAGTATTTTTAATATTTTAAGGAAGTGCAAGTATTTAAACTTTGGTATTATAATGTATTATTAGTAGCGAGCAGAGTAAAGTTCTTTATACATACATTTATTATAAATGTCGAATGTAAATATCTTGCTACATAAACATGTTTTGTTGAATATCAAAGAAGCGATCTTTGTAAGCACTAAAATTTTGTCAACCATTATAATTGATACATAATTGATAAATTGTTGTTAAATAGTAGCTTTTAATCCTGATACCATGCAGTCGTCTAAATGTTATATTTTTAATGCCATATTTGTGTTTAAACTCATTTTTAACAAGCGAACTGGAAACGAACTGGTTAATTTTGAAGAGATTTATGTATACAAGTACTGTTAATGTACGACCAACAAATAATTGTTTATAGAAAAAATTATATTTAATAGCTAATTTAAAAACGGAGTGAATATTTTAACTTATAAACGCTTTGTTTTGTTGAATTACTTGCTTTAACAATCACTTGTGGCATTTAGGATTTTTGTTAGCCCCTGCATTTTCTGGCGGATTTAAGCAGTTTTCATAAAACATTTGTTGATTTTAACCCAGGATTGTGTTTCTGGAATCTTTTCTCATCTGTGTGATCCCCAGATGCATGGTGTATGATATGATTTCAAAATGTATGCACGATTCAGATATTTGAATAACTTATTTGCCGAGTGTGTACTCAACGTTGTTTTATAATTTCCGTATTAAATTAAACAAAGCTGTTAAATTGGAGATAAAGCCACTCCACTCTATAGTCAGTCCGTACCCTTCATTATATCAGTGACCTTAAAGTTCATACTAAAAAGTTTCCGCAAGAACCGCTTAGACAATGTTTTACAAAGTAACAAGTCCTACAACTACAGTTAACTTTAAGATATAAATGATTGTAGTGATATTTAAGTTGTATTTCTGTTCATCTAAAATCTCACCATCGATTAAGATGATTTGAGTGAATGTTTTTTGATGCGTCATTCTGTTTTACACTTATGTCGTCCACCACGGAACACTTGCGACAACGCCGAAATGACGTTAAATAGAGGATCTGATATGAGTGGTCATTAGGTACTGAACATATTAAACGAGTTGAATGAAACGATACGAAACTGAGGCCTGAGTTTCGTATCGTTTCAGACAACGAGTTTAATATTCTCAGTACCTAATGACCACGAATATTAGATTCTATTTATCACATAACCAAAACACCACCTGTTTATGTTTACAATGCATATCTTTTTATAGGATGAAAGTCGGCCTTGACATGTGTAATTCGGTTTGTAAGAATCCGCACAAAAGATAGTTCCAGTCTTTACTCGACCATTTTCCACACAAAGGCAACAGATTCGTCTACAACATGACTAAAATGTTATCTTTTTATTAATTATAATGAAATTGTCCAACAAAATGCATAAAACGGCAACAACAAATTGATCGGGAAATGGCATGTACGCCACACATACTTAATGACGTCACACTACGACAATGACGTCACACTACGATAACTAACTAGTGAGTTACCAAAAATAACGCATGAGTGTTACCTCACGCTCCCGCGGTAGGTTATGTGATAAAATTATTTTCTGTTAATGGATGTTTCCTATATTAATTTCATACACTCCTTCCGAATTTTTTGTAGCGCTCTAACCATTTCTACTTAGCACAAGAAAACCTACCCATGTTTGTAAATGGCATGTGAACTGCAAATTTCATGCCGAGTATTAGCCCGTAATTTCTGAGGTCGCCATTACCGTTTCTTCTCAGTGACATAATTGTATGGTGCAAAAACTGAAAAGCACAATTGTTTTAAATGGTGTTTTTTCAAATTTTACTATATGTTGCACAATACGGATAGGAACTTGCTATTATTTTCGTTTTCAAAGCTTAGCACTTTGCTACTATAATATCGTGCCGTGATATTTTCCTACATCCAATGATATTTATATATTCCAGTTAACCAGGTTTGCACCATTTTGTATTAGCGACCAGTTTATAACCACATAATAGTTACAACAAGGCTTTATAAGCAACACCATTAGGAAGCGGATTCAAAAATTATTTCAGACTTGCTTGAAAGTTCATGATAACTAAAAGTTCTATTTATCTTACAGTAAGAATAATATACAGGAAACTGTTTAACAAATGTGCAGGAAACCTTAAAATGTTACTTCCTGTTTGTTGTTAGCACTGGAGCATTGGATAAATCGCGATAACTTAAGTATGGATACAGATTATTAATGATAACACATGTTACATACTGTCAAGATTGCACGGAAATCATTAACAAAACAGTCTTAAGCAACAAAGTGACGCTGTAAAGTTCAAAATTTCGCAATATAGATCAAAACAAAATATAACTCGAGTGACATAAACATATGGGTATACTTTACACATGTGATTTACAAGATACAATAAGAAAGGACACCGCACGACTTACGATGTTTTAAAGAAAACGAGTGAGTAATGTAAATATCCGACGATCCTAAAGAAATTGTATTGCACAACTACAGCAAAACCGGCATATGCATGAATATTAAATGCACATGAAGACTATTTATTGATTTCAAAGGACACCAATGTGAACGGGGATTTATTAAATCCAAATGTGATTCAGGAAGCTTCATGCAAAAGGATATGTTGCAGAGGTTGCAGATTCATCGATGAAAGAGTCGGGAAAAAGTCAAACTGGATAACTCAAATAGATCCCTCACGCCACCATGAAGGACAATGATGTTTTGTTACTCTTCGTGAAGAAGAACAAGATCCGAACAAAGGTTTGCATGTGAAACATTATAAATACAGAACCTTCTCCTGAACGCGAAGCTACGTCAAACAATGTATTCCTGCACAGTAAGCATCGTTGTAGCGATTCTCGTGATGTCCGGGTCATGGATCTCTCATCTGCAAGCATGTTCTGTGAAAAGACAGAATAAAAAAACAGATACTTGCGCTATGTCTTTATATTCGTGTGGCGATGGATATTGCTGCTGCAGCAAAGACAAGAAAAAGATCATTTGTTCGGGTTTCGGTCCTCAGCTGACGTATATTCCTTACATGACCGCTCATAAAGTGTCATTTTATCAGAACAACTATCTAACTCGCATCAGCAAAGGGACTTTCAGCAATATTTCACACCCGTCTGCATTGCACGAATTAATACTATGCAATAACAGCATTACAGGAATTGTACCCGGAGCATTTCAAACACTGTCAACGTTAAAAAGGCTAGATCTGAGTGATAATTTCGGAATTAACCTTACCGCATTGTCATTGTCATTCAATGAGTTGAAAAATCTATTGCATCTAATATTACAAAACTCTGGATTAAAACATCTGCATAAAGACTTCTTTCGTTATGTAAATTTCACACATCTAAAGAGTCTAGATTTAACTGGAAATGATTTTGCAGTGCTAGACTTTACTTTCTTTTCGCGTTTAACAGTTTTAGAGAAATTGAATTTATGTAGTTGTAATATCTCGGAAATACGACCGTTGGTGGTACTTCCAAGACTAAAAGTTCTGTTTTTAAACAATAACTATTTAACAAAGTCACCGCCAACACTTTGCCAGGAAAATTCAACCAACAATGCCTTACCAGAATTAGCAGTTATTTATCTGAGTACAAATTTATTCTATAACTTAGACGATGGTTTCTTAGAATGTTCACACACATTAAGAAAGATCACAATAGATGGAAATAGATTTACAACATTGAAAAATAACACGTTTGCAAAATTTCCGAAATTGGCCGTCCTATTTGTTAGAAACCTTGCGCCGCATTTAAAAATTATAGAACCGCTTGCTTTTCAAGCTCAGAGTCTTCGTACATTGTCATTGCGTGGCAACAATATAAAGTTCAAAGATGGGAAAAATGCCCTTTTTCTGAAATATGTAGGAGGCCTAACCGAATTAGAAATATCACACAACAACTGTTTCGGAATTCCCGCAAACATATTTTCGGACATATTTTCGTCATTAAGAACTCTCAAAAAACTTACTTGTGAAAGCTGTAAGATCAGTCATATAAATTCTGATTTATTTTTAAACTTGCCTAATCTAACATTTATAAATTTATGTGACAATCCGATCGGAAAAATAGGAGGAGTTTTTGATCAATCAAAGGAACTTAAAAGCATTCTTATAAAAGACAATAAAATTACAAATGTCAAGGCCACCGACTTTTCCATTAATCTATTCAAGTCGTTGGAATCATTGGATCTAAGTGGCAATCCGTTCAATTGCACATGTGACCTAATGTGGTTTAGAAATATAATCGGGGAAACTGGACTAATTGCGAACCACACTCACCTTATGAACTGGCCAGACAAGTACTTCTGTCAAAGGAGATCTAAAAAAACAACCCATCTTCTACAATACTTCCGACCGACGGAAAAATTCTGCAGTGAGAGCAACATTTTTGAAACAACGGTTATTATTTTGTCAGTGGTGATGTTTTTGGCAACAGTGTCTATCACTTTTGCATATCGAATGAAATGGTTTCTTTGCTATTGGTTTTACAAGTTAAGAATCAAATGTCAACCAATTCACGAAGAACGAGAGCCATTGATTCAAAGCGTCCATGCCACTTACGATGCGTACATTATTTTCCATGAAAAAGATTCAGAGTTTGCACATTTTGCGCTTCCACAACTTTTAGAAGGAGAACTTGGCTACAAGTTGCACATATGGCAAAGGGATGCAGCACATGGCTCGAAATTAGAGGTGATGTTTGATGCTATCTACTCGAGCCGCGCGGTAATTGGAATAGTTTCAAGCCATTTTCTTCAAGACAGCTATTGCGATTTTCAGCTTGATGTGGCTTTAGACAGAGACATAATCAGAAAACAGAAAGGAGTATTTCTAATCTTATTGGATGATATAGACTATAATACACTAAATAGATACTGGTGCGTGATTCTTACAAGAACACCGTCTGGCACCTGGTGTTCAGACCGCACGAGAATTGAGCGAAATGTTTTTGACCAAACAATAGAAAGGTTTATGAGACAAGTAAAACAATATAAAATCATCACAGATCCCGAGTGGAAATGCAATACAAAATAGTTCAAACGAACAAATGAGGGCAGGTCACGTGTATAAATGGAATATGCTGCCAGACCTTTGTTTAAGAAATGTTGATTTTTACTACAAATGAATTCATAACCGGAGCTCCACTGTATATATCCATAAGTATGTTTAATGTTATATATTTAAACTATTATTATATGTGTTAACTTGTTATCAAAACTATCGCTTATTACATGCATTGGTATTATGATATTTAAAAAAATAAAATAAAATCGAACGAGAAGATAACTACGTTGTGCAAATGACTCGTTTGACAGACTTCTTACAGTAAAAGGACCTTACCTATGATTGTAAGAAATGTTAGTAGATGTTATGTTGCATAATGTGAATTTCTTTACAGCTTATGAAAATAACAATGCTGACTGTACATATATATTCTTTGTTGTAAAACCAATGACTCGAAAAAGCATTTTATAGTGAGCGCCTTATCCACCCGATTGTATTGTCTATTGACGATATCAAAATTATAACTGTGCAAAATGTTAATCATTAATAATTGTAGCTCACTACTAAATTAATTGTGGATTTATTACCAAAACATATTATATTCCTGAGCTTAAGAAGTAATAGGCTCAAAAAACAAATTCCCACCAATTGTCCACAAAACATAAAACCAAGTTCGATTTCTAAAGAGTGTGAACAGAAATAGAGTTAAGAAAAGATCAGATCTTAATAATTTAACTCTGTTCAAAGGTGATTTAAGAAAATAAAATATTTGAAATAACATGTGAATAATAAGGGTATATTGTTTATTGAAATATAAATTGTTCTTTAATCGTCTTACTGTCTAACACGCAGATGTTAGACGTGTCTGTATTAAGATGATACAAATGTATTTTAACATATAATTACTTAGATTTTATTATACGTCATCGTTGTGGCTGTTTTGTTTTATTCCAAACATGTTGCTTCTTCACTCTTTAGGAACTGTTGAGTCGCCGAGTCATTTACTCATCAACATATATGTGTGTGTGTGTGTGTGTGTGTGTGTGTGTGTGCGCGCGCGCGTGTGTGTGTGTGTGTGTGTGTGTGTAGAGAGAAAGAGAGAAAGAGAGAGAGAGAGAGAGAGAGAGAGAGAGATAGAGAGAGAGGAATAAAACATGTTAAACATGTATGTTATTGGAATATCACGTATGATTTAGATCTGCTGATGCTCAATTCATTGTCGTTTATATTTGCTTATGCTTTGTATAATTTCCAGGAGAGCCAATCATTACACAATTATGTTCAGTTGTTGACTTTAAGCTTAAGTGGAGGATAGATTCTCATGTCCAAATAAAACCGCAGCCATAGCGTCGTAAAATAAAATACACAAATAAACATTTTTGTTCTTTAAACTTGTGTTTATTTCTTTTAAAATTAAGTTAGCTTAATAATAATCAAACTACTAAAAAGTATATATATATACATATATAGTATATATAGTATATATATGTGTGTGCATTGTATTTGCTGGGAATTTCATTCATTATATATGTGTGTAAATGTCATATTAATTGTATATGCTTAATTCCAATTTAATAGAGAAATACTCAACTTGTATATTAAACCCATTCCGCAAAAAAGTGTTGTAATGTAGTATTGAGTATCTCTGATAATTGATTAATACTTTGTAAAAATACTTATCCATTTGAGTTAAATATGAAGCTGTGATAATAACATAGATGCAATTAAGGACTTTTAAAGATGAACCTATACAGACTCCATCGTTATTTCCATTGGGTCTGTTATGTCATGTCGTAATCTGCGACCGACGTCGAAACGTTGATGCATAGTGAAAATGTGGGAGAATGTCAACAAATAGTTGTTTCTCAATTTAAATACGTGCCCATGTAATACAATGACCTTGACTATTCTTCATTAACTATTAACATAGCATATTAAAATAGCTGATGTTATGTCCAGGTTTCCAACCAGACAAAGGGATGTAACAAAAGAAGATATCTTAACAGGAACATGTATAAATAAGAGCTGGCACAGCGACTTCACCTTATAACATATTTTTACCAAAAACTTACCTACTGTTAGAATAAATTAACATATTGTGGCAATAGGTTACTGCGATAAAACATTTTTAACCAAACATGTTCAATTTAAAAATGCTAACAAAATTATGAATTTTTAGTACATTTTGACACGTAGTCATTAAAAACATACGACGAAATTTTATGAATTGTCATTAGATGATTCAACGAAGTTTACCGAATCGTTATCATTTTTTCGGCTGGATCAACCGACTGCGTTGCTTTATGAATATCCATTAAACCAATAGCATTAGCATTATTCCAGAAACTTGCTTAACGATCATCATTTTGATGTCTTTACTCGGACGATTGCGTAGGTATATATGTATTTAAGATAAATCTTTAATGTAAGATAAATAAACATTAAAAGAAAAAAAAGAATAGATCTTGACTACACTTTCTATAAATAAGCACACGAATGTCAACAACAATTAGCCGAACGGTCGAAAACACATCCGGATTGCCCTCAATTATAAAAAAAATAAGTATGTGCAACTATGAAATACAAAGATTGCAAAAAGCACAGAGACGAGACATAACACACAAAATAGGGAAAAACAGTTACCTTGAGACGGTCAATCGACAAAAAGGCTTAAACATGGTTTGTGGAGCGCTCCAACCACGAAATTCCTGAACGTTTTTCTATCAAACAAACAGTATAAATAAAAATTTCGTCAAAGTGAGACAACTAACAGTAAGCACCAGCATCGGGTGTAAAAATGATAAAAGGAACTAATATACAGACAAATAAACTTATTATAAACAACAATTGTACGGTAGGTAAAAGCCTTGACAGCCTAAAATGCAAATGAGAGAGTAGTTTGAAATAAAACAGCACACAAAGCGGTGACGTATAATAAGTACAATTTAATGACGCTATACGATAAAAAAGCAACGGCACCATATGTCAAATGTGTCAAAATGTGAACTTAACAAAAACACGAAGGCAACCATCGAATTTTAGAATAGAAAACAACACAAACAAACAAAAAAATGTAGTATTGAGAAGAGATCATAGGTATTGCAATTAAAATATTATGTTATAAAAAGCGGGGGATTCATCAGCAATTGGTATGTTAAAAAAGACAAATAAAATCTCGAAGGTATACCTACTGTGCAATCTCACGTAAAGGGCATGGAGACTGCTCAAGTTATTTCACCTATACAGGGCACGTCTGGAGAATTAATTTCACAAATCGAAAGCCTTTTTATAACAATTTTGAAAAAAATGAACTAGTTTCTAGCATCGAAATCTTCCACTTTAGTACAAATCGTGCAAACCGTGTTTATTGGCATATGTAAATATCGAGGTGATCAAGGTGAATCATAATTAATGTATGGATAATTCACAATACTGAAGCAGAAATCGTCTCTCTTGTCATAGATTTTAGTAGAGACGTTGTCACTGAAAATAGCAATCTTAACGTGTCATTGTGGTCATTGAAGTTAAACAAACAGCATACTCAATGGACATGACGCATAAATATATAATTACAGATCATCATAAGATGCGGCAATGAAATTATTTATCGAATAGAATAAAAAAATACTATTCTACAGAGGATCGCAAGATCTGTAAAATGCTATATTACATGCTTAAAGAGGATTTACCGAAAAGCGATATAAAAGAATTTGTGCTGGTTGCTAATTCGAAACATATGAAGCAATATTTTACATGTCAATATTGGTTTGCATGCTAGACCACATTTCATATGCACAATATCGTAAATAAATCCTTTCTACTGATTTGGTTCATCAAAGGGAAATAAATCCAATGAACCGACCATTGCGCAAGTGTAATTCTTTATTCGACTATCTTCTAGCATTTGAGGATTGTCATCAATGAGTCGTTCACAATATACAAATTCAACCAATTAAAAACAGCAAATTATTTCGTTTAAGAGAACTACATGTATATGGCAAGTGAATTAGAGGCAAAGAGCCGCGAACTCAAATTATTGTCTGCTACTCAATTTCAGTTGCTAGCTCAACAAAAAACAGTGGCATTCTCGGTTCTTTTATTTGAAAACAAAATCTCTCTCTAAACACCTGCGAATCTTTGTTATTGCCTATGCATTATTATTCTTTTAAACTGTTATTCCATAAGGGACACAACTCTCCATAGCGGCGCCTGAATATATACATAATGAGATAACTCTGCATAGATTTATTTATATCATCTAACACACAGAACGACAATGGCAAGCCCAATTATTCTTTTATTCGTAAACCTCAAAGAAAATTCCGAAAGCATTTTAATCGAACTTAAGGTGTTCGACGTTGGGATTGTGATGTCCTTTTTTCAAATCCGATGTTTAATGATTTTGTGATTCCCTATGCCATCCCATCCCACAGATGGCACAGGAAAAAAGGAATGTCTGGCGTCATTTCGATCCTGATATATCCCCAAGACAAAGATAAACGAATACAGCGAAAAGTTTTACAGAAAAAAATAATCGAATTAATTCGATTTTAATAGAGGGGCACTTCCGAGAATATATTATCAGTTAATAGACGCTGCCTCATGACAAATTCTTAGCAAAATAATGTTTTACTTGCTTTGATATGTTCACTTTAGAGCTAGCAATATATCACTTTGTACAATCGTACGATACTACAGGTTAGTTTCCATGTATGCATATTATCATTTACCCCATACCAATATAACGAACACGGATCTCTAAATCTTCAAGCATGCTTCATATGTAATGCTATTACAATTACAATTACATGGCATTTATATAGCGCAAAAATTATGTAGACATATTCTATTGCGCTTCACACAAGTCCTAAGATTTTGAATCATGTTAAGAACAACACTATGTACACTATGATAAACACAGTTTTCTAAATCAGTGAGACTGGAAAGACATGGCGCCCAAAGAAACGATCGTCTATTCTGATTTTGATCATCAACTGATATATATTAACAGTTTTTAAGGCATTCAATGTTTTGCAAAAGAAATCTCTTTAACATAAGCAAAGGCATATTCAACAATGTTTCATCTCGGAAGTGGAAAAAATTTAGTCTTTGCAATAATAGTATCGCAAGAAACGTTCCCGAAATATTTTAAACACTGACAAAGGTAAAAAAAAATCTTGATCTGTGTTATAATGTTTGTTATTATATTGGAGTATATTTCACTATTCTGAATGTTTCTCCGCGAAATAAGAAATTTAAGTTTAAATTGCCAACTGTAGGCTACACTTTTCTACAGAAAGATTTCTTCGTCGTTTTTAAATACCAATCGTATGATTTTTCTCTATTCAACGGGCTTAAATTTTGCATTGCTGGACGTTTCTTTCCTTTGTTCTCGAACATTTTCTACAACCTGGTGCTCAGACAGCACAACTTAAAATAGAAAAAGTTTTCGTCTAAGCAACAGTTGTTGAAGAAAAACAAAAGAAAGAAATTCGAACACCTTTTTTATATTGATGTTAAAACGGGAAATCAACGGGAAACCAAGAAATAAAAACAATCCAAACAACCCATTATGCTAATAAGCAAAAGGAACAATGGCCTTTCTGAAGAAACAATAAAACAATTTAAAGCAGAGCGCTTATCACAAATGGGGTTGCAACGTTTAATATAATATTGACGAGCAATGTGTTAAAAAGAAAGTGACCATCCACCGTAAAAACTCACTCTATCACTATAAATGAGAAAAGATCACGGAAATAACAGGGATTGTACACAGAACTGAGTCATCCCGTCTTTTTAAGTCATTACAAAAATAACATTAGAAAAAAGCGTTTCAAAAAGTGATAATAGTTTTCTTCGTTATTCCATGTTTGCATTACATAGTTACTTCCAAAAAGGTCATGCCACTTATATAAAAAATGTATATTACTTTAACCCAAAAAAGTGCAATTCTTGCTGTGTTGTTTGTGTGTCTTTTTAAGCTCATTATATTTTCCTTAATAATTCAAACAGTTATGTACATGACCAGCGGGGTTTCACCCTATCATCTAATGGCTATCTTTATTTTCCGTGTCACCGGTTGCAGCGTTGTGACAAAAATTAAAAAGAGACATTCACATACCGACCAGGCAGACTAACACTTTACGTTGGAAAATGCGGACCGAACTACTTTTTCTTGCCTTGCTTGCGGGTGTGGCAATCCAAGGCAACATCATACCGACTGTTGAAATTAATCCTGTAGATATCCAATTTCTTAAGGGGAACCCAGAGCTTTGTAACAGTCGACCTCTTTTCTCGGTGTTGCCTGGTAATGGCTGGGACAACCTTCGAAACAAAGAGATGGATATGGTTGTCGAACATAATTATTCCCGCTGCTCTACGACAGAAGATGCCCAGTTTCTAATTCCTAACGATGTCTTAACCATCGCTAGTAAGACTAGCAGTGTCCAGACAACCGCGGAGTTGATAGACCATTGGGATAACTACACCTCCACCGTGTCAAGCTCCATTAATGCCGACGCAAATCTGGCTTTTAAAGGCTTCAACATCGGTGGCAAGTTCTCGACGGAATATTCTTCGTTAAAGGAAAAACAGTACAACGACAAATCCGTCACGACACGTACACAGGTTAGTGTTTGTAGGGAATAATTGTTGTTGTATACAATCAAAATTGCAAAATACCTTACCTGCTATTTTTGTGGTCAGCGATAAAAACGCAGTGCTATCCATGAGACACACACTGTCACAATTCCGCTAGTTGAACCCTAATATTTCATTTGTATCTTTGTCTAGAATATACGCATTTCTGTTTTGTGTCAATAGTAACGTCTTTCTTAATACCTGAGTATACAATTTTAATGAACACATTACAGTGGAAGTACATAACCCAATCATTTTTGGCTCGTACATACAAATTTTATAGCTCGTTGCTTGTTTATGACTGTGGAATATTTGTTAATCTTAGATCTAAATTTTAGGCAAATTTTCATGCCTTACTATTTCTGGTTCTTATAGCTTCATTTCAAACTTACAAGTTCAATAATTTTCAGACCATTGTTCTTTTCTAGCTCCATTTTAAGTTTGCTTCGTTTGAAGTTGAATAATTTTCAAGACGGTGTACTTTGTATGGTTCGTACAGTCCCATTTCAAGTTTATTCCTTTTAAAGTGTCATATTTTTGAGGTCGGTATTCTTTTCCTGGTTTTTATAGCCCCATTTCAATGATAACACAGACCGTTTTATATTTATGATTATTTCTGACGGATTTCAGTTAAGTATAACTGTACTAGCAGATACTAAACTTTTGTTCTTGAAAACTCCATGTAAAAATCTATGTCTATTTCTGATCATTACACACCAAGTTCGATACAATTTCTGGTCTATTTATTGGTTCAGTTTTTATATAAAATAGGATCAAACATCCTCATTTCAAGTGCAATACATTTCTCTTCTGTTCATTATTTTTCTTTCAGGACAATTTTACTTTCCTCTACTTTTCAGGCCCGCTACATGCTTTATCAGGCTAGACTTAACCGGGGTGTATCTTTGAACCCCAACTTCAAGTCGCGTGTTAAGAAAATCGGATTCTACGTCACCCTAAACAAACTAGATCTCGCGCGTTACGAGAGTCAGTTGCTAGTGCGAGATTATGGAACCCACGTGATTACAACCATGGACGTAGGAGCGCTGATTCTCAAAGTAAATATTGAGTCTTTAAATCCAACCTTCATAAATAGTCGAGGTGGGGTGGGGTGGTGGATTAATTCCAAGTTCATGCTGACCTAAATGCTAATATATATAAAGGTTTCCAGAGTTCAAAGGGTTTACAATGTGAAACTTTGTTTTAGCATGGTTAAAGCGGTTTAGAGGGTTGTTATATGTTATTTTTAATTATCTAAACAAGACAACGTTTATTGGCATAAACAAAATCTAGTTTGTGTAATAGCCAGTACCAGAAATACAGAATTCACAATACTTAATAGTACTGTTGTGGCCAGGACAACGGATACTATCTCAATTAAATGTACAAATATGTATAAAACCTGTAACTTCATCAAATGAGACACCATAAGTATGGATAGACTTAACTTTTACATATATGGTTGTTGGAAAGTGTATACTTCTAAGTGCTCATATGGTTATTTATAACTGTTCCTTTAATACGAAAATATGACAAGGCTCTGTGAGTATTTCTACATAACTATATTAAAACAAAATACATAATGTTTTGCACTAATACTGAATATTGTCCTATATATAAACACTAATTAGAAAATACTGAAAATCAATTAATTCTTCGATTTAATTATATAAAACAATAAGGGTCAACATCAAATAACTTAACCATTACAATTTACAATTTAAACAGACAGACCAGATTAAGGAATCGTACATCGGACAGTCCACAGTGACCAAACAGTCAATAACAACATCGGCAAGTACCAGTTTCTTCGGAAGATTCTCTTTCGGGGCCAACTTTGCCTATTCAACACAAACCAGTAATGCAGAGCTTCAATCCTACCTCAGTCAAGTGACGACATCAGACATCCAATCCATTGGCGGAACAATGTTCAAGTAAGGTGCCACCAGTTTCGTCATCCGGACACTTTCTGCTTAAAGAAAATGCTGTATCTAAATTAATAACAAGCCATTAACACCTGACATTAAACCACTTACGTTGTCAGAATCTAGGCGATGAGCAAGTTCAACAATATCCCCCCTCCAAAAAGATGAATGTATGCTTGTTTTGAGTTTACACAAGCTTGATCGCCGTTTATTTTACCACAAGATTCTCATTTCATATTTATTATTTAAATTATTTCGTCACTAGTTACTTTTAAGTGTAATATTTATGAACGATTTTCTACTCTGAACCTAACGAAACACAGTCTTTTGAATTCCAGCAAACTCACTTATTAACTTCAGATCTAACATGTTAATCCAGTATGCTACGTTGTTTAACGAAGTTTTTCTGAGCAAAGATGGCGAACGAACTGTGACCATGGCGCCAAACTGTTACACTCGCAATTGTACAACGAAACCTGGAGACATAACTTTCGTACGTAACACTTTACTTGCTGGAAACACCTTAAACATGGGATATCCTCTTTGGTTAATCCAGCATGTGAAGGTTATGGATTTATCGCCAGTGGTCTGGTGATAAAGTCATTGGGTCTGAGGATTCGGACTTCGAGGCCCCGACAATAACGAGAGGTTTTCGAACATTAGTACAATTAACTATAAAAACTGTCCAAGCAGAAAATGTGCATCAGCCTCTCATCACACAAATCATTATTGCTTATGTAATATTTTTCTGGAATATATGTCTTTTTTCTTTCTCTGTATCTCATTTTTTTTACTTTAAAAAAAAGTAGTTTTGTATGGAAGCATTTTTGTATCTGGATTATGAATACAAAGAACAATGTATATAACTTCCTAAATTTATGTGGTACTGTGGTTTATAAACTGACATTCCAAGATGGATACTGCTATTAAGTAAATCTGGGTGTACGGAAGCAACTATGAGTCTGAACATATTATGTTTTGAAAAATAAATGTGTAATAAAACTCTTGACCAAAACTTGACCAAAACAATTCAACTATGTTATAAATGGTCTCCTGGTGTGTTGCATATTCCATTTATCCAAGTGAATTGATCATCCGAATCTTTAAGATCCTTTCGAAAATTGTCGTGACAGAGCTTTGCTCATAGCAGAGTTTGAAACCTTGGATCCCTAGTCCAAAAATGTAATATCTTGCCACAAACACTTCAGAGATACTGCAAGATAGCATTGGTGCAGAGCATCAAAGGTCGCCGTCGAGGTCCTGTCCAGCAATGGAACCTGTATGTCTAACAAAAATAAACCGTCCAAGAAACAGCAAAACCTTGCGACGCTCATAAGAGGGTGGTTGGCTATCAATTAAGTGTTTTTTTAACATTGTTTTATTAAGATTTAAAAAAGACTATCGGCAATTATAAATTTATTATAACAAGTCATTTGAAATGCGCTTATTCATCATCTAATATAACATGATTGAACCATATAAAATAATATATGCGACAACAGATGGCAGAGATCTTCTCAAGGAACGACAAATGTCAAGGGGAAAACTGTAAAAAAAAGTGTATACTTCGCTTTCATTATAGTGCTCTGTTTGCGTTTCAGACCGATCAACTTCTCAGTTAACCAATGGATTGACAGCATTAAAGAAAACATGGTGGCAATAGACGTAGACGGGGACCCGCTTACATATTTCATTACCCAGGAGGCTCTACCTGAAATACCTGTCCGAACTATTGTCGAGGTTCAGAATTTTGTTGCCGAGGCCATCGCCGGCTACTACAAGCACAACACATACAGAGGATGCACAAACAAAAAATCGCCGAACTTTAACTTCCAGGCTAACCTGGATGATGGCGCATGTCAAAATCCTCTGACAAACTTTACTTTCGGAGGTGTGTACCAAACATGCTCGTCTTCTGGTTACACAAATCTCTGTACCAACATGCTTCAGAAGAATCCTCTGACAGGCGATTTCACGTGTCCCATCGGTTATTCCGCAGTTCTTCTCAACTCCGGCACAAAGTCGTCATCTACTTTAAAGCGCGAGTGTCCAAGGTGTTATCTTTTATTCCATTGTTGCAAGACACGGACACTAACAGCTAGTGCATCATATAGCGCCTATTGGTGTGCTGCCGAAGGCCCTGTTGGCATGAACCAAGGTTTTCTTTTTGGTGGCACGTTTACGTCCAAGGTCGTCAATCCTCTGACTCAAAGAAACTCATGTCCGCAACATTTCTATGGTATAAAAGCACTGCAAGATCTCACTATCTGCGTGAGTGATGACTATGAAATCGCTGGTCGGCTCGCTTTGCCGTTTGCTGGTTTTTTCTCCTGCCAAACTGGAAACCCGCTTGCAATTTCAGAGGAGGTAAAACTCTTACAAAATGCTGAGACAAGCTTTACCTTAATGAGCTACATTCAAAATTCAGGAATTAGTTCATACCCGAAGCAATGCCCCAAAGATTACAGCCAGCATTTAGTCATCGTGGACTCGGGCTGCGAAATCAACTACTGTGCCAAGGCAGGAGCATTTTCTGCAAAGGGTTTAATCGCTGTGCAGCGACCGCCGTTTATGTCTTTTCCAGCGCATGAAACTGACGGCCTTGATCCAGACGATTTTGCGATCAAGGGAACTGGCAACGAATGGCTCTCGACGAAGCAAACAGCCGCATTGCAGTTAAGCAAAGCAAGTACTATTTCCGACTCGAGCGAATCCGGTTCAAAATCTGGTTCAGAGGGTGAAATGTCTGCACTAGGAGCTGGTATCTTAGGGGCCGTACTCGCGCTTGTCGTCACTGGTGGGGTCTGTTTGATCGTGTTTATAGTACGACGAAAAAGGACAGCTGCTGCCGCTGGGCCTGGTCAGTCATATGGCAATGTGCACGTAAGTACTTAGATGTTTTGTTGCTCTTTCTCTAATTTCGTCAGTATGGAATCTTGTGAAATGTAGTCTGCTTTGTAGTTTATCAGTAAATAATATTTAAAGGCAACATATAAACGAATTACATACATATAATTTAGTCGCCGATTGACTGTTTTATCGGCAATTATAGTCTTCCCCAGAAACAGAAGGTTAAGCCAAGACACTCAAGTCTTGACGAAAAAGATGAATTGGTGTAAACCTCTTTGCTAAGGCTCGAATGATGAGGATGGTTACATAATTAGATGTGGTAATATGCTTAGATTTTGCGGCATATTATAACAGTGCTTCCAGACCAGATGACTTGAAAGTTTGTTCTTGTGATGGATGACCCAAAATATAAGTTATGTTGAATAAATAACAGTTTTGACTTGTACATGTAAAATGGTTTTATACTTCAGGATGCTGCTGTTTAGATGTTGTGTGCAATTTACATTTGATGTCAACCGAAACCATCGGACATTTTTAATGCTAATATTGAACAACTTTAAGAAGTTTTGAAATGCTTGTGCTGTACCTTGCTTGTGTAAACTACAAGCGCTACTGAGAACTACTGTGTTCCTTTGTTTTCGTTTCATGGGCGTTCTTCGAATCGTAGTGACATTTACATTATACCGGCCAGATAACAAATTTGTCTAAGGACCAATGGAAATACAAAAACTACGTGTTTCTTTGTTCCTTGAAATACTTTAGTTCCTTATATCTTTTGTTCTATAATGAATGCAAATATGTTCCGTTCCGTTGTTTATAGACTCAATAAACGATATTTCTTCCCCACATGATTTTGGATTGCTATGAGATAATCTTCCGCTTATATTTGAATCGTTAACGACCCGGAATAAATCAGCTACACAGCTTTTAATTAAGTTTGAGTCATAAAGACAACAATAATTTAAGGTTTAAATGTTTCGTCGAAACTTCACGAAAGCTTCAACTGAGAAAGAGAACACAATATTTCAACTTTTTTTCATATATATATGTTCTATATTATTTCGTACTAAAACAAAAAACAAAACAAAGGACACGAATTGTAAGATGGATGATAAAAGGTTTTGCTTAATAAAGTAAAATCGATATTTTCTAAATTAACATTTCACTTATTATGTTTTATTGCACATGTGAATTTTCCGTGATAAATTTCTGTTAATGATCATTTTCGGTTGTTTGTTCTTTTTTTAAAAAAAAAACTGTTTGTGATCTACAGAGTTTATCTTTTGCGATTTTATTTTATTATTAACAATAAATATTTATACTTTCTTCATGATTTTTTCTTTCTTATCATGTTGCAAATTGCATGCGTGCTAAAATGACGCAAAAGTCCATTCTGACAATAAATATTAAATTGCTTTATGACCAAAAGAATGAACTGGCGTGTATATCAATGCAGTGTGTCTTATGATAAAGTCTTCTAATTATCACATTTCTAAGGGTGTTTTAGTCAGAGTTTTAGTTATGTGCAAGACGCCACAACTGCGTCACTATCAAATCGACCATTGTGATGTTTGTACTAATTTATACGCTTGGTGAATTCTCCCCCATGCTCAGTTCTGAGGTATAAAAGCTTTGGAGCATTAAAAGAATAACAAACAGTCGTGTCGCGTCACTTTTGAGTCCTCCAATCGAAAGACCACACACTCTGTTGAAACCGTATTGTTTAACAAGGCTTCGCTTTTTATTTGTCAAAAAAATATCAAAAGTGTACATTTACCAAAATGTCACCATGTCGCTTCAAGCCAAGCGTTGAACAGTTGCACTTCTCCATATATCAGCGCACCTGTCAAAACTCCACTAGAAAACACCTCGTCCATTTCTATAAAATAGTAATAGCCTGTATTTCCAAATATCGTTAAATAGTTAGGAATGATCAGAACTCATGTACACACAATTTATTTTGAACCGCTTGTCAGAATTTTAGGACACTTTCCCACAACAATTGTCAGAATTGTTGCTGTGCATTTCTTAATGCGTTTTGAGGATATCACAAGAAAAGCATTGATGCAAAGTTTAAGGAGCGTCCAATATGTTAAGAATAAAAGCAACATGTTATCTGTCGAACGACAACTCCAGAAATCCGATGAGTACTTTGACTTAAAGTGTGCTAAAATATTAACAATCGACCTTCAAATGGACAAAACAAATGCCGAAAATTTGTATTGCATATTGTCTAAATGTATCAAACAGTGTATTTATTATGGTTACTAATCTTTTAAGAAACGCATTAAAGAAATATTGAACGAATACAAAACTGCTAACAGGTGAGAATGAAACCTGCTTAACCCACGTGGTTTGAAATTGCAAAAAATCGGTACGTTATATACGTGGTAAGTATTGAAGTGGTACAAATTTGTAACAACTAATAACCACTCGCAATCCCTCGGCCATTTCCACGAATAAGACATGTCCAGATACCGCTGAATAGATACGAATGACATGATAACTAAAACAAGAGCCCATTGCCCAATTTTTAACGCATACCGTAAAGGGCGCTGCGCCAAAAAAGTGATATTTCCTCAGTATCATAGCAGGCCAGATTACAGTGAAGGACTTTGGCAATTATGTGCAGAAATTAGATAAATGTTTCTTCATAAATGTACTGACATTCAGCCGTCTAATTTAATATGGTAATTAATTTATAAACCAATGTATGCTTTAGCAAGCTGTCTACCATATCACAATGTAGCTGTTGAAGTTTTACCCTCTGACAGTACTTTGATTAAAGCTCAAAGTTAAATTATCATGCATCAATACAGACATGTAACTTAATACAGAATGAAGAATTTGTAGATTAAAATCCATGACTTGAGCAATTCTTACTTAAGAAATGTCGATGAATATTGGCCTAAGTTTCTAGATTTAAAAGGCAGCTTTTTTATTACTTTGATTAAAAAACCCGCACCACGTTCAGCACTTTGATTATAAGATAGCAGTTGTAGCTACAAACTTTATCTTAGTAATTAGATTATAAGAGGGCAATTTTAGTACTTTGTGTAACAGACTTTACTTTAAATACTCAGATACAAATACCGCACTTTGAGTATTTTGATTAAATATCGGCAATTCGGCACTTTTCAGTAATAAGGTCACAAACAGGGTACTCTCAGTAAGAGGATTTAAAGTGGGTACTTTAAGTTTAACAGAAATTACCTTAAGTACTTATGTATTTAATGAAAAGATGAATACTGACCATGGAAATGGGCGAAGACACGATTTAACTGAATTAGTGTTCAGAATATTATAATACCAAGGAAATTAAGTGGCAAAATTAAGTGGCGAAATGAAAAAAACTACAATAGTCTGATCGGATAGTTTTTTTAACAGTTATTTTTTTTATTTTAATCCATAGTACAATCTACATATGTAATATACAAAGTCAGGTCATGACAATAATGAAGTAGTCAGTACATTTTTAAAAGAAAGGCAATATTCATGCACTGAAAAAAGGTTTTTAAGATGTGGTACATGTCTATATTTGTTAATACATGTAGGAACTGGCTCGACTGTTCGAACTGCTAGCGATCCGATGGTAATATATATAGAATATATAGAACAAAGAAGTCAAATGCAAGGACTTGCAAGTTTTGATCGACCGATCCGGTAATTCTACTAATTCTACTAATCCGGTGTTCAATCGACTGTATATGATTTTTGCATGATTTATACTTTATTACACGCACTGACAATTGTTTTGATATGTGTATCAAGATGGACAATGGCATTGTTAATTATTGTAAGCTATGTATACAAAATGTCTAAAAGGTTATTTGAAAACCTACATCCAAGAACCTTTATTCTCTCAGGACAAGTAATATTCAGGTCATATCATTGTTTTACATTTAACGTGATTACTTCCATTTTACTTGAGGTTTTTTCAACTTGACTTTCATTTCTGAGATTTTGCCATAATTGTTAAGACTCCATTATTTAGAAAGAGATTCACTGGAAAAGGTTTGCATGTGAAACATTATAAATACAGAACCTTCTTCTGAACGCGAAGCTACGTCAAACAATGTATTCCTGCACAGTAAGCATCATTGTAGCGATTCTCGTGATGTCCGGGTCATGGATCTCTCATCTGCAAGCATGTTCTGTGAATAGACAGAATAAAAAAACAGATACTTGCGCTATGTCTTTATATTCGTGTGGCGATGGATATTGCTGCTGCAGCAAAGACAAGAAAAAGATCATTTGTTCGGGTTTCGGTCATCAGCTGACGTATATTCCTTACATGACCGCTCATAAAGTGTTATTTTATCAGAACAACTATCTAACTCGCATCAGCAAAGGGACTTTCAGCAATATTTCACACCCGTCTGCATTGCATGAATTAATACTATGCAATAACAGCATTACAGGAATTGTACCCGGAGCATTTCAAACACTGTCAACGTTGAAAAGTCTAGATCTGAGTGATAATTTCCGAACTAACCTTACCGCATTGTCATTGTCATTCAATGAGTTGAAAAATCTATTGCATCTAATATTACAAAACTCTGGATAAAAACATCTGCATAAAGACTTCTTTCGTTATGTAAATTTCACACATCTAAAGAGTCTAGATTTAACTGGAAATGATTTTGCAGTGCTAGACTTTACTTTCTTTTCGCGTTTAACAGTTTTAGAGAAATTGAATTTATGTAGTTGTAATATCTCGGAAATACGACCGTTGGTGGTACTTCCAAGACTAAAATTTCTGTTTTTAACAATAACTATTTAACAAAGTCACCGCCAACACTTTGCCAGGAAAATTCAACCAACAATGCCTTACCAGAATTAGCAGTTATTTATCTGAGTACAAATTTATTCTATAACTTAGACGATGGTTTCTTAGAATGTTCACACACATTAAGAAAGATCACAATAGATGGAAATAGATTTACAACATAACACGTTTGCAAAATTTCCGAAATTGGCCGTCCTATTTGTAAGAAACCTTGCGCCGCATTTAAAAATTATAGAACCACTTGCTTTTCAAGCTCAGAGTCTTCGTACATTGTCATTGCGTGGCAACAATATAAAGTTCAAAGATGGGAAAAATACCCTTTTTCTGAAATATGTAGGAGGCCTAACCGAATTAGAAATATCACACAACAACTGTTTCGGAATTCCCGCAAACATATTTTCGGACATATTTTCGTCATTAAGAACTCTCAAAAAACTTACTTGTGAAAGCTGTAAGATCAGTCATATAAATTCTGATTTATTTTTAAACTTGCCTAATCTAACATTTATAAATTTATGTGACAATCCGATCGGAAAAATAGGAGGAGTTTTTGATCAATCAAAGGAACTTAAAAGCATTCTTATAAAAGACAATAAAATTACAAATGTCAAGGCCACCGACTTTTCCATTAATCTATTCAAGTCGTTGGAATCATTGGATCTAAGTGGCAATCCGTTCAATTGCACATGTGACCTAATGTGGTTTAGAAATATAATCGGGGAAACTGGACTAATTGCGAACCACACTCACATTATGAACTGGCCAGACAAGTACTTCTGTCAAAGGAGATCTAAAAAAACAACCCATCTTCTACAATACTTCCGACCGACGGAAAAATTCTGCAGTGAGAGCAACATTTTTGAAACAACGGTTATTATTTTGTCAGTGGTGATGTTTTTGGCAACAGTGTCTATCACTTTTGCATATCGAATGAAATGGTTTCTTTGCTATTGGTTTTACAAGTTAAGAATCAAATGTCAACCAATTCACGAAGAACGAGAGCCATTGATTCAAAGCGTCCATGCCACTTACGATGCGTACATTATTTTCCATGAAAAAGATTCAGAGTTTGCACATTTTGCGCTTCCACAACTTTTAGAAGGAGAACTTGGCTACAAGTTGCACATATGGCAAAGGGATGCAGCACATGGCTCGAAATTAGAGGTGATGTTTGATGCTATCTACTCGAGCCGCGCGGTAATTGGAGTAGTTTCAAGCCATTTTCTTCAAGACAGCTATTGCGATTTTCAGCTTGATGTGGCTTTAGACAGAGACATAATCAGAAAACAGAAAGGAGTATTTCTAATCTTATTGGATGAAATAGACTATAATACACTAAATAGATACTGGTGCGTGATTCTTACAAGAACACCGTCTGGCACCTGGTGTTCAGACCGCACGAGAATTGAGCGAAATGTTTTTGACCAAACAATAGAAAGGTTTATGAGACAAGCAAAACAATATAAAATCATCACAGATCCCGAGTGGAAATGCAATACAAAATAGTTCAAACGAACAAATGATGGCAGGTCACGTGTATAAATGGAATATGCTGCCAGACCTTTGTTTAAGAAATGTTGATTTTTACTACAAATGAATTCATAACCGGAGCTCCACTGTATATATCCATAAGTATGTTTAATGTTATATATTTAAACTATTATTATATGTGTTAACTTGTTATCAAAACTATCGCTTATTACATGCATTGATATTATGATATTTAAAAAAAATAATAAAATCGAACGAGAAGATAACTACGTTGTGCAAATGACTCGTTTGACAGACTTCTTACAGTAAAAGGACCTTACCTATGATTGTAAGAAATGTTAGTAGATGTTATGTTGCATAATGTGAATTTCTTTACAGCTTATGAAAATAACAATGCTGACTGTACATATATATTCTTTGTTGTAAAACCAATGACTCGAAAAAGCATTTTATAGTGGGCGCCTTATCCACCCGATTGTATTGTCTATTGACGATATCAAAATTATAACTGTGCAAAATGTTAATCATTAATAATTGTAGCTCACTACTAAATTAATAATGGATTTATTACCAAAACATATTATATTCCTGAGCTTAAGAAGTAATAGGCTATAAAAACAAATTCCTTCCAATTGTCCACAAAACATAAAACCAAGTTCGATTTCTAAAGAGTAAAATAGACTTAAGAAAAGATCAGATCTTAATAATTTAACTCTGTTCAAAGGTGATTTAAGAAAATAAAATATTTGAAATAACATGTGAATAATAAGGGTATATTGTTTATTGAAATATAAATTGTTCTTTAATCGTCTTACTGTCTAACACGCAGATGTTAGACGTGTCTGTATTAAGATGATACAAATGTATTTTAACATATAATTACTTAGATTTTATTATACGTCATCGTTTTGGCTGTTTTGTTTTATTCCAAACAAACGTGTTGCTTCTTAACTCTTTAGGAACTGTTGAGTCGCCGAGTCATTTACTCATCAACATATGTGTGTGTGTGTGTGTGTGCGCGTGCGTGCGTGCTTGCGTGCGTGTGTGTGTAGAGAGAGAGAGAGAGAAAGAGAGAGAGAGAGAGAGAGAGAGAGAGAGAGAGAGAGAGAGAGAGAGAGAGAGGGAGGGAGAGAGTAATAAAACATGTTAAAACATGTATGTTATTGGAATATCACGTATGATTTAGATCTGCTGATGCTCAATTCATTGTCGTTTATATTTGCTTATGCTTTGTATAATTTCCAGGAGAGCCAATCATCACACAATTATGCTCAGTTGGTGACTTTAAGCTTAAGTGGAGGATAGATTCTCATGTCCAAATAGAACCGCAGCCATAGCGTCGTAAAATATAATACACCAATAAACATTTTTGTTCTTTAAACTTGTGTTTATTTCTTTTAAAATTAAGTTAGCTTAATAATAATTAAACTATTAAAAAGTATATATATATATATGTGCATTGTATTTGCTGGGAATTTCATTCATTATATATGTGTGTAAATGTCATATTAATTGTATATGCTTAATTCCAATTTAATAGAGAAATACTCAACTTGTATATTAAACCCATTCCGCAAAAAAGTGTTGTAATGTAATATTGAGTATCTCTGATAATTGATTAATACTTTGTAAAAATACTTATCCATTTGAGTTAAATATGAAGATGTGATAATAACATAGATGCAATTAAGGACTTTTAAAGATGAACCTATACAGACTCCATCGTTATTTCCATTGGGTCTGTTATGTCATGTCGTAATCTGCGACCGACGTCGAAACGTTGATGCATAGTGAAAATGTGGGAGAATGTCAACAAATAGTTGTTTCTCAATTTAAATACGTGCCCATGTAATACAATGACCTTGACTATTCTTCATTAACTATTAACATAGCATATTAAAATAGCTGATGTTATGTCCAGGTTTCCAACCAGACAAAGGGATGTAACAAAAGAAGATATCTTAACAGGAACATGTATAAATAAGAGCTGGCACAGCGACTTCACCTTATAACATATTTTTACCAAAAACTTACCTACTGTTAGAATAAATTAACATATTGTGGCAATAGGTTACTGCGATAAAACATTTTTAACCAAACATGTTCAATTTAAAAATGCAAACAAAATTATGAATTTTTAGTACATTTTGACACGTAGTCATTAAAAACATACGACGAAATTTTATGAATTGTCATTAGATGATTCAACGAAGTTTACCGAATCGTTATCATTTTTTCGGCTGGATCAACCGACTGCGTTGCTTTATGAATATCCATTAAACTAATAGCATTAGCATTATTCCAGAAACTTGCTTAACGATCATCATTTTGATGTCTTTACTCGGACGATTGCGTAGGTATATATGTATTTAAGATAAATCTTTAATGTAAGATAAATAAACATTAAAAGAAAAAAAAGAATAGATCTTGACTACACTTTCTATAAATAAGCACACGAATGTCAACAACAATTAGCCGAACGGTAGAAAACACATCCGGATTGCCCTCAATTATAAATAAAAATAAGTATGTGCAACTATGAAATACAAAGATTGCAAAAAGCACAGAGACGAGACATAACACACAAAATGGGGAAAAACAGTTACCTTGAGACGGTCAATCGACAAAAAGGCTTAAATTTGGTTTGTGGAGCGCTCCAACCACGAAATTCCTGAACGTTTTTCTATCAAATAAACAGTATAAATAAAAATTTCGTCAAAGTGAGAAAACTAACAGTAAGCACCTGCATCGGGTGTAAAAATGATAAAAGGAACTTATATACAGACAAATAAACTTATTATAAACAACAATTGTACGGTAGGTAAAAGCCTTGACAGCCTAAAATGCAAATGAGAGAGTAGTTTGAAATAAAACAGCACACAAAGTGGTGACGTATAATAAGTACAATTTAATGACGCCATACGATAAAAAAGCAACGGCACCATATGTCAAATGTGTCAAAATGTGAACTTAACAAAAACACGAAGGCAACCATCGAATTTTAGAATAGAAAACAACATAAACAAACAAAAAAATGTAGTATTGAGAAGAGATCATAGGTATTGCAATTAAAATATTATGTTATAAAAAGCGGGGGATTCATCAGCAATTGGTATGTTAAAAAAAGACAAATAAAATCTCGAAGGTATACCTACTGTGCAATCTCACGTAAAGGGCATGGAGACTGCTCAAGTTATTTCACCTATACAGGGCACGTCTGGAGAATTAATTTCACAAATCGAAAGCCTTTTTATAACAATTTTGAAAAAAATGAACTAGTTTCTAGCATCGAAATCTTCCACTTTAGTACAAATCGTGCAAACCGTGTTTATTGGCATATGTAAATATCGAGGTGATCAAGGTGAATCATAATTAATGTATGGATAATTCACAATACTGAAGCAGAAATCGTCTCTCTTGTCATAGATTTTAGTAGAGACGTTGTCACTGAAAATAGCAATCTTAACGTGTCATTGTGGTCATTGAAGTTAAACAAACAGCATACTCAATGGACATGACGCATAAATATATAATTACAGATCATCATAAGATGCGGTAATGAAATTATTTATCGAATAGAATAAAAAAATACTATTCTACAGAGGATCGCAAGATCTGTAAAATGCTATATTACATGCTTAAAGAGGATTTACCGAAACAGCGATATAAAAGAATTTGTGCTGGTTGCTAATTCGAAACATATGAAGCAATATTTTACATGTCAATATTGGTTTGCATGCTAGACCACATTTCATATGCACAATATCGTAAATAAATCTTTTCTACTGATTTGGTTCATCAAAGGGAAATAAATCCAATGAACCGGCCATTGTGCAAGTGTAATTCTTTATTCGACATCTTCTAGCATTTGAGGATTGTCATCAATGAGTCGTTCACAATATACAAATTTAACCAATTAAAAACAGCAAATTATTTCGTTTAAGAGAACTACATTTATATGGCAAGTGAATTAGAGGCAAAGAGCCGCGAACTCAAATTATTGTCTGCTACTCAATTTCAGTTGCTAGCTCAACAAAAAACAGTGGCATTCTCGGTTCTTTTATTTGAAAACAAAATCTCTCTCTAAACACCTGCGAATCTTTGTTATTGCCTATGCATTATTATTCTTTTAAACTGTTATTCCATAAGGGACACAACTTTCCATAGCGGCGCCTGAATATATATATAATGAGATTACTCTGCATAGATTTATTTATTCATATCATCTAACACACAGAACGACAATGGCAAGCCCAATTATTCTTTTATTCGTAAACCTCAAAGAAAATTCCGAAAGCATTTTAATCGAACTTAAGGTGTTCGACGTTGGGATTGTGATGTCCTTTTTTCAAATCCGATGTTTAATGATTTTGTGATTCCCTATGCCATCCCATCCCACAGATGGCACAGGAAAAAAAGGAATGTCTGGCGTCATTTCGATCCTGATATATCCCCAAGACAAAGATAAACGAATACAGCGAAAAGTTTTACAGAAAAAAAATAATCGAATTAATTCGATTTTAATAGCGGGGCACTTCCGAGAATATATTATCA
This sequence comes from Sinonovacula constricta, assembly GCA_007844125.1. Classification (NCBI taxonomy): domain Eukaryota; kingdom Metazoa; phylum Mollusca; class Bivalvia; order Cardiida; family Solecurtidae; genus Sinonovacula; species Sinonovacula constricta. The sequence continues at coordinate 14,405,804 of CM017568.1, forward strand.
GTTAATAGACGCTGCCTCATGACAAATTCTTAGCAAAATAATGTTTTACTTGCTTTGATATGTTCACTTTAGAGCTAGCAATATATCACTTTGTACAATCGTACGATACTACAGGTTAGTTTCCATGTATGTATATTATCATTTACCCCATACCAATATAACGAACACGGATCTCTAAATCTTCAAGCATGCTTCATATGTAATGCTATAAGACATGGCGCCCAAAGAAACGATCGTCTATTCTGATTTTGATCATCAACTGATATATATTAACAGTTTTTAAGGCATTCAATGTTTTGCAAAAGAAATCTCTTTAACATAAGCAAAGGCATATTCAACAATGTTTCATCTCGGAAGTGGAAAAAATTTAGTCTTTGCAATAATAGTATCGCAAGAAACGTTCCCGAAATATTTTAAACACTGACAAAGGTAAAAAAAAATCTTGATCTGTGTTATAATGTTTGTTATTATATTGGAGTATATTTCACTAATTCTGAAATGTTTCTCAGCGAAATTAGAAATTTAAGTTTAAATTGCCATCTGTAGGCTACACTTTTCTACAGAAAGATTTCTTCGTCGTTTTTAAATACCAATCGTATGATTTTTCTCTATTCAACGGGCTTAAATTTTGCATTGCTGGACGTTTCTTTCCTTTGTTCTCGAACATTTTCTACAACCTGGTGCACAGACAGCACAACTTAAAATAGAAAAAGTTTTCGTCTAAGCAACAGTTGTTGAAGAAAAACAAAAGAAAGAAATTCGAACACCTTTTTTATATTGATGTTAAAACGGGATTGTCGACAATTGTTTGTAGTTTGCAGCATAACTCCATCTTAAGTGAGGACTAATGTGTACACAAAAAAACGTAAGAGAAGTAGTAGAACTGTTGGGTGTGCTCTATTTATTTAAAGACTTACCACAGACTTGGTCATACTTTGACATTTGGCTTAAATGTGAATACCTTTGTCCCCTGCCTTGTAAAATTTTGATATACGTTGCATTACTAATAGGACTTTGTCATTTTTCCTTATTAATAATTATGTTTAATGTTAGACACGAAATTCTAACGTGTTTGTTGATATTAATGGAAGTTGTATAGCTATTTTCGTGAGATGAACATTAATATTTTTGTTAGAAGAAAGTGTATAATAATTTCACTGATAATGAAGCGTTCATATTCTTCATGTTTAAGTAGAGGAAGCCAGAGGAATATCACCGAGAATTGAATAATTATCAACAGTATTGTGATATTTGTCAAACGACGATACACTATGCAGATGCATATAACTATCTACTTAAGTTAAATGCCTCGGTAAATAAATGACTGTAAATAAATAGCAACGGATAGCATTATGTTAAATAGTAAAGACGACATTTAAAACAACAATCACGATTTACTACATTTTGAAATGGCAAGACACCAATATCAATATGCACTATAAAGTCACAACAATCATGAAACGAGGCATTATACGCACATAGAAAAACCAGCAGTTACCGCCTAGCGACAGGAAGTCGGCAGAAAAGCAGACTGGGAGTCGGCAGCAACGCAAAATTTAATTTTGTTTGCAAAATTTACATGAAAAGAAACCCAACAAATAAAAACTATCGAAACAACCCATTATGCTAATAAGCAAAAGGAACAATGGCCTTTCTGAAGGAACAATAAAACAATTTAAAGCAGAGCAATTATCACAAATGGGGTTGCAACGTTTAATATAATATTGACGAGCAATGTGTTAAAAAGAAAGTGACCATCCACCGTAAAAACTCACTCTATCACTATAAATGAGAAAAGATCACGGAAATAACAGGGACTGTACACAGAACTGAGTTATCCCGTCTTTTTCAGTCATTACAAAAATAACATTAGGAAAAAGCGTTTCAAAAAGTGATAATAGTTTTCTTCGTTATTCCATGTTTGCATTACATAGTTACTTCCAAAAAGGTCATGCCACTTATATAAAAAAAATGTATATTACTTTAACCCCAAAAAGAGCAATTCTTGGTGTGTTGTTTGTGTGTCTTTTTAAGCTCATTTTTTCCTTAATAATTCAAACAGTTATGTACATGACCAGCGGGGTTTCACCCTACCATCTAATGGCTATCTTTATTTTCCGTGTCACCGGTTGCAGCGTTGAGACAAAAATTAAAAAGAGACATTCACTTACACACCTACTCTTTTGTTTGCCTTAGGTCTATTTTTTGTTGATCGACCTGTTTGTACAATAGATTTCTTGTAGACACGTCTTTCTGTGCACGTGGCCAGGTCTTTCTAGACAGACCTTCGACCGGGTCTATCAGTAAAGACCTGGTCACGTGCACAGGCAGTATGTTTCCTGTAATATATAAACATACACATAATTATGTAAACTTTCTTTGTATTGAATACAATACACATCTATAAAATAATTATGCAAGTTGTATCTAACGCGTATTTGTTTCAATGCATTTCATAAACACCTACGACAAAGTAAAGAAATTTTGTATTGGAACGTTTTGCATAGTGAAATTCCATTCTAAAAACTTGCGTTTACATTTGTTCATAAAGTAATTACCCGGTAGACTCAACTCAAACGAAATACGTATTTAAATGTGTATTTCAAAGCTTTATGCTAAAGTTATCCCCAAAAGTAAAACATACTCTATATTGTGTTTTTTGCACATTGTTTATACAATCAAATCAGACAAAATCAAATTTAGAAGTCATTTCCCTTGCATTGGTAATAGCCCTAGATGAAATATCAATAAATCGCAGGTTCAACGATTGCCTGTCATAACCAATTCTGTAATTTATCATTCTAAATTTGTGTTTTAATAGCACGGGTACAGTCCAGAGAAATGGTCAGCTATGCATCGTTAAAATAAGTTTGAAAACAGATGTTCACTCCAACTCTAAAATTAAAAAAAAAAATGATCGAAATATTGGAATTTTGGTAACATAATCGCACTAACCTGTATGCATTTTGAGGTTCTTTTCCTCGAATAAGTCTAACGCTTGGGACAAAATTTCATCCGAATCATATCATTTAAATCATATGAAAAACAACATACTCTTCAATGCTCCGAAATACAAATAACGGAAAGTACTATCCGATTTCCGTTAAACCGAATATATGCACAAATATCATGAGATATTCACAATTAATTTATTATAGGTGGAAATGTATTGTGGAATTGGTCACATTGAAATTATGCGACTTTTTATCAGTCAGTGATGGGGGTAAACCAGTGGCAGTTTGGTTGACTTGTTCATCTTTGAAATGCGAAAATGGCGGTTTAGTGGTCCCTTGCAGAACCGCAGAAACGAGACGCTTTTGCTCATCAGTCGTGCGTTTGTAGTTATTAATAGCATTACTACGGTGACCAGTTTGCTTCATAATCATTTGCTCGGGAAAATGTTTCTTAAACAGTCGTGTTGCCGTAGTGGCCCTAAGTGAATGATTTGTGTAGTAACCATGGTAACCGGCCATTTGCATCATTGTTTTCACAATATCTTTCAGTTTATTGTGACCAACTGGAGCAAGTGAAAACCACACACAACCAGCGGGCGTTGTTAATGGCTGAAAGTAAAACGTAGAGGACTGTGCACTTGGGTTAAGACGAGAAATGTACGTCCTATACAACTTGACTGGACAACGGTCACTTCCAGGAATGGCATAGGCTCGAGCTCTATGAGGCTCAATTCTCCTGTGTTTGAGGCCCCCCTTGTACGTTTTAGATATACTTTCACAATATTCAAGATATTCTAAACCATCAGTATCCGTAACTACCCAAAAGTTATCTAGTGTCAAATTTCGGTGTTCGTCACCGCCTCTTAGACCAAAATTTACACCTACTGTCCAAAATAGAGTGTGAAAGAGAGTCTTGGGATTGCTTGTTCCCAATATTCCCTTTTTCCACAAGGTGTTTTCCTGCTCTTGTGTAATAACAGATGCCTGACGTTTGACTAACCCAACACCTTTTTGGGTAACTGCTTGCATAACGTTATCAAGGCAGTTCATGAGTTGTGTAAAGCGTGGATAGTTAAGGAAAAAAACCCGGCGGCCATTGACCTGCAAATGTTTTTGAATGGCCATAATTATAGAAAAAAGTCTGCCACTGGTGTAGTCTCCACCGTCACCTTTCTTTAACGACAAAACAAAGCTACTTAAAACAAGATTAATGTCATGTTCCGACAACGGCAGAAGATCTGACGTGTTTAAAAGAGTTTGTTTGACCACGTCTTCATCTCCGTGTTGTAATACATAATCTACCTATTCCTGGTAAAGCTTGACTGTCCACAAAGACTTTCTCAGCGTATTGGCAGGAATAGAAGGTTTGGACTGTCGCTCCAGCTCATACTTGTCGACCAGTTTAAACCGTGCACTGTCGTTGGCTGAAACAATACAACAATGTTATAGTGATTTTATCAAGACAGTGAAATACATGTAACCTTTGTTGGTCTAAATGAATGAGTACCAGAGACTATAATCGCGCCAGTCATTTGTTCGGTCCTAAATCCAAAAAAATCCGTCTATTGTTGGAGAAAACATATCTACCCTAACCGATGTGAGAAGAACAATGAAACATTTTTTTTTATTTCAAAATTATAGCTTTTTTCTTGACGACTCGATATAAGAATTAAATGACTGTACGCATTTAGTCGCTCCTTCAATAAAAATTACTGGTGACCACTGAGCTATTGGTAACATGTTACATTAGACATTTTTTGACTATAAACCACCACCGTTGTCCACTGGTTACAACATTTAGCTTGTAAACTACAGCCTTATACCTCTGTGACTGACCACTACATGTAAACAGAAAAGTGCCAATGAACATGATAATTCCAGTCTATGGAACTGATCAGACCCTAGGAAAAATGTATTACATAACGTAATTGCTATTATTGTTCTGTATGTACACATGTAGGTAGATTTTGATGTATATGAATCCCTAAAACCGTAGTACATATATATTATTATATATCGTAACAAGAGCACCGCCTGCGGGTGCCAACGCTCGGCTGTTTACTTTCAAGAGAATGTATATCTGCTGTAGTTACTTGTGGTGAAGAGGTGGAAATTTTAAAAAAAGTCAGTCAATGAAATATGTGATGGAAGCAAATTCAAGGAAAATTTATGATTATAATACATAAAGCCATAAGAAAAGTATTTGAAATGTGCATATATAATGAATTTTCTAAGTAAAAAAGGGGCATAATTCCGTAAATAAACAAGATAGAGTTATGTTACATGTCATGTAATGTGGGTCATCATTTTAAAGAAGTATGCAAAATTGAAAGGAAAAACATGAAGCCATGACACAAATATTTGAAAATGTGCATATAATAATGAATTTTCTAAGTTAAAAAGGGGCATAATTCTGTCAATAAGCAAGATAGAGTTATGTAACCTGTCATGAAAATGTGGGTCATCGTAGGAAAGAAGTATGCAATGTTTGAAGGAAATATATGAGGTAATGGTGAAGATATGCAGAAATGTCTAAGTTTTTACACGCAGACGCCGACGACGACGCCGACGACAACGCCGACGAGGGAGCTATGACAATACCTCGACGTTTTCTCCGAAAACAGCCGAGCTAAAAATGATAATTTACCCAACGCTGCTGTGATATACACACGATGTATCTCATATCCAGTAAGTTACCTGGTGTGCCTGGAACAGTCGATTCCTCCTGGTGTTTCCTTTTATCTGCTCTTTTAGCACCCACCTGACGACCCTCCTTGATCAAGCATGTCGCTGACATCGACAGCTTCGTGAAGGATGGATAGAATATTCTCCTTATCTTCTTCTGGTACTTGTCTGAAATAGCATATTTTTATAGTAATATCATGTTTTGCTGATTTTTAAAATGTGTTATTTTGGGGAAAAGCGCCGTTGTCATATACTTCAGTTTTAATACTTTAATGTACAATAAAGGTATGTATAATTGACATTCTGTTTAAAACGGGAGTTAAATCCAACGGACGGACAGACAGACAGACAAAGTAATCTGCACTAACCTGTACGTGTTCTGTGTTATAAATATACGTTCCCCTTCCATTTCCTCGAACAAATCTAATGCTTGGGATAAAATGTCATCAGAATCGTAACCGTTTGAATCCATGGCGGTGTGTAAGTCAGATATTGACCCAATCGGAACTCCTCGGGTAATTCCGTCCTCGGGACAATCATCCCTCGGATGTATCTGGTGCAATAATATCAATGAAATCACCATCGTTTTGTTCGCCGGAAGTCGGAAGAATATCCCTAAAATGTAGTTCGCACGAAACATAAACAATGGAATCGTTTGACAACTGTGTGTCTGCTGCACTGAGCAAATTAAAATTGGATCATTTAATTTTGAAGACGCAACAAAATGAAGTTTTACAGGCATTGTTTGAGGGAAGAGATACGCTGGCCGTGTTGCCAACAGGCTTTGGAAAAAGTTTAGTATATCAGATACTACCCTATATGTTTGCTGTAAGTGTGCGTTTCTTTAGCTCAATATATTTATCATTTTACAGGGGCGGATCCAGAGGGGGGGGCGAAGGGGCCGTCCCCCCCCCCCCTATTTTTCGACGACCAACAAAAAAAAAGTATTTTGCCCTTAAAAGTGAGCAAATAGATAAGGAAATTATGCCCCACAGATGCTTGGAAATCGCATCTCAGCGCATCTAGAATTCAAAATTTTCTGGGGGAGCCCCCTCCAGACCCCCTGCCGTGGATTTCGCGCCTGTGGCGCGATCAGCTCCGGCCTGCTGCCGAATGTTACTCCCTCGCCCCCCCCCCCCCCCCCCCCCTATTCTGAAATCCTGGATCCGCCCCTGTTTTATGGCTATTTATACTTTGCGGAACGGAACGAAACGGAACGGAACAAACATTGAGGCACCACACGGGGCACAGCAATTTTTTACTAATATGTAAATATATTAAATAAAAATAATGAAATATTGAAACTGCCTAGCGAACAGTCGATCTAGGGCTTTTTCGAACTGAACCATCTGAATACCTACTTCTAAATGGACATTATTTATATAAAATCTTCGGGACTGCAAACAGTTGTTCCGTTTCGTTCCGCAAAGTATAAATATCCCCTAGGATAATGATATTTAACGGAACGGAACAAGATTTAATAATTGTTATTTATGATTAATTTCCTCCTTTATAATGCTTGTATAAACTTCACTTATAAATAATCATTCATGATGCATAAACGAAATAGCAGGCTACCTATCCTGCTAATGAAGACTCGTCACTTTTTTATGAATTTTTTACTAATATGTAAATATATTAAATAAAAATAATGAAATATTGAAACTGCCTAGCGAACAGTCGATCTAGGGCTTTTTCGAACTGAACCATCTGAATACCTACTTCTAAATGGACATTATTTATATAAAATTTTCGGGACTGCAAACAGTTGTTCCGTTTCGTTCCGCAAAGTATAAATATCCCCTAGGATAATGATATTTAGCGGAACGGAACGGAACAAGTTTAAATAATTGTTATTTATGATTAATTTCCTCCTTTATAATGCTTGTATAAACTTCACTTATAAATAATCATTCATGATGCATAAACGAAATAGCAGGCTACCTATTCTGCTAATGAAGACTCGTCACTTTGTTTATGAATTTTTTACTAATATGTAAATATATTAAATAAAAATAATGAAATATTGAAACTGCCTAGCGAACAATCGATCTAGGGCTTTTTCGAACTGAACCATCTGAATACCTACTTCTAAATGGACATTATTTATATAAAATCTTCGGGACTGCAAACAGTTGTTCCGTTTCGTTTCGCAAAGTATAAATATCCCCTAGGATAATGATATTTAGCGGAACGGAACGGAACAAGATTTAATAATTGTTATTTATGATTAATTTCCTCCTTTATAATGCTTGTATAAACTTCACTTATAAATAATCATTCATGATGCATAAACGAAATAGCAGGCTACCTATCCTGCTAATGAAGACTCGTCACTTTGTTTATGAACTTTTTACTAATATGTAAATATATTAAATAAAAATAATGAAATATTGAAACTGCCTAGCGAACAGTCGATCTAGGGCTTTTTCGAACTGAACCATCTGAATACCTACTTCTAAATGGACATTATTTATATAAAATCTTCGGGACTGCAAACAGTTGTTCCGTTTCGTTCCGCAAAGTATAAATATCCCCTAGGATAATGATATTTAGCGGAACGGAACGGAACAAGATTTAATAATTGTTATTTATGATTAATTTCCTCCTTTATAATGCTTGTATAAACTTCACTTATAAATAATCATTCATGATGCATAAACGAAATAGCAGGCTACCTATCCTGCTAATGAAGACTCGTCACTTTGTTTATGAATTTTTTACTAATATGTAAATATATTAAATAAAAATAATGAAATATTGAAACTGCCTAGCGAACAATCGATCTTGGGCTTTTTCGAACTGAACCATCTGAATACCTACTTCTAAATGGACATTATTTATATAAAATCTTCGGGACTGCAAACAGTTGTTCCGTTTCGTTTCGCAAAGTATAAATATCCCCTAGGATAATGATATTTAGCGGAACGGAACGGAACAAGATTTAATAATTGTTATTTATGATTAATTTCCTCCTTTATAATGCTTGTATAAACTTCACTTATAAATAATCATTCATGATGCATAAACGAAATAGCAGGCTACCTATCCTGCTAATGAAGACTCGTCACTTTGTTTATGAACTTTTTACTAATATGTAAATATATTAAATAAAAATAATGAAATATTGAAACTGCCTAGCGAACAGTCGATCTAGGGCTTTTTCGAACTGAACCATCTGAATACCTACTTCTAAATGGACATTATTTATATAAAATCTTCGGGACTGCAAACAGTTGTTCCGTTTCGTTCCGCAAAGTATAAATATACCCTAGGATAATGATATTTAGCGGAACGGAACGGAACAAGATTTAATAATTGTTATTTATGATTAATTTCCTCCTTTATAATGCTTGTATAAACTTCACTTATAAATAATCATTCATGATGCATAAACGAAATAGCAGGCTACCTATCCTGCTAATGAAGACTCGTCACTTTTTTTATGAATTTTTTACTAATATGTAAATATATTAAATAAAAATAATGAAATATTGAAACTGCCTAGCGAACAGTCGATCTAGGGCTTTTTCGAACTGAACCATCTGAATACCTACTTCTAAATGGACATTATTTATATAAAATTTTCGGGACTGCAAACAGTTGTTCCGTTTCGTTCCGTAAAGTATAAATATCCCCTAGGATAATGATATTTAGCGGAACGGAACGGAACAAGATTTAATAATTGTTATTTATGATTAATTTCCTCCTTTATAATGCTTGTATAAACTTCACTTATAAATAATCATTCATGATGCATAAACGAAATAGCAGGCTACCTATCCTGCTAATGAAGACTCGTCACTTTTTTATGAATTTTTTACTAATATGTAAATATATTAAATAAAAATAATGAAATATTGAAACTGCCTAGCAAACAGTCGATCTAGGGCTTTTTCGAACTGAACCATCTGAATACCTACTTCTAAATGGACATTATTTATATAAAATCTTCGGGACTGCAAACAGTTGTTCCGTTTCGTTCCGCAAAGTATAAATATCCCCTAGGATAATGATATTTAGCGGAACGGAACGGAACAAGATTTAATAATTGTTATTTATGATTAATTTCCTCCTTTATAATGCTTGTATAAACTTCACTTATAAATAATCATTCATGATGCATAAACGAAATAGCAGGCTACCTATCCTGCTAATGAAGACTCGTCACTTTTTTATGAATTTTTTACTAATATGTAAATATATTAAATAAAAATAATGAAATATTGAAACTGCCTAGCAAACAGTCGATCTAGGGCTTTTTCGAACTGAACCATCTGAATACCTACTTCTAAATGGACATTATTTATATAAAATCTTCGGGACTGCAAACAGTTGTTCCGTTTCGTTCCGCAAAGTATAAATATCCCCTAGGATAATGATATTTAGCGGAACGGAACGGAACAAGATTTAATAATTGTTATTTATGATTAATTTCCTCCTTTATAATGCTTGTATAAACTTCACTTATAAATAATCATTCATGATGCATAAACGAAATAGCAGGCTACCTATCCTGCTAATGAAGACTCGTCACTTTTTTATGAATTTTTTACTAATATGTAAATATATTAAATAAAAATAATGAAATATTGAAACTGCCTAGCGAACAGTCGATCTAGGGCTTTTTCGAACTGAACCATCTGAATACCTACTTCTAAATGGACATTATTTATATAAAATCTTCGGGACTGCAAACAGTTGTTCCGTTTCGTTCCGCAAAGTATAAATATCCCCTAGGATAATGATATTTAGCGGAACGGAACGGAACAAGATTTAATAATTGTTATTTATGATTAATTTCCTCCTTTATAATGCTTGTATAAACTTCACTTATAAATAATCATTCATGATGCATAAACGAAATAGCAGGCTACCTATCCTGTTAATGAAGACTCGTCACTTTGTTTATGAAATGACAACATATAAATCAAATACAGAAATGTGGAAACTATCTTATTATTATACACAAATTAAATTTGAGAACATGTATATATATATATATATATATATATATATATATATATATATATATATATATATATATATATATATATATATATATATATATATATATATATATATATATATATTTTTTTTTTTTTTTTTTTTTTTTTTTTATACATATAATTTGTAATTACATGCACTTATAAAGCTGAAATATCACTATTACAGTCAGAGTTGTGTACAAACCTTGTCTTCAACTCTTATTTATTGTGATTCCGTTTCGTTCCGCAAAGTATAAATATCCCCTAGGATAATGATATTTAGCGGAACGGAACGGAACAAGATTTGTAGCTGCCAACTTCCCTACATGAATCAGAGGTGGAGGACAAATGATGTCAGACTAAATGTCTTATCAAATCGGCATTTAGAACATTGCCCACCCAAGGATCGAACTCGCGACACTGATGCTCCTACCTACTGATCATTTGTCCTCCACCTCTGATTCATGTGGGGAAGTTGGCAGGTACAAATCTTGTTCCGTTCCGTTCCGCTAAATATCATTATCATAGGGGATATTTATACTTTGCGGAACGAAACGGAATCACAATAAATAAGACTGTAATAGTGATATTTCAGCTTTAATAGTGTATGTAATTTCAAATTATATATATATATATATATATATATATATATATATATATATATATATATATATATATATATATACATACATACATGATATATATATACATGTTCCCAAATTTAATGTGTGTATAATATAAGATAGTTTCCACATTTCTGTATTTGATTTAAATGTTGTCATTTCATAAACAAAGTGACGAGTCTTCATTAGCAGGATAGGTAGCCTGCTATTTCGTTTATGCATCATGAATGATTATTTATAAGTGAAGTTTATACCAGCATTATAAAGGAGGAAATTAGTCATAAATAACAATTATTAAATCTTGTTCCGTTCCGTTCCGCTAAATATCATTATCCTAGGGGATATTTATACTTTGCGAAACGAAACGGAATCACAATAAATAGTATTGAAGACATGGTTCGTACACAACGCTGACTGTATACCACCTCAAATATTTTATAAGTCCATTGACATATGGCTTTGAAACGTTGCACACTTGTTCTCCATCATAATCCCAACATGTTGTTAAATTTAATTTGTTTACGATAATGATATAGTTTCCAACCCGCACACTTAGATCTGTAGGTAAGAGCGCCGGTCTTTGGATTGCAGAGTCGCAAGCCGTTCGATCCTCGGGCGGGCCATTTTCTCTGTGCCGATTTGATAACACATTGTGTGTGACATCATTCGTCCTCCACCTCTGATTCATGTGGGGAAGTTGGCAGTTACTTGTGGAGAACAGGTAAGTACGGGTACAGAATCCAGGAACACTGTTTAGGTTAACTGCCCATCGTTACATAACTGAAATACTTTTGAAAACGGTGTTATAGTTTCCACATTTCTGTATTTTATTTATATGTTGTGATTTCTAAAAGTGACGAGTCTTCATTAGCAGGATAGGTAGCCTGCGATTTTGTTTATGCATCATGAATGATTATTTATATGTGAAGTTTATACAAGCATTATAAAGGAGGAAATGGATATTGAATAACAAATCTTGTTCCGTTCCGTTCCGCTAAATATCATTATCCTAGGGGATATTTATACTTTGCGGAACGAAACGGAATCACAATAAATAGAGTTGAAGACATGGTTTGTACACAATGCTGACTGTAATAGTAATATTTCAGCTTTATTAGTGCATGCACATTCAAATTATATGGCAAACATTTTTTTTAAATTGAATTTGTTTACGATAATTATAAAGCTTTCCAACCCACCCGCTTAGATCAATAGGTTTGAGCGTCGGTGTCTAAGTTCGATCCTTGGGCGGGCAATGTTCTCCGTGCCGATTTGATAAGACATTTAGTCTGACATCATTAGTCCTCCACCTCTGATTCATGTAGGAAAGTTGGCAGCTACAAATCTTGTTCCGTTCCGTTCCGCTAAATATCATTATCCTAGGGGATATTTATACTTTGCGGAACGAAACGGAATCACAATAAATAAGAGTTGAAGACAAGGTTTGTACACAACTCTGACTGTAATAGTGATATTTCAGCTTTATTAGTGCATGTAATTACAAATTATATATATAAAAAAATTATATATATATATATATATATATATATATATATATATATATATATATATATATATATATATATATATATATATATACATGTTCTCAAATTTAATTTGTGTATAATAATAAGATAGTTTCCACATTTCTGTATTTGATTTATATGTTGTCATTTCATAAACAAAGTGACGAGTCTTCATTAGCAGGATAGGTAGCCTGCTATTTCGTTTCTGCATCATGAATGATTATTTATAAGTGAAGTTTATACAAGCATTATAAAGGAGGAAATTAATCATAAATAACAATTATTAAATCTTGTTCCGTTCCGTTCCGCTAAATATCATTATCCTAGGGGATATTTATACTTTGCGGAACGAAACGGAACAACTGTTTGCAGACCCAAAGATTTTATATAAATAATGTCCATTTAGAAGTAGGTATTCAGATGGTTTAGTTCGAAAAAGCCCTAGATCGACTGTTCGCTAGGCAGTTTCAATATTTCATTATTTTTAATTAATATATTTACATATTAGTAAAAAATTCATAAACAAAGTGACGAGTCTTCATTAGCAGGATAGGTAGCCTGCTATTTCGTTTATGCATCATGAATGATTATTTATAAGTGAAGTTTATACAAGCATTATAAAGGGGGAAATTAATCATAAATAACAATTATTAAATCTTGTTCCGTTCCGTTCCGCTAAATATCATTATCCTAGGGGATATTTATACTTTGCGGAACGAAACGGAACAACTGTTTGCAGTCCCGAAGATTTTATATAAATAATGTCCATTTAGAAGTAGGTATTCAGATGGTTCAGTTCGAAAAAGCCCTTGATCGACTGTTCGCTAGGCAGTTTCAATATTTCATTATTTTTATTTAATATATTTACATATTAGTAAAAAAATTGCTGTGCCCCGTGTGGTGCCTCAATGTTTGTTCCGTTCCGTTTCGTTCCGTTCCGCAAAGTATAAATAGCCCTGTTTTATGTATTATTATAGCATTATGTAGAAAAACAATGTTTATGCTTCATGCATTATGGTATATGGCATTATTCGCTTTTCGTTTATTTAATGTTTAAGTGATCTAGATCTATTGACAGGAGCTTTTTATGTTCACGTTGTTGTATTATTGAAGAGGCTATTATACACATTTATAGTTGAGGTATATTTAATTTGCAAAAAAATCACTATGAAAAAAAAAAATATATAAAAAATCTTAGAAATTTATAGAAAACAGCTATATGCGTACATACTAGACACATTGTCAGACAGTATATCATAATGCATTGTATTTTATTTTTTTAGGCAAAAGAAGGAAAATCAAGACCAATGATATGTATTGTGGTGGCACTATAAATGCTATTATGGAAGAACAGGTACATATGTATATAAGTCTTTTATTGTAACATGTTTTAATTTTCTAAGTAAATACATTATAATCTGATATGTTAGATATCAATAATAGGCCTACTAGGCCAGTCAGTACAATTAGACTTTATAACTAAATTAGTACTGGATAAGATTTATTTATGATAATCTTTTTGTTATTTAAAATTCAACTTAAGACAAATATCACTTATCTCCTATTCCTGTTTAAATTTTCTTTTGAATATGCATTTCTGTGTGGCAACATTTTTACCAATTTATTCAACAATAAAATTAAATTTGAAATGAACTGTGCATTGTTAGACTAACTTTACATGTATATTCAGAATTACTCTTTATTAAACTGGTTGCCTTTTTCATAAAATATAGCTCATACGATTTGATAGTGTTAAGGCATTTTCATGTTTAAGAGCCAAAATATGTAAATGTAGCATTGTTGTGTGTGTATTTATAAAACATTTATGTTGTCTGGAGGTACTGTGTTTAAGACATTAATGACTATATAGACAACATTGTAAATAAAGGTGTTTGTTGCTTTTTGTCAATTTTTATCATTGAACACCATTCAATCTTTTGTAGTTTGTTTAAAAGTCAAGTGACTATTATTTCCTCTTTCCATTTTACCAGGTACGGTATCTGCGCTCAAGAGGAGTTATGGCTTGCTCATTGTCATATGCAGGAACTGGAGCTCCACCTACTATGCCACTGGCGCCCGTTTGATTGTTCATTTCTTAGACACAACACATTGACACAGTTATGGTCAATATAATAGCTAAATCTGGATTTTATTTGGAAGAGGAAGAATCCATACAAATGTCTTGATAGAAACTGGAGCGTGCGAGCTGTAAAACTTCTACATATGAAAGTTCTCAACCTTGATCTGGACTTGAACCCAAGCATTGAGAAGCCATTTAAACAGAAAGAGTTATATATTCGAAGG
The DNA here is from genome assembly GCA_007844125.1 of Sinonovacula constricta. NCBI lineage: Eukaryota > Metazoa > Mollusca > Bivalvia > Cardiida > Solecurtidae > Sinonovacula > Sinonovacula constricta. Next base: position 14,420,884 of record CM017568.1, read on the forward strand.
GAACTTTTTAAACTGATTTTTAAGCTGTTCAGCTACTAACTATGCACCCCCGATCCTGTTTTTGTATGCCCACTTGCTTGTTAAGCTATATTGTTTCTGTATGCCCACATACTTGTTATGCTATATTGTTTTTGTATGCCCACATGCTTGTTCATGCTTGTTATGCAATATTGTTTTTGTACGCCCACATGCTTGTTATGCTATATTGATTTTGTATACATGCTTGCTATGAGATCGATATAGTTGATTGCCTGTAGTTCGAGCAAATGCTAAATGGAGTTAATGCATTAGGCTCTAGCCTGCAAAAAAAAGAAACATGAAAAAATAGATTGGTAGATATTTGTAATGTAATGAAAACTGTATTTGTACTGATTTCATTGTGACATCAAACTTCTTGTTGCAATTAAAATTATATTAAAAATTATAATAGTTAAAAAAATTATATAATTTCCCTTAATACTCTTTCCTAGAGCATGATGTTATAACAGAATTATTGTTTCAATGTATGTAAAACATTTTACTAGGTTCATGTACTCAAATTACAAAATAAAAACTTAAAGCAGGTAGGCACAATAACAAATATATATAAACAGAGTTTGTTTTTATTGTCTTAAACATTTAGAAATAGTTATGGTTGAGAATCATGCCTTTCTCAATTGTCATAAACAGACATAAAAGAGAAATCTTTATCTTATTTCATGGTATAATGAAGGAACTGATATCAATAATTTCACATTTAATGAAATAAGAAAAATGTGTTGGTATTAAGATACGGTTACAATACAGTTTCAATTTTGTATTAAAATAGCATTTATTGTATTATGTACTAACAACTAAAGATACTTGTATGAATTGAACACTCACTTGTTGAACAATGTTTGTTCTTAATTTAATAGATTTTCTGTCACTTATCCTGTTACTAATAAATTATTAGGAATATTATTTATTGTAATACTAAAATACTAATTTTATATATGTATGAGACATCATTTTTTGAACAAAGTGTCTGAAGTGCTTACAGTTTTTTTTTTATGTACAAAAATGATTTTTTTTTTAAGTATCATGATTGCACATTATTCTTTGTTATTTCCAGAGATGCTTGTTATAATTAATCCAAATGCAAATTTCAATTTTAGATTTTAGGATTGTTGGATATTGTTGGAAAAGCTAAAAAATGTTACAAAAATAACAAGTTAAATGCAAAGCAATTCCTTAAAGGGACTCTTTCAGATTCTATTGTAAAATGTTCAGTAAGCCATATGCTTGTAAAGTTAAAGAAAATAATGGAACATATTACTGTTAAACTTAAAATTTCACATAACAAAGCTTGCTGGAAATTACCTTTGACTTTATGTAAAGAAAATTGCAAGTGCTGAAGCAAGAAAAGCATTATTAATGCTTCATTTTTTGGTAAGTTTGAAAATCATTATCATCTAATTTAGGGAATTGTTTCTTCTCACATTTGTTATCTGTAATCTGATATTATTGCAGACTTTCGGTATACTACACAGGAAGTCAAATGTACTTAGAAAAAAATGATTTTCTTAAATTCAGGGTCACCTTAATATTCAAACAATATTTGTAGAATGAGAGATCTTTTCAACATGGTGACAAATTTATTTTAATCAAAACATTTTTCTTTTTTAAAGTTAGTATACTGTTTTGTTTTTAGTTTACATGTTAATAAGCAAAATAAAAATTTAAACAAAGCAAATAAAATATAAAATATTACTTGTGTTGTATTTTGTACAAAAGTATTTTATGCATATCAGTAATACTTATCATAATCACTGAATGAACAAGCAGTGCTAAAGGAACATGTATGCACAAAATGTTTACAATACAAGAAATTAAAAATAAATATAATTGATGCATAACAACAAAAGATAATGATACATGTAAATAAAAAATGACAAAATATTAACCTCTGTTCTACAGCATTATCACAAACATAACCAAGAGCACCCACCACAAGGTGGAGCAAAATTCGTCCGTCAAAAGGGCAATTTGAAACAAATTGCTGTGCATCTTGTGCAATGCAGTATGGCAAAGTTTTGGACTGCACTCTTGGTTAATGCAAGAAAAACTGAAATTTAAGTAGAGTAACATAAAAAAATTCTTAAATCTGCCAAACTGCCATGCCCTGTTGTGCAATGCACTCTGGCATGATTGTGGACTTCAATCTGGGAAATTGAAAAAAAAATCAAAAGGGAATACCATCAAATATACAAAAATTTACACGAGAGTAATGTCATTTGTGCAGAAAGGGGCATTACTCAAAAGTAAGAAGAGGAGAGTGACAGTTCTTGTGAACTGCACTCTGTTTCAATAACGTCTATCCACCTATGAAGTTTCAAGTCCATAGCTTTGATAATGTAGGAGTATGGTCCAGACAGACATAAATTACGAAAATTTAACTATGGGTAATAACTCCAAAATCATGAAGTGTACAGTGCTGGTTCGTATGCACTGAACTCAGTCTGAGATCTATCCATCTGCGAAGATTCAAGTCGATAGCTTTTGATAATATATGCTCCGGACAAGAAAATAATAAAGGGGCATAACTCCATAATCCTGAAGTACAGAGCTATAGTTCCTGTGCATTTCCCTCCATCTTAATAAGACCTATCTAGGTATCAAGTTTCAAGTCCATAGCTTTGATAATGTAGGAGTTATGCTCCGGACAAGAAAATTAAACAAAGGGCAATAAGTCCAACATCATGATGTGAAGAGTGATGGTTCTTGTGCACTGCACTTTGTCTCAATGGGATCTATCCACCTATGAAGTTTCAAGCCAATAGCTTTGATAGTTTTGGAGTTATGCTCTGGACAAACATCTGGATGCCGCACGACCACCCGCCTGCCATGCCATCATGGGTGATCCCATAATATGTCCCGTCTTTAATCTTTACACTTATAATGGCTCAGGCACACAACACAGTGGTAATACTATGATAAACAATTTTTAATAACTGTGAAAAAGTAAAAAAAATAGACTATCTTACATGCAATATTTAAGTCTACTTTAGCATACTGCCTTAATTGTTATTCCATTAACATTGTGACATAACAGCAACATATTAGTCATACAACTTGAGATGTGTGATATAACAGTTACTTATTTATCATGCTCTTCTACATATCATCACACATATTAGTGGGTGTGTTTACTATATGCAAGAAATAATAGTCTTTTTCATAATTTTCCAGTTACAAAGCTAAACTGAAAATGTAAGCACAACTTTACAATTAATGACATGTTCATTTCTGCAGTAGTTTTATTAGGTATATGGAATGGGTCCATTATTATCGTCTTCAATGTCTTCATCTCCATTCTCATATTCATCAACTACATTAACATCTAACAACAACTGCTGTACTTTTGACATAACTGTTTTGTTGAATGCATCATGGTCAAAATGGAATGGATGTTCTGGGATATTCATTACTGATTCATTGACTTGAAAGTCATTCCACATTTTTAATTTGTAAAGATACTCAGTTATAATTTTAATGTCTTCATTTCGACTCTTTTCTTTGTGTGTTGTCTTCAACTTTTTTGCACCAGTCATTTCATCAAAATTATCCGAAATGCTGCACGTACCTTACATGCCATGTACGATGAAAGTGTGTGCTCTGTCTTCAGAATGTAATCAACACATTCAACCAGGTACCTGGACAATGGTGAATGACTATAAAAAAATGGGATCATATGCTTTAATGTAACATTTATATGTTGCACATCTCCCTCCTTTATGGCATCTTTGAACTGGATGATGCAGAAAAACCACTGCAGAAAGTTTGTCCCATATGTTTTCAATGTATTGCTAATTTTACAAACTGTTTTAAGGCCAATGTCTACACCGCATACATGGGCAGTTGTACCCTTTTTTAGTTGTTCATTTGTGGTTGCTATTGTGTATCTTTCATGATTAATGAACAGTGGAATGTTAATCTCCCTCTTGTTTTCAACCGAGACCATGAAGTTGTGATGTCCGACACTTACGTTGACATGTATAGGCGGCTCCTGGTTAAAATAATAAAACATAGAACGTTAACTGGCTTCCTCAGCAGACTGGCAGCTTCTAATGTTTAGTATGCATAAAAAAAAAAACAAATTTAACAATAAATATTTGCAATAAAAATGTATTAAGTGTCCACAAAACAAAGTTAAAAAGAACATTTTTTTAATTTTGTTTCATTGTATTTAATGTTGTTAAAAAATCAACTCTTTCCAGATTTGATGTTTCAGAGAAGCAGTTAACCACTCTCAAAAGTACAAAACTATTTTTCCTAATTATTACCTGAACTTCAAATGGCACAAACAAGTCTGTAATGACCTCATCCATGATCTCGTGGAACACTTTACGTTTTGGCTCATTTGTCCATTTAACAATGGTATCCTTGATGGCAGAATGCTTTGGGAACCCATCTAGTGTCTCCATTTTAAACTTTGATAGTATGTAGGCATAGAAGTAGGCTATTCCACATGTTGTGATTGAAATCCTCATGGGCCTATAAAACCATTTTTTATAAGCTCATTCTGTAAATTCTTGAAATTTCTGTTTTATTTTCATTACTTTATTATTACCATTATCACATTTCTAAAAGATTTGATGCTGTCAGTTTGATAATCCATCAGGTCTTGCTTATATTCAGAAAGTCTAGTGCTTTACTATAAGTAATATACTTGACATAAAATGATGTAAACTTTATGTCTATCTGTTTTAGAAATGGTGTTATGGAGCAAGAGTTGTCATGAATTAAAGTACAAAAGGACATACTTGATATAGAACTATTTTATTTTCTAATACCAAAAGTATATTGAATTACTTTTTTTTACTTTCTATTACTTTCGATTTGTAAGATCTGACATGATGGTTTATAAATGCAGTTTTCTGGCAATTTCAAATACTTACTGAAATGAATGCAAATCTTTAAAAAAAATATAATTACCTTGGCCTTACAACTTGTCCACAATTTTAACAGCCAGTTCAAACCAACAAGTTCATGTAATCAGTTGAACAGCTTCAAAAACTATTAGCAAAAGACTTTATGAACTAAATGGTCGTTAATACATGATCTATTGGAAACATACCATTAATTAAGAAGGAACAAAACTACATATATATGTTTTAAGTTTATCTGTATTAAAAAATGAATACCTTATAACGGCATTTGACTTTTCCATTTACATTAACCCTTTGGATTAATATCTTCAAGTTGGACAGCGTTCCTGGATCTCTCGAGCGATTGAAGTCCATGTATTTCTGACATAACTTCTGATAATAAAAATAAAATTTAAACCCATAACATAGCAAATGTTAGAACTGCTAAATGGCTTTAATAAACAGAAAAGCTATACTTTTTATGAAAATAAATAAATGGAAAACAATGCTCTTAAGTCCCAGTTATTTGTCTTATTGCAAAGTAAATAATTTTTATCTTTCTGGTTTTTCCATTTCTTGCAACAAACTTCACAGCAAATAAATTAATGACTTCCAGATAGTTTGGTTATGCGGATAACTAATAACAGTATAATCATCTTACATAATGATTAATTCATTGCATTCATAAAGTTTTTATTATGAATAACAATTTTAAAACTTCTACTAGGTTTCTGACTTAAAATTAAACTCCAAATTGTACTGTGATATATATTGTCTAAACTACAATGTTCAAAGTACTTGTATGTGATAGTAAAAAAAAACTCACTTGCAAGGTGTGGAACAGCTCAATAATTATTGGGTCCAGGTGATCGAACCGTTAACTTTGCTTGTGAGCTCCTGCCCTCAATGATTTGGCTCCCTGAAGTCTAATGCGTGTCATTTGGTCACCACCCACTGGGACCTTAAGATCTTGGAGCTCCGCCCCTAAAATTAAATCACAATTCTGATAAAAACAAGATAAACATTAAATCAAATGCATGATGCAAAAAAGCAAATATTAAAGGAATGTTTGTTGAACTCCATCGAAATACCTGTATCCCAACCTATACAGTACATTTGGTTTTACATTAATATTTTACTCCCTTTTTTTACCTATATTTTTATATTTTATTTTAAATCTATCCAAATTTGAATTACAATGTTTGGACAACACCCTTATTTTTTATGCTTTAGAATACAACATGGATATTTTCTTTTTACATAAATAATAAATAACAATATTATGAACAAACTAAACATAATGTTATATACAACAAATAAGCAAAAAAAATAATGAGTATATGACAACTTTAAAAGTATCCAATTCCATTTATACCTCTGATAAATTGACATACACAATATTTAATACTGCTGCTATTATTTAATTGAAACTACTATCAGACAAATTACCTCTACCAGCCTGTGAGTACCATCTGTTAATGTTGCTTTCATATTCATCCATGATATGTACACAATCCTGGTATGATGCTTCATTATTCAGTGAGACAGGCAAAATGAATACTTCTGACTTCTTAGACATTTCTTGTTCATATTCATGAGGAATATGATCAGGCACAACACTTTCCATCCATTTAAAGCCATCATAATGTCTCAGTAACCTAGCTAGAAGTATTTTCAATGTCTCTGTATAGTATTTATACTCAGCTTGATTTGGGATGAAATGTTGCACAGTTAGACTTAATGAATCCTTGTTTGGTGCTACTTTACTAAGATCATCTAGATTCACTCTGTCAACTGTGAAGTCTAGATGCGAAGAAGTGGTAATCTCGGTCCTTTGATGCCATTCGAATATCATTGGTGTGTACCCTGTAAAAAATTTAAGAGATACAAATATCTGTTACTGTGTCAAATATAAATATGATGTTACATAAAGTATTAAAAATATAACTGTAAATAAGCATCAATTGAAAATGATTTTTAAAAGAGATAAGAATGGCTATCGTGTTAATTCACAAAGATTGAGTCAATGAATGCCAACCTCCCCCCACTCCCACCCACTCCAAACATCCCTACAATACCCTATATATATAATAAGATATACATATCTTAATTCCAAATTTTATTAATAATTGATTATGAGTGCATTTTGTGTAAACAACAACAAAAACATATTATCCAAATCCGAACAATACTTCCATCTCTGTTTTTAATGAGATATACTAAACAAGAATGTATGGAGGTTTTTTAACTTTTATAATATGTATATTTCAAACATTATATTGTGCAAACAACAAGAGCACAGCAAGGCGGAGCAAAATATTCCCATCAATTGAGCAATTTGAAACAAACTGCTGTGCGAAGTTTTGAAGTGCACTCTGGGTAATTGAAAAAAAAAAATCAAAGGAGAATACCATCAAATATACAAAAATTTACATGAGAGTAAAACATACAAAGAGCATAGTGACAGTTCTTGTGCACTGCACTCAGTTTCAATAACACCTATCCATCTATGATGTTTCAAGTCATGATAATGTAGGAGTATTGTCCATTCAAACATCAAGTATGAAAATTGAACTATGGTGAATAACTCCAAAATCATAAACAATCCCGCCCGCCCACTTGCCATGGGTGATCCCATAATATGTCCAATCTTTTACAGGCATATAAAAAATATATATAATGTATACACTACCTTATATCCAAATTATCTCCATTGAATTTGCCATCCTTTCCAGATGCAATTGACCTGATTATTCTAGCTTCAGCCTCTAGTCCAAAAGACTGGACCAGGGTCCGTTTTGAATGCTCAGTCAATGTCAGATAGGACTGTGTTTAACTTGGTCAGCAACTGTTGAAACATACCGGTATTACAAATGACGAGACAATAGGTAATCATAAATAAAAAGTCCATGATCAATGAATAGGCAGCCCAATGCTGTGAAAAAATAACTATCCAGGCAAGTCATATATATTTAAAAAAAAAGAACAATCAATTTCTTCACAAATTTTGAATTTTTTAAATTAAATTTGCTATCATTTATTGTTATGCTTAAAATATAATACATTTTTAAATAAGTGATTCATAAAATTTCAAAACGTTGTAAATAAAACTTTAAGAAATAGACAAATTTATTAAAAAATGCAACATATTGCTTAACTGTTGCTGGCAATTTTAGATTGCAATTCTGTACAAACTATTGCAAACAGAATTCCAGAACTTTAAAGTTTTAGCACATTAATATACTTACAAAGTTTTTGTTAACCCTTTTATTCATAATTATGCTTAATTCTAAATTATGAATGGCACAATTCACCAGATGTTGAAGATTACAAACTTTTCTAATGTAGGGAACACCACTTAAATATTACAGAATAACAGTGATTAGCTTTTTAAACATAAGATGTAAAATGGCACATGCATGAGTGGAAGGGTTAAACAAGTTAAACTGGTAACTCATGTCAGATCCTTTTAAATATTCTTACAAATATTTGTGCAGTTTGTCTAAATCCCACAAAAGGATAAAAATCAAAATCATCTAGATCAGCAGACTTGTATCCTCAACATATTTTAAAGATTCATAGTGATAAAAATGATTACAGAGCTATGTACAGATTGTGCCGCTCACTCAGGGCTCCAGTAAAGGTAAACAAATAAAAAAGAAATTGTAACTGTTTGGTAACTGTAAATTCATAAACAATAATTACCCTATTGTCAGCACTGTATGCAAGTGCAAGAGTGGAATACAGTCTTTGTATTGCAGAGATCTTGTTATTACGGCTGTGTAATATCATGCCATAAACAGTTGCTAATGTGGCAATTTTTGAAAGTGGGTTTTTTATTTTACAAAATGCAAGTAGCATAATTTGGAACAGAACTGGACAAACTTGTTTAAATTCAACAACAGCTTTGCAAAACAAGTTCTCATCAGTGAGACACTGTGTGCCTTTCGGGACACAATATGCTTTTTGTTGAGGAAATTAATTGCAGCTGAGTATCTATTGTTGAGAAAATGCCTGAGGTAGGAATATCTAGGACTGCCTTTTTAGCCTGAATTTTAGCATCAAGGCATGTATCTACATATGCACTTGTTTTTGTATAAGAATGATCATCAAATGAGAATTTTGCCCCACTCTTCTTCTCGGAAGCATCTGATGGCACAAAAAAAAAACCAGTATATATCAAAGACTTGTGACTGCCTATCAACTTTCCGGTTCAAATACTAGTCAGATAAAGACCTTTAATGTAAGGGAGGTGTTTTAATTGACATGAGGTGCAGCAGTGGTTCTAACCAGAATAACTTTTTTGTGTTCTTAACTTAATGCACCAAAAGCCAATTGATTCTATAATTTACTTAGTAAACAACATTTTTCAGTTTACATAACTAAACCTTTTCAAATTCAAAATAACATCATCACAATGAAACAGAATTCATAAGCAACCTAATAACAGAATAGTATTTTGACAGTACCATGATGTTTATAATCAATATTGTGAATTAGAAAGTGACAAGAGATCAGTGAAAATATCTCAGAAGGTTCACAATTTTTACCCATGCATTATAGTGTGTTGAATTCTGAAATTGTAGAAAGACAATGCCATCCCTCGGTGTCTGAAATACTCTTCATATACAGTATCAACATAGTGGTTATAATTACCTTCAAACTGCAGCTTCTTTTTTGGACCCAATGGCCGAGTTTCTGTCTCTTTTTGGTTCTGAGCTAAATAAAGATAAAATAATGTAAAGCAAAGGTTATGTTCTTTATTTTTAAATATAAATTCAATTATAAATTAATAATCTTCTGAAATTACTACTTCTAGGAGAATATTACTGAACAAATAAAATAAGTTGTAAGGAGTGTCAAACTCATTTATGCCTCTCTTCAAATGCAGTCTTGCTTAAAACATTATAAAGTTTACATATTAGTAAAAATATTTTTAAAATATTGTTCCCTTACTGATATGACAATGCACAATATATATAGTAAGTTTATTTAATATACCTGATAATTTGAGTTTTTCGACAGACGATATAGTTTTGTATACCACAAGTCTTTTTGATGGTGGTTTCTTTGGCGTTGAAAGTGGTCTCTTCATATCTTTCCCACTTTGTACAGGTGTTGACATGTGCCTGTAGTATAGTCATATCATGCTATCCTTCTTATTACTTTGATTGAAAGCAATAAGGTAGCATTGTAACTTAAGATCTACTTCTTTTGTCAAAGAATCATAAAAATACAGAGTAAAAAGAAACAATGGGTATTTATGTAACAATGAAATCAATAAATATGCATATATAAAGTATTTTATTTTTTTATTTAGCATTCAAGCAAAAGATGTTCAACTAATAAAATATCATTAAATTTGGTGAGAGAAATATTAACCCAAGTGGGCAAAATACTCAACATTACCCATTGTCTGTATGTGACTCAGTCACCACAGGTGGCATTATGTCTAGCTCTTCTTTGTTTTGGTCACCCACCTCATGTATGGGAATGTCCAGCTGGTTTGGACCTGGTGTATTGACGTGACAAGTTTGCTGAAATTGGTCAATCTTTGTGTTCATTTCATGTAAAGAATAGCAATGATCAATGAAATTACTTTTGTAAAAGAATCACTAAACAATGCAGTTATCTATAATAAATAAAAAAAAATTCTCATATGCATTGCTGTAAGAAACCAAATTAAATTTATCGATAGTTAAAGAATTTGCTTATGGTAATGTTTCTGCAGATTGTCAGATTATCTATCTAATTGAAAATTTAATCTGTAGTATAATTGCTGCTCAAGGAGTCAGACAATCATTGGGCTGTGGGTATTGAAATCTTCTAGAACATGGATAGTGATAATACAGTCAAAGGTATTGCTGTACTGTACTCACCAAAGACAATGCTTTTTTCTTGAATTCAGCAAACTTTTCAAGCCGACTAGAGCAAGGCCGACATAGCCAGCTGTTCTCTCCCGGCCGGAAGCCCAACACATAAGTAAACAGTGCCGGAAAATCATTCCTGATTGATTTCAGGCTATATGAGACTTGATAACAAGCTGATTTCAGTTCACCGCAAGTACTGCAGTGAGCTGTCATCCGAGTCGCCATCTTTGTTTTGACGTCTGTCAAAAAAGTAGTCCCATTTAGGGAAATGACCGAGGTGATCCGACTACCTACATACATCCGAGAGATGATTCGTGAATTATCCGAGGTGTTCCGATTGCCTGTAAAACTTCATTTTGTTGCGGCTTCAAGATTAAATGATCCAATTTTAATTTGCTCAGTGCAGCAGACACACAGTTGTCAAACGATTCCATTGTTTATGTTTTGTGCGAACTACATTTTAGGGATATTCTTCCGACTTCCGGCGAACAAAACGATGGTGATTTCATTGATATTGTTGCACCAGATACATCCGAGGGATGATTGTCCCGAGGACGGAATTACCCGAGGAGTTCCGATTGACCCGAGAGATGATTCGTGAATTATCCGAGGTGTTCCGATTGATATTGACCTTGAGTTAGGTCTAGTCGCTTTGGAAAGACCCGATCACGGGATTCTAAAATACCTCGAGCGCTCCCGCGCTCTCGGTTATTTCATGAATCCCGTGATCGGGTCTTTCCAAAGCGACTAGACCTAACACTCGGTCAATATCCTATATATATCGACTAGGCAGACTTGCACTTTACGTTGGAAAATGCGGACCGAACTTCTTTGTCTTGCCTTGCTTGCGGGTGTGGCAATCCAAGGCAACATCATACCGACTGTTGAAATTAATCCTGTAGATACCCAATTCCTTAAGGGGAACCCAGAGCTTTGTAACAGTCGACCTCTTTTCTCGGTGTTGCCTGGTAATGGCTGGGACAACCTTCGAAACAAAGAGATGGATATGGTTGTCGAACATAATTATTCCCGCTGCTCTACGACAGAAGATGCCCAGTTTCTAATTCCTAACAATGTCTTAACCATCGCTAGTAAGACTAGCGATGTCCAGACATCCGCGGAGTTGATAGAACATTGGGATAACTACACCTCCACCGTGGCAAGCTCCATTAATGCCGACGCAAATCTGGGTTTTAAAGGCTTCAAAATCGGTGGCAAGTTCTCGAAGGAATATTCTTCGTTAAAGGAAAGACAGTACAACGACAAATCCGTCACGACACGTACACAGGTTAGTGTTTGTAGCGAATAATTGTTGTTGTATATAATTAAATTTGCAAAATACCTTACCTGCTTTTTTTGTGGTCAGCGATAAAAACGCAGTGCAGTCCACGAGACACACACTGTCACAATTCCGCTAGTTGAACCCTAATATTTCATTTGTATCTTTGTCTAGAATAACGCATTTCTGTTTTGTGTCAATAGTAACGTCTTTCTTAATACCTGAGTATTAAATTTTAATGAACACATTACAATGAAACTAACCCAATCATATTTGGCTCGTACATACAAATTTTATAGCTCGTTGCTTGTTTATGACTGTGGAATATTTGTTAATCTTAGATCTAAATTTTAGGCAAATTTTCATGCCTTACTATTTCTGGTTCTTATAGCTTCATTTCAAATTTACTCCGTTTGAAGTTTAATAATTTTCAGAACATTGTTCTTTTTCTAGTTCGTTAAGCTCCATTTTAAGTTTACTTCGTTTGAAGTTGAATAATTTTCAAGACGGTGTACTTTGTATGGTTCGTACAGTCCCATTACAAGTTTATTCCGTGTAAAGTCTCATATTTTTCAGGTCGGTAAACTTTTCCTGGTTTTTATAGCCCCATTTCAATGATAATACAGACCGTTTCATATTTATGATTATTTCTGACGGATTTCAGTTAAGTATAACTGTATTAGCGGATACTAAACTTTTGTTCTTGAAAACTCCATGTAAAAATCTATGTCTATTTCTGATCATTACACACCAAGTTCGATACAATTTCTGGTCAATTTATTGGTTCAGTTTTTATATAAAATAGGATCGAACATCCTCATTTCAAGTGCAATACATTTCTCTTCTGTTCATTATTTTTCTTTCAGGACAATTTTACTTTCCTCTACTTTTCAGGCCCGCTACATGCTTTATCAGGCTAGACTGAACCGGGGTGTGTCCTTGAACCCCAACTTCAAGTCACGTGTTAAGGAAATCGGATTCTACGTCATCCTAAACAAACTAGATCTCGCGCGTTACGAGAGTCAGTTGCTAGTGCGAGATTATGGAACCCACGTGATTACAACAATGGACGTAGGAGCGCTGATTCTCAAAGTAAATATTGAGTCTTTAAATCCAACCTACATAAATAGTCGACGTGGGGTGGGGTGGTGGATTAATTCCAAGTTCATGCTGACCTAAATGCTAATATATATATAAAGGTTTCCAGAGTGCAAAGGGTTTACAATGTGAAACTTTGTTTTAGCATGGTTAAAGCGGTTTTAGAGGGTTGTTATATGTTATTTTTAATTATCTACACAAGACAACGTTTATTGGCATAAACAAAATCTAGTTTGTGTAATAGCCAGTACCAGAAATACAGAATTCACAATACTTTATAGTACTGTTGTGGCCAGGACAACGGATACTATCTCAATTAAATATACAAATATGTATAAAACATGTAACTTCATCAAATGAGACACCATAAGCATGGATAGACTTAACTTTTACATACATGGTTGTTGGAAAGTGTATACTTCTAAGTGCTTATATGGTTATTTATAACTGTTCCTTTAATACGAAAATATGACAGGGCTCTGTGAATATTTCTACATAACTATATTAAAACAAAATACATAATGTTTTGCACTAATACTGAATATTGTCCTATATATAAATACTAACTATCACAAAACACTCAGACATTTCTTTCACAATAAAAAATGAGTAAACAATAAGAAAACATGTCTTACATTTCACGTCGTTAATGTTCATTTTAGCTCTTTGAAAGCATTTAACGTACTAACTTCTTAAAACAAACGTGAACCAACAATATTATGATCCAGAAAATACGGAAAATCAATTAATTCTTCGATTTAATTATAGAAAAAGATAAGGGACAACATCAAATAACTTAACCATTACAATTTACAATTTAAACAGGCAGACCAGATTAAGGAATCGTTCATCGAACAGTCCAGAGAGACCAAACAGGCAATAACAACATCGGCAAGTACCAGTTTCTTCGGAAGATTCGATTTCGGGGCCAACTTTGCCTATTCAACAAAAACCAGTAATGCAGATCTTCAGTCCTACCTCAGTCAAGTGACGACATCAGACATCCAATCCATTGGCGGAACAATGTTCAAGTAAGGTGCCACCAGTTTCGTCATCCGGACACTTTCTGCTTAAAGAAAATGCTGTCTCTAAATTAATAATAAGCCACTAACACCTGACATTAAACCACTTACGTTGTCAGAATCTAGGCGATGAGCAAGTTGAACAATATCGCCCCCCCCCCCCCCCCCCAAAGAAGATGAATGTATGCTTGTTTTGAGTTTATACAAGCTTGGTCGCCGTTTATTTTACCACAAGATTCTCATTTCATATTTATTATTTAAATTATTTCGTCACTTAGTTACTTTTAAGTGTAATATTTATGAACGATTTTCTACTCTTAACCTAACGAAACACAGTCTTTTGAATTCCAGCAAACTCACTTATTAACTTCAGATCTAATATGTTAATCCAGTATGCTACGTTGTTTAACGAAGTTTTTCTGAGCAAAGATGGCGAACGAACTGTGACCATGTCGCCAAACTGTTACACTCGCAATTGTACAATGAAACCTAGAGACATAACTTTCGTACGTAACACTTTACTTGCTGGAAACACCTGAAACATGGGATATTCTCTTAGGTTAATCCAGCATGTGAAGGTTATGGATTCATCGCCAGTGGTCTGGTGATAAAGTCATTGGGTCTGAGGATTCGGACTTCGAGGCCCCTAATAACGAGAGGTTTTCCATTGATAAGTAATTTACTGCATATTGCTGCAGGTAGTGTCTGCCTGATTTCTTTTTGATGCGAAGCAGCAAATGCGGCATAAAAACTGGAACAGGTACACAGATTATAGCAATATTGGAGCAAGTAACAAGTAACAAAGACATTTTTAAAAGGTATGTTTTTTATTAGAAAGTTTTCAGAAGACTATAAATAATTGATAAATGTATTAAATAAATGTAACGAAATAAAAAGCAAAACCCTACACTATTTTAAAGGTTTGCAAGATGTTACATATATAGAAGAAAAAAGTTTCCAACATTAGTACAATTAACTATAAAAACTGTCCAAGCAGAAAATGCACATGTGCATCAGCCTCTCATCACACAAATCATTATTGCTTATGTATTTTTCTGAAATATGTCTTTTTTCTTTCTCTGTATCTCATTTTTTTTTTATTTTTAAAAAAAGTAGTTTTGTATGGAAGCATTTTTGTATCTGGATTATGAATACAAAGAACAATGTATATAACTTCCTAAATTTATGTGGTACTGTGGTTTATAAACTGACATTCCAAGATGGATACTGCTATTAAGTAAATCTGGGTATACGGAAGCAACAATGAGTCTGAACATATTATGTTTTGAAAAATAAATGTGTAATAAAACTCTTGACCAAAACTTGACCAAAACAATTCAACTATGTTATAAATGGTCTCCTGGTGTGTTGCATATTCCATTTATCCAAGTGAATTGATCATCCGAATCTTTAAGATCCTTTCGAAAATTGTCGTGACAGAGCTTTGCTCATAGCAGAGTTTGAAACCTTGGATCCCTAGTCCAAAAATGTAATATCTTGCCACAAACACTTCAGAGATACTGCAAGATAGCATTGGTGCAGAGCATCAAAGGTCGCCGTCGAGGTCCTGTCCAGCAATGGAACCTGTATGTCTAACAAAAATAAACCGTCTAAGAAACAGCAAAACCTTGTTGTAATTAAAGGATTTATAATGTCAAATGTCAAATGTCTTAAAATTAGATGCGTTACGAATTGTCTTTTGAAAAGGTCCAAATACAAACAACTAAACATTTGACGTGTACATGGTACAGCGTCGTATCAAATGCAATTAAAATTCATCAACGCATACAATTTCAAGTGACAGGTAATGATGTATCAACATTTAAATTTAAATAAGTTTATTAAAATCCGAAAATCAATGCATGAAAGCTCCGCATTTCACTTGTTTATAATTGAACAACATGGCGCCATTTATACGACTTGACCAATAACGATTATATAGACACCACGCTCATGTGCGGCAACAAAAAACATTCCTGCACGCTGGCAGCACTGGAAATACTATTTTAAGATCTGCTCGGACCTTACACAAGCCATTTATGTATATTGTGGGTATCTTTGAATGGATGGTATGTTCCGTTGCTAATAGATAATCTCAGTATGTTAACATGCAGTCCGGGCATCAAAGGACGTACCGAAGAGCATTCCTAGCTTCTTTCGTAAGTTATTAAATTTTATTAACAAAAATAAATAAACCAAAATCTCTCGTTTTCCGCCATGTTTGAATGACAGCTGCAGACACAAACACTAAAAATAAATAAATAAAACAGAACACCGTTTGCCGAATAAGGACCCGTATTTCATCAGGGTTAGAAAGTCCGCTAATCAGAACTCCCCATCTGCAAATTTCAGTGGGCATTCCCTATATAGTCGTCGCTCACCAGCGCGACGCTAATAAGAGGGTGGTTGGCTATCAGGTTTAAAATTAAGTGTTTTTTAACATTGTTTTATTGAGATTTAAAAAGACTATCGGCAATTATAAATTAATTATTACAAGTCATTTGAAATGCGCTTATTCATTATTTAATATAACATGATTGAACCATATAAAATAATATATGCGACAACAGATGGCAGAGATCTCCTCAAGGAACGACAAATGTCAAGGGGAAAACTGTAAAAAAAATGTATACTTCGCTTTTATTATAGTGTTGCTCTATTTGCGTTTCAGACCGATCAACTTCTCAGTTAACCAGTGGATTGACAGCATTAAAGAAAACATGGTGGCAATAGACGTAGACGGGGACCCGCTTACATATTTCATTACCCAGGAGGCTCTACCTGATATACCTGCCCGAACTATTGTCGAGGTTCAGAATTTTGTTGCCGAGGCCATCGCCGGCTACTACAAGCACAACACATACAAAGGATGCACAGACAAAAAATCGCCGAACTTTAACTTCCATGCTAACCTGGATGATGGCACATGTCAAAATCCTATGACAAACTTTACTTTCGGAGGTGTGTACCAAACATGCTCGTCTTCTGGTTACACAAATCTCTGTACCAACTTGGTTCAGAAGAATCCACTGACAGGCGATTTCACGTGTCCCATGGGTTTTTCCGAAGTTCTTCTCAACTCCGGCACAAAGTCGTCATCTACTTTTAAGCACGAGTGTCAAAGGTGTCATTTATTTTTCCATTGTTGCAAGACACGGACTCTAACAGCTAATGCATCATATAGCGCCTATTGGTGTGCTGCCGAAGGCCCTGTTGCCATGAACCAAGGTTTTCTTTTTGGTGGCACGTTTACGTCCAAGGTCGTCAATCCTCTGACTCAAAGAAACTCATGTCCGCAATATTTCTATGGTATAAAAGCACTGCAAGATCTCACTATCTGCGTGAGTGATGACTATGAAATCGCTGGCCTGCTAGCTTTACCGTTTGCTGGTTTTTTCTCCTGCCGAACCGGAAACCCGTTTGCAATTTCAAAAGGGGTAAAACTCTTACAAAATGCTGAGACAAGCTTTACCTTAATGAGCTACATTATAAGTTCAGGGGCTAGTTCATACCCGAAGCAATGCCCCAAAGATTACAGCCAGCATTTAGTCATTGTGGACTCGGGCTGCGAAATCAACTACTGTGCCAAGACAGGAGCATTTTCTGCAAAGGGTTTAATCGCTGTGCAGCGACCGCCGTTTATGTCTTTTCCAGCGCATGAAACTGACGGCATTGACCCAGACGATTTTGCGATCAAGGGAACTGGCAACGAATGGCTCTCGACGAAGCAAACAGCCGCATTGCAGTTAAGCAAAGCAAGTACTATTTCCGACTCGAGCGAAGGTGAAATGTCTGCACTAGGAGCTGGTATCTTAGGGGCCGTACTCGCGCTTGTCGTCACTGGTGGGGTCTATTTGATCGTGTTTATAGTACGACGAAAAAGGACAGCTGCTGCCGCTAGGTCTGGTCAGCCATATGACAATGTGCACGTAAGTACTTAGATGTTTTGTTGCTCTTTCTCTAATTTCGTCAGTATGGAATCTTGTGAAATGTAGTCTGCTATGTCGTTTAGAAGTAAATAATATTTAAAGGCAACATATAAACGAATTACATACATATAATTTAGTCGCCGATTGACTGTTTTATCGGCAGTTACAGTCTTCCCCAGAAACAGAAGGTTAAGCCAAGACACTCAAGTCTTGACGAAAAAGATGAATTGGTGTAAACCTCTTTGCTAAGGCTCGAATGATGAGGATGGTTACATAATTAGATGTGGTAGTATGCTTAGATTTTGCGGCATATTATAACAGTGCTTCAACACCAGATGACATGAAAGTTTGTTCTTGTGATGAATGACCCAAAATATAAGTTATGTTGAATAAATAACAGTTTTGACTTGTACATGTAAAATGGTTTTATACTTCAGGATGCTGCTGTTTAGATGATGTGTGCAATTTACGATTGATGTCAACCGAAACCATTGGACAACTTTAATGCTAATATTTAACCACTTTAAGAAGTTTTGAAATGCTTGTGCTGTACCTTGCTTGTGTAAACTACAAGCGCTACTGAGAACTACTGTGTTCCTTTGTTTTCGTTTCATGGGCGTTCTTCGAATCGTAGTGACATTTACATTATACCGGCCAGATAACAAATTTGTCTAATCACCAATGGAAATACAAAAACTACGTGTTTCTTTGTTCCTTGAAATACATTAGTTCCTTATATCTTTTGTGCTATAATGAATGCAAATATGTTCCGCTCCGTTATTTATAAACTCAATAAACGATATTTCTTCCCCACATGATTTTGGATTGCTATGATATAATCTTCCGCCTATATTTGGATCGTTAACGACCCGGAAAATATCAGCTACACAGGTTTTAATTAAGTTTGTGTCATAAAAACAACAATAATTAAGGTTTAAATGTTTCGTCGAAACTCCACGAAAGCTGCAACTGAGAAAGAGAACACAATATTTCAACTTTTTTTTTCATATATATGTTCTATATTATTTCGTACTAAAACAAAAAACACACAAAGGACACGAATTGTAAGATGGTTGATTAAAGGTTTTGCTTAATAAAGTAAAATCGATATTTTCTAAATTAACATTTCACTTATGTTTTATTGCA
This sequence comes from Sinonovacula constricta, assembly GCA_007844125.1. NCBI lineage: Eukaryota > Metazoa > Mollusca > Bivalvia > Cardiida > Solecurtidae > Sinonovacula > Sinonovacula constricta. The sequence continues at coordinate 14,440,117 of CM017568.1, forward strand.
CATGTGAATTTTCCGTGATAAATTTCTGTTGATGATCATTTTCGGTTGTTTGTTCTTTTTAAAAAAACAACTGTTTGTGATCTACAGAGTTTATCTTTTGCGATTTTATTTTATTATTAACAATAAATATTTATACTTTCTAGCCACCCATTAGTTCAAAATCACCTAAATAAAAGCAGATCAAACCTATTACATGCGAAAATATAGCTCTCTATTTAAAGATGTTCAAAATTTGAGCATAGTAGAACGTAAATTAGACCCCGATTGCCATCGATATATATCCCAATATTTGTTTGTGGTGGAAGTCTTCCGACATTGTACGAATCATAATCGCGTATGATCGACGAGCCCGTGAAAATCCCGATATTCTCGCCACATGATCATTCATAACGCATGCGCAGTTCATCGCTAACGCAATGGCGAATGTATAAACATGGCCATGCTGAATCGAAAATCTTGTTGACTGAATTGAAGAGATAGTATCGATAGAAAAATGTGCTAGGATAAAAAATAAGGCAGGAAAATTCAACAGAACTTGAATCAGTCGTAGGACGAAAGTAGGAAAAGGATTTTATACAGCTGGCTCCGCTAGCCGCTATCAGCATACAACAAGTATTCTACTTTCGCTTTCTCAGTTTCTGAAAACTTGTTAAAATCTTTTTTGTATGCATACGATTTTTTCCTAATGGTACGTGTTTGTTTGTTGTTGGACCTTTATAAAACGTGTATTCATTGCATGCCGATGATTGCTCACATCTGTGACGTAAATCTTTCATAAAATATAAAAGATCGTGTACTGTAAGACCTATGTAGCAAAATTGAAATGCTAATTATTAATTTTCCTTGAACTTCAAGTTACCTTATTACTGCAACTTTATAAAAGTTGTTTACAATAAGCAGGTCCCACGGTTATCAAACCAAAAGAAACGGGGATGTATCGGTCGGGGAGGGGGAGGGGGTGCATCCCCCCTTCACTAACTAGGTAAAAGAGTTACATGCATGCAAGCTCAAGTAATGCGTGATATTAAACAGTGGTATATTGTAGAACCTGGGATGTGATTCAGGGTGAACATCTTTTTGCTAGATGAGAAGTGTAGCGGTTTCACTGCCGTGGCAGATCCAGAAAATTTTGGTGGGTGGGGTTTTAATCAAGATCAATTCAACTTAAGCACAGTAAATACTATATGTGTATACACAGTAAGGGACACTATCTTCGACCTAAGCAGTCTACAGACAAAATTTACTTTAAAAGCTTAATATCTTTTAAGCTTACATGTATGTGCTTTCACAATTTTACTCTTTAACCCGGTTGGTGGGACACCCCCATCCCCCGCATCCCTTGTTCCCTTGGTAGTTTATTCACTGAACCTATTTAGCTCAGTTGGTATTGTGATCCACTAGAGTTGGAGAGGTCTATAGTTCGAATCTTGAGGGGGTTCACTTTTTCCTGCTCCTTAACTTTATAAATGAGTGTGTAAACACAATATTAAACAAATTCAATAAATCAGAATATTGTCATTCTCATAATAAGTGCAAAGCTTTAATATAATTTTCATATGTTTTCACAGGAAATGAAAGCCTGATGCTAAAAATGACCTAATCCAATATGCAAGATAAATTAGTGCCAGAGAAAGCAATGCTCAATGACCAATCAGGAAAGGTAAGAATGAATTTTGTTTCAATCACTCAGACTGTATGATGATTAAATTTAGAAACATAGAAATGAGATCAAGTGTTTGCTGCCACTGGGCCCCCGAGTCTAGTCCTTCATTAAGAGATGCCACTTAAAGCTACTAACTGCACAGCTCATATTTTTTTGCTGACTTTGAAATGCATCACAAAGACACAGATGTGCTCATGATAATGATGTCCAGCTACAGTGGTGCAGTAAGACCCAAGACAAATGTCCTGGTAGAGCCACCGGTGTACTGCAACCCAAATGAATTGTAAGTTAGTGTTAATAATGATTCCATCTTGTCAACTAGAGAACAAAAAACACAACATCTGTCTTATAGCCTCAAAGAATGATCTGAATACTATATTGACATATTTTGTACTTAAATAAAAAAAAGTTTGTGACTAAAATTATAGTCTAAATCTGACACACGTTTTGTTAGTAAAGTTGTTTTTTTACCGCTGCCAATATAGCCAGCTTGGTTTTCATTTCATTCCCTTATATTTTGGCACTTTACTGTACAGGGTGATTAAATGTAAAAAAAAATCTTTTACATTGTTTCTTTAAATTTTGTTGTGATTAAGGGGCACCCCAGGTCAAGTACATGACTTTATCCCGCATGGCATGGGTTTGCATTCTATCGAGTGACAACTTCATAACATAATTAATTAAAAAATATTATTTAGTGTCTTTACATGGAAGTTGTGTTGTCTCCCAACGATTGCACATATTTTAATAAAATGTAGATTTATAAGAACAAGAGGCCTAGTTATTATTATTTTTCTCGTTAACTTAATGAACCAAAATGTAAACTATTTTGTTTCTTTTCTTTACTTTGCAGCCTCCAAAGAGACTGAAGTTACTGGTGCGATGATTGTGGGTTGTATATCAACATAGAGAAAACAGAAAACTGTTTCTATATTCTATTCTGGTGGCTGCTGAAGGCAAAATAATGAGAAGGAAGTTTGATGTGGATGAAAAGGTCGCCACAAAAAATAAACTGGTTCATGTCCTACAAGAGGAGTTCAATCATAACCTGAATGTGTGCTAATAACTTCTCTAATCAAATGGACATTGATTTCACACACATTTTTTTACTATCAAAATCATCTTTTGTAAAAAATAAAACAATAACAGTAATACTTTGTGTTATTTTTTTTTAAATAAGCACAACCTAAAACATGATAATAAGATTAAAACTGCAATTTAGTTAAGCCTTCAATCAAACCCCCCTGATATTCACTTACTTGCAATGTTACTATAAAAAGAAACGTATTTAAATTCTAACTTAAGTTTTCAATCTTCTGTCTGACATGTCTATCTTATATACTCATATAGATACTATTTATTATTTTACATAAATTTGAAAATAAATATTAAGCAAATTACATAAAAAAAATTATGAAATCTAAATATGAACAAGTACAAGACACAGAACGTTAACATGAAGACAAAATGTCTTATGTCTACTTGCACTCATTTTTATCCCCTTTAACAACCTTATTTACAGCCCTGACCCTCACCATGACTACATGTATATTGTTTGTGCATGTAAGAATTGATTTGCCATAGTGGTTTAGAAAATAGAAAAGAAGAATGTTTACAGCTGTAAAATTGTCTTTATTGCTCTCTTTTTACCTATAAGCATGTAAACATATTGGTTTAAAGCAAGTGAGTCTGGCATTTTGTCTTAATTACCTGTAATCTTCTTATACTGACACTACATTGCTATCCAGCTTTTAATAGTATTATTGATAACTGAATAATGTTCTTTTTTTGGTGCTGTACACGGTTATTTCATGTTATTTCAAGATGCATGTACGTTTAAATTACAAATGCGTTGTTACATAGTCAGGATGATGTTTGTTTGTTTATTGGGTTTATCGTCCCACCAACAGTATTTCAGTTATCTGGAGACGGTGTCCACTTGAAGCAGATATAGTGCTGCCTTCACTGTGTATAGCATGCCGTGAACACCTGGCATGATACCACACCCAGTCACATTATCCTGACACCGAGCCAACCAGTCATAGAACTACCCTTATATTTGCTTGAGCATTAGCAAGAGAGCTATACCACTACCATTTTTAACGACTTTGATATGTCGCAGCCCGGGATCGAACCCGGGGCCTCCAGTACCTGGAGCCCACGCTCTACTAATTGCGCTACCAGGTCCGGTTTCAGGATGATGTCTTGCCTGGATGTTTATAATACCTATATAGGAAATTAAAAAGTAATGTGGATCACTTGACTTTGTAATTTCCAATAATAGGTACTATAAGCATTTGTAAAACCTAACACGAGAAAATCAAAACATTTTGAGAAAATACATGTTTACACATAAACATGAAATAAGCATTTATATAGTAACCCAATATTATTATGAAATAAATTTAAACAAAAACATTGCACTAGATTCTTTATACATAGTAAACAATCTTTTATTACTCTCAGTACATCACTAGATTCTTTATACAAACATAGCAAACAATCTTTTATTACTCTCAGTACAGGTCTGTACTTTCTTGTTTTTTTTTCTATGTTTATCATATCGTAACTAATGTTTATCATATCGTAACTAAAGTGATTTAATGCATATTTGTGTCCCTCTAATAGGCTTCATTAAATAAATAATAAAATTAATAATACAAAAATAAATAATAAGTAAGTATGAACAGATAAGTTACAGTCCCTTGCTGACATATTTATGAAAAATGTACATTGTTAGTACTACACAGTCATTAAGCTGGTCTAATAACTATATAGTTATTGTTTAACAAAGTAAATTAACTATGACATTTTGTTTTTTTTCTAAAAGGTAAACGTAACTGAATACTTTAAATAATTCAAAATTAATATAGTGACTTAAATCCACAAATACCCAAACACAGGCTAACAATATTCTTAAGATGGTATAATGTTATATACAAATGTGATTTAACAGGCACATTAGATCAGTTTCCTTGCCTATGGTAGAAGGGACACACAGGTCCCTTACTTGTTTTACAAATAACAGTGTTTTTTATTCGAAGAAGTCAGTCTTCTGTGTTGACAGGGTTTTTTGTTCATAATATTGCACTCCTGAGAAATCCCTGCCAGGGAAAAGTTACTGTCATTCTTGAATGATCATTCCGTAAGCAACATGCCTTCTTCTGTCAACAACATCACTTCTTCTGACCGTTGTCTCAAAATCACTAAAACAATAAACCAATCAAATCAAACACTCTCAATCGAAAAATAACATACATATCTGCTATATTTAAAGTAAATAAGTTTTATGACAATATAGTTTTTTTTACACTGGTGTCCCCTAATGATACTACACTATCATGTGTGTACACTACTCACGTAATGCAGGCTTTCTACTGCCTCTTCACAAAAAGTAAGACAGAAATAGGGCATGTTTTTACAAAAAGTAGGGCAAAGTAGCACATTTCATAAGTACAAAATAGGGCTAAATAAAGAATTTATTACTAGTTCCATTTGGAATTACCATTATTTCTTAGGTTACTGTCATGATGTTGCCCAACATAAACCATTGTTCTGTCCATGCTTGAAAGACAGGCACCTCTGACCAATATGTCTAGACTGACTGGCCAAGGGACCATGTTGCTTTATAGGATGGACATTCCAAGGAGTACCCACTAGCACATCTTAACATCTCCAGTACCTGGTGCCTATGCTCTAATGATTACGCTACCAGGTCCGGTCTAGAATAATCATACTATATGTAACAGCACAGAAGCAACATTCGAAAAATCAGTTTCAATTTCTGTTAACTTCAGTCATATAAGGAAAATGGCATACACCCTGGCTGCCATGTCTTTTGACAGATCAATATTCTTTTAACAACTTTCCATTCCCTCTGTCTGCTGAAGCGCCCGACTGAGGAAGTTTGGTGGGCTAGCAGTTTCAGAAGAAATGTCATTTAAAGAATTTTTATGAATGTTTGATGGTGGTGGTGTGCAATCACAATAGCTTATCTTGAGTGTATGCTTAGGTGAGCTGAAAATGCTAATTTCATTTTGTGACCAAGTTGCTTTAAAAGAAATTAAATCTGAAAATAATACATGTATCTGGTATGTAATCCTTACCATATTTATTGGCCAATTGGTGATCTGTGTTTCAATGATCTCCCCTTCTGATGACTGTTGGCCACATAACTGCAATTTAAATAAATTTGCTAAATATGTGATTATGTGTGACTTGTTTTGTTTTTTATTGAAAATTTTGCAGTATGTGTTATTTGCGGGGAAAAAACCCAAAACACATCTTTACAAATTTAAAACTGCAAATAACACAAAACTTTCACAAATTAAAAGGTCAAAATTGAAAAGAAATTTTGGTACTATTGATATCAGTTGCAAGCTCTTCTATGGAGGGCTGCAACAATTCATTTGCAATTGGATTTGATCAGATATATTCCCCTTCAAAAAAATCTTTCCCCTAAGCTGGCAAGTCAATCATTTCGAATTAGTCATAATTTTAAAAGTATAAAAATATTCAAATGGGTAATAATTGATTTTCTGTGTAAATTATCTTAACCCTTCCATACTCTTTATCATAAAAAACATTTTTGTAGTGACTTGAACACAGTTAAGTGACAGTAATATTCACAGACTTTTTTGTGAGCCATGCATCATACATGTATTTCAAATACATCATAACAGTCTGGCACATAATTGTACAATTTATGAATGACAAATTAAGTTTACATAGCTGCATACTCAAACATGGATCAAATAATATTTAAAAGAAAAATAGTTCGAAAACTGTTTCAACATATTGATTCTCCCAACCTGAAGACATCATGAAAGGTAGCATGGTCACATTATCCTGACACCGGGTCAACCAGTCGTGGAACTACCCTTATATTTGCTTGAGCGTTAGCAAGGGAGCTATACCACTACCATTTTTAACGACTTTGGAATGTCGCGGCCCGGAATCGAACCCGGGGCCTCCCGTACCTTTTTCAATAGATATAACATGGCAACAATATTATGGTTACTAAGTTACTATAGATAGTTTCCATATCAGTGAAGATCCCTTATCTTGGCAGCCATCTTTGATGGTAACTTCAAGGGATACTCATATGAATTATATAGAAGGATAAATTTTATTTTCTTGTAATTTCTTCATTTGTGGTCCAAAAATTAAAACCTATACACCACTGGAAAGCTCTTGAAATTCATATTTTTAGAATACAATATTTTTACAATTGATAACTGCACACAAAATTAATACACAGAAATAAATAAAACTATGGCTCATACTTAAAACAAAATGATCAGTGTATCATTTTCGGTTGTATTTTTTAACCGTTTTAACTATCAAAATATAGTTTTGATATTTAAAATACTTTATAAAAGCTGTTAAATTTGATATAAAATTCAGTAAAATAGACTGAAAAATAAAAACAGTGGTGAGTTTAATACAGCACATATTTCCAGATTTCGGCCTGCATTAGCTTCTGCACACAAAGATGGCTGCCTTAAACTGTCTTATCAGTGTTGATGACATCACATGGAAACTATTTATAGTGATGTTCCTTTATGACTGTAAAGGAGGACCCCAGCTTGGGTCAGCTGACAGTCCCTTCCACATGAATGTTTTCATTACAACCAGGACTAAAAACATGCAGTGAGCCACCAAGGACACTGGAGTAATCGCTGATGACACATTCACTTGCTCACATACCAAACCTTTTATAAGTAAACTGATCAGCTATCAATTTTAAAACTGGTTGCACTAGAACTAGTTTCAGCATATGGGCACAGATTATATTACCACTAATTAATAGACTACTTGTCATTATAAAGCAGCATTTCAGTGTGGTGTAGTGATTTTTCAAGTTAAAAGGATGTGAATAATGAAAATATAGTAAGGGGCTAGCCTCAATGTGAGCTTATGAACTGATCTAATAATAAATTTGTTGCGGACCATAAATTTCTAGTAGTACATATTCTACATGTAGTTCTAAAACTTACTCAAAACACAAATTACACAACTAGTTAGCTGGTGCTTGTCATGCATTACAAGAGGTAATCTCTCGTTCCCTTTCTCTCTAGGTCTGTTCCCATGGCTTGGTCTTAAAAGAAATAAGAATGTTTTCGTTATCAAATCTGCTTTGTTTAAAGAATGGCCGGCCAGAATGTAGGTTATAAAACGACCAAAAACGGCAGTTTTATCTGATTACGAAAATGCATGGGTACGAAAGACAAATGTCCGTTTATATTAAAATGTTGTTTACACTGTCAACTATGACAGCATAATGAATTTGAAAAAGTAAAATATACACATGTTGAAAGAAAAAGTAAATCGGTTGCGTTAAAACTATAATCTCTCCGATACTCTGGAGCCGTACGGCCCGTACTAAGGCGAGCGAAAAGTGAAAGTTGAACGGTAACAAGAAATGTCTTTAAAAAGACAAATGGCGTCGGATTAAAAAAAAACAACAAAAAACAAGAAATTTCTTTTAAAAGGCTATGCAGCGTTTGTGAAGCATTAACTTACACATTTTTATTGTGTTTGTTTCTATTGAATATAAATTTGTGAGAATAATGGCATGAAAATGGTGTACATTTTTAAACTAGTCGCTCGCTCCATCTGCGCCTCATAATTCTCACGTAATAGGCACTTAAAGTTACGAAGTAGTTTGATCGTGCCGGAAGTGAACGGTCTATTGCGGCATATGACAGAGATGATGTTTAAACAAATGTAGGATCAAGTGACATTTTATACACTATATACAATAATACTGTAGGAAAATGGGTACATTGGTAAACTGGAAATTATCTCCCTTGTTTGTTAATATCCGAGGTATTCCAAAGAGTAGGTAGGTCCTTTATAGTCGGAATTCTTGGACTTTATCGCCCGTTCTTTTGTAGATTATGCAGTTACAAACGGTGAAATTTCTTTTGCACAAATATAAGCTTAAAATCCATTTAAATACTTATAGAGATTTGTTATTTAAAAAAGAAAATGGAAGTTAACTTGAAAGTCAAAGAAGTCAACATACACTCCAAAAAGAACAAGCATAAAAACGAGTAAAACAAATGAAAGGACCTACTTGCATTTAGGGGTTATTCAGGGGAGACTATTTATTAATGTCACTCATTGATATAGACTTGTTTATGACTTAAATACCTGTATAAATAACTATATATCGCCACCCTGAGGACGTTTATTAGAAACACTACGGTATATGATGCTATTAGGAATTTCTACCAATGGGAATCGCTCTGATATTCATTCAGGCTAGCCTTGAGTCAGCATTTGTAAGTAAGTCAAAAGTGAGGTTAGACAGCTACGCCGAAAAAACAACAACAATACTGTCACTAGTGTCAAGGAAACAGGCTAATTCAGTGCAAACCATCAAATGTGCCTCCCAAATTAGGGAGCTCAATAGCGAATGAATCAATAACATACAGCAATCATACATGTTCACTAGAAAATGTGCATAAATAGAATAATAATACTCACCGTCGAAGACGGCATCTTGTCAAAACATTTTTCAACATAGCGGGCGTGGCTTCGTATGTAAAGTAGTTGGTTCTCGGCCAAGCTTCGACATATGTCGTAAACTAGCGTTATTTCCCGTTGAAATTCGTTTGTTGTTTATATTGTCGATTGTTGTTTATATTGTCGATTTGTGTAAAAGATTATTACTCGGTTGGAGACATTTTTTGTTTGGCTTGTTGATAATATGAATGTTTAAGTTGGTGCTTTTATTATTACATTATGGCATAAAACATTAAATTTGAGTTTTCAACTAATTTAGTGCGACCGAACTAATGGGTATCTTTTGATTTTTTCTTTCTTATCATGTTGCAAATTGTATGCGTGCTAAAATTATGCAAATTGCTTTATGACCAAAAGAATGAACTGGGATGTATATCAATGCAGTGTGTCTTATGATAAAGTCTTCTAATTGTCACATTTCTAAGGGTGTTTTAGTCAGAGTTTTAGTTATGTGCAAAACGCCACAACTGCGTCACTATCAAATCGACCATTGTGATGTTTGTACTAATTTATACAGATTGGTGAATTCTACCCCATGCTCAGTTCTGAGGTGTAAAAGCTTTGGAGCATTAAAAAATAACAATCAGTCGTGTCGCGTCACTTTTGAGTCTTCCAATCGAAAGACCACACACTCTGTTGAAACCGTATTGTTTAACAAGACTTCGCTTTTTATTTGTCCAAAAAAAGATTAAAAGTGTAACCATGTCGCTTCAAGCCAAGCGTTGAACAGTTGCACTTCTCCATATATCAGTGCGTCTGTCAAAACTCCTCGTCCATTTCTATAAAATAGTAATAGCCTGTATTTCCAAATATCGTCGAATAGTTAGGAATGATCAGAACTCATGTACACACAATTTATTTTGAACCGCTCGTCAGAATTTTAAGACACTTTCCCACAACAATTGTCAGAATAGTTGCTGTGCATTTCTTATTTCGTTTTAAGGATATCACAAGAAAAGCATTGATGCAAAGTTCAAAGAGCGTCCAATATGTTTAGAATAAAAACAAAAAACAACATGTTATCTGTCGAACGACAACTTCAGAAATCCGATGAGTACTTTGACTTAAAGTGTGCTAAAAATATTAACAATTGACCTTCAAATAGACAAAACATATGCCGAAAATTTGAATTGCATATGTCTAAATGTATCAAACAGTGTATTTATTATGGGTACTAATTTTTTAAGAAACTCATTAAAGAAGTATTGAGCGAATACAAAACTGCTATCAGGTGAGAATGAAACCTGCTTAACCCACTTGGTTTGAAATTGCAAAAAAATCGGTACGTTATATACGTGGTAGGTATTGAAGTGGTACAAATTTGCAACAACTAATAACCACTCGCAATCCCTCGGCCATTTCCACGAATAAGACATGTCCAGATACCGCTGAATAGATACGAATGACATGATAACTAAAACAAGAGCCCATTGTCCAATTTTTAACGCATACCGTAAAGGGCACTGCGCCAAAAAAAAAGTGATATTTCCTCAGTATCATAGCAGGCCAGATTACAGTGAAGGACTTTGGCAATTATGTGCAGAAATTAGATAAATGTTTCTACATAAATGTACTGACATTCAGCTGTCTAATTTAATATGGTAATTAATTTATAAACCAATGTATGCTTTAGCAAGCTGTCTACCATATCACAATGTAGCTGTTGAAGTTTTACCCTCTGACAGTACTTTGATTAAAGCTCAAAGTTAAATTATCATGCATCAATACAGACATGTTGTTTAATGCAGAATGAAGATTTTGTAGATTAAAATCCAAGACTTGAGCAATTCTTACTTAAGAAATGTCAATAAATATTGGCCTAAGTTTCTAGATTTAAAAGGCAGCTTTTTTATTACTTTGATTAAAAAACCCGCACTACGTTCAGCACTTTAATTATAAGATAGCAGTTGTAGTAATATGGCCACAAACTTTATCTTAGTAATTAGATTTTAAGAGGGCACTTTTAGTACTTTGTGTAACAGACTTTACTTTAAATACTCAGATACAAATACCGCACTTTGACTATTTTGATTAAAAGTCGGCAATTCGGCACCTTGATTAAAATACAGTACTTTTCAGTTATATGGTAACATTTTTAAAAGAAAGGCAATATTCATGCACTGAAAAAAGGTTTATAAGATTAGGTATATATATTTGTTAATACATGTAGGAACTGGCAAAAGTATTCCTTAGTCTTTCCAGAAAAAAAAAACCCATCACTTTATTGCTAGCATAAAATAACTGGAGGATATTTGGGTGATTATTGCGTTATGTCAATTTAAATTTCGCCATAGGTCAACGGAGTTGTATATTCACGACTGAATATACGTGTTTACTGATACCGAATTATAATAACAAGAGCTGTTACAGAACAGCCTGCTAGACTCTTGAAGTGATTTATGCACTCCTAATAATACATGCTAACTTAACTTATATGCATATGCATCAAAATTTACATGAAATACGTCTAACGTACTAGCACAATGTTTCTACGTCAAATCAGGGTCATATGTTTAGCAAAACAGAATCTGGATTAATCGAATTTGATTATATTGGTTAGTAAAATAATAGGAGAAAGTATATTTTCTTATCTATGCAATAGTCATTGGGGTATCGTCTTATTAATACGTGGACACGAAACTTTAACCTGTAGATACATGAAACAAATTTGTCTAAGTCAAATCAGGAAATCTCACAAAATCAAACATGCAACCAACTGAAATTGTGTTCACAAAGTTCAAGCTCAACCTTTTTTCTCTTCAAAATTGGATCAAGATTCTGCATGCTGCAGTTTATTTTATTTTCAAATAAAGTACACAAAACAATACTTATATTGGATATTTTCTTTTTTTCCTATAAGCAATTTTTGAATGAGATACCGTTTAAAACATTAAAAATGGCAATGTAATTAAGTTCCAACTGATAATAAAACATGTGACATGAACCTAATTCTGGTATTTCAAAGCTTGGCTGAGAAAAGTTCATTATCTTCATCATTATCCTTATGACACTTTAAAGCGTATATAACAATCATTAGAAACATGATGTAGCTAACATTCTGATTTTTACAATGTTCTTCACTCCATATCTTCATCATTATACTTTTGGAAAAGTATGTTTACGCAAATGAAAATGTGTTAAAAAATGATCATAAAATGCACATCATCATCATCATTATCATCATCAGCAAAAACAACAACAACATAGTCATTACCACCAGCAGTAACCTCAACCATCATTACCATTCCATGGTTTGCCAGTTTCTAAGAAAAACACCTTTACTAAAGTCATCCTATCATCAAAATCATAAACAATTGTTATTTGTATAATTGTAATCATTTTCTTTTTAAAGGTTCATAAAATCATGAAAAATTCAAGCATATCAAACTAACAAAACGTTTCCTTGATACATGTAGCCGGTAAAGTATATATTATATGGAATATGCCATCAATGATACTGTATACCACATGACGAACATCTTAACTATTTGACACAAAATAACAAAGTGCTGTTTGCTTTGAGATGTTCTTTCTTACCATTTGAGAAAGGTTTGAACAAAGTCTGTTCACATAGTTAAGCAATGTGGCAAACTATTTGACAAAAAATAATGCATGCTTTTTGCTTGAGATGATCTTTGTTACAAATTAAGGAATGTTTGAGTAGATATATCAACATATCAAAATGGGAAAGCGAAAGCATACAACTTGTGGAGCCATGTATTGTCTGATATCAGTCAAAGTCTTATAAAATTAGACAAGTATCTTGTTGGATAAACTAGCCTTTTAATCATTGTAACCTCCAAATTCAACGTTATTTTCTAAACAAGATTAAGTTGTCAATTCCATTTATATCATAAATCATAAAGAAAACTTTTCATCAATTTTTGGCATCATTATAAGCAGCATTGGCTCCATCATCACCATCCAACCTAATCCTAATTTCCGTCATTACTTTATATTTAAGATTTGTGGGGTGAAGATATAGGCAACCAATACCCACATTCTATTAAACATCTCGAAACGTTAAGAAAGTAAATGATTATAGATTATTATCTTCATCGTTATTATCATCTTCATCAGTACATCAAAATCGTCAATGTCCAGACCTATTGACATCAATGTGCATTGCAACATGCTTTCTCGATCTGAGTGTACAACTTTTTTCGACGCCTTTTCACAAGCGTCATTATAGCACCGATTATACCAATGGACACTAATGTGACGACTGCACCTATAACTCCAGCCGATGTCCTAGATAAGCCAAGATTTTCTGCAGTGTTGGCAGTCTTGCTTGTTGCTTCAGCTGAAGCTCCCATCGTGCCAAAGGCGTCACCAACGTCAGACATCATCTCAGCAGGGTGTATCAAGGAAAGATTAACACCCCCGGATCTCCAATTCTCGCCAAAGCCTTTAACTGTCACCTTTGAAGAATCCAAATCTACCATCTCGTATATTGGGACGTTCATATATGGCGGTCGCTGCACAGCAAATAAGGTATTTGTTGAAAATGTACCGGTTTTAACACAGTAATTAATTTCGCAGCCTGAGTCCAAGACGGCTAAATGCTGACTGTAATCCTTAGGACAATGCTTTGGATAAGAACTAAAGCCAGATTCTTGAATAAAGCTCATAATAGGAAAACTGGTTTTTAATACAGTCGATTGACTGCGCTCCTCCGAAACAACGAGTGGATTTCCAGTCTGACATGTAAAGAAGCCAGCAAATGGCAAAGATATAGGTCCAGCGAGTTCGTTATCATCACTGACACAGATAGTGAGATCTTGCAACACTTTGATTCCGTAGAAATGTTTTGGACATGAGTGGCTTTGTGTAAGAGGATTGACAACTTTAGACGTGAATGTGCCTCCAAATAATAAACCTTGATTCATGCCTACAGATCCATCGGCAGCACACCAATAGGCGCTGTACGATGCTTGAGCTGTTAGTGTCTTTGTGTTGCAGCAATGAAAGAAAAGATAACAACTTGGACACTCGCGCTGTATGGAAGATAAAAGCTTTGTGCCAGAGTTAAGTAGAACTGCAGACGAACCATTTCGACATGTGAAATCGCCCGTCAGCGGATTCTTGTGAGCCACGTCAGCACAGAGGTCTTTGTATCCGGAAGAAGAGCATGTTTGGTACACGCCACCAAAAGTAAAGTTTGTGTTGGGTGGTTTACATGCACCATCGTCCATATTGGCTTGGAAGTTGAAGTTCGGTGATCCTGGATCGGTGCAACCTTTGTACGTGTTATGTTTATAGTACGCAGTGATAGCCTCGTTCACGCAAGTCTGAACCTCAGCGATAATTTGAAGAGGCATATATGGTAGAGTCTCGTGGTTAATAAAGAATGTTAGCGGGTCCCCGTTGACGTCTATCGCAACCATATCATCTTTGATGCTGTCAATTCACTGGTTGACTGAGAAATTGGTAGGTCTGAAACGACATGCTTACAAAATAATGTCAGTATATCGCATACGGCGATTACAATCAAAACAAAACAATTACCAAAAAAAGTGTTAACTTTTTATTTTATTTACATTATAATATACATGGTACACTTTTAAAAAAGTATGTATAAGTCTTTTTCAAAGATTACAAAGACTGATATTAGCAGCTAAACTGATTCTTCTCCATCTAACTGGCGTTTCATATTACCTGAACATGTGACCTCCGTATGACCAAATTTCCGAGGATACAATCTGCTTTTGGTAACTCTCTACCTCAGACTCGCTGATAGATCCCTGAATGTCACCGCCAAAGCTAAACATATGGAAGAATGAGGCACTTGCTGCCAAGGTTATGGATAGCTTCTTAGAAGAATCGTTTTCCAGGCTCTCCTGCTTGATGTTATCTATCTATAAAATGTAAAAGTTTTCAATGTGTTATTAGTCACAAAGAAACAAGGAATAAGGGAGAATTGCATGTAGAATGCATGTTCATTGAAAACAAATATAAATAGTTACATTTATTTCCTAAGATTTGTCAGTTTTCGGTTTCAAGTTCAAGTTTTGTAAACATGTTCACTATATGTATTTAATTAAAAACAAGACAGACAACAGCAACCCAGAAAGTTTAACGTTATAGGTCATAAAGTTTAATTCATCCTATAAGGATATTTACGTGTATTTCCTTTGATGGACATTGGACTTTGGTTCCTCAATTCCATCTTCATTTGAACATGATGCTACAACCCTTTACTCTTCTCTGGTCATTTTTTGTTCATTCAAAAAGTTAATGTCATTTAGAATCAACAATTTTTTTGTAGTTCTTCTTATCGAAATAATACCCCTCTCTCTCTCTCTCTCTCTCTCTCTCTCTCTCTCTCTCTCTCTCTCTCTCTCTCTCTCTCTCTCTCTTTCTCTCTCTTAAACACTATGTGGACATTTTGTTTCAATGACGTCACTACTTTCGTCATAACTTAACAAAGAACTTTCGTCATAACCTATCAAAGAAAACGTCAGCGCTTGGACATTATTTATTATTATCAGTTTTCTGTTCATTGCTTGCATTTGAGAAACCCATGATGAAGTGCGAGGTTAGAGCTCCGTAAAACCGGTCCATATTATCGACGACCGTTCCAATGCGGTAACTGTCGGGTTTGCTCTTTTTATTAAATGACTCACAGATTTATTCTTACTTTTATATTTGGCTTGCATGTGAATGCCTTTGTCATGTGCCTATTCACATTTAGGTATATGCTACAATGCTCATAAGACTTTGTCATATAATTTTTATTATGCGTATCTAGACTTGGTCTTCATTCGGTCAAAGGCATTAAATAACTTATAAACCGGCTATTTACTTTTATTTTCATAGATGCAGAAATACACATTAAAGTTTTCTGACACATACCAAAATCTATGAAATTTTGTTTAAAATTTTTACCTTAACGATCGCCGCCCCAACATCCATATTTGTGATCACGTGAGTTCCGTAATCTCGTACCAGCATTTGACTCTCGTATCGGGCGAGATGTTGTTTGTTCAAAATGACGTAGAATGCGATTTTTCTAACACGTGACTTGAAAGCGTCACTTAGTGTTGCGCTCCTAGACAGGCGACTTGTGTACAGTCTGTAACGAGCCTGGGAAGAAAGAAAACAAAGAACACTTTATATGCCATTTGAAGAAATCGGCTTTTGTTGCATTTGAACTAACATCTATATAATAGGAAGATATACCCACATTAAAACATCGTTTTATGAACAGAAACACATTTTGTAATGACAAATTATTCTGAACATGACCCAATTACACGCTTCAGAATGACACTTGTGCAAACATGACAGGCTACAGGGTAAGTAAGTAATCAATGTTTGGAAACTGATGTTACAACATAAGAAAATGATTAATAACATGTTAACTAATAAGGATTTATCAAACAGTTTACAAGTCTTTGGTTCCTCAATACCATCTTCAAATGAACAGGGATGCTACAACCATTCTCTTCTCTTGATTCAAAAAGTTTCATTTCAAACAACAATTTTGAGTAGTTCTTCTAATCGAAATAATACATTTTTTTATAAAAATGTATCGGTTATCTTTTCATTGCTTGCATTTGAAAAAAACACCTCAGTTCAAATTCTTGCACTTCCTTAAAAAAATGCTCAAAACCACACATTGAAAAGGACTGTTTATAAACATCCAACGGACTGTCTTCAACACATTTGTGTACATTGCTTGCATTTGAGAAACCCATCAGGAAGTGCGAGGTTAGAGCTGTGTAAAACCGGTTTCAGCACACCAGTCGGTCCAAATTGTCGACTGACCGTTCCAATGCGGTAACTGTCGGGTTTGCTCTTTCTGTTAAATGGCTGAATCACATATTTGTTCTTACTTTTACATTTGGCTCGCATGTGTATTCCTCCGTCCTGTGCCTTTTTAAGTTTCAGTATATGTTGCAATACTCAAAGGATTTTGTCATAATATTCTTAAACGCATCAACAAATACCATTAATTATACAAAAACAGAATATGTTAATCTGTTCAGACTAATTACTACCCCCTTACCCCATATGTAATAAATAATAAATAGCAGTATCCATCTTGACTACTATTGCAAACTTGCTTTTCATAATAAGTCATTTGACAATTTATAGTATTTTGATCTTTAAATGAATGACACAATACCTTTTACTTAACAGCATATTTTGTTAAGTTATATTTTTAACGTCAATTTAATGTGTTTTATTAGGGATGTCAACGGATATCCGGATATCTGGATATCCGTTCAAATCCTCGGATATCCGAATCGACTTTGGTATCCGGATATTAGCTTAAAATGTAAATTTTAAACATTTAATTAAATGTTTTGGCCATTAAGTTATCTTTCTGCTGTCATGTCAGTGTGCATTCACGCATACACAGGTGTAACGGATTATCGACAGGTGGTGACAGGTGGTGACAGGCAGTATCGTATATTTGGCTTCACAGTTTTAGAAATGTGCTTAAGCATGATGGTATGTATAATTACATGCTCATTAGCCGCCAACGTTTGAAGCTTCTACTGATCCATTTTGTTTAGCGAATACTATCTTTAATTTTGTTGATGAACTTGACAGTTATAGAAATATGCTAAAGCTTATGTAAAATAATTTGCCAATTAACAGCCATTGTTTGAAGCTATTACTTATCCATTTTAATAAAGGATTATTATCTTTAATTTCGTTTGTTTGGCTTTATTAAGAAGAGATAGAGCTACAATTATGTAGACAATTAACAGGTTTGTCGGCAAACATCAGTTACTCGTTTAATTAAGTCCGTTTGGAGTGTACAAATGAATTGATGAATTTATTATGTTTTCTTTCGATCAAGGTGATCTTGCCTTTTTGACATCCACTTCCTAAACAAATCATTAGTTATGCCTTCCAATCTTCAGTCCGATGTTTGGCGACATTTTGTAATATCCGTAGACAAATCCAACGCAAAATGTAATTACTGCAGCGTAAAGCTAGCGTATGGCAGCTGCACATCCAACCTCCGCAACGACTTGAAGAATAAGCACCCACAAAAACTTTTTATTAACCACAATAGCACATGATTACGTAATAACTTTGCTTTCTAACAACATTATTTCCATCCGATCAATGACATGCTAGATCGTTCTGTTTACTGTTTCTCTTAGTTTTTGCCTTCATCTATTCCACTTAAAAATGCGTTAAGTGTGTTTCTTTTGGGAAAGACTAACCTTTGTTCTTTGTGTGCATAATCCAAACACAAAAATGCTTCAATACAAAACAACTTTGATAATAACAAAATATACTGAGAAAAGCATACTATGTTCCTGAAAAATACTAACTAAAAATAATGATTTGTGTAATGTAAGGCTACTGCTGCATTTTCTGTTTGTACACTTAAGATTGACAATTAATTTTAATAATTTTGCCAAATTTTCTTCTACGTATGTAACATCTTGAATGCACAATAAACGGTTGTTGTTTCTGTTTTCTTCATATTTTGTTGTTGTTGTTTTGTTATTTTTGTTTTAAACCATTTCTATGGTCTCATGATTATCTAAAGTTTATTAAAACTATCAATTAAAGACCATAACTTTTCAAGTATGTCTTCTTACTTGCTCCCATATTGTTTAACCTGTTTAACTGCTCCAGTTTTTCTTGTAGAATGTACTTATTTATACTGACACAAACGTCATTTCTGTGACATACTTGGTGCTCCCAGTCGTGGTCGGGTCTCCACTAAATTCATTGACGCTCAATGTGCAATGGATAAATTTTCGAAAATCGACAGAAAAAGGATTGTCTCTTACCCAGAAATTTACCATCACTTTAGTTTGTAACTAAAATTCTAGTCTTAACATGATAAGATTTAAATTACGATTTAATTATCACTATTATACGTAATATACCATCACTATTTGCACAATCTATGCCAAAATTTAAAGCATATTATCAAAATACGTGGACGACCGGAAGAGATCAACATTTTATCAGTATTGGACTGTGCGAAGAAGTGCGAGGTCGTAGCACTCAACAAATCAGCTTAAAGCACTTTGAACAGTCGGTCCTAAATGCCGACTCTCCGTTCCAAGGCAGTAACTGCTGGTTTTTCTTTTTCAGTGTGCGATTTAGGTTTAAATATCTGGTAATTCTTATAGGACTTTTCCTTATCTTACCTTCTCTTTTTCCGGTTTTGGTGATAAGACCAAACGTCGTCCTGCCTGAAGTTTTACTCAGAATAAGTGGTCTTCAAACTTCCGGTTTTGGTGGAAAGACCAAAACGTTATCCTGTGTGAGGTTTTACTCAGAATAAGTGGTCTTCAAACTTCCGGTTTTGGTGGAAAGACCAAAACGTTATCCTGTGTGAAGTTTTACTCAGAATAAGTGGTCTTCAAACTAATTTTTTTTTTTGAAATAACACTGACTGTGTAATTCACGAATTGAATGCATTGTCTACTAATTGGAAATCCTTACCTGTGTCCTAGCCGTTAGCGCCTTATTGTTGTACTGATTTGACTTCACTGATGAGTATTCCTGCGAGAACTTGCCACTAATGTCGAACATTTTCGCTTCAATGTTGATAGAACCAGAAAGGGTAGACGTATACTTGTCCCAATGCTCTATCAGCTCTGACGTGGTCTGCAAATGACTGCTTTTTACAGGAATGGTGAAGACGCCATCGGGAACCAGGAATTTGTTATCGTCGGTCGTGGCACAGCGAGAAAAGCTGTGTTGAACCACCATATCCATCTCTTCGTTCCGGAGGTTGTCCCAGCCATTCCCAGGAAGCACCGGAAACAGAGGTTTGTTGCAAAGTTGCAGATTTCCGACGGAGAACTTATTAGGTGGTGGCTCAGCATAAGTTTGCACAACTACATTGCCGAAAGCGATACCAAACACGATGATAAACACTGTTATAATTCTGGTCATCGTGTAAAAGGGACGATGTGTTGATGGCTGAAAATAAGTTTTTATTTATGAGATGCTACGTAGCACGAAATGTGCCAGCAGGTGACGACAGAGATCAGAAATGGTGAGTTTTATGCCAGTAAAATATTTTATCAAACTTTGATGTTGACGTAATCCGACGGTGGGACAATGAAGTCTTACTGACATATATCTAAAATATGTATTAAAAAGATAAAACAATCTAAATAATAGTGTCAATAGATAAAACACAACGATTAATGTAAGCGGCATATCTCTTATCAACTATGATATAAGCATACAAATGGTGATGACGGTCATCTTTGGTAACACAATTAGTTGATATCAATGTCACGATAATATGGTCTTGTGGTCAGGGGCAAATGGGCGATATCGAGGTTACATGCTATGTGCGTGGTGTGGTATTTGTTCATAGGACGGCACTAAATTTAACCTATTTGTATTAGCACAGCCATCATATGACAGAACGATGGTTTAAATGCCACGTTGATGTATATGATTTTGAAGGTGGTTGATTAAGGGAATTAAATCGCAGTCGCAACTAATTTCGTAGATATTCTGACTTATTTACTTTAGAAAACTTGGGTGAAGATTGGACCATAAGTGTGACCGCTGGTCTGATAATATTGTCTAGAATTTTACCTAGTGACCTACTGAATCCACGCGACCCAGTTCAAAACATATCTATGATTTTATACAGGCAAACATTCTGGCCATGTTTGTTGAAGATTTGGCCATAAATGTGTCCTCTAAGCGTCTTTACAACGTTTTTCTCAAATTTGACCTAGTGACCTAGTTTTTGACTCCACTAATCCAGTTACGAAATCATCCACGAGAACTCGCAGGCAAACATTCTGGCCATGTTATATGATGATTGGGCCAAAAATGTGGTCTCTATCGTGTTAACAAGGGTTTTCAAAGATTTGACCTAGTGACCTACTGCTTAATTCCACTTAACCCAGTTACGGACTCTTCCATTATTTTATTCAGGCAAACACTCTGGCCAGGTTTAGTGAAGATTTGGCAATAAATGTGGCCTCTAGTGTTCACAAGGGATTTCAAAGATTTTATCTAGTGACCTACTTTTTGACCCCACATGACCCAGTAACGATCGCGTCAAAGATTTCAGGAAGGCAAATATTTTGTTTTGGGAAATACTGGGCTATAAAAATGACCTCTATTGCGATTACAAGGGTTTTCTAAGAATTTATCTAGAGACCTACTTTTTGACCACACTTGACCCGGTTACGAAGAAAGCTGTACAAATGAATCGTCAATTAACCATTGTATGTTTCCTATGCTGAAATAAATCTATTTATCTAAGATAAAACTGCATTTTGGACACCCCTGTATTACCTTAACTATTTCCTTATATATTTCATCATAAAGTGAAAATAAAAGTGCTTATCTTTAATTATATAAAGTTTATAGAGCTTGTTTATGCATAAGAAAGTGTGTTGATGTCAATATAGTTTTATGGGGCTGAGTACTTGATATTGACTGAGAAGAAACTCTGCTGTCAATAGATAATTTCCATGTGATGGCACTGATAAGACAGTTTAAGGCAGTTATCTTTGAAAGCAGAAGCTAATGCAGGCTGAAATCGGGAAATATGTGCTGTATTAAACTCACCACTGTTTTTATTTTTCACTCTATTTTACTGAATATATATATATATATCAAATTTAACAGCTTTTATGATGTATTTTAAATATCAAAACTATATTTTGATAGCTTAAAAGGTAAAAAAATACAACCAAAAAAGATACACAGTTCATTTTGTTTAAGGATGAGCCAATAATTTTATTTGTTTCAGTATAGTAATTCTTTGTGCATTAATCAATTTTAAAAATATTGTATTCTATTTTTTTTTTTGAATTTTAAGAGCTTTCCATTGGTGTATAGCTTTTAATTTTTGGACCAGAAATGAAGGAATTACAAGAAAATAAAATTTTACACTTCTATACAATTCATCTGAAAATCCCTTAAAGTTGCTTTCAGAGAAGGCTGCTAAGATAAGGCATCTTCAATGACATGGGAACTATATATATAACAATATCCAGATCAAAAGATGTATGTAGGGCTTTGGCAAAACAGCAAACATATAAAAATATAAGCATTTACACACATCAGATAATTATCAATGTATCCTTAATATGTACGTTTTAGTACACTGTTGCAAAATAAAAGATGTCTCACCATATTGCAAATATCACTTGATATTGACTCACATATAACCAGTACCAGGTAAGGGGTACATTGGTGAAATGAAAATTGTCTCCCTTGTTAGTTAATATACAAAGGTAGGTCCTTTAAGTTGGAATTCTTGTACTTAATCGATTGTTCTTTTGTAGATATTGCAATTACAGTGAAATTTCTTACTTTTGCATAAATATAAGCTTAAGTCATTTAAATACTTATAGAGAGGTTATTTAAAAAAAATGGAAGTGTTTGATGATGGTTAACCTGGGTATCACAAGAATGACAGAAAAGTCAACATACACTCCATAGAGCACAAGCATAAACACCAAGTAAAACAAATGAAAGGATCTACTGGCATTAAAGGATTATTCAGGGGAGACTATTCCTTTATGTCTCTCATTGAATAATCAAATCATCTGAAAATGTATTTTAAAGCAATGCTGTTTATGATCATTTGGCATTAAAAATGAGAACAAGGCACAAATTTTGTCATCAGTTTTTTTATTGGCAAAAAAGTCGCAAAAAAATGAAGTACACAGAAACAATCTGTTTGAAGTAAGCAGACGACATTTTTGTTATCAGACGACAATCATCACAGCTGTTGAACATACAAAATAAGGCAGACTGTTATTCAGCCATAACCATCATATTTTCAATCCTTTTTCTTTTCAGTAGTATTCACTTGCTATCAGAATTCAGTCATGAAAATATAAAACCTTTAATTCTCAACCAATCCTTATGTATGGTATAACAAAGCTAAGGAAATAGTTATTTTAAGACACCTTTATTCAATTCCATATATAAAAAGGTGGCAATCACTGCTATATATTAGGATTCAATAATGAAAATGATAAATTGACATTATGGTTTATTATTCTTTCCAATGTTAAGCATTGAAAAAGACTGACGCTGATAGTACTATAAAGGTATATCATGGTAGTGTTGTTATTAAAATTACTATATTTATTATATATCTCATGATTCTCAACCAGCTGTTCATTTAGAAGCAAAGTCAATAATTATTAAGGCAAAATTAAGAGGATTCTTAAGTGTTCTAACAAAAATGATTGATTTAAAACAAGTAATTTTATCATTTGCTTGGAGATTTTAATAAATTGTGAGTTAAATTCATTTTCTAATGCAGCCTAAAAGAAGTGAACCCTCCCATTAATTCTGTCAATGTTTAGTTACCTTCCTTTTACTCACAAAAACAACTTAGTTGTCATATTGCTGCAAATATGAGGAAATAAATAGGACCATTCCTACAGAATAAAGAATGTCCCATTTTAACAGTAGATTAAGAGAACTTGTGTCCATGAATTAGTGGACTTGTATTCAAGGTGTTTCCCTGTTTCATGACAAGGAAAATATTCATCATCTTGCTCGTACAAAAGTTTGTAAACATGTACATCTTGCTTCTTCCCTTAACATTAAGTGTTACTTGTTGAATCTGTTGTATTCCTTGCAGAACATGTCGAAAATCATTAAGGGGAGAGATAACCACCGAAATAAACTGCTGCGGTAACCAGCCTTTGTTCAATAACACCATGACTGAAAAAAGTCACTGCTGTTAAACTATAGCATGTTTTTGTATACCAGACATTTATGACAATTTTGGTAAAACTTTACCCAAAACTGGCCAATGTATGAATAACTTCAGTGTCTGCAGTTTTTGATATCCTGGGTTTTTAGGTTATGGTATTCCTATGTTTAATCTTTCTTTAATTATAGAATGTAAAAAACTTTTTTCCAGAGAAATGAGACCAAAATACTATTAAGTCTATTAAGTATTTCTTCTCTCCACAGATTTTATAGTATATCCTATGTTAAAGATTTGTTTTTATAACTTTTTCAAGTCTTTAAATATAAGCCAAGTCTTGTAAATACAACATGACATGTTTCCTCTAATTCACAGCAAATATCACCCATATTTGATATATTTTTCATCCATCAATACCATTACCATTATCTTGTTCCTTCAATATATACACATCATTACAGGTCCTTGGAGGTGGTATCCGACAGTTTGCCAATAATAAATACACATACCAATATCTAAAAAACTGCTTTGGGGCTTTGGTCATACTTTTTGCATACTTTTGTTCTTATAAACACTAACTTTATTGTTAGACTTTACTTATCGCAAAATGAATACTCTAAATGTTCAGTATTTCCAACTCTATAAAAAGAATGACAGTGGTCTCTGATTAAAATAGATATCGATGTCAGAGAGGCTTACCGGGATGTCTATATACCAGTAAGTGGTTGCATGGTTTTCTAAGTTTAAAAATAGCTATCTCTGCAGCGTGGCTCGGAAACAGGAAATACCTGTTTGCAATGACGAGTGGTGATTTATCCTTGACTGTTCAAACAGACCTGTGGCATCAATGAACAGCATTTTGCAAAACCTTTTCAGGCACCAGTGACTTACCGGTATTTGGTTATTTATTTCAGAAAAAAATGTTTTGGACCAAACTGTTGGATATCACCTTTAACAATGATGTTAACTTGATTAAGTAACAATTTGTTATAGTCAACAATATGAATTAAATAGTAAAATGGCCACAAGTATACTGACCTTATGTACGAAACAATCTTCCACGAATTTAGAAAGTCATTTCTTCTCAGTAAATGTTTATAAAGTCTTGATTATTGATCATACCTTTTTTACTTACCATGAATATTATTAAAATGAAACCAATATATGCACAATGACCTTTATATGGCTTAATAAATGTAGAAATGATGCAATAATATTTATGATACCATGTGACAAAAATATATGTTAATAAAATACAATGTCCTTAGCAAGGATGAAAAGAACTGATCTAATATTCATACCAGACAAAAAGAATGGAAAAGCGTGAGGACATATATTTTTTGACATGAACAGGTTATTAAGAACCGGCTAAATCAATCTTTGTTCATCAACCACAAGGGCCATAAAACTTTTTTGTCAAGTACAGGGAAAATTACAATTGACTTAATAAAGCTTTGATCATTAGCAAAATAGCTCATATAGAGAAATTTATGCAAATGTGGATAGCCATTAATTAAAAACAAAATACAGAATTGATGTTGATATTTTTTATTGACTTGTCACCTCAGGATTTTTCAGTAGAACCAATCCAATGGGTTTTCATCACCATCTCCCACCTGATTTATGCACACTAATTAAGAATTATTTGTATTCTTTTATAAAGCTGTCCAGAAAATTAAGGTTTTCCTAACATTTCCAGGTAAATATGGGCAGCTAAAGTACTGCCTCTACTGTGAAACAATGCGTATACAGCTGCTGGTCATGTTTCTTATTTCAAATTACATGTACCATAAAACTGAATTGATGCTACACTGCCAGTTCATGTCAAAATAACACTGCTCTCTCAACAATTTCCACAAATATGCTACAACATAATTTTTTGTAATTCTAATTGCTGTTTATGTTACAACGCTCTTGCGTATGACAAAAAAATAATAACATTACATGAAAATGCATATTTACACATTTAAATTATAACACACAACATGAGTTATGTATCAATTAAAGGCAAAAATAGCACACAAAAAATACATTCATTTAGCAGACATACAAATTATATTTAAACAAAATATCATAAATTAAGCAAAAACTAGACAAAAAATTATCATATTCATAAAAAAAGAGAGAACACAAACAATAACCTTGTAGCATTTTATTAACATTACCTGCTCTTGAAAATTTCAATGCTTAAAATTATTAACTCATTTCTTTTCTATTGTAATAACATGAAACGAATAACCTTTTTATTAAAAATATTACCTTAAGAACACGGCACTGATAAAAAAAAAGAGTTTATTTTTCGGAAATAATGCAGCTACTTTTGTTAAAAATCTTTCTTTTTTTCATTTGTTTTGGAATGTTTTGTTTTTTTTAATTAAGAGCTGTGATATATGAATATACTATGCATCAAGTTTAAGTACATTTTAATATATGTTTTTTTTTTTTTTTTTAAATTTTAGTGTTTAGTATTTAGAATAATTACATCTATGTTATAATGCATTCTTGAAAACAATTATTTAATAAAACAAATATTTTGTATACTAAAAATGCATTTTTAAATACTGAAAATGTTTTGCTTTTAATATTGTTTTAATGGCAAGACTTAAGTGAACTACTTGAACTAAAACTCTAACTCAAAATGCCTACTTGCAATTTATTTATTAATAATAATTAAACAAATAAAAATTATGATTATTTTCATATAAGGAAGTTATTACCATACAAAATTAACATGTCGCATCTAAATGCTTGCTTGTTTATTTCTAATACCATACAAAATGTTCAATAAATGTACAGAATATAAAAATTGTAAAAATTCATGAACATGTTTACAAAAAACATCATAATAAAACTAAGCTATGGTATATGTTTTCAAAACTATGAAATATGAAAGGGTATGTGAATATGTTTAAATAATACTTGTTATTATAGGGTATAGGGTAAAAATTATCATTGTTTTATTATGTATATTACATACAGTATTTAATGACTTGGAATGACACAATTCTTCACTTCAGTTTATTTGTTGCTCCCTAACTCCTGTTTAATCTGTCTAAATCTACTGAAGTAGGCTAGAGAAAAAACAATCTCTCAACAATTTTTTTTTACAAGTTATAATATTGCAAAACTATACAAATAAGACTGGCGACAAGGAAAAGACAAAAACAGTGTTCTTGAAAGATAACAAGACATTTGAAATGGTTATACCATTGTTGAACAAACAAGTGTGTCCTTATATAGTTGTCAAATATTGATTCAATTATATGGAAATTGTTGACTCTTGTTTCGTATTAAGATGAAAAGAAATGAATGATTTAAACAGAAATAATTGCATAGATAAAAGTGGTTTATGAATTACTCATATTAGAAAACCTTTCTGTAAAAAAAGAAGCCAATAAAAATGACCAGACACTTCATGTTAAGATTTTTTTATTTAATGGGACATAACTCTGAAAAAAAATATGAAAACAAACTAAGGGAGATTACTCTCAATCCCCTGATAAATATTCTGGTATGGATAATCTAGCTTGTATTGAGTATAAATAGCATGTAAGTACTGTTTATCAAAACAACATTATTGCTAAAGATAACAGTGCAGTTCTTATTGGCCATGCAATAGGCCAAAAATAAGTGGATGATAAGAAAAAATGTCTCTGAATGATGAACGAACGTCAGTAGGCTAATCAATTAATTAATGTACAAACTGCACAATGTATCAGAAGCGAGCACAAATTGTGAAAAAAAAAAGATGAGCTACTCTAGAAGCATAATATTGAAGCTACGCAGTTGCTCCCTCCCCTTTCTCTCCCCATTTCTTCTTATACTGCGATCGACCAAATCCCTCATCATAGTTTCCTTTCCGTGCAAACAGCTGTTTAAAATGTGTAATGCAGTAGATGACGCCCTCATTCATACTGAACGTTTTTGGCCTAAAAAGAAGAAATAATAAAATTTTATAATATAACTTATAATTAAATAAGTAAATATTGATACAATTTACTCTAACACAATTGTAATAATATTGAAATATAATAATATAATTTTAAATAGAATGTACCTTTTGTTATGCAAGCTGGATCGAAACAAAATGCTTGGAAAATGATGACTTGTAAATGTGACTGATGCAAGAATGCCAATGACAAGTAGCTGGGAAAACATTAACCAAAACACAGCAAGGTTAGCTTTAAGACCTATAGCATGAAAGTTTTTGCTCTGTTTATTTGTAATATAATGATGACCGATACCTTTTTTTACATGTAAAAACAGAGCATTCTCAATTTTAAAATATGCCATACATACATACATGTATACTTCATACATGTATACATATAAATAGTTACATAAGAAAATATTCTTTGTAGATAAAAATGTCTAGAGCAAAAAACATATTAAAACATCAATAAATTCCTTTGGTGATATTTTACAATATGCATTGCAAAATATTAATTGTCTAAAGAGGTTCAATTTTGGTGTTTTTATGAATCCATTAAAAAGAACAATTAAAAAAAGCAAATCATTTGGGGGGGGGTTCCATAATAAAGTTTTTTTAAACAAGAAATCTGAAGATACGATAATTTTATCACAAAGGAGTTCATTCTTTGAAAACGTCACTTTAACGCCTATAAGTATTGTTACAACTTTGTGTCTACCAATAGCATTAAGTAATGTAGTATGGAATCTATACAACATCATATTTAATATAGGGTTATCTTAGTTTACTGTAAATGCAGTTTAAAAGTACAAATCAAAACATTTCAAAGAATTCTTTTTTAAATACCTCATTGACATCTACCTACCTTTTAGCTGGCATTATAACACACAATCAAAATATACAATTCTTAAATGTTTTATCAATATAAGTGAAAAAAGAGTGCATGCATGTGATTGCTTACCTCCAACATGATGTAAATGTCATACTCCTTTATTTCTCGGTAATTTATGTCTTAATTTATATTTGGAACAGTATAATTTTTAAAAATACAATGTCCAAGATATATACTTGAAAAATGCCTAAAAATTTTAATCAATTATATTGTTTTATCAATTATATTGTAAAGGTCATTTTAAAAAACAAATTAAAAATATATCAAACTTAATTTTTTGTTTTGTTTGTTTTTTGTAACATCACACCGACACAATTATGGTCATATTGGTGATTGTTTATTGGGTTTATCTTCCCACCAACGTTAAGCATTTCAGTTATCTTGAGACGGTATCCACTTGAAGCAGATATAGTGCTGCCTTCAATGTGTATAGCATGCTGTAATCACCTGGCATGATACCACACCCAGTCACATTATCCTGACATCGGACCAACCAGTCCTGGAACTTAGTTACCCTTATATTTGCTTGAGCGTTAGCAAGGGAGCTATGCCACTACCATTTTTAACGACTTTGGTATGTCGTGGCCCCGGATCGAACCCAGTGCCTTCCGTACCTGGAGCTAATGCTTTACTGCTTGAGATACCAGGTCCGGTCATATAAACTGGTATGTGAATAATGAACAACATTCATTAGGTTAGCTGGGAGACCTCTCAACTTGACAGGGTTTTATCACTGGGTATTATGAAAGAAAAAAAAATTTCCATTGACAAACAGTAATTCAGCTGAAAACATTTATGTTTGTCTTTTTGACATAAAACATATCAAACACACATGCTTAGGACATAAACTTAATGGTAAAAAATAAAATTCAGACTTACCACAGCTTAATGTTCAGCAAGGCCTCTGAAAACTTCAAAAACTGGGGAGCATTATAATGCACTGGAGTACTTGCATGCATTCACAGTAAAGCATTCTTTGTTACATTTTGCTCAATGCTGATTAGTGTTGAAACAACATCAAATACAAACTGCACAACAATACCACAGAAAGGGGTTGGGGAGATGGAAAGACAGCCAAAGTTGAAATAATTCATAAATGTCATCTATGGCTCAAATTAATTAAAAACAAGTTTGTTAAAAATAATAATTTGGTTTTGACATAAATAAGGTGTGTTTCACAACTTCTATATTGTATTAAGACCAAACTTATAAAGGACACTTTGTAAGTTTCTTTTTATTTAGATTCGTTTTTAGAAATGTATCAGAATCAAAAAAAAAAAAAAAATTAATGACTTGTTGGGTCTCTTTACAAAAGATGAGACCATTTTAAGATACAAACTATGGTCTTAAAAGTTAAAAACTTCTTCTTCAATATTTGTATCTGCTTTTTGGGGGTGTAAAAAACTCAACTTTGGCTACCTACTCCAAATCACAACAACCCTCTTTATCTCCCAATATATACAAAAAAGTATATATCTGTGTCAACGATCTTGTTATCAAAACAAAGTGGACAGGTTAATGAGAGTATCTTACGTTAAACGTGCACTACAGTGGGAACATTTGAAGCAATTCCTATGATAAACGTGCCCATTCATCTCGAGCTTCTCCATAGCGTACACGGTTTTGTCGCATGCCGCGCACTTTTCAGTCTGCACCACTTTGAACATTCCTTTGGCCTGTATAAAGTCATGTGAGAGAGAAATAAAAACAAAACTAGACATATCAAGCAAAAAATCACAGAAAAAGATATGTGCAAAAGCTTGAGCAGGGTTGCAGGGTCGACTGTTCCTTTTATTTCAAAATTTGATTAAGATGAACAGGCATGCAATGTGGGCCTTCTTAATGATTTTTTATTGCAATGAAATCATGAAATAAATAACATCAATAAATTTTTTGACCTTGTATGTATAACTAGCTTAATCTTACAAATATATTTGTAGCAATAAAATGGTTTAATTTCATAATAAGTGAACTAGATGTAAGATTATGTTAATTGCAAACTGAACTGAGACATTTTGTTAAGAATCTTATTGGTCGAATTAAAGTTGTGATCTAATAACTGACCAATTAAATACATGAAAATGTTCTCAGACTTATGCAAAAGGTTAAAGATTGCAGGCGTTTATATTTTACAATGATAGAAAGTCATAAACAAGGCATAATTTTGGATAGACTTAAACCCAAATATGTGCGTTAAATTTACACTTTACAAAATGTTTCTTACGAAAGAAAGATGTTTTGTTAAGACCAAGTGCATCATAATTTTCTCATACAATTAGTGGATGTTTTAAAATCTTGATTGTTGTAGCAGCAGAAAGACTTTAAATCAATGGAAGCTATGTTGTACTTTTGTTATTTTATTGTTAACCAGTATCTTCAAGCGTTAATAAGTATTATTATTATAAACTATCACATATACATATGTTAAATTTGTACTAATTTATACATAACCGGAAATTTGTAATAAACCCAATACCTATCAACCTTTGCATCACTCCCTGCAGCCTTGCTCTTAAATGCACATTATACAAGGAACTAAAAAACTCAACAATCACATGGCTGGAAAAAATGCAAAGGGCAGGAACTCAAGGAAGGCAAATGAAACTTGTTAATAAGAGTTATCTTTCCTTCTTGCACAGTATTTTATCAAATACATTAAAAAAAATTAAAGTTTGTGGAATTCAGAATATTTTTTATTGCTATAAAATTCATTTTCAATATACATTTTAAAATAGTATTAGTATATATTATAAGTAGTGTTTGTTCTTAAAAAACAGCAATACAATTGATATAAAGTTGTGCAACTAATCCCTTGCTACGGTTATATGAAGAAATCTTAAAATGAATATGTTTAGTTGTCTAGTTAAACTAGAAACTAACTGCAAGAACTACATTTTACATAATTTATGTATGTTACATTCTACTGAATGGCTACAATCTACTGTAGTAAACTTCTACAATACTGTTACCAATTCCTATTGTCTTCTTATCTAACATAGAGACATTGGTACAAATAAATTCTCCATACACTAAAAATTATTATATAACAAACCTCTTTTTTTTTAATTCACACACAGCATTAACTTATAAATCAGTACTAAAACTAAGAATAAAAATGGATTAAAATTTCAAAAACTTAGCTTATGATAAATATGTTTCATCATAATTTATAAGAAAAGAATTCTTACAAATCAAACCAATGAAACATTGTTTCATTATTAAAACATTAAAATAAAATGAGGTTAAGATTTTAAAAAACCTTTAAACTTATGATAATTAAGTTTGATTGTAATTTACAAGAAAAGTAAATCTTACAAGTCACAGCAATGTAACATTGTATTGGTTATCACCAGCAATCTATTGTCCAATTATAATCATAATTATGACCATAATTATGATTATAATTACCAGATCAGGACAATGTGGTGAACAACATGTCTGACACCTATGATCATCTAATGACTATTCTGATAGCCATCTTTGTAGTCATCAACGTACAAGACTGACCCTACCACGCCCCATTCCTCCTTGACCATTAGTGGTCATCTGTCACGCCAGGCGGCCATCAATCACACAACCCACATGTAATTAGCATGGACATGTTTTGTAGTGGTCAGTCAATTTTAGTCATGCTATAAAACAAATGGACAACTCGAGAGAAATCAAGACCAGTAGGGAAATGTGTGTATGAGTAAAAATTCCACAGATAGCGGGAGTTTGGTTGGGATAGAAGATTCTTGTTTGCTATTTTTCAGCTCCTCTGATCAAAAATATTTTGAAAAAAAATATTTTGGCATCTATGTTGTTGTTTTTTTCTTCTTAACATACTCAATAATCTTTTCTTTTCTTTTTTAGAAATACATCACAGCGACTAATTATGACCATTATAGTGATATCCACAGGCACCCATCAATTATCTTTAAGTAATTTGAATAGTTCATTAATTTGGTGCAATTAATGTGCTGCCTTCAATGTGAGAGCATGTCATAAACTCTTGATATAAAACCACACTCAGTCACATTAGTTTAGTTCAAAGAACTCTTGAAGCAAACTTTTATGTCCAATATACATGTACAACACACCACAAAACTAAACCACCATTTCTTTATATACATTTGTATCTGAATGCTTTCTTTGTCTAAATACCACTAACAATGGTTTAAACCACATAGCAAGATATAAGTTTCAAACCCTATATGTAAAAAAAAAAAAGTTCTATATTTGTATTTTGGGTTTTTACGGCACACCGACACTTGATAGGTCATACTGCACCGAATATGTTGAAGTTCAACGACAATAGAATATAATCAGGTTAAAACTAAAAAACGTGAGTAGAAATAAGATATATCAGGTTAAAAATGTGAATTATAAGTGAAAACAGATAAATATATTAAACAGTTAAATTGTATAACGTTAGCATAATTAACTGTTTAAAAATTTATAACTTATTAAGAATACCAATCTCCTTCAAGAAGCAAACAAGCTTAGAATCAGTCACTGTTTTAAATAATTCGTATATGTTATTGACATGAAAATATTTGGACCGAATATGGTCTGTGTCAAAACAATGTAATGAAATATGATTAACTGTAAGTTCTGGTCAGTTCTTTCACAATGTTTAACTTATTATTTAAACTTTTTATTAAACCAAACATGATGAAGGTCATGTACTTTGTGTCCAGGTTCATCCTGATTAAAAGTTGTATCTGACACTGAGTCAAATGCATGTAAAATATCTGACCATTGTGATATTTGTGCATAGTTTCTGCAGAAAGATCAATCTTTAGTCTAAGTTTAGATGATTGTTATTAGTATCTCAATTTTAAGAGTGGTCAAAATCCTTTATCGAAACTTAAAATGTTCATTGTTTTTAAATCTTTAAATATGAATGATTGCAATTTCTAAAATAGACATCAGTGTAAGAGCGGAAGACGTGAATGAGCTAAAACATAAATGGTCATGTGGTTTTCATGTTTCATGTTCAAAAAGAGCTAACTGTGCAGTGTGGCTGAGATAGGAAATGATGAATGTATTATCATGATTCACTTTTCACACAGGTGTATGATATCAATAAACAGCATTTCGAGAGATCTGTTCAGGTAGGAGTAATTCATTTGGCTTTAATGAAAGGATGTTTGGTCCAAACTGTCAGATACCACCTTTAGGAACTGTTCTTCCTAGGTCCATACATTGCATAGCTCAGTGCCCTGAGGATATGACTTTATGCAGCTGTGTTAAAAGCAATAATTGGTTGGTAATTTAGAGTGTTTCAATAAGCTTTCTGCTTTTGGATGGCTGGATGGAACGATGAATGAGCAGTCAATATTTCTGGAACCTGGTCAATATCTGGTACTTCTGGTAATTCTATATCTATTATGTGGGGAAGTTTTCCAGCTAACCTGTGGTGTGCCGGTGGTTCTACCCAGACATAAGTTTGGGGTTTTCCTCCACCAATAATTAGATGGACGTCACCAATATGACCATAACTGAGTCGGTGCGATGTAACAAAGAAACAAAAAACAACAACAAATATATATATATATCACAAACATAATACTTTTCTTGTTGTTTTTGGGTTGTTTTTTTTTGCATAGCTGTCTAATCTCCCTTTTGACCTATGTTCAAATATTATTGAAGCCTGAAAGAATATCAGAGTGATTCTCATTGGAAGAAATTTCTTAAAGCATCATATATCGTAATGTTTCTAATAAACATCCTCAGGGGATAGATAGTTATTTATACAGAAATTTAAGTCATAAACAATTCTTAATCACTTATCTATAGTATTAGTGTGTATAATGCATAAAAAGTCACTTAATCCCACATTCATTAAAACTTAATCTCTGCCATATGCCACAGAGCAGTGACTGGTGTAAAATGTATAATATTTGGGTATCTTTGTTCTTACAAAAAAAAATTCTATAAAAACATAAACACGATAAAAAATAAGTAAGTTTATGCCTCACTGACATTGCATATATTTTTTTAAAGATCATTTTTTTTCTCATTAACAGGAGCAGATTTTTTACTCATTACATAAACAATACAAGCTCTAATTACCCATAAAATGTCTTAAAAGTTGTTTCTAATGTGATCTTTTATAAATTTTTAAAAATAATGCTGTTTTTTTAATGTATTTTGTTAAACCATAATAATTTTTCAAATAGCAAGGAAGTCCAATATTTATATATGAAAAAAAAACACACAAAAAAAACAAACAACCAAACTAAACACTCAAAATCTATGTGCAGTACTATGAAATTGTCAGCTTCTTAAACAAGGAAGTCAGCAAAATGTTGTTTCATTTTCTATTACAACAATTGAAAAAAGAATAATTATTATTAAGAATAATAAAAGTAGTTTTATAAAAAATCATTTATCTTTAGTATCCCTCTAAACAGCAGTGTTTAAAACTATTGACTCGACAGTTCATTCTTATCTCCAAGTCTTGTTATAATAAAACACACACAACAAATATAATTCTCAATTATGTCTATTTTTTCTGACAAATATTCTTCGAAAATATGCAAAACAAAATCCTCTATAATACCTCAATATCATCCATGTTATGGCTTGCCTAGATATCTCCAAATTAACAATCTGATTTAAAAAGTCAAACAAAAAATAAAACAAAGTGTCACATTATAGTGTCACATAAATAAGAAGAAGGAAAATATATTTTACAGGAAATATATTCTATGTTACAAATTAAGTCAGTGCAATTTTAATTATATGACATACATTTCAACCCACGTAACAAGATAACCATGTCAAAATCTTGCAATTCTTTCATTCATTCATGACCATATTAGGGGTGAACCGATACAAATATTGTTTTATTAATTTCCCAGCGACAGTATTTTAATTATAATGAAACGTTGTATCAATCTGCCTTCACTGGTATAGCATGCCTTAAACAAATCATATAACACCATCCCATATACGAGTCACATTATTCACAATTAAAAAGACAGTTGATAGAAATCATACGATTTGTCATGAAAATAGCCTGTAAGAATTTTTCCAGTCAACAAAACCAAATACTTCTCATAGCCAGCCAGTTCTCGTAGAAAATATTTATGTTTGATTGTTTTTAAAAAACATGGCAGCTAGCAGCTAAAATACATAGTGACATCAAGCTATTTATGGTGGGGGAAGATCCCAGACAAATGAGTGGGTAGAACCACCGGCACACCACAGGTCAAGGGGAAGACCTTCCCACATTAAGTCCTTCACCCCGAATGGCGCTTAATTCACGCTGTAAAAGGCTTAGTGGTCAGAGGAGTTACAAGTCGGTGACTCCACCACTACGCCATGGGCGCCCCCCAAAAAAATATTTAAGCTGATACATCAAAATAAAGATGTCTTTACTATAATAGCATACCTCAAACACATTAAGCAATACCATAGCATTTGAAAGTCACTGCATCTATCAGTACTGATGAATAATAATTAAACTTAAGCCGAGGATCCAGAAAATTTTGGAGGTGGGGTATGAATCAAGATCCATTCAACTTAGTTCAATAATAATTCATAAGGAAAAAAAACAAAAGCTTAGTATTTTCTAAACTTACATGTGTGTGTTTTCACAACTCTAACCCCAGCACCCCCCATTACATTTACCAACACTGGGCCAACCAGTTCTAGGATAATGTATGTTACATGCTGCCATACTATGATTGCATGCCATGAAACAAATTACCCTTTGACACCATAGCATAAAACAGTCAAAGTCATCTAAACACTAGGCCATTATTAACACTCCTTGAACTACGCCTATTACATCTAGTTGAAAACCAGGAAGCTAAGGAAGCAATAGCAGGAGTGTTGTAATTAATGAGATCAGAATATCCCAGGCTGAAATTGAATCCAGGGTCTTTCATATCCAGGTCAACTACTTTCATAACAGGTTCAGGTCCTCACTCCAAGACTGTTCAACACATCTTAGTTAAGATAAGGTGAACAGCGTAGATCCAGACTGGAAACGTCCCCGCTGATCTTTTCCGGTTTTTGATAAATACATCATATGACCAATCATGGTAATTGTAGCAACATCTAGCTATTTTGGTTAAGAAAGAACCAGACATATGCGGAGAGTAAAACCACCTGTGCACCATAGGTGGAAAGACCCTACCACATTAAGTTTATTGGGTTGATCATTCTACTAATATTATTTCAGTTATTTAGGGACAGTCTCCCTTTTAAGCAGATATGGTGCTGCCTTCACTGTGTAAAGAATGGTGTGAACAATTAGCATAATATAACACCAAGTCACATTATCCTGACACAGGGCCAACCAGTTGTGGAACGTTAGCAAAGGAGCTATACAGCTATCATTTTAGTGATTTTGGTATGTCATGGCTAGGGATTCTAATCAGGGCCTCTCATACCTGGAGCCGATGCTCTACCACCTGCACAACCAGTTATAGTCCCCACATAAAGTCCTTTGCCCAAAATGGGACTCACACCCACATGGCAAGCAGTCAGAGACCTTACAAAGTGGTGACTTTACCACTACCCTACTGGCACTACTGCCTCTATTATGGCTCTCTAAGTAACACAAACAACTATAATCATTTCGCCTCTCCTGACTTGATGGTGTCAGTATAATGGACCGCCGGGTTCAGACCCAGGGCACCTCATAAGTGCCCCTGTGCTTTAATGATAGAAATGTCGCTGCACAGTGTTGGCAAAAATGGAGGCAAATCCCATTCAATCCCATCCCATTTTCCTCTTCTAGCTGTTTTCTGTGGGGAAGTCTAAACCACTTGCCTGCTTACTGTGTAAAGCCACAGGTGCAGAAGCTTCCCAATAAGAACAAAATTGAGACTTTGTGGGTTTCAAACTTAGATAAAAATAGTAACCGACAAAGAAGCCAGTGCAAACTGGTAGACACACAAAAGACAGACTCGTATGGATTTAGCAGCTTTCGAAATTAGTAAGGCACCCCCCTCCCCCATTAACAAAGAGTCCAACTAGAGTGCCTACATTTACAAAAGGCCTACATTTACAAAAGGTTGTTCTGATAACTTCTGACCTCCAAGATTATGAGGGATTAGTACTGTACAAGTTTTCATAACTCCTTAACTCTTAACCTTTTAACTGCTAAATACAATTCTTTTCTCAGGTCGCAGCAAATTGTGTAGAATCAGATATGCATTGTTGTTAACCTAGCTGCAGAAACCTTTTACCCAGGAAAAGGTTTGAACCTGTGACATCCTGCTTTGGAGTCAGGTGCTCTACCAACTGAGCCACCAAAGCAGACAATTCTGAAGATAGCCTATTTGCTATAGCCAGTTCCTACAAGGGGCCAGTCATGCTGTTTGATCAGGAGCAGCTGCATTGTTACTTGTCTACTGAATCTGTTACAATACTTTGCTACATTGTTATTGTTGTTGTTTGGAAATAATAACAAATAGATTTTGAGTTATAAATTCAACAGAGGTAAACAAAATGACTCAACTGCGGTCAAACCAATTAATTCAGGCTGACCAGTCTGTTTCATGGTTTACACCCAATGACCTTTCCACCCAGTAATTGACCACACCAAGCTCAATAATTGACTCACTAAACAATGAATGACCCAGCTATATAGATAATGGCATACTATTGGCAATAAATAGTTGGGTAAGTAAAGTCACTAAAGTGTTTCCCACCTGAGAAGTATCAGGTAAGTGCCTTTTGGAATTTGTTTACTCACGGGCCAAAACTTTTAAACATATGGTCATATAGCTGTTTCCCCAAAGCCATACATGTGAACTCCTCCACTTTTAAGTTTTAAAATTGTTTGAAAATGAGGGGGGTTTTACACATTTTCAAAGATCTCCCAACTTGGAAACAGATAAATGCCTTCTTTCTTTATAGGACAATAGCAAATCTCCCATATTGCAAATGGAAATCTCCCACTTTGGTCTCAGAAAAAGTTCACATGTATGCAAAGCTGTCTGCAAAAGCAGATCACAGGGAAGAGCACGTCCTGAACCCAGAGCAATGAGATCACGATTCCTAAGCCACCGTGTATGGCATATCTAGGACTTGAACACAAGACCTCTTACATACGGAGTAAATGCTCTCAAACATTATCCAGCTTGATACCATTTTCACTACTTTGACAAACAACTACAAACATTACTAGACACAAAGGGGTAATCAGAATGCAGTATAAAGTAAAAGGAAAACCCACCTAAATCTACCCATAAACAAAATCATCACATACAATCTAAAAACTGACAAAACATCTAACAAAAACAAAAAGCAAAGGATATCAAATGTTTACAACTATCAAAATACAACCAATCCAACATCACTTTTCAAACTTGTAAGCTTATATATATATAAATGCACTTACTACCCAAGAGAGTGTGACAAAAATATATCCAAAACCACCGTGAAGCAGTTATTTAAAGAAAAACTGAACAAGCAGTTTTAAAAGAAACTCAGCTCGGTATACACAAGTCAACAGAGCAACTGTGTAGAATTAAACATGTGAAGACAGTTACAATAACTGCTCCCTTACACATTTCTGGTCCCAATGTGTAAACACTTCACCTGCTAACCATGAATGAATCATGTGACTACAAAAAGTGTAGATCCAGATCAGCAAGGTTCTCACTGGTTTACAATGGGGGCTGTCTGATAAGGATCTACACACTTTTTGCAGTTTGGTTTATATTAGAAAATAAATATTTATTATTTGTATAGTTATTCATACAAGTAGTAATCTTAGAATTAATGGTTGATCCCTTACATTCAGCCAAGGGGCAAAATTAGGGGATTTTCAACAAGGGCAATTATGGGCCCTTTGTGTTCCCTTGGTATTTCTGTATTGATGTATTGATTTCCTCAAGCCATATTTGCCATTCACTAAATATGCCGAATATGAATTAATCAATGGGGATGGAGTTGCAGGAAAGAAAAGAGAGAGGGAAGGAGAGAGAGACAACAGGGTGGGAAATCCATTTTGGCATGAAAACACAGACAATGACTCATTTAGCACTGCCTGATTGAGAAAGAGGGACTGTGTCACACAGATGCAGGGAACCAATTTTTATTTCCACCCGCAGAGATCATACACCCCATTGTAACTAGAGACACTGTCAGAGAGTACATGATACTGATATATTTTACTGTTATTGGTGAAAGAATTTGTTCTTACCACTGTTCACATAGAACAATGCTCCTTTTTTTGAAAGATTCCAGTCAGATAAACATACATGCAGACAGGGTCAATTTGGAAGACAAGAAAGAAATAAGAGACAATTGATAGACTGAGAAGAAGGATCAATGATGAGAAAGTGATTAAATGAAAGAATGAGAGAAAAATGAAAGTGAATGAGTAAGACGAAAAAAGATAGATGACAGACAGCAAGGAAGTTAAACTGATGAGTATGATATGCCCACAAGGACAATGAAAGGAGGGACAATATCAGAACAATGGTACATGCATTGTTGTAAGGGACTAGATTTTAACATTAGTACTGTAACAAGAATTTCCTTTCCAAATACTTAAGCTCCTCAAGGAGTATAATGCTGAAAATTTAACATACCATACAAGTAATTAATTCTAAGAAGACTACAGTGTAATTAACATAACTGATTGCCTATGTTGGTATAGAACTAACTACAGACAAAAAATAATGGGTCATTTTGCTGGAGAGCCGGCTGCAAATAGTGCAGATCCTGATCAGACAGCTCCAGCGGTAGACACCTGAACAGGATCTACGCTATGTGCCTATGCCTGATCAATTCAAGCTTAGTGGTTAAACTGTTAAGAGCAGCATAATTACCATGCCAACATACAAATGTATGTTACATGTGCAGATTAATCACAAACTACAGAGCACTGCCCATAAATATATACAAGAGGAAAAAAACGCTGACGCATAACTCTACAGGAACACAATCGAAAATGTGAACTTAACACTATACATGTTTAGCACAATATGATATATGGACAGCATTGGCAAAAGGTACAGAGCCACTGAAAGCTGTCTGATCAGGACTTGCACTATCTGCTTCCAAGATTTGCTCAACATAATTAGTTGTAACTTCACGCTGTAGTGGTAAGCAGTTGACTATGTATTCACTATGATATTCAGTAATGAAGCTGGTTATGTGTTAATGGTGATACAAGAGTGCTCATAAATATAAATGAGCAGGATAAATGCAGCAATACATACATTAAAAGTGTGTATGGTAACAGAATAGTGACAGAATCACCGTTCATGTGTTTGTTGTTGTTTTTGGTAACATCACACTGACCAGATTATATTGTTGATGTCCAGCTAATTATTGGTGAAGATAAACCCTAGTAAGAACCACTGGCACACCGAAGTGAAATCAGACTATCTCTTCACATGAAAGTTCTTGCCCAGACTGGGACTCAAAGCCATCCATTGAGGGGCTGAGGAGTTACAAGTCAGCCACAGGCAAACCCACCCTCCCTATCTTTATGGAAGACTGGTTATGTTTGCATTACACATGTGTTTGCCAGTATGAAGGTGCTGAATGTGACCAGACCATCATTTTAAGATTTTGTTCTATACTTGCATAAAAAGTATATAATTCTAGCATCCATGGTAATATGGTTGAAAAATGGACTTAGAATCACATGATCCCAACTTTGATCCTTGAGCAAGACTCACTTTAGAGTTACCACTATCATCAACATGTAAACAGGACTGATGTGTGTGCTTTCTTGATATAAGGCCCTGCCTGTAATACAAATGTCTACCACTCTCAAACAGTCAAATAATTCAAATAAACAGAAAAAAGTGAGAAATTATTTAAATATTTCCTGATTTAACCCTTTACCTGTTAAAAACACCTCAAGAGTTGTGGAATGTTTTATGTCAATGGGGTGAATGATGTGTGTTTAAAAAACAAACATATTAAAGGATTTTTTATTTAAACATCCCAACTTGTTCTTAAATACCTTCATAAGAGCACAAATAACAATACACAGTGTTCATATTTTTTATCCATACATAAGGCTGTATCATTTAGATTGTGTTCAAATTTATAGCAAGGAATATTTGTTGAAAATGTTACATGCAGATGGCTTAAGAATTTCTGTTCTTGGCAAAGAAAACATATGTTTCCTTTTGTTAGTTATGGTAAACTTTATGCCATACACATCTCAAACACGTCTTTACAAGGTTTCAACCTGCTATGCAATGGTTTTAGATGAATTGGGTTTTATAGAAAGTAAATGTGATGATGATTATGTTCAAGTGATATCTCACATGGAGATAAAACAGAAGTCATATATGCATACAATAAGATAAAAAATTTCACCGTCCACACACTTAAGAGGACAACTCAACCATAAAGCCTTGAGAAAAAGAATGTGATTTTTTTCAACAAATGTGTGGGGTTTCATTGTGTTAAATATATGTAATTATGGTCCCAGCATCAAATCCTTAATCAAATCCTACACACAAATGTAAAGCCTTAAAAGTATGCAAGATAGAGAAAACAGAATCAATAGCAGTAAGAAAAAATTATAATTACATCAATAATAAAGACACTAATTGAACTGCTGAGTTTTATAACATTTAACTTTCAGTATTGAAACAGTGTAGTTAACTAAGCTGACAAGGCTCATTTGGATTTTAAATTTGAAAACTAGTCAAATATAGACAGCGTTCACAAGCAGATATAGTGCTGCCTTCACTGTGATAGAACTGATTGAATGACTGCTTGGATACTACACCTAGTAAAATTATTCTAGATTCCTTTCAAAAAATAAATGTAAGATAAATAATATCAGGCTTAAAAAGCCATAACTTAAGTCAGCAAAATGACTCTTAATATGTCATTGGCATCATAAATCATCTATAATGTTAATTAAATGGCTATCATAATACTGTTTGCTAAGACATAGCCATAGCTGATATATAACAAAACTGTGCAGTAAGTAGGTACATTTTAAACCCATTTTTGTTATTTAACGTTGAATGACAAAGTCAATTTAGGTTTGTCTAAATTATGTATCTTTACATTTTAAACAACAGTCTCACTTAAGATGCGAAAATGCAACAAGCAGTGCTTCAATAAATCAAATCTGAAATATAAAATATTAGAGTTAAACCCATATGACTAAATAACCTTATAAGTATTTTTGGGGGATGGGATTAGGATTAGCCCGCATTTTTGCCGATACTGTGTAACAACATTTCTATAATAATAGCACAGGGGCACATATGAGGTGCCCAGGGATTGAACCCAGCCGGTCTATTATACTGACACTAACGAGTCAGGCGTAATGCTGTCCCCTTAGCCCCGAGTGTTTGGAGGGAAGTCACTGCTACCAACTTTAAAGTCTTTGGTTTGACCAGGCCAGGGTTCGAACCTGCAACCTTCCGATCCGCAATCCAATGCTCTACCACCCGAGCTTTTGCGGCCGGTACAGTATTTTTTTGTCTTTTTTTTTCAAGATTCGTATGGTGCATGTAGCACGCTGAACGTTTCTTTGCAATAAAATGGAAGTCTTCAATTTAACCATTTCGGCACATTAATCTTTTAATCTTCATACTTAAAGGTGGTATCAGTTTACCTATACCAAATGCATGTACCAATATTTTTCCACAGTTTCTGGGAGCTTATGCTTGATTTCTGCATAGACTTATCCTATAGTCTGAGCAGAGACGATCATAAACACTACCTATTTGTGAGACAGAGTTATTTTTTACCATTTATACTAAATTATTATTCTTTCCAAATCCATAAATAAGCACGAAAGTGATCTCCGCTAAAAATGGATGCCGACATCAGCGCAGAGTACCCGGATGACAATGTAACACGAATTCAAAAGTTAAGTTATCAAGTGGTTTTCTCAGTTTAAAAATGGCTATATGCAGCGTGGCTCAGATAGGAAATACCTGATTGTAATGACGATTGGGGTGTAATGTGTCACTGTTCTCAAAGATCTAGGGCATCAATGAACAGCATTTTGCATGATCTTTTCAGGTAACAATGAATTATTTGGTTAATTGAGGGGAACAAAATGTGGTCCAAACTGTCACATACCACCTTTAAGTTACTATGTATTCTGCAACTAACATTTTATTGAAGACTTGAGTGTAAAGACTATCTGTAATGGCACTGAATTTAGAGTATAGTCAACATTTTCCAATCTGCCAGCTGTAAATTTCCATGTTTATTTTTTTATGTATGTTGTTACATTGCAAGTACACAAGATATACTGACAAACATCGATCTAATCATTGAAGAAGATTCCAGATTGTAAATGTCTTGGTAGACCCACTGGCGCAGCAGAGGATAGACAGAAGACCTCCACACACGAAAGTTATTTTCTCGACCAGGACTCAACGCAAGCAATGAAAGGCTGAAGAGATAGAAGTCTTGGCTCAAACAGCTTGTCCCCAGGGGGCTAGTCCCCAGGGATCCCCTGTAAATTTCCATGCGGAAACCTATCTGAAAATTCATACAAATACTGACCTTATTGATTATTGTCAACTACAAGTACATTTAAAGTAAAAGGTTAGGTCAACTCAAA
The DNA here is from genome assembly GCA_007844125.1 of Sinonovacula constricta. Taxonomy (NCBI): domain Eukaryota; kingdom Metazoa; phylum Mollusca; class Bivalvia; order Cardiida; family Solecurtidae; genus Sinonovacula; species Sinonovacula constricta. The sequence continues at coordinate 14,484,303 of CM017568.1, forward strand.
TGCATTAAGAAATATTCATTTTGTGCATTTTACGATACATTATATTTGAAGTTAACTGTTTCTACATTTGTATATTGCTGGAAAGGAAAAAAGCCTCACAGGCTTTCAGCTAACCATACATATGTTCATTTTTGATATCATCAAAGGTTTTGATTGATTGCTGGTTGATTGGTTGTCTACTTCCCAGTTATAAATCATTATATAATTGATATTTTATTACATATCAAGCTTGTACAAAGTAACACGTTGCATGTTTAATTAATACATGATTATATGCCCTCACAATTTTGAACTAGCTTTTACCATTTTATATCTTAACATTCACATATAATTTTTACATGTCTTATAGTATTTTAGTTAGTAGATGTACTACAGCTGACAGTTCTGTAATAATTATGAACCAAAGAACACCCTCATAATACGCATTCGAAAGTAGTTCCAAGAACAGCTGACAATTTATATAAGCTTAACTTGATATGTATCAAAATAATGGCTTAAACATTCAGAATTTCAAATTGTGTCATTTTTAAAAGTAAAATTTATAAATCATATCGCTGCCATTAATTTTGCTTTAATCTAGAAGTCGAGAGGGATTCTCTAAATCTTAATAAAGTTTTATTTCAGCTTCTTGAAAAGGAAACAGGAGTGCAATATTGAATAAACATGTTAACATTTAACTTGCTAAACTTGTGAATAAGCCAGACTAATTTTAAGTCATCTTCTTATAGTGACATGCAAGATATATTGCCAGAGATTCTGCAGCCAAAGATGCAGACCTTGATTCAACAACTCCCAGCTGGAAGTTGGCTGACCTTGATCTAAACAGCATGTTATTAATACTGCTATAAAGAAATAATTCCATTAAGCCGCTATCTAAAAATGATCACCTTCTTATAAGTTCATGTTTACAGAACACTTCCTTAAAGGCGGTATCAGACACTTTGCCTATATCAAAAACATATAACAATATTGAACCACTGCTTTGAGGATTTCTGGCATAATTTTTGTATAAATTTATACATTAGTATTAATAAATACGATTTTGAATGCTACCTGATTTATTAGACAGAACTAATTACAAAAAGAAATCACTCTAAATGTGTATTTTGTCCAAATGTATAAAAAACTCGATAGTGGTCTCAGCTAAAAACAGATATCAACGTCATAGAGGACTACCCGGATGACTATATACTGTGATCTCAAATGATAAGTGGTCACATAGTTTTCAAAGTTCAAAAATATCTTTCTCTGCAGTGTGAAATACCTGTCTGCAATGACGAGTAGAGATTAATGCTTGAATTTTCACACAGATCTACGACATCAATGAACAGTATTCTGCAGAAAGTGTTCCAGTAACAATGACCTATTTGGTTATTTGAGACAAGACATTTTTGTCCAAACTGTTGGATACCACCTTTAATACATGTTTAGCAAGTTACGGATTAAACATATTATTTAATTCTAGTAGTTCTTTACGTCTGTGCCGCTTTAAATATACTCAAAGTGCATCTACCTTTGTCTCGAAGAAAACGAAATGTCAACAGCATTGCAATGAATACGCATCATATTATGTTACCATCTTAACCACTTGCAAAGTAAATGTCAAACAATCTTGACAAAGATGACAAAATGGAACTCTAAGCATATGTTAAGCTTAAATTTCACCCTTCAAATTTCCACACAAACATTGGATATTATGTTAACCTATGTGTAATAATATTGCTTACCATGAAAACTGATAATTTCTTAAGAGTATCTGAATAAACGTATATATATATATATATACATATACATGTATATATCAATTCTGCTAGAACTATGATAATGGACTGCAATAATAGTTTCTACATCAAAGTGTGAAATTCTACCAACACAATCACATGTTGTATTTTGCCTAGGCAAATAACTACATATTAACTACACTACTATACATGTAACAGATTCAGACTTATTCTATTCAGACTTATACAAAAATATAACCAACCTTTGCCGGCTCTCCAAACTTAGCCAATGATCCCTTGACACCTGTCTTCACGTTATTATTCTGCTCACTACCACATTTTTTGGGCTCTCTTTCAGAAATTCTATCTGATATTTCAGACTTCTCAGATCCTGCTGTTCCTTTATCAGTTGGTTCGTCATCCACAAATTCATCAACATCAATCTCTTCTGGTTTTTGAGCTACTTCATCTTCAGATTTATTCTTCCCCTCCTCCTCAACATCAGCTTCAGCATTATCTTGCTTTTCATCAATATCTCCATTTACAGCTTCTACATCTGCTTCAGTATTTTCTGCTTGATCTTCAGTCTCTTCTTGGTCACCACTTATTTGATAGCTCTGGATCTCTTCAGCTGCATCTTCATCATGGCTCAGATTGTGATCAACTTTCTCATCATCTTCCATTTCCTTTTCCTCCACTGATTCTTGTACTTCATCAGCATTTTGGTCAAGATTGGTGGCTGTGTCATCATCAGCAGAAACTTGAGCATCATCTTCTGTAACCTTACTATTATCTTGAGCAGCATCCTCAGCAACAACTTCATCAAAAGCATCCTCTGCAACAGCTGTTGTACCATCTGTTTTAAGAGTATCAGCAGCAGCAACATCAGCTGTTTCCTGTTCCTCCTCATTTATTAAAGATTCTTCCTGAGCATCTTCTGTGTTTTCTGCTTCCCCATCTTTCTCCTCATCATCTTTTTCCTCAGTTTCTTTGCTTTTGAAGCTCAAATCACTTATTTCCTTTTCGATATCATCCATCTCCTTTTGAGGTTTTTCTTCTTCATTGTAAGCTCCTGCTTCTTTACTTTCTTCTTCCTTTAAATCTTCTTCCTCTTCAGGTCTTACCTCTTTTTTTACCTCTTCACTTTTTTCACCAACTATCTCACCATTCTTATCATAGATAACAACATCAATTGATGGATCAATCTCCATATTTACTCTTTTTGTTCAGTCAATAATTCACAAATAAATATTCTAAAAAATCCAAACTTTCACCAAATAATCCCAAAAGAAAATCGTTTAAAAAAAATACAAAACGTCAAATCAACATGCACTTTTTAATATTCTCTAGCAAATATTGAACAAGTAATCAAAATCTATTGAAGAAACTGCTGAACAACTGTTACTGAGTATGTGTTTACAGTAAGCTGAATACACGATGCAAGCAAACAAAAAGCAATGTTACCGTGTGCTAAGTTTAGCTTAGAATGATGCTGACTCAACCAATGACTGTCCTACAGCTGCAGACGAAAGCAGGAAGGGGTATTGGTTTTATGATTGATCGAAACCCTTGCTGGTGCACTGATGAAACTCAGACCATAAATGCACTAACCCACACTAACCCACACGAACTAGACTCGAAAGGACCTCTCTAAGGTCCAGATGGCTAGTCAATGTTACAACTCAACAATAAAACAAGAAGCCACTTAACACTTATGAGCGACTTGACTTGCTTCTTCTCCGAGCATCCGAAGCCAATTAAATCCAACTGCTGCACACTAGAGATTAAGCAGTCAGAAGTATAGGCTGGTTTCCCTTTGAAAGCACAAATGACCAAATATGGAAAAGTATCCAATATTTCCTTAAAACTTCCCAGACAATAGAAATTAACAAGAGATAACTATCACTAATGTCCGTTTAAGTTTAAAAAATATTGCAAAATAATTTAATTCACTATACTTAGATGTCTGTTATACACTGGACACAGACATACAAACAATGATTCAACACAAGAAAATCGTTTCACACTAGATGTATAATGCCATATATCAACCACTTCTGAAACTCAACTAGTCAGATTCGATCTGAATGAAACTTCAGCTTCAGTCCTCTAACTAAGCTTGTGTGACAACTGAACTTCTTAAGTTGTAGATTCAATAAACCGCACATGGGTTGTCTGATACTATTGTATGTTGTAGTTGGTTATGATGATCATCCAGGATAGAATGTCAAATAGTTTACCAGCTACACCCTTACTCCCTCAATACAATATTGGAGAATCAGCCAATGTGACAAGTGTTATATACAGCCCAGCCAGTATTACCATACCATACCATACCAGTCCATATAGTGTGTACATGTAATATAGGCCAAGCCTTTTGAGTATTGGGTTTACGTGTCAATCGTGGGTTCCTATCTCATTAAACAAAAGGTTTAAGAGTAGGGTCAATGAAAGAATATAAGGAGTGCATGAATATTAATAAACAAAATGCCCACAAAAACTGGATAGGCTGACTAAACTGAGAGAATACACTGACCAATAATTCACTGGGCACATTTGCATGTGGTTATCAACAAAATGCCTCATATAGTTATTTTCTCAAGTCTTGCCTGGATCAGATAGTATTGAATTCCTATTTTTGTTAATACTACATTCATGTAGTTACAACCTTTTAGGCTACAATCTATATTTACATACAGTTTAGCTACAATAGAACAAAATAGTCAATATGTAAATAGGAATTTTATGCAGTTTGAATAAAAGCCTTGACACAGTTTGTTTTAAAATACATACACCTCTAATCAGACTTACTTCCAGCCAGAGGCACAGTATTCGATAAAAGTCTCAAATATGGACGACATAGTGACGGCACTTTATGAACCTGCTTAATATTATGAAACTCTCTAAACTGAACTCTGCAACACTACAAGAAATCAACCATAAAAAGGAACAATCCTTTTTTGCATAAAAAGACCAAAACAACAACAGTGAAAAGGCCAAGAACATGTCCACTTAGAACTCCCATACAATACGATCAATGACTTAGACTGATGGGAAAAAATTAAGCAAACTTCTTCACTCTTAAATGACCAAGCATGTTAATAATATTTTCTATGTATTTCTTATGAGCTAGATATGTTTCAGATTTATATTCAGTCATGTTTTATGCAGACTTGAGAGGCAGGGAGCACCTGTTGCTGACTTAAGGTTTCTTAACCTTTCAGTGCATGGGTTCAAGTCCCAGACTAAAGAACTTATGTATGGAACCATCCAGCTGACATGTTCCAAGCTGCTGGTTCTATCTGGACATTTGTCTGGGATCTTCCGTCACTGATAGAAGGTGACCATAATTTTGTCAATGGATGTTTAAAAATAAAATCTAATTTGTAAGAAGAGTTGGTTATTTTATTTACTTCGGCCTAGCCTTATCCACAGATGTATGACAGAGAAAGGTTATGCACAGGTGGCGAGACATCAAACTACCTTCCATTGTGTCATTAGATCTTATCCTGCTTAGCAAAAATTGATAGCTTTCCCAAAAAGTCTAGATCCTGATCTGGAAGCTGGCTGATCAGGACCTACACTATTTGCTCAGTCTTTATCAACACGTCCTATTACCTAAGCATTAAATACTTTGTTTAATAAAAGTTAGTATTTGATGTTACAAATATAGCACAATAAGGGTTGGTTCACACAACTGCAGTCTAAACCATTGCGGGATTGTCAGCCAAGTTTAATCAACCATAACCCACATCCCCAACTATTTTACGCTAAATGACCATATTTGGACATATGGTGTATACAAGTGATTAGTGTCTGTTTTTTTGTGGGATTGCAATTTTAATAGAGCAGTACTAGTAGAGTGACTAATTGTTTAATGGTCATTTCTGAAGGTAGGGGAGGAGTCACTAATATTTACCTTTTTATTAAAAGAAATTGGGCTCAATGATTAGTTATAAGAGAAAGGGAAAAAAAAATGCTGGAACTTTTTTTTCCTATTGTGTTTAAACTAAAACATATTCCACAAGTAGAAAAAAAAAGAGGGCAGAGCAATATTTGGGCCTTATTAAATTCCAGTTTCAGAGTCACATACTTGTAACTCCTCTGATTGCTTAGCCTCTCACCACATGGGTTCAAGTCCAGTTTGGTGCGAAGGACTTAATGTGGGAAGGTCTTCCAGCTGACTTGCGGTGCACTGGTAGTTCTAGACAAACATGTGTCTGGGGTCTTCCTCCACCAAAAAGCTAGACGTTGCTATAATGAGCATAAATAGTGGCTGCAATGTATGTCAAAAGCAAAAACAAAACAAACAAGTTTCAGTTCTGTGTAAACTTGAGGTACTATATTATACATAAGTATAGGGGAGAGTATTTTTTTTAGCAACTACTGAGAATATTCCTTCTGATGAATTTTGGCAAGTTTCATCAGTTTCCTTCAATTGTAAGTATTCCATGAAAAAACAACAACAATAGTACACATGATGGCTGCAGTTTGTGATAACGGTAAATTTTAATAAGTGGTGATTATAAAATTGATGAAAATGATAGTGATGATAACATTATTGATGATGATTTTGATAACATTTTTGATGATTCTGATGATAATAATGATGATAATATTGCCAACAACTCCACAACTTTATAAAACAACAGTCAAGACTAAGTCATTGTTGTTTTTCAATTACTTTCGATACATTGTCATTACAATTTCAATTTATCTAACATCTTCTTCCTTGTGAAAGCTTTGATGCATGCATCTCTAAAGATTAAAATCCTTAAAGTCCACCTTCCTGTCATCACAATACATTGTACATTTCGATCCCATCCCACATCCTGTTATTGTCACACTGATATATTGTTGTCACAAGTGGGGTACTCAGGAAATCGCACTATGAACAACAATCGAACAACAATCAAATCCCTCGACAACAATAATTGAGGAAGTTTAGTCGCCATTTTGAGGATACTGGATAAGATGTTCAATTAATTAAGAGACCTTAATGTTAAGTGGTATCCTGACTGTACATTGCTGTGTATATGCAATAAAAGTGTCGTATTAAAGTCATTCCTAGCATATATATACAGACTTTAAAGCATTACATAAACTGTGGCATAGCGAAAGAGTAACTCCTCCGACTATTTAGCCTTTTACTGCGTGGGTTGGAGTCCCTTTCGAGGCAGAGGACTCAATATGGGAATATTTTCCATCTGACCTGCAGTGTGCCAGTGGTTTTTCCCATTTGTTTGGGGTCTTCCTCCACCAAAATAGATGAACATTGCTATAATGATTATAATTGGTCACTGTGATGTATTTTAAAAATTAGACAAGCTAAAAAATTGCTTTCATACGATGCCTAACTCTTTTGCAAACCTTTTACATCTTTTGCCACCATTCATGGCCCTGAGACAACAAACTTGCTTAGTTTTCGTATCAAAAAATATTTTCTATTGCTTAAAATTATTATGCATCTAAAGAAAATGTTTGTTATTAGTATTAAAAACAAGCTTTTTGTTTGTTTATGTTTGTTTATTGGGTTTATCGTTCCACCAACAGTATTTCAGTTATCTGGAGACAGTGTCCCCTTGAAGCAGCTATAGTGCTGCCTTCACTGTGTAAAGCATGCCATGAACACCTGGCATGATTATCCTGACACTGGCCAACCATTCTTGGAACTACCCTTATATCTGCTTGAGCATTAGCAAGGGAGTTATGCCACTACCATTTTTAACGACGTGGGTATGTCGTAGCCTGGGATCGAACCCAGGGCCTCCCGTACCTGGGGCTGATGCTCTACCGATTGCGCTACCTGGTCCAGTTCAGCAAATATGCCGGTCTTTAAAATGCAAAGAACATTTAATTCAGATTTGGACTATAAATTGTTCCGAAGATAAGGAGTTAAGGAATATCCTTTATATTGCCCGTTCATTGAACCTAAACTGAACCCAAATCTCTTCAACTCTTACTACAAACATTTGTTATTCTAATCCAAAAGGATTAAATCAAGTTCAAGGTATTCAAGTGTAATTAGATCCCAGTTGTGAATTAACACAATTGAAATTAGAACTTGATAATGACTCGATTTTTCAAATTTGATTTTTTGAGAAGGTATATCCAATTAGCGCATAATAAATGTTTACTCTGATTCAAACTAAAATAAAAAAAAATAAAAAAATTATATGAAATTTAATTGAACATTTAGAAAATCTTGCAATATTTTTGTCATAGGGGAGTTTTACATTGTCGTATAAAAAGAAAACTAACAAAGAAACTCACAATAGAAAAAAACAACATCAATTTTATGTGTACATTTACAAAAGTTCAGGTACAGTATGTAACATTTATTACTATTTGTTACAATACAAACTTTTATTCTTACATTTTAAGACCAACTCTGGACAACAAAATTCACCAACACCATCATCAACATCATTTGTATGTTAATGATACCCAAATCCCCATTACACCCTGTGATATATGTGCCTATTTTGGGTAAAAGCTCCCATTATATACATAATCAAATACTGGCTATATAACATGAACTATAGTAAATCCATTGCATCTAGGTACAAAGTACCCTCTCAATTGTAGCTTAAGGGAACACCTGCATTGTTCCCATAGCTTTCCTATATTGGTATGCCCCAGTACTTAATTAATGTTTCTATTCAAATTTTTAAATGAGGTACTAACAGTAATACTAAGTTTTCATACAAATACTCTAAAAATCCTAATTGGAGATATTTAGTGCAGCTAGGGTGGGAAACAACTGAACAAAGCATTGTCATGGAGAAAGAAATGGGGTGTAGATTAAGTTGAAGATAAAGACAAACAATAACCTGGAGATAAATGCATGGGTATTGTATAGTGTGGTTTAAATTGTGCAGCATTTTAGAATGATTGAGATAAAACTAGGAGGCATTAAGTTTGTTTGTTTGCAGAATTTATTGTCCCACCAACAGTATTTTATTTATCTGGAGACAGGGTCCACATGAAGCAGACATAGTGCTGCCTTTTCTGTGTATAGCATGCCATGAACATCTGGCATGATACCACACACACAGTCACATTATCCTGACCCTGGGCCAACCAGTCTTGGAGTTACTCTTATATTTGCTTGTGCTTTAGCAAGGGAGCAATACCACTACTATTTTTAACAACTTTCGGTATGTCGCAGCTCCAGATCAAACCAAGGCCCCCTTGTACCTGTTTGTATGCTTGGGTTTAAAATTCAAACATTCATTTTTCAGTCATCCACCGACGGTGTTCACCTGAAGCAGTTATAGTGCTGCCTTTGCTAAGATAGCATGATGTGAACACCTGATACTAGGAAATTATATCTTGTTTGATATCTATATATTAACAACCTGAATCACATTTATGCAATGAAATTAATCTTTCTAATGATGCACTAGCATTTAAACTCAACAGTAATTTCAGTCATACGATTCAAAACTTAAATAATGCACTAAACATTGATTAATATATCTATACTTAGTAACAACAACCTGTAGGCTGCAAGAAAAAAAAATGCTGGTACACAGTCTCAAAAAAAATAACATCCATATCATATGCTGGAGAAATGGGCATCCCTGGACATATATATGTTGCAAAAAAAGCCATTCGGAAATGAATACTCCATGATTGTAACGTGTCACAATCCATCAATATGACAGCCGTCTGGTGTTAAAAGTCCAGGACAGACATAAATAAACAGTCAAAACAGCAAACAAGATGGTTATTTATTGGAAATCAAAGTGCCGCAGGTACAACATATAGTGGAAAGAGTTCCGCCCAACGTGCAGGGATATTGGTCCAAGTGTTTTGGTGGTTTTCAATTTTAAAGGTGGTATTTAACAGCTTGGACTGAAAGATTTTTCCTCAAACAATCAAATAAATTATTGTTACTCAAACAGATCCCACAAAATATTGTTTTAATATCCTACATATATATGTATGATGTCCTACATATAAGAAAAAATATTAAACATCACACCTCATATTTTCATTACAAACATGCATTTTCTATCTGAGCTGTGCTGCAAAGTGAGTTATTTCTAAACCAAGAAAACCATCTTATTTTGAGATCATGTTACATCATCAACTGAGTAATTTGCTTTGATGTTGATGTCAAATTTTCAGCAGAATTCACACACACAAAAATATTTAAAGATTTGGAAAGAATGAACATTTAGAATAACAAGTTGTATTTACTTATAGTTAAGGTAAATATCACAAAGTTGTGAGACACCTTGCTTAAACCTAAGTATGAGTTTCTGCAGAATGTATGCATTAATATCCAAACCAGGGGTCAGATATTGTTACATGTATTTCATCTCAGCAATCTGCCAGATACCACCTTTAAAGTTAAAAAACTAACACTTTGTAGGTGTTCACTTGGAGAAGATATACTGTGGTCATCACTGTGATAGACCACTTGAAAAGACCTTTTCACCTTAAGCAGATACTATGTTGCTTTCATTCTGAAAACATCTTGGACACCAATCAACAATATATTTAGTTACTTGAGGACACTGTGCACTAAGCAGATATTGCTGCTTTCACTGTGTTAGTTGCTTAGAAGTGCCAAGAACATACATTCTATATACTGGGCTCATTACAATGATGGTGTTATCCTACCATTATTAGCAGTTTGTTAATTGGATTTATCATCCCACCAACAGTATTACACTTAATTGGAGATGGAGTCCACTTGAAGCAGATGTAGTGCTGCCTTCACTGTGTTTAGCATACAATGAAAACCTGGCACGATACCAAACCCTGTAACGTTATTCAGACACCAGCCAACCAGATGTGAAACTACCTTTATATTTGCCTGAGCATGTACAAGAGGGCTTCACCAATATCAATGACTTTTTTAACAACTTTGCTTTATTGAGGCCTCGGATCAAACCAGGTACCTCTGCTCAGTTGCTCTACTGATTGTGTTACCATGTCCAGTTTATTTATAAGTTAATAAAAAGACTTAACCACTACCATTTTTACAGCTTTTGTAACTAAATAAACACCTTCAAGATTTATTTTTTGTGCTTGAAATCTAAACCTTACCCTAGCCTCACAATTCAATCTTATCCTTTTAGTGTAAAACAGACAACAATCCATTCATATCAAACATCAAATTTCAAATCAATCACCTTTATGCAAAAAAGAAACTTACCTCAATGCAAACCAACAAACAACTGCAAAATGACTAGAGACTTATTCAAACAAAAGTTGGAATCAACAATCTCAAGTCATACTCCCTCAAAAAGACGATTTCTTTTGATCTGAAGTTACTTTATACAAATACATTGAATGTAGAAAATCCACTTCTACTTCTTTGTAAAGTATTTCTCCTGAAATCGATGCAATCACAGTATTTACATCTCAAATGGTTCAGAGTTTGCAATAAATAAAAAGGAAGAAGTCAGTACTTAGAGAGATGATTTGACATATATTTATTTATTTTGTATGTTTTTATATATAAAAACATCTCAATGACACAATTCTGGTCACTATTTTTGCAAGTTATATGTATAAAGTTGACAAAATTAAATGTTTGTTTATTGGGTTTATCGTCCCACCAACAGTATTTCAGTTATCTGGAGACACTGTCCACTTGAAGTGGATATAGTGCTGCCTTCACTGTTATAGCATGCCGTGAACACCTGGCATGATACCACACCCAGTCACATTATCCTGACACCGGGCCAACCAGTTGTGGAACTGCCCTTATATTTGCTTGACCGTTAGCAAGGGAGCTATGCCACTACCATTTTTAACGACGCTCTACTAATTGCGCTACCAGGTCGAGTTGACACAATTATTGTCATTATAGCAAATCTTTTGATTAGTACGACCCTCATGTCACAATCCTTGCACGGTATATACGTCAAGCTGACAAAAATATAATCGTATAGCTATGTAATTTTTTTTATCATTTTTCAAACGATCCTCCTATAAGTATCTGGGTAGAATCACCTATGCACTGCAACTTAGCTGCACCAACCCCTCCCAGAAATGGTTTTCCCTGGATACTCAAGCTGCATAGTTACGCACTTATTTTGAAGGAATCATAAAACAGCTAGGGCAGAAAGAACATCCAAGCTGCCCTGACATAATCTATGCATTCAACTTTTAAATCTGACGTATGTTTCATCAATTTGGATAATGCTTTAAGATCAAAATGAGATACTTCATGTAGAAATGCTCAACTCATCAAAATCTATCAACTTTATCAAAGGGAACAACAATGATTTATTCATTTCCAGGCAACAAATTCAATCAACTTTACAAAATCTTATCACTCTTTGCACTTTTCCAATTGCTGTCGAGCAATGTTATCTAGGGTTTATACAGTCACGCGGAAAAGTTCATCATGCATCAAGAATTATCAATATTTACATTGAAAAAATGAAATTCAAATTACAGAGAAAAAAAACCAACATATACAGTACTGGAAACAAAAATGTACAGAACAAAATGAAAGCAATATTCTACCTTTAATTGTGAAACTGAGGTGACTAAAAGAAATGAGTCATACAGATCAATGGGAAAAACTACACCTTTACAGTTATAAAATGACAGACAGATTTTACAAGCGTGTAATATTTAACAACATTCTTTCTAATAACCAATTAAATAAACTTACACTAAGCAAAGGGAGATAATAATGATTTCCTACCTATGCCTACAATGTAAACTACCAACTAGAGTTATCTACCTCCTCAGATAAAGTAAAGTAAACATATCCCATATTAGTAAGACTTGCCCTACTTCTCTTTTTACCAAAAGCTTCAAACATCAACCTGGTATTACAGATTAGTATCCTCATACCTTTACATGCCAAGGTGTTAAAAATGTTATACAGAAGACAATGGCTATAAAGTATAATGATTACTGAAGAGACATAAAAAAACAACACATTTAATACAGAAAAATTATAAAAAATAATTTATAGAAAATAGATAAAGATAATATAGTGAGAAATTTTCCATAAAACTGATTTTTTTCAGTAATTTTGATCATTTATGGGGTCAAAACCCTCTTTTTTTTATTAATAAGGGGTTGAAGGGTTGATAGGACTATACCACAAAATACCATTACAGCAAGTCTATATGCTAATTATCTAGTAAACTCGGATACAAATTGTGTGATAACTTTTAATTGTGATAAACACTGACATGGATAGCAAACAAAGACAAGATTTTTACTATGGTACTGAAGACATGATCTAATCACATTTATTACAGAAGCTAAAAAGCAAACAATGATCTCAATAGACGACATTAGCATGACATTATTCATATAATGGGAGGTAAGCACTGACAATATTCAAACTAGATAGCTGCAGTTATGCCCCTTTCATTGTAAAACTAAATCTGGCAATTCACGGTCTGTTGCATTTTTTTAATTGATTGAATTGATTGTACAAGGAATACAAAGGAAAAGTTTCATATCTGATGTTTAGTTAATAAGTAGCAAAAGCTTATTATGGTAGAACTTTTTTTAAATTACCCAATTAATTCATTCATAATGTTTTTTGATGGTAAATCATGATTATTTCTAAAGAGATGTTACTTCATCTTCGATGAATCGTATATCATTTAATTAAAAAATAAGAGTAGGAACTCCCTAAAGTTTTAATCAGAAGAAGGGTGCAGAGATAAATATGGCTTATTAAGTTATACAATAAAAACACTTCAAACCCAAGGCTATGTTATGCAGACCAATTCATAAAATATAAAATAAATGTCTCCCAAACATCATTTGCTTCAAGTATTAATTCTGCAGAAGAAAAGGACAGCAAGAGGACTGGTACAAGAGCTGAAATTTCTAGTTCTAGTTTTTAAATCAATGATGTCATAAAACAAATCATGGTCCCAATGTTTGCCATTTTTGAAGATGCAAATAATGATCAGTTTAATTACAATTTTACAGAAATGTGAAAGAAAAATTACAGAAAAATTCTATTTGTCATTTTTTTCATATTTTAAAACTTTTTTGCATATAACTGTATTTGACTAACTTCTTATGTTTTAAAAAGATAACTCATCAGCCATAATCACTATGCTATAATGCCTTAATACTTTCATAAATCCTTCACCCAATTGCTATTTTTTTATCCCTGGAAAGAACTTGTGTAGTTTTTTATAGTTCCAATACCAGAATACCAGCAAGGCAATTACACCAATATAAGAATGTAAAAGAGGCATAAGTAAAGATATATTTGGGATATTCAGGAGTTACTATAATTCTGAAAGGTGGTGGATAAATAAAAACAGGAAATGCAGCAACTAAAGTGGCACACATATGAACACCCTCATATTGGCAAGAAAATACCACAAGTTTATCCTACCTCAATTTGTGTTTTCTGATCAGGAGTTTTATTGTTCTACATTATCATATCTGTGGGAATTAAACATATTGTTAACTAACGGCATAGTTTATCTTCATTTTGCTGATTTTGTTCATGTTTTGTAATAATTTTGTTTCACTTTGCTTTCAAATTCACTTTAAGATTTGGCTCATTTTCACAATAATGAAAATGATATATTTAAAGTTGTAAAGTTTCTGCTTATTTATTCATTTATTTTGGTTTTCATTTTCAAAAACTTTAGTTCATAAATGATACTGAAATCATGTTGAGAACTTATCCAGTGAAATATGACCTAGGAAACAATTTAACATTTCAACTGATGTTCAATCACAAATTTGCTGCACACCAAATTTTTACCCAAAGTAAACAAAGCATTAACTAGGGCAATATGTTTTTTTTTCAAACTTATTAAAAGATAAAATAAAACTTTTCGACCAATAAAATGAAAGCAAACTTTGAACAGATGATGTCCTTCGCTATTCAGATACTGAAGATTTTTTTTTGCCAATATGAAAGCATTGCGTGCATGATCATAACGCTATGTGTTTAATTACCTCGTTCTCTTGATCATGGGATACATGATTTGTGAAGGGGTCATCCTTAAATATAACAACATAGTTATGGAGCACGTGTGAAATATGGCCGCATCACGGGTTATTTTGACCTCTAACCTCACATCAATACACATAACTGACGGCCACTAATTGTGTATATAATTAACTCTTGCACAGAGTTGATTTAAATGTTTGCTGTTTCACAAAAGTGGTACAGTTTCTAAAAGAATTGTACACTTTGATAATACAAAGTCTTAATTCTACACATTACAAATATATATATTCTTTTTTTATTTTGTTTAATAGAAAGTGACTTATTTAAAATTTTCAAAACAAAAAAGTAGGGCTTGAGTTTGAAACAAGTGGCCAGATATCTTTGTTCCTTCAATAATATGATAAGACTTATAGCAAACTAAATGGCTAGCTATGAGCAACTTTGATGATCTTACTACACATTTTTACAGTTAAATACTGAATATTTTCTCATTTTTAAAATTAATAAAAATTTAATAAGTTAAATATTAATCAACACATATAATAGTCTCAGTATATCCCTTCATTTCCTGGAAACACACACCCCTCCCTTCCCCTACACAAAAAAAATGTTTCCAGTAAGTAATAAGTCCAAGCATATATAAAAAAAAATTGTTGTTGTAATGTTTGTTTGTTTTCTTTGATATTTTTTATGTGTGTTTAGGGGGAAGAGGTTAGAGGTCAACTTAACTGGTGAATAATAAATGTGCTCTTCGTGATTTAAACATAGGTGATTACATTATGGAAGATATTTAATTGGGGAAAAAATAAAAAAAAATTGATTGGGATATCAAGGAATTAATGTCACAAAGCTGAGTCAAAAGTTAAAATTAATAAACTTGTATCTTGAAACTTAAATAAGATAAATTACATGTTAGTACTTGATTTATTTTATTTAATTTTTTTCCCAAAAATATTTTGTAAATATGAAAATCAATGATGCTCTGTGACTTCAGTCCATTTATATGTTTTGTTAAAAAATTTAAACATTAAAAATTGTAGCAACAACCTTCCACCAAATAATGTATATATGAAAATTAAAATGAATTAAAAAACAACATCATAACTGACTAAGTGGTGACTTTGTTAAAACAAGTATTGAAATGTTAAAAAAATACATACACTTTGTCTTTGCACATGTATTGTATTTTTTTAGGCAAAAAATTACTAACACTGACAACTCTTCAGAAAATAGTATCGCCAAGTATTGTATCTTTGTAAAAACTTTTACACTCTGATGAGAAGACATTTCAAAAATAAAAGTTATTTGGTGGCAGTTGATGTTCCAATTTTTAAAAAGCTCCAAATCTGTGTTAGAGTATCAAAGTGATGACTGTCTGATAAATGATCAAATTAAGCTATGGTAAAATGATTCTAGGTTGGCTTAGCAACAAATATTTATAATGTATAGTAAATAAAAGTAATTATAAGCTTAATAAAATTGAATAAAAAATATATCAAATATATTTTTGATACCAGATATATTATGGCAAAAAAGAAGAATTTTTATTTGCATGTTCATGTATTGATATACCTACAAAGATAAATGCTTACAAAAATTTAGGTTGTTATCAATATTTGGGTAAGTGCTGTTATTTTATATATTGTGTACTGTATATTGATTTTATTCTTTAATTTATATACAAACAAAGGATAATCACATTATTTCAAGTTTTACACATTACTGCAAAAATATGTAAGAATTATACTAATTTCAAAATATAGACACATGGAGCACTTTTAGAAATAGACCAATAACTGGTGTCTACAATAATGATAAATAATTTATAATAAATAAAAGTAAGATAAACCTTGAATCATTTTACTCAAAGGGAAAATTAAGGGGATGAGGACATGTGATCTGTATTAAAGTGTTTATTCAATTTTAGAATGTCAACTGGGTGAAGCAGGAAAAGCTGAAAGGAAACGGTCAATTAAGAAAACACCTGACTACTTTAATTGGAGTTTCTGACAGATGCAAAAAAAAAAAGCTTTAACACAAACTCTTCTACTGATTGTGGACAACTCAAAAGCAGAAAATGAGACAGTGTAGCTTTTGATATATAATTTTTTTTAAATTTATGATAAATGAATAAACTATGATATGACATATATGATATGATATGTTTTAAAAATGGCTGTATGTCTTTAGAAGAATTTTTTCATACATACTGTGCTATGTCTTTAAGAAAAATTGGCCTAAGGTAGCAAGAACTTTGTAATGCATACATTGCATGAAGCAAATATTTCAGTTGTTTTAAAACCTAAAAAATCAACTTTAACAAATAAATGCAATGTTGTTTGTTCATTGTTTCATGAGGAATATTGTCAAAAATATTAATCTACACTGCCTCTGATTTTATGCAAAAGAAAGTCTAAACATTAATGAAAACTTGCTGAACATTACAACCTATAAGCAATTACACCATTTCAGATAAAAGCAACGGTTTGAACAAATGTCAATTGTTTAAATCATTTTACCATTTTAAGTACATGTACACAGATTTATAAACATAGATTCAGCATTTAGCATGATTAGTATATGCATCTGGCATTAAATAAAACATTTGTTGATGCATGTTCACGAATAACATCTCTCCACCATCATGTAAACAGATTTATAAACATAGATTTAGCATGGTCAGTAAATCTGTTATTGAATAAAACATTGGTTGACCCATGTTCACGAATATCATCCATCTACCAATATAATATTCCACAGATAAATACCTAATTATATTATTATAATACGACACATAACAGAAAATACTAAACAGTTTCTGACAGCACATTGGCCTGTAGCACATTTTGTTAATATCCTTTGAAGTAGGTTTTTTTCTAAATAGAACAGATATTAAGGGTTAAAAAGGGGATAATAAAGCCATATTAACTCCCATTAAACAATTTAATCAATAAAAAACAATTTAAAACAATAGGTTTATAGCACAGAAGAATATACTAATTAAAAGCAATTGACACCACCTCCTTTAATCTAATAAATACCAATTAAAAATCCATTAAAATCAAAACATGGGTTATGTTGAAATTTACATCTGAATATTTCCTTGGTGGCAATGTTTAATGAAACTATGAAGGCAAATGGCAAGTCTTAGTGGCTTGGTCAGTGGAGTATTGGACCAGTCTGAAATCATACAAAATCCATGTATCTTGTTATTATAGCTCCTATGTGCATAACATTGTTGTTGTTTTCTTATTTTTACACTACCAAGCTTCTGAATTCATTGACAATTGAAGAATAATTTTTAACCACAAGTCTTTTGAACATGCTATGGAGGAGATAAAACAATGTATCTGCAAGAGTTAATATGGCTTTAAGGTGAGGAAAAAGTTAACAGTTGACTAAAAACAAACCTTAGCCTTTTTAGGTGTCCCATCCTATAAAAACAGGTGAAAAAATCAACAGGTAGGGTGGTATTTATCATACATAAGGCACCATACAGAAACAAAATGACATAATTTGGACATAACTTGAAAATATTTAAAAAATGTAATAATATAATAAGGGAATATACACATAAAGAAGATAAATTGAATATTAATAAGATCATCTATTATTCAACTAATGAAAGCATAAATTCATCTTAGACATAAAATTAGAAGTATGAAAAATAATCTACATTATATGTTAAAAAAACAAACAGGTTTTCCCTTTTAAATAGTTTTATTACATTTATAGAAAAAAAATATAATCCACATAAACTGTAAATAACTAAAATAAGTTTGTTTCTATAACCAGTAATAATCTAACTACTGAGCAGTCAAACTGTAATAAAATTTAGCGTAAGGATTTACTGTCAACAATTTTTTAATTAAATTTTTTGTTCCCTTCTATTTTTGTTCATATTTTTGTTGATAAACTGTGACTGTTTTTTTGTTTTTGTTACTGTTCTACACATTCACTCAATATCTGATTTTTGTGCAAGAAGAAAATATCAGTTCAACTGCAACAGAAAAATGTCTTGCATTCATGCTCTCTAATACATGCAGTCCCAACTTGGATATAGAAGTTCTGACCAATGACACTTTAGACAATATTCTGTTTACATTGTCTTTATTGTATAAGAAAATTAATATAATTATACACTCATTTAATCTAAAATCTAATTAAAATATACCCTCATTTAGTGTAAAATCTAATTAAAATAACATTTGTATTGAACTAATGTATTTAATGGAAAACATATCATTATTTAATAAAGATTTTTCTAATTTAACTTACTGTGGCTTTGGTAAAAAAAAGGGTTGTACCATATAATTCAAGTCAAACATACTTTTTTCAAGATTACAAAAGAGTATAATAGAAATTTAAAAAAAAAAAAAAACTTTTTTGTGAACATAGACAACTAATCTTATGCAAGGTCATGTGTTAAGTCATTTACAAAAATGGAAAAATTGTCAACATAAATTAAAGGAATCCTTCTGAAAGTGTCAGAGCTCTTCTGTGTTACATTAGATATCAAATATGTATATAACTCTTTGTGGTTAATGTTGGTGGATGTTTTATCTGTAAAGGAAGGAAGCACAGGGTATATCTGCAAATTTAATGCATACTTTTTTAAAATTCTTCAGCTTTTTTGAGGGTGGGAAAGATTTTAACCCCATAATTAAGCAATCATAAATCTAAAAAACTTTAAAAAGAAAAATGAAAGCATTAAATTTGCAGATATTTCATTCATAAAACATGCCATTCCTTAATTAAATGGTACAAACTCTAAAAACCTCATCCTTAGTTCAATGAAAGCCTAGGTCATCATTTAGAACTCTGGTACTGAATGCTGAAATTGAATTAAAAGCTTAAATAAATAATATTATTAGCTTACCTTTCGGGAAATCGGGGATGGCGTCTTTTGATCTTCAGCGGCTTTCTGTTGCATGGTCTTGAAGCGTTCCAACATGGAGGCTGTGGTGTTTGGCTTAGGCAAACCTTCGTTCCAGTCTGTGTCAGCCTCTCGGTAAACATCGGACTTTGTCTCTGGTTCATTTTCATAGATAGCAGCTTGTTCTTGCTGCTGGTACTGGCCCGGTAGGTCACTGGGGTGGACTCCATTGGTTGTGGCACCAGCGGGTGATTTTGGACTCAGTGGCCCGCGACTATCACGAGGAGGGGTGAACTCTTTGAACTTTGGCGAGGCAGATTTTGATGTGTTGGAGCTTGTTTCCAGCTGACGGAATTTCGACACCAAGTTTCTTGCAAGCCCACTTTCGGGCAGTTCTTGCTCTGGTGAAAGAGGTTCTCTGCTGGCAGGGACATCTGCAGCTGATTTCGTAGGTGTGTTTTCCAGAATGCCACTGAAGGTCTGCTGGTCGTTTTCAACCTTAATGTGCTCTGTAGGTTTGTTTTCATACACGCCTGACTCTGGTGGTGGTGTGAATTCCTTTGGCTTTCTTTGTGGAGAAACTGGACTGGCTGATCCGGATTGAATCTCTCGGAACTTGTTTAAGATGTTCTTAGCTGTGCCTTGTTCTGGTAGATCTTCATGCACAGCCTCACCACTTCTGACAACATCTGGTCGCACCTGTGGTTGATTCTCTGACACACCAGAAACACTCCGCCCAGGACTGAGCTCCCTTGGTGGCGTGAACGACTGCCGGGGTTTCGATGAGTGTGTCGAGGACGATCCATGTGTTTGGATCTCTTTGAACCTCTCCAGAGTCTTCTTAGCCGTGCCAGCTTCTGGAACATACTCCTCTGACCGCTCACCAGATCGGACCACTTCAGCTTTAACATTCGGCTGGTTTTCATACACACCCGATTCACACTGTGGTTCATATTTCTCCAGGAAGCCTCTTGGTTCACTAACATACTCCACTTTGCCTGATTTGTCTGGGGTAATCTCACGTTTTGGAGAAGGTGGAGGTCTGTTGGCAGCCTCGGATTCATACTGTTTGAACTTGTTCAGCAGAGACTTGGCTGAACCTGCTTGAGGCAACACCTCTTCTCCTGCATCACCAGATCTGACAACACCTTCTTCAACTTTAGGCGTACTCTCAAACACCCCAGAATCACCCTTGGCTTCTTCGTATACAATATGCTCTCCTCTAGGCTCACTGACATATTCAACTTTTCCAGATCGGTCAGGCGTAATCTCTCGTCGTTCTGGGGATTTCACCTCTCCAGACCCACTCTGGAT
The DNA here is from genome assembly GCA_007844125.1 of Sinonovacula constricta. Classification (NCBI taxonomy): domain Eukaryota; kingdom Metazoa; phylum Mollusca; class Bivalvia; order Cardiida; family Solecurtidae; genus Sinonovacula; species Sinonovacula constricta. The sequence goes on from CM017568.1 coordinate 14,505,136, forward strand.
CTCTTTAAATTTGTTCATGATGTTCTTAGCTGATCCTTTTTCTGGTATAACATCTTCGTTTCTATCCCCAGATCTTACAACATCTGCATGCTGCTTAGGCTGACTCTCAAATTCACCCTCTTCAGACTTTCCAACATACTGCTCGTGTCTTTGAGTTGGTTCATTTGTGTACTCAACTTTTCCAACTTCTTTTGGTGGTGATGGTCTCCTCTGACTTGCAGCATTGGCAGCCTTTTCTTCTTGGATGGATTTAAACTTGTTCAGGAGATTTTTAGCAGTTCCAACCTCGGGAAGCTCCTCTCCGAAGTGATCTGTTTCACGGACAACGTCAGGGTTCTTGACAGGTGTGCTCTCGTATTCTCCACCCTGGTCAAACTCATCACGAATGCTTCCTGTTTTCTTTGGTGGTTCTTGCTCACTTGTTTTGCCACTCTCAAACTTTTGACGGACATTGTTCATCTCAGCAAAATGAATCTATATAAAGAAAAATTGCAATATGTATATGGATTAATGGACACAGAATATATGGCAGAGCTCTATATAAATAAAAATATTATGAATTTCTGAAATAAAAATAACCTACAATGTTCAATGCTATCTGATATTGTGGTTACCAAATCCATTTAAATATTTAATTTCATGTTCCAATGTGTACCAGCAACATAGTGTTTAGGGAAGATTTTATTAAACTATATTTCCTTTATCTCATTCATTTTTTGCTGTATAAATATATAAATTTTTGGAAATGGCAAATTTTAAATCTTTTAAATTTTTATTATAATATACTGTGAAAGCATTTTATTTCGTGGGGCAGAAATTTCGTTGTTTGAAGAGGACGGGCATATTCGTGGGTACTTGATTTCGTGGATTGCCCTACCCACGAAAATAAAAAAAAATACCTTCGATTTTTTACAGATGCGAAACTGAGGCCTTACACTGAAACAGGGTCAATTGCGAAACTACGGATTAGCGAGTGACTCTGCCTATTGTCTTACGTCACGCCTGGTGATATTGATCCACGGCCGAGTCTCATCAGACGACTTATATGACACCTGTCAATTAGCGTGTCATTTAAGGGATTATATTCATAAAGATGTTAGGGGCGCCGGTTCTTTTAAGGGTCTAATTTAACGAAGCCATTGACTGTCAATTAACGCCAATTAGCGTACTATGCAAACTGACTCAAAACAGACCCTTGAGTAAACACCCTACACCTATAAAGTTTATAGTGCTCGTGTATATATTACAGTATAAAATTACTTAGCATAGATCGTTTTTTATGAATAAATGGCTTATGTTCGTAAACATGTTTTATCGTTCTATGTCAATATAATGTAATTAAAGTGTGTTGAAATCGTCTGTTTGTTTGAGCTTTATGTCCTGTTTAGCAAAAATATGTTGACATGATTTACAAGTAAATCTAGCATTCGAAAGTCTAACCGAGGGGATTTTATATCGTTGATACTTAAATTCGTGGATTGACTTGCCCACGAATTCCACGAAATTAAATGCCCCACGAAATAAAATGCTTTCACAGTATATTGTTTCGTCAAAAACAGGTTCACAATCAAGATGGTTCAAATATCTAAATGTCATTACTATGTTTGTTTTTTCTTGTATAATTCAGATAATTAAAAAAAAACATTATTTTTATTTTCTGCATGTTTAACTTATTAGTTTACTTATAAATAAAACGGTCAGAATGTAAAATATATAATTAAAATATTTTATATGAAATTAGCATTATGCATGCACAATATATGTTGAAAATGACTTCACATCCTGAGCAATTATATTTACGAACACAAGCATAGCCTAGTAAATAGCCATAATAATTATATAATCTAATTAAAAAACAAAATTGGTGACAAAAAATATAATAAATATTCCAATATTTGCAGTGGTTTAATTCTATCAATCTGTGCAGTTATGCAAAAGCAACTAAAGTTTAATATAATTATGCAAACAAGAGAGTCATAATGGCCCTAAATCGCTCACCTGAGTTCAGTAGACAAAAACTAATAAGTTTTAAACTAGTAGGAATGATTAAAATGTTATTTATAAAGAGGACACCAAAAATTATTCGGCCAAGAAATTCAATGCACATAATAATTTATGATCTATGAAATTGAGTCTGATAAGAAGTTTTAAAGTTTATTATAAAACCACACAAGAAAAATGGCTGTACCCCTGGTGGCCATGTTTATTTGACGCATCAAATTCTTTGAACACTCTTGAAAACAGGCCACACAAGGAACATGTACCAGTATACCGAATATCAAATCTCTAGCTCTTGTATTTTCTGACAAAAAGATTTCCAAAGTTTTACTTTAAAGTCATAGATGTTTTTGATGGATCAAAATTCTTCAAGCAATCTTGAAAAAGAACCCAAGGTATATGTACATTAATGTATACCAAATATCAAGGTCCTAGCCCAAGCCTTTTCTTACAAGAACATTTCTATTTCTTATCATATAGTCATTGATGAAAAATGATCATGTCCCTGGTGGCCAGATTTTTTGATGGATCAAAATCCTTTGATCGATCTTAATAGAGAGTTACTATAGGGACATTAAATACTTAATATCAAGGTTCTAGCTCTTGTAGTTTAAGAACAAAAAAGTTTCAGTATATAATCTTGTATGGAAAATGGTCAAACCTCTCCCTGGAGGCCATGTGTTTAAATGGATCAGAATTCTTTTAACAATTTTCATCCTGTCCACTTAAGATTATTGTGAAGTTTGTATAATTTTGGGCCAGAAATTTCAGAGGGTTGTTGATAAAAAAAATGTTTAAAAAAAAGAGGTGGTGAGGATGTTACATTTGGCCAATATAAAAATAGCTTGTATTTTGGGTTTTACGGAACACAGACACTTAATATGTCATAAGGCGCCAAATTAAAATAGTTTACTTGCATATGGCTTCTAGAGAATTATGACTGAATTTGTGCTGTCATTGGTCATATACGTATAATAAATGTTATGTTTTTATTTTAAGAAGAGGCAACAGCGCAGCCTTCATATTGGCTCTAAGGCGTGAACATGCAACATAACACCACAACCCGTTAAATCATCTTAACCACATAATAATACATTTCAAACCCGAAAAAAGAGCAGAGCAAGAATTATCAAGATAATTGTTAAAACAAAAAAAAAACTCTTGTTATAAAGGGGCCGTTACCCTGACATGTCAAATTGTATGGTTATCTCCCTTATGGCCAGGATTGTCTTTTCTTGCCTTGCCATTAATTTAGACCAGCAAAAAGAAAGGGCAAGCATGCTCCAACATTAAAATCTACAGAAAAGGAATTGATTCAAAATACAGATATAAAGTTATAGTTTCTATGACATGCAGAGTTGTGTGAAAAGAAAGGAAACTGTTTGATAATGAGGGGTTCTTGGTCAAAGAAAACAAAAGGTGGCCATGGCCCAGTAGACGTTTGCATGGTTTAATGCCCATCACCAATTCATGGTCGGGTCATTCATTTTACCAGAATATCAAAATACACATCTTAGAACATTTTAAACAATAATTTTTGTAAGTTAAGTAGTAAAAATTGTAAATAAACACATTGATAATGATGATGTGTAGGCAGTTTATAAGAGATGTTCAGAGAGGATCAAAATAGAATAAGTAGATGGTGTTAAGGTTGTTTGTTTTTTTAAAACAACAACAGCAAAACAATTTAAGTCAATATGAAGATTAATAGCTATTCTGGTAGCGGACAACCCCATCCAAATGACTTGACAGAACCAACGGTGCACTGCAGGTCAGCTGGAAGACCTCCCCACATTAGGTCCTTCTCCTCCAATGATACTAGAATCCATACAGGTGAAGTCATATACCAGACATCCCTAGACTGGTGTAGCGAATGGGAAAATTTTATCGAAATATTTTGTCGGTGTGATTTTTCCGATATGAAAAACCATTGATATGGTGCATAAAACAGGGAAAAGGTTATCAAAATAGGTTTTCACATTCTATGATAAACGTATTTGGTGCGTTTCTATTTTTGTAGTGTGGGCCTGATATAAATGCATATGTTGAACAAACAAAATGTAGTAATGGTGAAGGGGGGGGGGGGGGGGGGGGGGGGGGGAATTATATCTAATATATATTAATATAAAATAAATCATAAGACAGCTGGTCATGAGAATTGTAGGACCACTTGAAAGAAGAAGCCTACATACATTGGGTGAGGAACAGCAAAAAAATATAAAGAAAAGCAAAGGCAGAAAAGCATGCAGGTAAAGACTGAGTGAAATACATACTGATGGCTGGTCCTTGAAGATAGAATTGTGTAATAAAACCCCAGGAATAGTTTTACAATATTTAAAATATATGTTTTCGACAGCCTACATACCGATGGCTCACCCTTGAAGAACAGATATTGTTACAAAACCCCCAGAAACAGTTTCAAAAATATCTGAAATATATGTCCTTGATAGCTATCGTTCATTCTTGAAAAACAGACAGTATTATAAAAATTCCAGATACAATTTTACAATAGCTGAAATATATTTCTGATTTAAAACTGATAATATTCATTGTCATTTTATGTGTGGATTTTTTTTTCATTTGTTGCTTTTTTTTTCTTACAACACAGTGACCAATTATGATAAATACAGCAACATACAGCTATTTTGGCGGAAAGAAACCCAGACAAATGTCTGGGTAAAATCATCAGGACACTGCAGGTCAGCTGAAAGACCTTCCCACATTAAGTCCTTTGCCCCCAACAGGACTAAAACTCATGTAGTACATGTGTAAGCAGTCAGACAATTGGTGACCTCGTTTGGTGACTTCGTCACTTGTATAATTTTACATCAACTATGTTTCAGTCATAGCAAGATGTTATAAATATTTAGGTTTCATATTATAATAGTTTTGTTTTGTTTTGTTGTCTTGACATTGTAAGACAATGTTTAAGATATATTGTTCTGATATCAAACAATTATTTAATTAAAATTTAACTAGTTTAGATTGCTATTATTGTGGTCTTAAACCTCTTTTTTAGTTGATGGGTAAATGATGAATTAATCCTTTTTTGAATGTCAACTTAGTACTTAATAGTTAATAGGGTTATAATAAACGAATGATCTAACTTAGAACACAAACCAGGGTCAAGTTGTTGTCTGGGTAACTGATGTGTTAAAATAAACAACAGTTAAGTAATGGCTATGATCCAACATTTCACTGTAAAATTTAAAAAATCTGTACTTCTGCAATGATCCTAACAGGAACATTTTAAAATATCAAGCTTTAAAGTGTATTTTTTTGTATTAAATTTGTTTCAGTGATTTTCTGCAAGAACTTAGCAAATAATGCATATATTATATATGTGTGTTAAAAGATGTGTTCTCATTTAAAACACACTCTTCTTAAACAAACTGCTGATGTACTTGTCTCCTAGTGCCAAACTCCCATATCCTGCTTTATTTAAGAAGTATCAAAATAAAAATAAATTTACAGGCTAAACCACACCCTCTCTTTTCAGTCATTAGCTCCTTTTACCAATAAGCCCACATTTTGAAAATAAACCACACCCTCCCCTAGAATAAGCCCCTCCCAATGCTTCTAAGAATCTTCCCCTTTCTGATCAATGAGCCAATCACCAGTGTATACCTCCTCTTTCTCTCGTGTTTCACGAAAAATGTTTGGATCTCTCACCGCATCTTCTTCACTAAGTCCATTTTCTTTCGATTCCCTGGAAATTAGAGTGAAAACATAAACATCTTGGATTCAGAAAAAATTCTGGGTGGGGGCTGGTGTTGAGTGAGGTTAACTTTCATCGCATCGACAGAATTATGGTCATATTGGTGACATTCTAATTAATTATTGGTGTAGGAAGATTCCAGACTTATGCCTGGGTAGAACCATTGGCACATTGAGGTTAGCTGAAAAATCTCCCCATATGAAAGTTCTTGTCCTGATTGGGACTCGAACCCAAGTGGTGAGGGGCTTACGAATTACAGGTTGCCATAGAAAAATGTACTAAAAATGAGCTATCACACATTTTTCTGACCCCTGGTCATCTATTCCTAGAATCACCCTAAAACTGATTTAGCATAAGCAGAGGCGCTGTGACCAATACCATTTTTTGTATTTTATGGCAAACCGACAGATAAGTTTATGACACCAAATACGATAACGTTTAACATAAACAACTACCATTTGTTTATTACTTGAATGTTGCAGCCCATTTTGAACCCTGGCCTTCTGTAGATGGAGCAAATTTTTTGCCTAGAGCACTAACTAAATCAGTGATCTTGAGATACATATTACAAGTTAGAGATTTCCATTATTGTATGTTCTATCTGTAAGGTCAGGTCATACAGTTATGGTCATGCTATGATTTGCTGCCTTTAACAGACTCAACCTTACACAGCTGAAAAGTTTCCTTACTTGAACATTATTGCTTGAATTGTGTCTCAAACTTACAGTTATGAGATTGTTTTCTAAACAATTATCAGGCAACATTTATTAATAACTTATGCTGAATGCTTATTTATTTAAAGTTTTGTTTGTTTTATATTTGAAATATATCACAGCGACCTATTTGTTTTATTTTTGAAATATATCACAGCGACCTATTATAGTCATCAAAGCCACATTCCACTGTTGAGGAGGAAGAACCCTGATAAATGTCTAGATAGAACCACCTTTAAGTCACTAGTAAGCTGGAAGACCTACCCACATTAAGTCCTTTACCCCGAACAGTCCTCGAACCCATGTGCTGAGAGGTTAAGCAGTCAAAGTCATCAACTCTACCACTACACCTTGGGCCCAGCCCAAATAAAATTAGAAAATAAAGATTAAATATAGATAAGTCATTTGAACAGAGTTGTAACTTACGTGTTCCCATTGAATTTGGCAGCATTTTCTTCTGAAAATATAAAGAAAATAAGTAATTGTTAAAAAAAATTTATGGGAATCATGAAAAAAATGATACATGTTTTACAGAAAAATCAAGTATAAAATGAAGTTCTTCTGAAGGAAGGGAAATAACTCTGTCAAACATAAATCTTGCTTACATGGAAACAAGCTCAGACAATTGTATCAGTACTGGGTAAGAATGTATCTTATACCCAACCTCTGCCAAAGTCACATGTATAAAGAATTTCTCATGAAAAAGATGACTGACACCTTTAACTGGTACCTTGTTACCAAGAAGTTATGGTAGACAATAATGTAAATGGCTTGGAATATTCTGTATTAACAAAGTGGTTAACACTTCATTACATCCTTTACAGGATCAGTAATATAAAAAGGTAGAAACATTGCAGAAACCTAGGAAAAGAAAGGGGGGTGGGAGAGAGAGAGAAAGAAAGACAGACAGACCAAGACCGACAGAAAAACAGATAAACAGACAGATGGATAGATACACTGACAGACACACTGAGTAAGAGAAAGACAGGGAGACATAGGGAGAGAGAAAGTAGAGAGAGGAGGGAGAAAGAGGAGGAGAGAGAGAAAGGGGAAGGATGGTAAGAGAGAGAGAGGAGAGAGAGAGATGGATAAAGAGAGGGAGGGAGGGGGGAGGGTAGAGTAATAGGTATAGCGAGATTAAATATGTGAAAGGGTATGTATCGTGTAATTGTCCATAGGAAAAAGAAAAGCAAACAATATATCTGGATTATATGAAAAGTTCAAAATTAAAAAATGTTGTGTTCTCTTATACTCCAAACCCAATTTTTGCAATCTGTTCTTGCTTAAACATAAAACATGTCGAATTTAATAGCATGCACAGCTGAACATAACATCAATCTCATAATTGATTTTTTTAAATTCTCTTTCAATTATCTCCCTTTATGCCTTAATACTGCAAAAGATTATATTTGTTTTTAAAGTCATTTCTCTGTGATGTGCAGTATTAAAAGCATGTTTTAAACGACGGGATGTTGAAACAAGAAAATACATAGAAACCCTGCTATTTAACTGCAAGTACAGTAATCAATGAAGCAAAACTGCCTTTAACAAGACCCATATTTTGAAAGTTATCATTGTTTTCTTCCGTTTTTCATTTTCAAAATGCACCATAAAAATAAAAATATTGTACCTGGTCGGCTTGCAATAGCCCTTTTTTTTAAACATGTGCAAATAAACAAGAAATTTTATCAGACCCACAACTCATTCCACATGTAAATGAATATAATTTTAAAATTCCAAGCAAAATAACTCCATTATAATCTTGGTGTATGAGCTAGATCATGAGATCATGTTCTTCGAAACATCTGTGCAGAATTATTCAATTCGCTTATGCTTAGCAACCCATTGCCTTTCTTGTCAGAATGGACTTCGAAAAAACATTAAGAACATGTTAACAACAAAACATCATGTTCATAATGTAGCAATTTAAATATGAACTTCCCATCTTGTTGATCCTTTACTTGCTAGAAACCCCAAATCCCTTATTAACATAAATCATTCCACCACCCCTAATGGTGTTTCCAGCAAGTAAAGGGTTAAAGAGCACTTTAACAACAATGGCAAAATGACAAAGAATGCACTTCCAACTCCTCAACCCCACCAAAAAAACATAAAAAACAAGTTATGAGCACATGCCATTAACTCCCTAATTGACTTAACCAAAATGCACAGCTTCAATTGTTTAAGTCTCCTTTCGCTACCTATGTTAACAGCCTCTATTTAATGATAAGAATCTGCTCACAGCTTCATGTAAACATATATAAGTCAAATTTTATAGACACTCAGCAGCAAATAATGTTACATGCAGCAAACAGACCATGATTAGCTAGCTTCCGGTTGATCTGGATCATCACCATTTGCAGAAGCCTGATCCATTATTGCTTATTGGGTAAAGAGTCCAGATTGTCTCAGTTTATGTCAATGCACAGGTGACTCAGTGGCAAGGTATGCTATAATCAGCAAGAATATTCTTGACACTAAACACTTATCTAAGACATGGAAGACCAGCGAGTCTGTCAGATGTCAAACTGGATAGGCAAAAACACTGCTGAAATAATGTGGTTGTGTATTTTCTTGGTTGCATTTATTTTTTATTTTTGTTGTTTTTGCATTGTCACTTGCAACAGCATCCAGAGTTATGAGACAGTTTTAATCCAGAGACACAACAGATTGTATTTGTATTTTGGGTTTTATGACACACCAACACTTCATAGGTCATATATGGTGCAAAATACATTACAGTTAAACATGATAAACAATAGATTGACCCTGCATGACCTTTACTACTTGCGACCAGTTTTCAGGCCAGGGAAAAGGTAGAGTGAATACAGGAACAAATAAGCATGTCGAAAGGGACAAGATACATTTGTTGTGTCAGGCAGGCTTCAATTTAGAAAGTGCATTCCACTGATTTGCATTATCTTCTGAGCCTTGATATTTGTGTTTTCCCACATGGGGCATCCCTGCCTCCTTTAGCTCTATACCAGGTTATGACAGGTCATTTGTATCATCATTGCAGTCTAAAGTTACCTCACACATTCAGAAAAGAATGGTGCAATAGGGATTTAGATGCAGATCACAGGATCCCAATACAAAGACTGTTCCTTGTTGGCTCCACATGACCTCACAACACATCACATTGCCAGAACAAGCCACAAAGAACTCCTACATCCCATAAACTAGTCCCTTGTTTACCCTACATAATGTGAAGTCTCTCATGGTTCCTAATATAGGCCACACATGACCCCTAAAAGACCCCACATTACCCCACATTACACCTACAAGATCCCACATGACCCCACATGATACCTACAAGACCCCACACGACCCCACATGATACCTACAAGACCCCACATGACCCCCGTTATACTGACATGACCCCACACGACCCCACATTATGCCTACAAGATCTCACATGACCCCACATGACCCCTAAAAGACCCCACATTACCCCACATTACACCTACAAGATCCCACATGACCCCACATGACCCCTAAAAGACCCCACATTACCCCACATTACACCTACAAGACCCCACATGACCCCACATGATACCTACAAGACCCCACATGACCCCACATGATACCTACCTGATACCTACAAGACCCCACATGATACCTACAAGACCCCACATTACCCCACATTACACCTACAAGACCCCACATGACCCCACATGATACCTACAAGACCCCACATGACTCCACATGATACCTACAAGACCCCACATGACCCCCGTTATACTGACAAGACCCCACACGACCCCACATTATACCTACAAGACCCCACATGACCCCACCATACATCTACAAAAGCACACATGACTCAAAAAAGACACACACATGACCCCTACAGTTACTTGGGTGCACATAGCCTTTAAACAAGAACACCCTACCATACTTATCCATATCTACCTCATTGCCAGACCAAGCCAGTCTCAGAAAATCCAGCATTCTCTTGTGATCTCATCTGTAATTGGGTACAGGTGAGCAATAATTGTTACCTGATCTACATCACAGCTCGCAGGAGACATCTCCAATATACCTAATGCTACATTTGATAATAACAGCCAGAAGAAAAATTTTTACTTCTTATACAAGCATGAAAAGAAAACTGTATTTTGGAACAATCAGAAACAAATAATGCAGATCCTGATCTACAGTTATGCTTTATATTGATCAATATATGATACAACTTCCAGAGAAACCTGGCTGATCTGGATCTACACGTTATGCTTTATATTGATCAATATATGATACAACTTCCTGAGAAACGTGGCTGATCTGGATCTACACGTTATGCTTTATATTAATTAATGTATGATACAACTTCCAGAGAAACGTGGCTGATCTGGATCTACACATTCTGATTTATATTGATCAATGTATGATACAACTTCCTGAGAGACCTGGCTGATCTGGAGCTACACGTTATGCTTTATATTGATCAATATATGATACAACTTCCAGAGAGACCTGGCTGAATCTGGATCTACACGTTTTGCTTTATATTGATCAATATATGATACAACTTCCAGAGAGACCTGGCTGATCTGGATCTACACATTATGTTTTATATTGATCGATATATGATACAACTTCCAGAGAAATCTGGCTGATCTGGATCTACACGTTATGCTTTATATTGATCAATATATGATACAACTTCCAGAGAAATCTGGCTGATCTGGATCTACACGTTATGATTTATATTGATCAATGTATGATACAACTTCCAGAGAAACCTGGCTGATCTGGATCTACATGTTATGCTTTATATTGATCAATATATGATACAACTTCCAGAGAGACCTGGCTAATCTGGATCTATACTTTATGCTTTATATTGATGAATATATGATACAACTTCCAGAGAAGCCTGGCTGATCTGGATCTACACGTTATGCTTTATATTGATCAATGTATGATACAACTTCCAGAGAAACCTGGCTGATCTGGATCTACACGTTATGCTTTATATTGATCAATATATGATACAACTTCCAGAGAAACCTGGCTGATCTTGATCTATACTTTATGCTTTATATTGATCAATATACAATAAATAGGCTTAGAATTTCAGCTACTTTTGTGGAGGAAGAACCCAGATATATGTCTAGATAGAACCAATGTTAGGAATGTTAATGCATGTCCTGCTATAAAATTGTGAAGGTGATTTTGTCTTCAGCATCATATATAACACCATGACATTGGTATATTAACAACAAAATATCCTGATATTACACATGTGTGTATATATATATAGCCATAACTTCAGTTGTTTTGGCAACTTTCATAGCTGGATCTTAGTCAGTGTTCTTTCCCTACCAAACACACAAAAAATATTTCTGGATAGAAGGAATAAATGCAAAACAGGTGGGCTCAAAGATCTTGATATTTGAAAGTTTTTTCTTACATTAAGATTTGATCTTATGAGGCTATGAGATGATGGATTAAAACTTGCAAACTTCAATCAATTGGCCACTGTTATGCATATCCTGACATACATTTATACAATAAAAATCACAGAAGTAAAGGTCTTTAATGATTGATTTTTTATTATTTTAATTTTGCAATGAATCTGATATGTGTCTATAAGTCTTATAAATTATTTTTTTATTATTATATCACAGAGTAGATCAACATCACTTGTATATCCAGCAATGTAAAGCATGTATACAGAAGGAGTTTTAAACCCCTGGTGCTAAGACATGGAAACTTTTTGTACTCAAATTTTTTTTATACCACTAACTCCAAGATTACCATCATTTACAATCTAACATGCCAATTAGGATACTGTCTATAACAATCATGTCATTGTTCTATTATATGTTCACTTTATCGTGTAAGAAAATCAACATGGAACAAGACAAATAGAGAATGCTTACTGTAACAGAGAGAGAAATGTGCAGGCAGTCACTGGGTCATATCTTAGTTGTTTTTTCTGACTTACAGTAAGAAAAGTCCTTTAATCATGAATAATCTCCTTAGATATACAGATACAAGAAAAGATACAATAATATCTTAAAAACATAAATGCATTTAAGATTAATAGGATTTTTTTTAACTGCTACTTAGTAACTATGCAATTAGAACACATGATGTGGCATCTACAATTAAACTTGTTCAGAAAAAAAATTATACAAAATTGAGTCATGAATAAAAATATAATTTATATGGTATGTCAAGTGGCAAAATATGTCTATCACCAAATTGTAGCAGAAAAAATGCCTACAGTCAAAATGCAATAAAAAAATCTGTCTTCAACAAAAATGCAGCAGAAATGCTGCCAACACCCACATGCATCAAAAAATCTGTCTCCCACCAAAATGCATCAGAAAATCTGTCTTCCACCCAAATGCAGAAGAAAATCTCTAAGTTACCAATGAAGCAAATAATCTGTCTACCATCTAAATGGTGCAAAAATCTGTCTTCCACCAAAATGCAACAGAAAATTTACCTACAACCAAAATGCTGCTTAAGAATTTGTCTATCACCATTTAGATATAAAACAGGGACTGTCTTACACATCTAGTATCACAGCAAGCTTGACCCATGCCATGAGGGTCCAGGTTATACAATTGATTTATCCAACACAGATTATGTGATCACAAACCCTTCTGGAGCCAATTTACTACCCCACCATGGACTGATAAGCACAAGATCTTCCTCTAGATTGGTCATTATCTGAACTAGCCAATCTACTTATTAATGACATAAGCCTGCCATAAGACTGGCTGGAACCAGTTCAGAAATAAAAGTCAAATATCATTTACTATGATAGTATTAAAAGTCAAACAAATCATATACAACTTATATATATTAAATTATTTACTACTGAAAGACAATATCATCAAACCAATTCTAAGGTCAAGAATCCATTACTATAATAAGTATTGAGTCTTTCTTATCACCAATTTAATATACTCTGTTCCAAATAAGAAAAAAAGAAGAAGATATTTGATAAACAAAAATCGACATAATTACCAAGCCACATGGAACTCATGGAGCCCATCCTTTAAATACTTTGCAGTTCACCTTCCTGCACATAAATTATTGAGCTAGATTCACCTTTAAATGCTTCACAAATAATCCCTGGTGGGGGGGGGGGTGGGGGTTATGGCAGGGCTTGGGGGTATAAACTGCTTTGGTATTGAATGTATAGTATGAAAATCATAGAACAAAAGCACACAAAAAAACATATGTTATAACTGAAGATTACCGAAAATAATATTCATCCATTCAGTTTTCCTGCAATCTTAAAGTTGCCATATGCTTTTTTCTCTTTTTTTGTTTGTTTTGTGTACCTTTGTTTTTTCTTACAAAGTGTCCCTTTTCATTAAACAATAATATCTACATGAAGTTTACACAAGGGAGGTCATTTAGAGCCTTCAAATTGATGTAATTTAGTGACTTTAAGGTGATGTCATTTAGTGAGTTCAAGGTGAGATCATTTATTGACTTCAAGGTGAGGTCATTTAGTGACTTCAAGGTGAAGCCATTTTGTGACATCAATGTGAAGTCATTTAGTGACTTCAAGTTGAGGTCATATAGTGACTCCAAATTGGGGTCATTTAGTGACTTTATGGTGAAGTCATTTAGTGACTTCAAGGTGATTATTAAGTGACTTCAATGTGAGGTTATTTAGAGGTGAGGTTTTATTCTACCTGAAAGACCCATAGCTCCTGCCTTAGTCTTACTACCAATAGACCCAAGCTAGTTCTCTGATGTTGCTACCATTCTTCTTGTGGAAGTCTTGTAAAGTACTTAACAAGGGAGTTCAATCTTGTACACACAAATCTCCCAGCTGTGATGACTTGTGGTTTTCAAAATCAAACATCTGGTCCAGATAAAGTACATCTACCCAATTATACACAATAATATTACTTGTACACAATAATATTACTTGTAACAATATGGTAAGTTATTCTAGCTGACCTACCATGTGGTAGAGTTTCTACCCAGACATTTGTCTGTGATCTTCCGCCACATTTACTACTTTTGTTTAATTACCACAATATGGTTGCTGTTGCTGGATGTATTAAAAAAAATTGACAAAGATTAGCCTAAAAGTCAGCTAAAGTACCCATACCAAAGGTACTGTGAAATATCAGGAAGTGTTAATTAAGGTCAAACAGTAATAGAGAATTAATTGGGCGTAAATCCTGTAGACCCATGCACCTGGATTAAACAGGTCAACATGGGTAAGTGGTCAGAAAGTTGGGCAGAAGCCTAATGAATGGTACCAAACAGTGCTGCCGTCACTGTGTATAGCATGCCGCGTACACCTGGCATGAGACCACACCCAGCCATATTATCCTGACACCAGGCCAACCAGCCATGGAACAACCCTTATATATGCTTGAGCATTAGCAAGAGAGCTATACTACTATCATTTTTAATGACTTTGGTATGTTGCAACCCATGATCGAACTAGGGCCTCCCATACCTGGAGCTGACACCCTGCCGATTGTGCTACAAGGTCTAGATAGAAAGGGTTTAATCTTGTAAATTCTTAAAATGGCAATGCCACTGGTCCTGAAGGCAAAACAGGAACTTATTGTCAAACTATGGTTTGTAAGTAGTTAGGTTTTATGGTAAAAAACAATGAATAATTATATATGCTTAATTAAAATCATAATTATGGTCATAATAGTGACTTGCAGCTTTAGCCTGAAATTATCTAAAAAACCTATTTACATAAAACGGAGATAGAGAACACATTTTCATCTGTCTGTAAAAGTGGTGCCAAAATAAACAACAGACATTTTCAGATTGAAATATAATGCTGAAAAAGCTTTCATCTTTTCGCAAATCTTCTTTTAACCCCCTTTTTTCAAACAAACCTTTGTTCCTCCCATTCCAAAACAAATGTTACATAAAACAATCCAAAACACTGGAACAACTATAACAAGCAAATTCTGAGTTTTTACTTTGCTTTGAGTCTATATTCTTAGAAACATAAAGCTTTCAGAGGCCATCAGAAGAAAGGGCTCAGAAAGATAAGACCCACAGGTGAAGTCTATTTTATATTCTGTTGCCTTAGGAATTCCAGGAATTTTACCTCCTTGTTAAGTGTTAAAGTGATAGCTTATCATGAAAACCATAACACAGAGTTAAAAGTCAAATCTCTGGTAATTGACAGAGAATGTAAATTATATTCTGAAAAGGGTAGTTGAACTTGGCTGAACAATATTTATGTAATCAGATCATTTACTTACATCCCAATTGTTGTGTAAATAAGTTGGAACACAATTTCACACTATCCTTTAGTAAAATAATTGCTTTGTTTAATTTGCAATTATGGGTTCCAGATTTAACTTAAGAATTTGTGTTGCCAACTTCACAATCCTGCCCCATCATGTAAGTCTTCAATCAAGGGAATTTGTAAAAGTTCAAATAACTTCTTTAGAAAAATTTATCATTATCATATAACATTTGCAAACTTTGTTTTGTTTATAAATCCTGGGATCAAGTCTGAAGAAATATGATACCACACCCAGTCACATTATCCTGACACCGGGCCAACCAGTCAAGGAACTACCCTTATATTTGCTTGAGCGTTAGCAAGGAAGCTATACCACTACCATTTTTAACGACTTTGGTATGCCGCGACCCGGGATCGAACCCGGGGCCTCCTGTACCTGGAGCCGACGCTCTACCGATTGCGCTACCAGGTCCGGTAGTTTGTCAATACCTAACTCTACATCCTATAAAGTTACTAAGATAACAAATGGATTTTAAGATATATAATGTTAACATTAAGCTGAGATAATCTTTTTTTACTAACATGATGATTTACAAACATCTACCTAATGTCCTTAACATTTCATTGGCCAGCTTTCAATTTTCAAGCCTAGCCAATCAGATTCTGGAGTGACTTCTGTTTCAGTCTTAAACTTGAAGCTTAACACTGGCCACTATTTAAGTAATTCCTTGACAACTGACCCAAAGCAGGACCTCTTCATGATGCACCAAAAAGGTAACCCTACACTAAATTCCTTTAATCCATCTTTTCTGTCTAACAACTGCTAATTATCTCCACATCCATCAAGGCATCCAACAGATATCCATGTCTGGACCCAAGTTCTAGTGGATTCACACCCTATACTTAGTCTGAAGCCACTTTTGCACAACTGACAAGAATAGTGATGCGATACCATTAAGTCATTAGGGAAATAATTCATTGTACCTTTTCATTTAATGCATATTTAAGTTTTAACCTATCAGATGGATTGTGTTGGTAAAAAGCAAAGTTATATATACAAATGTACTTCATGTTGTTAATAATAATGTTGATTTTTTTAATTGTTGAAGTAATGATTTTTTTCCAACATTAAAATTTTTATTTAAATACCAAACAAAATAAATCAATATAAGTAAACAATTAACCACTAAAATCTCTTAATCAAAATCTGCATCTTTGTCTTCCTAAATGGTCTTTAACAAACAATGACATGCTTTGGAAGTTTCAAGAAGATAATAAAAAATAATTTAAAAAAGAAAGGTTAATCAATTATATAGACCTAACCGCAACAATCAATTTTTTCACACTTAGGGAAAGACAAGTACTCAGCTGATGTCCATAATGAGTAGTCTACCATGCAACGATTGACAACAAAGTAATGATTTCTGGACAGAAATACAATCTAATATGAACATGTTATAATAACAAAATAGTAAGGTACATATATATTAGCTTAAATCTCAGAATGAACCCGAGTTTAGCCCTTACCTATATGACAGATGTACTAGGGTTGAACCCAGGGTAGCTTTAAGGCTGCCAAGGTTTAGTGTCAGGGATACATTTGTGGAAACAAACCTGTCAAAACATGTCTACAGGTCTACTGGGGTAGCAGGGTTTGGAGTGGGGTCTGTTTTCTAAGGTCAAGGTAATGCTAAAGGTCAAGCACAGGTGAAAGATGATGAATCACTTTATGGTTTATAGATCTACATGGTTAACCAAACTTCTATAAATACAATTTCAACCTTTTTTTTTCAATGCACACACTATGGCTATATATATATATATATTATTGGGGATCAATATCTACCAAAATCATTTAGAAGCATCAAACATCCCCCTTAGTAAAAGCACAAACATATCATGAGGTATAGTTGCACAGTTCCTATTTCCTTTATCAACACATACCCTGATGATTCATTTGTTATGGATAGTTGATAAGCTGTAGTTTACCATCCCTTATCATTAATTAGTACTTATATGACCACACCTATTATGCTTCCACTTTCCACTATTAAAGATGGTATCCAGCAGTTTACCTTAACTAAATGCATGTAACTTTCCACGGTTCCTATTTCTGTATAAACTGAAACTTTAGTCCGAGTCAGGATGATTCTCAACACTACCTATATGTGAGACAGTACACAATTAAAAAAAATAACACTACATGTTCATTATTTTTTAAATCTATAAATAAGCATGAAAGTGAAGTCTGCTTTAAATAGATACCGACGTCAGCACCGATGACCCAGATGACGATATACATTGATCTAAAAAATAAGTTGTCACTTGGTTTTCTTAGTTTAAAAATAACTTTCTTTGCAGCGTGACTCTAATAGGAAACACCTGATTGCAATGCCAATTGGGGTGAAATGCTTCACTTTTCCAACAGATCTGGGCATCAATAAACAGCATATTGCATAACTTAATCATGTAACAAAGACTTGGTTATTTGATAAAAAAATATTTGGTCCAAACTGACGGATACCAACTTTTATACTGGGTCAACAATCAAGTAATCTAAGAATCAATAGAACTAACAAGTATATTCCAGGGTCTTAGTCACACATATAGTACAACAGGGTTAAAGATTATAAAAAATTAAGATTTCGTCACAGTCAACTCTCAAGCATCTGATTGGTCAGATTTCAATTTTTTTTAAATCGAGTCAATCAGAAGAAAGGATATTGTCAATGACTCAAACTCAAAGTTTTATCATCTCCAACCTATGAATACTGAAACATGTTACCTGAATAATAAATTATGATTGCAACAATACAACTAACCGAAATTACGTTTAGAAGAGTTCCGGTAAGAAAGAAAGTCTAGGAGAAAGTCCATATTGTTTTACTTTTTTAACTGATCTAAAATGATCATTTTAAGATAACTTTTTGACATTCAGCTTTCATTCCTAAGTTCTATGTAAAATTATCATTGTATTCATTTCTATAAATATTACTTGTTTATCTGACTATTTAAGTCTAAATATTTGTTTAAGTTCTTAACAGCATCTTCAATATTTATCTCACGAATGAAGTATGCCAGTTTGTTGTTACCAAAGCTCATGTTCAAAAACAGTCATCAACATACCTTTAACATACCATCTAAACATGAACATATCAACACCCCCAATTACAAACAAGTGTCTAGTCCCATCATGAATCAGTAGTAACAATGTCTCTTCTTGCACAACAACACTTAGTCAGACTAATGTTCTAGCAGCCACTGTACCCTCACAGACATTGCATTCCACACCTAAGTGATAATAGTATCCTCAGTGCCAAGTATTTCTAAGGTTTCCAGGTCATTTTCATGACTGTTACCAAGTGCTATGCTACTACGTCTTTCTTGTCTGTCCTGTATTGTATAAGACCACCTGATGAATGTTTATCAGCTAGTTTAGTAAGACATTGTGCATTCTTCACTTCAGGTATATAGATGTCCCAAGTGCCAAGTATTTGTAAGGTTTCCAGGTCATTTTCATGACTGTTAGCAAGGGTTATGCTACTATGTCTTTCTTATGTGTTTTAGGTCCTTTGTTATATAAGACCATATGATCAATGTTTATCACCTATTTTAGTCAGACCTAGTGTTCTTCACTTCAGGGACCTAAGTGCCAAGTATTTGTGAGGTCTTGAGGTCATTTTCATGACTGTTACTAAGAATTATGCTACTACGTCTTTCTTATGTGTTTTCTGTCCTATATAATACAAGACTGTCTGATCAATGTTTATCAGCTAGTTTAGTCAGACATTGTGCGTTCTTCAATTCAGGTATATAGATGTCCCAAGTGCCAAGTATTTGTAAGGTTTCCAGGTCATTTTGATGACTTTTACCAAGAGTTATGCTACTACGTCTTTCTTTTGAATGTGTTTTCTGTCCTATAGGGTTTGGAATGCCAGGTCAATGTCTATCAGCTAGTTTAGTCACACACATTGAATTCTACTGATAGATGATTTGAATGTCCCTGGCGCCAAGTATTTGTCAAGTTCTGAGGTTCTTTCATTGCCTTTTACCAAAAATCTTTGCTACTACGTCTTTCTTATATATATATATATTTTCTGTCCCTACATTATATAAGGCTGTCAGATCAATGTTTCATCAGCTAGTAAAGTTACAGACATTGCATTATTCACTTCAAAGATAGTGTCGCAAGTAGCAAGGAATGCTGTAACTTGCAGGACTATAAGCAGAAACTATGCTACTACCAGTATGTCTTTCTTTTAAATGTTGTTCTGTTTCTACTGGGTATAGCACTGCCAGATTGCTGTTTAACAGCAAGTAATGCCATATACATTCTTCAACTCAAAAATGTAAGTGCCCTTAAGTGCCAAGAATAACAGAGGATATTTGCATGACTGTAAACTGCTACAAATGTCCTATGTCTTTACTTCAAATATCGTTCTTTCGAATAAGTGGTTATGTGATTGCACCATCATTCTCATGTTAAATAGCTATAGCATCACAGGCATGCATTCCTTTACTTCATTGATAGAAGTGTCCCAGGTGCCAAGAAATTTAGAGGCTTATGCCTGACTATTTCCAAGAGCTATAAAAGAGATGTGCTGCCATATTGTAATCCCTTCCTTTCTATAGATCCAATAAATATAAACTTGTTTCTAATAGGCATGCATCTACATATACCTATATCTTATCTACTTCTATATTTTCATATGGTTACATGGTTGAAAGAAAGAGGTTTGCTTCTGTCTTTCTTTCAAAAGGTTCATAAGCTAATTTCCATGTTATACAAATCCAGTAACTCTCAGCTGAATCCTTTTTCAAAGGAATTTACTGAAATTGTCTTATTAAGGTGATTCAAATGGGTATCATTAATAAAGAGTTTAAGAAGAGAAATAAAAGATCAAGCTTTAGAAAAAAAAATCCCTATATCAAGATTACAGACTTTGGCTTTGTTCCTATAGGTAGATTTGGGCTTTTTTCCTTTTTTGCCAAAAATGTGCAAAGTACCTATGATGATGGCGATATCTTTGGGACAATCTAGTGACTAACAGAAACTGTTATCCTAATGTTGCATGACATCTGAGAATGATTCATTAACATACGCAAAAATCAGATTCCAGGAATTGCAAAATACTTTAGTTGATCCAAGAGCTGCAGCAGGGACCTATCCGTCTGTCAGGACTGTCACACCATTTAGACTGGGTTTTTTTGTGATACCGTCACAAATTCCAAACTTGAGTCCTTACAATTTAAATGACTGTTACCTGTGAAACATTCCTGCTTGTATTATTTCGTCACAAGGTATTTAGGAAACACATTTTTTCATACATTCTTGCCACAAAAACTGTTGTTGCCTATTAAAATTCTTGCCAAAACAACTATTTTTTTCTTATTACAATTCTTGACTAAACAACTTTTGTTTCCAATTTCAATTTTTGCCAAAACAACTATTGTTTTCTATTACTATTCTTGCCAAAACAACTATTGTTTCCTGATATAATTTTTGCCAAAACAACTATTGTTTCCTGTTATAATTCTTGCAAAAACAACTATTGTTTCCTTGAAAGATTCTAGCTCAAACAATTATTACTAACTATGGCAGTTATTTAGTTGTAGCTTTACTTATGATTTATAAAATTGAGAAATATGTTGCATTTCAGATAGGAATACATGTCATGTCATTTCATTTACTGACACATCTCCATGAAGGAAGAAATTGATAATTTGTATACTTGCTTGGTTAAAATATTTTCAGTTTACTCATCCACTTGCATGTCTGTTTTAAATGTTTAAAATAAATAACAACTTTTCTTAACAAATAACAAAAATACAATTCCTCAAACTAAAGAGTGAACAAATCTGAAATAACTTAATAGCATACACTATGTAAAAAATGCATTTGTTTCATGCACAAATTTAAATACAATAGTTGTTTGCATACAAAGCTCACTAAAAAGTCTAAAATAGATGGACCACAAATAGATCCTTACAAACACGAGACCAAAAATAGCCAGCTTACACAAAGAACAATTTGCTGGTCATGTTTTATCCCTGGTAGGTAGTAGCTGGACTTCAAATGGAGCATGAAATGAAGCCAAACCAGACCACAGACAACCACGTCTAATTGGAAGGAAATGAAGCTTGCTGATCTAAAATTCAAAGCTCCAATTAAGAGCAGTGAATCTGACATGGTATGGGGATATAATTAATTATTGCCATAACAGAAGGCAATATTAGGGGTTTAGGGTATTTTTTATTTTGTTTTAGTTATGACACTATGAAAAACAGCAATAAAGGGTTGGGAGAAGAAATATAATGTGATTTTTCAAAAAGACACTATGAGGTCAAAGCCAGATGTTCCTATCTGTATAAAAAAAAGATTTCATAGAAATAATGTTAGTAAGGTCTCTCCTAATTTTGGTACAAACATAAATATTCCAAGAAAGCCTTTACAGCAAAAAATAAAAAGGTCCTAAGAGCATTACCAAATACATAAAAAATTGAACTATACCAGACAGGGACGCATGCACACACATGTAAATGCAAAAGTTGCAAAACCACTGAGACAAGACAACTTGAAAACAAACACTGGAATGGTCAGTCAGCAAAATGACTCACTGGAGTGCATTAACTTGGTTTACAAAGCATTTCAACCTCTGACTACCTGAATATTTTATGTCAATAATCAAGATGATATATTTGTCTTAAATTCAAGTCTTGTACTTTACCTCAGAGGGGCTGTTAATGGCAGATTTTACCCTTGTATCTAGGAAACTCATTTATGTTTTCAATTAACCCCCACTCCTTCACACTAGCCAAGCCTATTTACAATTCACCAAAATGGCCCCTAAGCTTGTCTCATATCATGTACTAAATGTCATAAAATGCCAATATGAAACACATCAAAGTGACATCAGAAGATGGTTTGGCACAACGATAGCATACCGTCCAGGTGCAAAACAGTACAAGAAAGAGGTTAGAAGTCAATGACTCATATTTTAATAACCATATATAAAAATTACAAATAAATGAAAATATGAAGAAGGCAGTAATTGATTTTTATGTCTTTTCTTCTTTTTTTTTGCGGACTGAATGTTCCAAGGTGGTAACTGCTGGGTTTGCTCTTTTGTTAAACTATTCATCACAGATTTGTTCTTACTTTTGCATTTGGCTTACATGTGAATACCTTTGTCATGTGCCTTTTCAAATTCTGGTATATATTGCAATGCTCATAGGACTTTAGGGATGAGATTGGGATTTGCCGGCATTTTTGCCGATACTGTGCAGCGACATTTCTATCATTATAGCACAGGGGCACTTATGAGGTGCCCAGGTATTGAACCCTGCTGGTCTATTATACTGACACCGACTAGTCAGGCGTAATGCTGTCCCCTTAGCCCCGAGCATTAGGAGGGAAGCCACTACTACCAACTTTAATGTCTTTGGTTTGACCCGGTTGGGTTTGAACCTACGACCTCCCGATTCGCAAGCCGACACTCTACCACCCGATCTATTGTGGCAGGTCATGGGACTTTATCATATATTCTTATTGTAAAGGTAACTATGCATAAAAAAACACAAAAGAGTTCAGCTTCTATATAACTATAACTGCATATCAATATTATTATATGACCTGAAAACGCATGAATGGAGAATTAAATATTTGTTAAAAAAGCTGATATGTTGTTCTAATAATTGGATATGTTTCAAAACAACAAATAATTGAAATAAAGATTTAAACAAAGATTATTCCAAAACACCAAACCAAAAATTGTCAATTATAACCCATAAAGAAACAAATATAAATGTCACCAGATCACCTATATTAAGTAAATTTGACAACTTCTTTAATGACCCTATATAAATAACAAGATATAGTAAAACAATAAATAAAAATATAAAATATATATTCTTAAAGAAAAAAAAATCTTCATAAGATTTTCTATATAGATCTTATCAAAATTACCTGAAGAATAGGGATATAAATCCATGACATTCATTGCTTTGCCGGACTCTCGACTAATACTTAGTCGCCGCACGTAAGTTCCATACCATGGGGATTTGGCCATCTGACCCCCTCCTCTCTGGTTCACAGGCATCATAGGGTCCTCAGTTGCCATGGTAATTTGTGTTTTAATAGTTTTTCACAGAAGATTGTCAACACACACTTATGCACAGTTTACAGGATGATTGGTGATTGTTTGTCTTTTTTACATGTATGTAGTTCTCACAGAGTTAAATTGTTCTGTTTGACTGTAAACTGCTTGAGATAATAATTCAGGTGCTATTATAATATTTAAAATATTTTTAAAATTTGTCTAGAGAAATTGTTTATATTTTTAAATTATGTTGTTAGTATATTGGTTTATAGAATGGTAATTCCACTGTAAATTCATAGGAAAAAAAGTTCATTTTATAAAAAATATAGTATGTGTAAACAACATAAATAATATCTTTTAGACAAATTAGACATAAGCTTATGCAAATTAGAACAAAGAAAAAAAATCACTTTATCTTGGGAAAATTAAAATGTTTTGATAGAAATACACAAAGATATGAATAATAAAACAGATAAATATCTTATTTAACAGTTAATAACTATCAATTAATAACAATCTATGAATTATCAATATAATTCAATGATTGGTTTCATCTATCTTAAACAAATCAAACTCCGCTTTCACCATAAATCCTTTCCAAATGATCAAAATATTATCCTCACAGCTGTGTAAAACACACAGGTACACCAAGGATGCTGTTCCCTAGCAATGAAGCATTTACCTATGACTGATGTCCTTAGACTGGGTACCTATCCTATATTCTGTTTTATCTGCTCTTAATCATCACACATACTGGATCCACACTTGGGATCATCCAAGTCTGGTACCCTGCTGCTTATCTTGGCATTTAATTTGTACCCTGGAACCAAACCGGTACCCTGCTCATTGAGCAAATAAGTCAAATATGCACCATAATGCTGGGGTACCAGTGCCCACATGTTAACCTATGCTTGTACCAGGTTTCATGCATACAAGGTATTTATTGCTCTAACTGCAGGAAATCTAGAAACATCTTGGACTCCCTCTGAATAAAAATGTTACAAACAGATGGTTCCCACTGGCAACAAGGGTCATTTCTGCATATCTACAGAAATTATGGCAGTTTTTTCAATACAATGAATACACTCTGCTAAAGGAATACCATACTCTACATGTATATACACATTTCTTTGCTAAGTTAATGTGAAACATATCTGTAGATACCACCTTACGATAAGAGATATAAAAATGCTTTAAAAAACAATTTTACAAAATGAACAAAAATCCTTTTATATTTTTTCCATGATTTAGCAAAGTATTAATCTGTGGCTTTTTGACTGCAAAATAAATGTCACAATATTATTTTGTTAAGATATGAAAAAAAAGCTTGATTACTATATCAGCTATTACTTCAGAAAAAAAAAAATGCTAAACAACAATGCAATATCATGTTTTACATCCAAATTAAAACCAGTACATGAATCACTATTTAAACGTGTTTGCCTTTATATTTTTAACTTTATTTATTTCCCAACTTCCTAGCAAAACAAACAAAACATTTACAAAAGTATTTTTACATTTTTGTACCTGTTTTACTTCATCCCAAGAGGAGCCGCCTTAATACATCAGAGAGCTGTTTTATCTTCAAACAGGCTGTTCAACAATTCAAGACTTAAGATATGCTAATTGATTTCCTACATTAGCTGAGATTAAACAGTAAGGCAGGAAATTTGAAAGGTTAACAAGGCAATTTAAGGTTTACTAGTCTGATTATACTAGGATGTTATACTTTGTTGTCTAGGTTTAAGTTTTCAAACCTCAAAAAGTATATTGACCTTAAAAGTTTTGGAATTTTGATAAAAAAACTGATCATTCAATTGCAATCATGATGGTATTAAGTATTTGTGAATGCGATGGTAGATTAGATAACTTAAAATAAAAGAAATTTTGGGGTTGGGTTAATTTTTGTAGATGTATGAAATACTGTCAAGTTCTTCTTGGCTCAATGACAAATAAAACTTCAATAATTATACTGTGTGTTTGTTTATATTCTCGTTAATACAGAAAAGGAAGGTAAGTAAAGTATTACTCAAAGAAGAACAAATAATATTATGACTGAAAAACATTTCTTACACACTTTTCCTTACCTTAACTTATACCATAAAGAAGGTGGATACAGTATTACTAAGTACATTATATTATCATGACTAGAAATTATTTCTTACACTCTTTCCCCTACCTTATATATTACACCAAAATGAAGGTAAAGAAGAAAAAAAAATTCAATATACCGGTATTATCCTGACGATCAAACATTGCTTATACCCTTTCCCCTTCTCTTAGCTTAACCTATAATGTAATTAGTATACAAAGCATCACTGAATACAACATATACTATCCTTAATATGGATAATTTCTTACACTCTTTCCCTCCACTACATTCTATACATATATATAATTTAATAATGATAAAGTTATAAAAAAAATAGAAAAAATATTATTATAATTATAATTATTATTACTAATATTATTATTATAAAAATAATAATAATTAATGCATGGTCATGACTGCTTCTGAAAAAACATATACTATCCTGACTATGGAAAATTTATATAATAAACATTTGTTGTATTTTATCCCATTCTATTATCTTACACCATAATGTATCCAAGCAAAGTATTGTTAATTGTATACAACATGTATGACAATAATTTTGAAAAACTTCATACATTTCT
The DNA here is from genome assembly GCA_007844125.1 of Sinonovacula constricta. Lineage (NCBI taxonomy): Eukaryota > Metazoa > Mollusca > Bivalvia > Cardiida > Solecurtidae > Sinonovacula > Sinonovacula constricta. The sequence continues at coordinate 14,531,545 of CM017568.1, forward strand.
TACATTTCATCCCAAACATTTAAATCTAACACCATCAACAGGACAAGCATATGTTGCTGCCATATCAGAATAATGAAACATGTTTTACATTCTACCTTGTATCCCCCATTCTTAAACTCTATATCTTAGCCATGAGTTGGGGTATGGCTTCCTTTGACATAATATGATAACACTGATAAAAACATTTTTCATACCTGGTTTGCAAAATTGGAGTAACTAAGTATATGGCATATAAGATGATAAGAAGTTTTTGCACAAACCCATTGATGGTTCATTCATACTTAAGCATGATATTTCTCAAGTGGTGTAATTAGATGAAACTAAGGGGTTTTGAGGGTTGTTATAGATTGTAGGTTTGTGGAAACAACTGTTTGTGGCAAAAGTGTCTTATGTATGGTGTTGGTGTTGGAAAATATTGGCATGAAGTGGTGTTTTTTATTAAAATATTAAAAATTGTAGATGTTCAGCTACAAAAAATGTATGATATTAAATCACAGAGTACTTAGTGCTGCAAATTGAAAAGGTTTTAGACAATTAATGTAGATCTAGATCTGCCAGGGAACTCGAAGCGGATGCGAGTATCATTATTGATGTTACTATGTTACCTTAATGTGTGTGTTTTTGATGTTTATCGACCCACCAACAGTATTTCAGTTATCTGGAGACGGTGTCCACTTGAAGCAGATATAGTGCTGCCTTCACTGTGAATAGCATGTCGTAAACAACCGGCATGATACCATACCCAGTCGTGACACCGGGCCAATCAGTCGAGGAACTACACTTATATTTTCTTGAGCAAAACAATCTTCACTGTAAAAAAGGCGGTGTTATTTTTCTCTGGTAAAACAATCTTGACTTTAACAATATGACCAATGTATATGGATGTCCCCTACCTGTGGGTCTAAAATATCTCAAAAAAGGGCCATAACACAATGTATACAAGGATAGTAACAAAGGCAAACTTGACCTGTAAGATATCATACATGTAAAGACCAAATATGATTTCAATGAAAACCTCTTAACCATTTCCATCATAAACATAAGCAGTTGTAAATTCTTATTGCTATCCTGTAAAAATATGCCAGTGGCCATTTTCTTTGAGAAAATGCAATTTATATTTTAGAAACTTTAAAATTATTCTAAATATTTAACCTTAAGTAAGTTAATCTGGGCGTGATAACTCCTATTTCTCAAGGTATAAAATGACCTTAGTAATCATAAATGGGTAAAATTAATGCTATTAAACACAGCTTTTGTTTTGTTTTTGAAATACATTTCAGCGACCATTTATGACCATTTTAGCAACATCCAGTTTTTGGGTGGAGAAAGACAAGACACATGACAGGGTAGAACCACTAGCGCACCACAAGTCAGCTGGAACACCTTCTCACATTAAGTCCTTCGCCCTAAACTGGACTTGAAACTACACCATGAGAGGCTTAGCAGTCAGAGGAGTTACAAATCGGCGACTCTACCACTACGCCATGGGAACCCCTCACTGCTTCTGATCATCTATATCCTTTATATAGCTGGGACATAAAAAAGTGTTTTCCTAAAATGATTCTTGACAGAGTCAGCTGTAGCGGAAATCATGTTTGAAAATCTTAGTTCATCAAATCAGAGGGTAGAACTGACACTTTGTCTTGGTAAAAAAAATTTGCTTTTCTTTCTTTGTTGGTTGGCTGATATTACACAAAGGGCTATAATTTCGAAAAGGCCAATGAACTTTAAGCTCCTAACCTCTATGTCATATATAAACAAATTAATTCTTAGGATGTTGATCAGGAAAGTCAAATAGGAGCTGTCTGTTTAGGATCTACACCATTTGCTAATGAGCATGTCTAGTTACCTTTGCATGAAGTTGTGATTCAATGACAAAGAATGTGTTTAAGTAAGTAGCCAATTTAGAAAGAAGAAGGTTCAACAACAGCTTCATTAGGTACGTATTTCTGAAAATTGTAGATTGTTCCCCTGGCAGTCAATTAGAACCAATTATTCAGAAGGATCAGTCATCAGTCAACTTGGCTCAGAAATTTCTGAACAAAAGATGGGCACCAATCCAAAACAGGTAAACTGTTGCCTTTATGGCTTGAAAGTATTAGTCATTTGTTGGGAAAGTCTCTTCATGATTCTGTGGTTGATATTCTGAAGAATGTGAATAATAACGGTAAAATATAGGCTGCTTTTTTTCTTCTAAAAGAAAACTTCTTTTAACATAAAATATTGCATTAAGAGAATAAACATATAACTTTGTAAAATATTTTCATTGAGTATTTTCAACTGCAAATATTTGAAAAAAGAAAAAAAAAGAAAATATATGTAAATTTTCAACACAAATGCAAAAGAAAATCATTTCAAATTCAATAAAAATGTTTACTTTAATCAAAGATGAACATATTCATAGAAATATTTAAAAAACAACAACAAAAATAATTACTTTTAATCACTTAAACAGCAAGTTCTTAGAAACAGAGCTAGATTTTCAAGATAATTAAAGAAATAAACAACATATAAAACAAACGAAGAATAATAAAAAAAATCTTCTATTACAGGAAAAATCTTGTCATCATGTTATAACAACAACAAAGGTCTGAACAGACTTAAAAGGGAGGAAAAAGACATAAAGAAAGCTTCCAAAACGTGATGGTGACCAACAACAGAGGGTAACTGACCTAGCAGAAGCTAATTTTCCTACCCATCAGTGTAGTAGATCTAGATAATAATGAAAAGAATGATTTACCTATCATCCTCTAGAGGTAATTACCTTCTGACAGTTTTGTGAATAAAGTCATACTCAATGTCTCAGCACATATCACTTATCATGCTGCATATGGGATCATCAGACAGCTCCCAGTAATCTGGATCTAAACTATTTATCTAAGGTAGATAAACTGAAACAAGTTAAAGGTTAGGACTCAAGTCATGCTTATGATGAATAGTTGGATTGTACACATCTACAGATTGAGCATCATTAGGAAACACTGTGGTTCATATTAGCTGACAAAGTAGTGATTCAGTCAGAGTAGCAAATTTGTGTTTATCCAACCTTTGTTTTTTAGTAAGAGCTAATCCTCAAAATTATAAAACAAACCTATTCAAAAATGGTTCTTAAACAACACTTCACATTGTCTAATAGGGGATCTACACTATATATATAATTGTTACATGAAAGTTACCTATGCATGAAGTAGTTAAAAAAACAACTAAGAATCAGTATGGGTGATTTGACTGATTTACCAGCCTCTTAATAGGGCAAAGTCATAATGACATTTAAGTTTATCTTGAACTAATATCCATTACTTGTGCAAAACTAGAATATTTGGAAACTACCAACTACAATATACAATAATTAAATTGTATGAAATAACTGTTAAATAAAACTTAGAAAATGCCTGTTGTGTACATGTATTTTCAGAATAAAAAAGCCTATTTGAACTAAGCATACTTTCTTTTCAAAACTGAGGTATTTTTATTTTTGCCTAACTTAACAAAAATGTAAAAACGAATCAATACAAAATCTATGTACATTTCTGGGTATAGGACTATTTCCATACAAGTAGTATACAAATATTAATTTATATTTTATTGCTCAGGAAATAAGCACAGCTGTTCAATAGCTTGATGATCAATAGGATCCATTTAAGAATTATTTATGATACCTTGTTGTTAAATTAGATCCATGAGAAACAATGTTTAAGACTAGAGCCAGGTATGGTACACTAGCTGTTCAGTCCATAACACAAATTTAGACCACAAGTATTTCACTATTCTATATGTATTGTTCGCTAATGAGCATTCTCCGAATCGCAAATACAGAATTAAATAAACCTTTTTGCAGAATAACTTTCCATTTTCTGTCAATTTTATAAACACATTACACAGGTCAAATTTATCAATCCAAAGGCAACATACTGTTAGGCTCTAAGTAAAATCTGCTTAACTATATATATATATATCAGTATCTTTTGTTGTTGCTTTCTCCAGACAGCCTAGTGGACAGAAAATGACAGCCTGTCAATTAAAAGGGTGGATGAGACATTAAACAAGTCTATCTGACTGTCATGAATAAATGAATAAATACCAGTCTAATTTATAAACAAACCAGACTGTCATCAAGTTTATTACACCTTAATAGACAGCTGACCAGACTGCTAATGAACACGGGACAATCTGACCCATGAGCATAATAGTCACTAACCCGATAGTTAACATTGTATTATCACTAAGCCAAAGTGACGCAAACTAATGTAGAATGTGTTGGAAAAGTAGGTGTAGATCAGTTTAATTAGGCGATACAAGAATGTTGGCAACATAATGACAATATATCATCTTCAGCCTTAAAGTTGAATGTTCAAACATGAATGTGGTATTCAATTTTATGATATAAATTGATATTCACAATCTTAATTTCAAGTAAAGGCAAATAATTTACCATTCTGATTGGATGTGACCTTGACTTTCCAATCATGTATATTTTTTAGACATATATTTAGAACAGAAACATAGTTTGGCACTAAGTTTATAATACCTTCAAACTATCAATGCTAGAACACATATATTAATAAAAACATTAGCATCATGGAAGTATTAAAATTGACTGACATTGAACATGACCTTGAACAAGATCAATCTGAAATTCTTGTAAGCGAAAATTATAAAATTAAATGTAAAGGGGTATGCCTTAAGCTATGAAAAAACACATAGGTAAACTAACATCAGAGACTTGCGATATTTGTGATGTGAAACATTAAGTCCATCCAAAAATCATCCAATGACCTTGACCTTGGCTTTTAGCCTGATTATAATTGGTTAGTAGTTCTAAATACAAGTTTCCCTTTGTAGGAAAAGTTAAATGTTAAGATGTCAAGGCAACTGCATCTGTTGCATGATGTATTAGGCTGCTCTGGAATAGATAGTCACTTTTCAATAACAACAATGAAATTTGTAGCCATGGTAACAGATGTTGTTTGACCTATGTTAGAAGGGTAACTCAAAAGTTTAAATCAAATCCTACAACTAGTCAATCGATTTGTTGTTGTTGTTTTTATTGTTGTTGATGCTGCTTCTGCAATGTTTTAATAATATACATTATGGCTTTACAGTAAACACCATTACTAATCTATGCAAACCATAACTTCTATTTTTCAAAAACTAATTTCCAACCAATTTCTAACCATGCACAACACATTTACTCTCCTGCACAAAAGATTGTCTTGTCTGGCCTCAACGTTAAAAAACCACCATCACACTACTCCTTATGTATCACAAATAAAAACACCACAAGAGATTTTTTCTTTAAACACATGATTGGTTCATTTAACAACTGAGCTATAGCACCTAATGCGACAGCTTGGACATTTGTTCTTTCCTTGGTTAGAACAACTAAATAGGGCCTTTCGTGATTGTTCTTTGTTTTAATAAGGTATGCTATTCATGAAATCATAAAGGTCAATAACTTTATAAATATGATGGACCTTTGCTAATCATTGAGTTTCTAAGCAAATAAATCATTAAAATAAAAACGATGGAACTTTGCTAATCATTGATTTTTTTAAGAAAATAAATCATTACAAATTTATATTACTAAGATTCATGTAAACAATAGTTTTATACTTATCCCCTTTCATGTGGGTAGGTTTTCCAGCTAACCTGCGGTGCACTGGTGGTTCTACCCAGGCGTAAGTCAGTAAATTTGATTATGCCATCTATCCCACTTAACATGGATTATGAACTTATGTAAGAAACAGTGCCTACATGGTCTTGTGGTTAAGACTCTGGATTGGGGGGTCCCGAGTAAAACCCCCAAAACTGACCAAGAGATGTTAGTCCTTGAACAAGACTATTTACTACACATTACTCCAGGTGCTCAGTACCTGAGTACTGGTTCTACCCAGGAACTATGCAGTTGAGAGGGATTAATATAAGCTGAAAGAACTTGTTTCCAAATCGACTTTAAATAACTAGGTTTAAACTAATGCATGTTTGAAATGTGTACATTTACCAATAATATATAACAATGATTGTTAAAATATCAATATCTTAAATTGCATTAATGTATAAGCCCGATACAAAACAAAAAATCAGAAAATGAAACACCTGTTTGATACAAACAACAGAAACACCAATAAGGAGATACATGCCTTGGAATTCCTCTGACATGTTTACCATCCCATCAACAAAGTGGTGAAACACTAAGAGGGGTAGGTGATGGAACCTTTCAACATCAGCAGATGAGTACAGGTGAGAAATACATTGTAATGACAAGAGAGGCAGTTCGAGCTGTGCAGCCAATGAGAAAACAAATTCCAGAGCTCCAGACAAGGGAGATTCATATGATTTCCAGGTAGAAATATATTCCATAATTCTTAATGTTTTCAGGTTGAAATGTTTTCCATAATTCTTAATGTTTTCAGGTAGAAATGTATTCCATATATCTTAATGTTTTCAGGTAGAATTAAATGTGTTCCGTAATTCTTAATGAAACTATATATTACGTTTCATTACATGGAATCAACTGTATATTTATAGGGTGTTCCTTGACTGATTCTTGTTTGGTGTCTTGAAAATAGTTATGTCAGTGAAATCTATTTAGGATTACAAAACAATACAATGTTACAGCTCAAAAAGTGAAGATAAAAACATATCAGATCAACTGATGGAAATTCATTGAACAAGCAAGCAATAACAAACCGATAACATTAAGTAATAAAGAAGTGGCAATAACTCCATCCGGCACCCACCACCACCACACACATACACACACACCATGCATTCCACCCTTTTCATACAAATTCATGGGACTTCACAAATCATCTCTGGGATATATGACAGGTAACCCCGTGAAAAAAAACATGTCATCAAAACGACAAAGATAAATGTTTTGTTATCTGCAGAAAATGTAGTAACTGTTGAATATCTAACGTTGTGAGAACAGTTTAATTAATAAATTAAAGTTTATCTTATGAAATAATTCTATAGACTACAGATATCAGTTTTTTGAAAAACTATTTTATAGCGTATTCTTCCAGCGAACAAAATGATCGAGATTCTGTAAGTATCATTGCACCAGATACTAGCGAGGGATGATTTTCCCGAATATGGAATTACCCAAGGAGTTCCGATTGATATGGGATATGTTCTATTTTTACCAATGAACCTAAACTGATTCTACCTATAACCACCTATCAATATTTCTGCACAAGCTGTGAAAACTTTCTTGTTTAGAATATAAGTGAAGATAAAAGAGAAATATATTGCCTTAATGTTTTCTTTCACCAGCCTTGATTAGCAATTTAATGTTGCGTTATGCATTTACATGCATTTCTTATCAAGCAAACCCGAATTTGATACCATAGGGAAAATTTGCTATGTTTTTCATGTGTCTAAAATTTATTAGTTACCAAGGAAACTGATGTAAAATAAACATTTTTATACATTCCGTAATCAGTGCAAAGATGTTTTTAAATATAAACTACATTTGAAGAGGTGTTTTTTTAGAAATTCTTTTTAGCTTCGATCAATAAAAGATTTGCAAAGGAAAACTTTATTTCTTTTCAGAATTAAAAAACTTTAAATATGATCATATTTAAAATATGTCATCAAATAAAGTGATTAACATTGTTAAATATTCAACTGTTTCTGAAAATAAGAAAAAGTAAACTACACTACTGAGGAAATGCTTTAAGAAACATAACTATGTTAATTTCTTATTTTAATATTTAGTTTGTCATTACAAGCCCCATTACAAATAAATAAACATTGTATTTGTTCTTTCTAGATGAATAACATTTTCGTTTGTTTTCATTTTGAAATACATTGCAGCAAAACATTTATGGTCCTTATAGCTGACGAGCTTAATGGAAAAGAAAGACCTGAAACAAAGACCTGAGTAGAACCACCGACTCATGGTAGGTCTGCTAGAATACTAACATTACGGTTTCTTTCTAACCAGAACTCAAACCCACCCACAAACATCTTCTCTTCTCCCCTCGGTCATTTAATGTCTGCTCTAATATTGACGTAACTAAACATTAACTATAGCTGATACTGTAGAGATTGGATCCAAGTGGATAGAACCTGGTGCAGTAATGTGTGCAATTCCAAATATCTGCTATTTACAGTCCATACAATATCTATCTGTGGAATCTGTTGCTTGTTTTTATTTACCTGATTGAGTTGTGAACCAAAAAATGAAAAAGATCCTACTACAGGTGCAAGAGGGTTTTTTTCTGGCTAAATCTTTTATTACAAAATTACTTAGAAATTTCTTTACACCTGGTACTCATAAAAATGTCTAAAAAAACAATACCAATTTTAGCTACACTACTGGGTTCATATGATTAGTTCCCCTCCATACCCTATAAATAGAATCATATCAATGTGACAATTCCAATGTGTACCTACACTATAGGGCTAAATCCTTTATTTCTCCTCCAAACCCTATATACCTGGTACTCATTAGAATCATCTCAATGTGACAATTCCAATGTGTACCCACACTGTAGGGCTAAATCCTTTGTTTCTCCTCCAAACCCTATATACCTGGTACTCATTAGAATCATATCAATATGAAAACTCAATTGTGTACCTACACTATAGGGCTAAATCCTCTATTTCTCCTCCAAACCCCATGTACATGGTACTCATTAGAATCATCTCAATATGACAATTCCAATGTGTACCTACAATATAGGGCTAAATCCTTTATTTCTCCTCCAAACCCTATATACCTGGTACTCATTAGAATCATATTAATATGACAATTCCAATGTGTACCTACACTATAGGGCTAAATCCTTTATTCCTCATTCAAACCCTATATACCTGGTACTCATTAGAATCATCTCAATATGGCAATACCAATGTGTACCTACAATATAGGGCTTAATCCTTTATTTTGCCTCCAAACCATTCAGGTCTGAAAAAGGGATCACATGGGTTCCCTGTTGTAGAGATCAGTTTCAGATCAGCCTAAACAGAAGGAAGGTGGAGACTTCAACATGTTAATGAAGAAATTACAAGGTGTGATGTTTTATCTTAACTTGTTTGTTCGGCTTGTCTAACCTCATCTCAGTAGTTGCCATGGAAAAAAGAGTTCGTCGAAAAACCTCCTAGATTGTTTTTACAAACAAGGTCCAACCCTGTTAATTTTCACATCTGAGTTACAAACTTTCTGAGTGACATGTCTTAGAAATGGAGAACAGACTGTTTATGTTTTTAAATAATATACAATTATGGACTCCCCAGCTAAGTTTATTGTGCTTAATGTTTTACATAATTACATTGTATAAACTTTGCATTAAGACAATTCTAATTAGTACCATATGGTGTGCCTGCCTAATATATTGTTTGTAGATGTATGATCTAGGGTTAAACTTTTTGCTTAAGCTTGAATTATGCTTAGTAATTAAAGAGCTGAGTATATCTCAGAATAGCATGACTTTGTAGCACACCTTTGTAGCATGTTACAGGTCACATAAAGTAGTTTTTTGGAAGATAAGGAGAAAATGTCTGGGTTCATATTTAAGGTTCAAGTTTTATTGCCGTTGCAGATGCTGTTTTATCATAAGGCTGCTGACAAGTTAATGCATTTTGTTTTCATTTTTTATTCTGTATCTGTTTATACAAAGGACAACATGAACAAAAGGTATTAGAGAAAAAGCATGACATAAGAAAAAGTAATGAAATGTGAATAAGGATAAAACATCACTTCACTTGTTTAAATTTCTATTTATAAAATTGAATCAAGGAAGCTTCAACAGCCAGTCCTTTTGCTGACTGACTGTTCCAAGGTGGTAACATTTGTTCTTTCTCTTTGTGTGCCATGTCATGTCTCAGTGTCTTTACATTTAACTTATGTGTGTCTGCCAATGTCTTGTGGAAAGGTAACTTGTTTAGTGGGTTTATCAATCCACCAACAGTATTTCAGTTATCTGGAGACGATGTTCACTTGAAGCAGATATAGTGCTGCCTTCACTGTGTATAGCATGCCGTGAACACCTGGCATGATACCACACCCAGTCATATTATCCTGACACCGGGCCAACTAGTCGTGGAACTACCCTTATATTTGCTTGAGCGTTAGCAAGGGAGCTATACCACTACCATTTTTAATGAATTTGGTATGTTGCAGCCCAGGATCGAACCCGGAGCCTCCCATACCTATAGCCGATGCTCTACCGATTAAGCTACCGGGTCTGGTTGTTAATTTTGGACCTTTTCATAATTTACAAGTATTTTTTTTATTAAGTTAGAGAAGACTTATATATACAGAAAGTTAATGATTAAATAATCAACATAGATCTAAATAAAAACATTGTTAAATCTCAAAATAATTTACACTATTGCCCATGCTTGCTCATGAATACTGTGTAGTTGAAGTACCGTCTGATTGGGATTTGCCGGCATTTTTGTCAATACTGTGCAGCGACATTTCTATCATTATGGCACAGGGGCACTTATGAGGTGCCCAGGGACTGTATCCGGCTGGTCCATTATACTGACACCGACGAGTCGGGCGTAATGCTGTCTCCTTAGTCCCGAGCATTAGGAGGGATGCCACTACTACCAACATTAAAGTCTTTTAATTGACCCGGCCGGGGTTTGAACCCACGACCTCTTGATCCGCAAGCCAATGTTCTACCAACTGAGCTTTTGCGGCCGGTCAAGTACCATCTGAGTATTCATACTGTGCATCTATCATTCTATTTACTTATTTACTATTACTATTTACTATTAAAATCAATATAACTATCACTGCTGATACTATGTTTGTAGATAGGCATAAACATCTACCACATTCACTATTGACTGAAATATGGTACATATTAGCGGACCATTAAAACCAACATATTCACATCACTCAATAATATGCCATGATGATGCTAGAAAGCAATCTGCCAAAGAAATACTAACCGTGGCTCTTGACCCGTCTGATTCGTGACGAAAAAAACCTCTGCAAGGGGGTCCAAAGATGACTCCATAGCCAGAGAACCCAAAACAAACTCCAGTCATTTAGAAACAAAGCAGGCATTCTACACTGCTTACAAATGTCACATCTACACTCCAAAAGAATCAATTATTCTATGATACATCTGTTTCAAGAGTAACTCCATATCTACAAATCCTCACATTGTCACATCTTTTCTCGAGCCAGTTATTTTATCTTAAGTCATGAAAAGATGGTAAGACAGACAGGCTTTTGCATTGCACAATTTTGCATTGTGTTGTACAGTTTCTTCCCTGTTTCAACCTTTTTTCTCACATCATTTTTTAATTCATTACATTTTTAAAGGTTAAACATCAAGTTTACTTTTTTCCACATTTTTCTCTCACATTAATTTCTTTTGCTCTATTTTAAAAGTTCAAACATAAATACCCACTGTTTTCAAAATCAATGGTCTGTTTTCAAAATAAAAGGTCTCAAATCAAATTAAAACATTACTTTAGACAGAACGTACTGCAGCCTTGCCAACAAACAACAGCCAAATTGTGTGTGCAAGCGTAACTATTTTAACAAAGCTATGCATACTACAATTTCATCTTTCTTTTTGTCCTATTTGCATTAACAAATTCCCATACAAAAAAAACAACAGTAAAAAACATTTAACCCTAAAACAAAACATTAACATTTCAACAACAAGTCATGTATCCACATGCATTTTCTCCCATGTACCATTCCGACTTCCATACAAAAACTGCAAACTTTTTATTTTAAATATGAAAATCTCCGAAGCAATTAATTGTAACAACAAAAGATAGACACTTCACTGTTACATTGTTTTAATGCTACCTTGACACATTTGTAAAAAGGAAAGAGCAAATGTGTCAGCTAATGTTTATACATCAAACTTGAACATGTGACTTGTCAAACATCATACTTCTGTTGCTGAGGAAAAGGGTCAAAACTATGTATAGTATTCACAGCAAGGGTTGGCATTTTGTTGATAAACAATATTAGAGTTCATGTCACAATCTTCATTCAGTAAGAAATAGTGTAAAGAGCTCTCGGCACAGGGATGGCATTTCGTTGAGATACTCTCATAATGTATGTGACAAACATCATTCTGTTGCTAAGGAAGGTAAGAAACAGTGCAAAGTGCTCCCAGCAGGGGTTGCCATTTTTATAAACAACTGAAGATTTTCAAAATTATAATTTAATAACTGTGGTCAGCAATGCATCAGTTGTATAGTGTTGACATCATGAGTTGAAGAGGCATATGTTGATAAAACAACTCAGAATTTACCAACACCATTTTCAGTGAAAAAGGGAAGGAATAATAGTATAGGAAGAGTTAACTTCAACTGATAAATATTTTATGATTTTTCAACTATCACACTTCTGTTTTAGTTAAAGAAACCTAATATTGGAGTGTTATTGAAGGGAATAACAATCTGGTTATAAGTGTTGTTAGAATGTACACTTTTAATTATTTGTAAAGGGGAGAACTGATTATGGCATCCCAATTTGATACATCAGAGTTGTTCTCCTTTCATTACTCAGACAAACCCAAATGCAGACTATTTACAGCTTAAAAGTGTATCAGGGGAAACAACTGATCATGAAATAACACATTGTTACAGCAGAGTTATTTCCCTTATTATGAAGTTGAAAATGGAAAAACAAAAAAATAGTAACATACCTTGCTCCTGTGCACTTGACTCTGAAGAACACAAATAAAAAATAGTATTAAATATGTTGAGAACATGAAATAGTAAAAGACTCTTGTTTAAGTGAGAGAATATAATAATATTTGTAAAAAATAATAAATGAAAATATAATGATAACACTTATTATGACAATAATGACAATAGTTATATTGTTGATGCTAGCATGATAGAATACAAAAAAACATGTGTCACTGCTTATGTTGGGGTGTTGATGATGATCAAGTATTAAAATGTGATACATTATGCATGTGAGATGGTTAATTTATAACATTTTTTAATTATTTTAGAGTTGAGATACACAGCCCAAAGTACTTTTAACATTGTTCCCATTGCTAATTTCAAATTGTTTCTTCAAAAAGGTATAAAAGGTTTGTCACAAAAAGGTATGTCACAAAAAGGTATGTCATCAAAAAAAGGTATTTCACAAAAAGAAACCAACAAAAGGTATGTCAATAAAAAGTATGTCACCAAAAAGGTATCTCACAAAAAAGAGATGTAATATAGGGTTTGTCACAAAAAGATTAGGTCACACAAATTGATGTCACAAAACAGGATGACACAAAAGGTGTGTCACAAAAGGATGTTAAAAAAGTCACAAAATGGTAAATAGCAGTTGACAAATTATTAATTTTCTCATAAAAAAGCTTGAAAATTCCCTCCTTGAGAAAAGTTGTTGTTTTAAGAATTTATGTGTTTAATTTTCAAACCAATAGGAAGGATACCTTGATGTTTGAAATATGTGGGTTGAAAAAAACAGCTATAATCTATATCAGGTAACATATGTAGTAAATTTGTCATGCAGTTCAGCAATCTACACAAATTGGCTCAGGTACGAATAAACAAATATTTACCAAGACTTGACGGACTGTTTAAACCCACAGTAGAGCAATTTATATGTATGTAGGGTTGTTAACGCATGTTTGATACCTATTTTATAAATGCCACTTAGCAATTTTCACTACACCAGTTTACATTTAATGTGACTCATTGGGCACAATTTGCGCTCAGTGTGCGTTGTTTTAGACACTTTTGGCTAGAAATAGACAGCCAATTGACATGCAAGGTAAACTTGCAAGGTCAGCTATATAATATAGCTGCTCGTTTGAAGGTGTTCATTTGACAGATAAAAGTATTGATTTTCTTGAATCAATCACTGTTTACATATGTTGCAATGATTTTTTATAACATTCATACACTTTTTTATTGTAAATATTTTCTTGATTATGTTATGAAGATAGTCACCTGATGCAGTGGTAAAAGACTTAATTTAATTTATAAGACATGTATACAAATATATCATTGATTAAAAAAAAGATATGAAAAAACATGAAAAAAGGGAATCCTTAATTGAAAATGTATAAATAAATAACATAAAAAAACTTAGAAAACTAAAAGAATATGTACTGTTTTTTTTTTTAAAAATATATAATATTTTCTATAGCATCTTTCGCTACCTATGATGAAAAGCATAAATAATCATCAAATAAGTGAAAAAAAAAAAAACGGTTTCAGGCCCGCATGAAGCACATAGATATCATGTAATTGTTGTAACATATTTAAAAGGTGGTATCCGACAGTTTGGTCCAAAAAAGATTTCTCAAATGACCAAATAAGACATTGGTACCTGAAAAGGTACTGCAAAATGCTGTTCATTGATGCCAAAGACAGTCAAGGATAAATCCCCGATTGTCATTGCAAACAGGTGTTTCCTATCTGAGCCATGCTGCAGAGATAGCTATTTTTATACTTAGAAAACCAGGTGACCACTAACTTTTATATAGTCATTCGGGTACCGTAAAGTTTTATATATAAGACGCACACAAAGATAAGACGCACCCCCTCTTTGAGGTCTAGAATCAAGGAAAAAAGCAAATTCTCAAAGACAAGACGCATCCCCGATTCACTAATCCATCTGGCCGCCATTACGAAATTCCCGCGTCGCCGCATTGCTCGATTTGACTCGAGGGAACATGTTCCAATTGTTCCGTAAATCGGTGTTTGCGCCGAGTGCTTATGACACTCTACCCCAATATATCGTTTACACGCCAGACAGGATATTCTCGCGGCTATCCTAGCCCTACACATGAGAGAACATCCTGTTTCACGCGGCAGCATGTCATAAAATTAAGTTCTCGACACATGGGACAAACACACAAATGACATTTAAAATAACAACTAAAGGCTTTTATATGTTCATTTTCACACCATGCTATTTAAGTGACCGCTTACCAACAAATTAGTTCTATGCACCTTTGTAATTACTTACGGATAATGGACGATCTATTAACATCCAAAAGAGGTGTGAAAACTTGTCTGCGCAAATAGCCGATGCACATTTTATTGTTGTTAAGTGGGGTTTTAATTTCAACTTAAAATTTATTCGTAGTTAACATTTAAAATAAAACAAATTTCAATTAAAAATTGATCAATTGAATAATACCATATTACTTAGACGATGATAATAACAGCGTCGTCAATGAATATGCCCGTTCCACTAAAACTCAATAACCGTTTCCGGATTATGAAACTTCGCCGATTTTGTTAGAATAAATTGATATTTATGCAAATATCTATTGCATATAGTTGTTTTATGTATACACAAACGAATTTAAATGTCTCTTTTTATGTTTAATGTCAAATTTTAGGTAAAAACAACGTAACCTTTCCCTTAAAATAGCACAATACAGTTGTCTATCGCCGATACTATCGGCGATATTCTCTGCGGTCGGATTAGTCTAAGGGTCAATTTTGGTCTGGGAAAAAAGGGGCAAACTTAAATTCGCATGTATAAGACGCACCCCCCACTTTTTTATCATCATTTGCGGCAAAAAACTGCGTCTTATCTATAAAACTTTACGGTAATCAGCTCTGACGTCGATATCTATTTTTAGCAGAGACTACTATCAGGTTTTTATAAAGTTGGAAAGACTGAACATTTAGATTTATTTGTTTTCATGATAAGTACAGTCTAACAATAAAGTTAGTGTTCAAAATCATCCTAATAATGATTAAAGTGTAGGTTAATGTAAAAGTATGACCGAATTTCCCAGAGTGGTGGCTAGATATTGGTATGTACATGTATATTTAATATAGGCAAGCTTTCAGAAACCACCTTTAATGCCCAAAATTACAGAACACCAAAATGCTGTGGGGAGGTTTCCCCATTTATATACAGACAACCCTGAGGGGCTCTGTAGAAACCATTACTTTGTAACTTCACAAGCAACATTTTCTGATATTTTAATCATTATTTTGGCATGCAAAAGAAAAAATTCTGGAAGATTTTTGCTATATGTATGATGTGCTGCAAGATCTATGAGATGCTGTGGCAGTTTTGTCTTGGAGGGTACAAGTACAGTACAGAACATGGACAGTGAATAATAAATAATGTTATGTTATCATTTTCTCCATTTTGTTTTTATTGCTACAATAAATGAAGAAAGCATCAAATTCACTCCCCCCCATTATCATCATCATCATCCCCATCATTATTATCATCAAAAAACACTATCATTGAGCTGAGTTCTACTGTCATCAACTTTCAGTAGTGACCATATTCTTTCATTGCCACATTTTCCTCATCACTTTATCTCCCTTATCCTTTCCAATCACTCCTTCCCCCTCCTCTCCTTTCACCCTCTTGACTCTTCCTATATCAATCAGATCACCTGTATCCTTGCTATAATCAGTTTCTGCACTGCCTACATATCAGCCTTCATCACTTTTCTCATTCTCACTTCCCTATCCTTCACTCTATCCGAACCATCCTTCACTCTATCCAAACGTACCAATCTGCAGCAGATCACCTGTATCATTGTTTTCTCCTATCTGCACCATCTATCCATCTTATGTTCCCCAGCCCCCACAACTATCAGCATCCTACCCACCACTGATTTAGGTCTACAGGTATGGTGGGCATTAATTCTCCCTATCTGTCTACATCAATCTCTTTGTCTGGCAATATCACAGACAGTCCTCCAGTGGTGTTTGTTTCCTGCTCTCATTTACTTTTCCTTCAGTTTTCATCCCTTTTTAAAGTTTTCCTACATGCCTCTAAGGTTGTTGAGCCCCTTTCCTTTCATTGCTTAAGACAGTCTTAAGCATCAGTTATTGGAGTGATAGATCTAAGACTACATCACAGACTGATTTACATAAACACTTAACATTTTTAGGATTTAAATATGTAACAAGGGAATATAGTTTGTTGCCAGGCAGGGAGTAAAACTCAGCTGCACCTCTGCTATAAATACAATTACTGTATCAACTGAACTAGTAAGGCCAACTTACACATCAAGGTAACACATTCTTGAGATTTAGTCTGCAGTTTGAAGTCTAAGGTGTTCTAGTCTTTCGTTAAAAGGTTAGGCAAAAAACATCTGCTTGAAGAAAAGACAACATCTCCAGAATGGTAGATGTAATCCTTTAGATGTACACAGCAAAAAGGGTTGTAAAACATATATGCTACCCTTTAACTTCCTGGTTACACCATCTGACCCTAAAACCATACTAACAGAATGTTCAAGTTTACTGTGACCTTGATCTTTGCACCAATGATCCCCAAAACTATTTAAGGTCATCTGCTTTTTATGACCAATGTATTTAACAAGATTGAGATTGAGAATTTTTGGCTCATATGTTCTTTTGATACAGGTCAGAACAAAAATATGTGAAAATTCAACATTCAAAATGGCAGTTACTTTAACCTTGACTTTTATGATACCTATAATTTAAAGTCGCTGTGACATTATGACCCTGACCCCAAAATTAATCGGGGTCATTTACTCATCATGA
The DNA here is from genome assembly GCA_007844125.1 of Sinonovacula constricta. NCBI lineage: Eukaryota > Metazoa > Mollusca > Bivalvia > Cardiida > Solecurtidae > Sinonovacula > Sinonovacula constricta. The sequence goes on from CM017568.1 coordinate 14,549,005, forward strand.
TCAATGTTCTCACCTAGATTAAGGACAGTGATCGCATGCAGTCTATTACTCCAGATACTGATAAAAAAACCCACTAAACTGTCTATGGAGGACTGACGAGCTGACAGACTGACCTACATCTGCATATCTATATGCCCCCTGTTCTTCAATAGAGATCAAAAATGTTCTACAATCACTTGACCAGAGGATATGGCCTCTGTCAGATTCACTTCCCATCTTTATTACACCTGTACTCTTCAAGATGATAGACTCCCCAGGGTAGATCTTATAGATTAAAAAGATCAATAGAGCACCTTTTATATTAATAATCCAATCAATCAGAGCACCTTTCATATCAATAATCCACTTAATCATATAGCAAAAACCTGGTATATAAAATGTCCTTATATGTGTAGTAGATGCGGCCCTCACAGGTACATCGAAAATATTTTGAAGAAAAAAAATGGATTTTGGAAATGTAATGCAGAACCAGAAAGGAAGATAAACCAGGGAGTTCTAGTCTTATGAAGCAAAAAGAAATTCTGATGGACAGATTAAATCAAAATCCTTATTATATCTACCATTGGCAGAACCACTATAGACAACTGTCACGAATCAGCAAAACAACACAACCCAAATACAAACACCATCATCCAATACAAACACCACCATCCAAATACCACCCAAAATAAAACAGACCTTAAATTGAATTTTTTTGGTTTTGTTTTTTGAAATAAATCAAAGTTATGGAAGAAAGCTCTTAGATGGGGAGTCAAACAAACAGATTGAGGAGTTTAGGACAAAGTTAATCATAAATCAATACAAACCCATGGTGTATACTGTAGCAAATAAATGTTGAAAAGGATTTCTCCAGGTATTACAACTCACAGACACAGTTTCTCAGCAAAATTAAACAGAACACCATAAAAACACTCACAGGCTTGCAAAGTCAATCATAATTCAATACCAGTACCAGTGTGTTGCATACAGTGTACACAGATGAATGTATATACATTTAATGAGAGATATTATTGCCTGTACTTTTCCTATCAATAAGAAATACAGAAGAGCCCACAGTTAGATTGTGGGCTGATAGTGCCATATAAATAAACCAATAGCTTGTAATGATACTCCTCAACATTACTGTCTGCTTTGCTACAGTTACTAAGACTGTCTCAAAAGTCAGGAAACCATTCCTTAGATGATGCTTATGTACAGTTTATAAAATAAAGTCAATGCAAACATGTTTCCAATATTAAAAATAGGATAAAATCAATTTTATATTACAAATAGATCATTGATTACAATAATAAGATACTAATTAACTTAAAATTACAAAATGATAACAAGTTGAACAAATTACACACTATGCCGTCTGCTACATAATCAGAGCTGGTGAACTTATCTTTGTGAGATGGGAATAGAAAAAACAAATAAAATACCTCTTTTAAGTTGTGAACCTACTTCAGTGTGCATTTTATTGTATTATTATAATGGTTGAAGCCACAATCATAAAAACTATTTATTTATAGTCTATTGGGAAAGAAGTTATTTCAACTTATATTAAACTCTCCTGAACGCCCACTTCCTTGGTAGAACCAGTACTCAGGTATGGTTTACCTGAAGCAATGTGCTGTAAATAGTTTTGCTAACAGACTAACAACAAGTGGTTGGTTTTGCGTTTCGAATCCGGGACCCTTCGATCCACCAGACCACAAAAGCCTACATCTTGTTTGAAAGGTTACTGAAGCAAAGTTCTATAAAAACTTTGTTTGTTTGTTGCTGTTTTTTTGTTACACTGCACCAATACAAATATGGCCATATTGGTAATTTCCAGCTAATAATTGGTGGAGGAAGACCCCAGGCTAATGTCTAGGAAGAACCACAAGCACCGAAGGTTAGATGAAAAACCTTTCACATGAAAGTTCATGCCCAGACCCAGACCGGGACTCGAACCCATGTGGTGAGGGGCTGAGGAGTTATAATTCAGTGATTCTAACCTCTCTGCCATAGAACATAGGTGCCTCCTTCTATAAATAGGCTATAGAGAACAGAGCATTAGAAGACTACCCATTAAATAAACAACTAGCCCCATGTACCTAAATAATATAATGGCACAGGTAGACTAGATTTTGTTATCATTGCCCAGCAGGTGTTGCTGCACTGCTAAATTTAAATATAGGATGTAAAATAATGACTGATCAACAGCAGCAACATGAAGCCAGGTTTTCAGAATTTTAGAAATTAAAAAAAAATAATCTGATTTTCAAAGAAAAATACTGCATCATTTTAATAATTGAATAATTATCTTTATTTAATTAATGTGAAAAATTAAAAAGAAGAAAAGGTAACATACTAAAATTTTGATAACCAGATACTTCTTAAACATGTAAAAAATCCTTTTGACTTATCATTGACTTTCCAGATATGAAGTTATTTATGTCAAATAATACTATTACCACCTGTACTATATAACCACACTAAAAACTGACTAAGTGAAACCAAGTCATAATCATCAGTGTTATCTGCCCTGCTATGTTCTCCCTAGAGAAATTATTCATGAAACAGGAGCAAGTCTGTGTTTATTTGTCATACAATCCTCAGTTCAGTATGATTTACCCTTGAGTTGTCCTAATTACACAGTACCCAACACCAGACATTGGTAGGAAGCGAAGTTTTTCCACCTGGATAATAATCAGTTAATATCTTGAAGCAACCTGGTAGCATCCTAGACACAGAGATGGTGTCAGTTACTGGCAGTTACAGGCTCAATCCTGAGTCAAGATATATCCAAGTTATAAAAAGTTAAGTCCTTTTATTTTTTTGTTACATCAAAAAACATCATTTTGGTCATATCGACTATGTCCAGATAATTATGTTTAGGTAAAACCAAAGGTCCACCGCAGGTCCTCCCCACATGAAACTTTTCAAGCTTGGACTCAAACCCATATAGTGGGGGCTAAGAAAAGACAAACTGACAACCATGATGTAGCATCCACAGATGCCCACTTTAAATGGCATACCAAAAGCTTAGAGTATAATAGTGCTGTAACAAACTGTGGGGCTTTGTGTAATGATAATGATTTGGTGTGGAGTCATGTCAGATTTTCAAACTACCACAGTGAAGGCAGTTCTTATATCTCTACTGCACAAATCATCTCACTTGGTGAAATTTAAATTATTTTGCACAAATGAGAAAACATTCTTAAGCCTCATTTAATCGCGGATTGAAATTTCACATTTATTACTTCTTTACTTTACTTTACTTTATTACTTGCAAGCTGAACTCATCAGACAAATGAACTACATGCATTATTTTATTTCTATATATAAGTCAACACAGATTTAATCATTATGTCCATGTTTAGCTTATTGGGGACGCAGGGAAGAGCGAGGCTTGAACCCATAGAATAGGAACCGAATTACATACTGGTAACTTTAACAGCCTGGTCACCAGCACCTCCATCATTCTGGAACCATGATGCCATACAAGTAGACAGAAAGATGTCCTAACTTAAAGTTTAAAGCCCTACTGGGCCACTGACCTTCTTGATGAAGGATTCAAATTATAATTCGAACTGCTTGGCTGAGGACGCCCCCTTAAAGATGGTATCGAACAGTATGCCTACATATAATATCTGTAAATACGAATGATTGGAATTCCTGCTAAAATAGACATAGACGTCACAGCAGATGACTTGGATGAACTAAAACATTAGTTGTTTTTTAAAAACATTAGGGCTTTCTTGGTTTAAAAATATCTAACTATACAGCGTGGCTCAGATAGGGAATGCATGTTTGTAATGACAATTGTGACTTTACGGTTCACTTTTCCGACAGGTGTAGGACACCAATAAATAGTATTTTGTGAGATCTGTTCATATAACCATGGTTTACTTAGATGTAACATGAGAATATTTTTGGTCCCAACAGTCGAATACCACCTTTATGAAAACTAAATTTATGTGTCCCATTCAGTCACATGCAGTATACAGACGGATAGTTGTAATTAACTGATAACCTTTCTACAGTCTAGTATATACAAGTACTGGCATACTAAAACCTCAGGAGTTATCTTTATTGTCAGCAGTTGTAACATATTTGGCAATCGTGGCACGAGTTAAATTATATGCTATAGATAAAAAAACAACACCAGGTTCAAATCTAGTCTTAAAAAATGGCCAACCTCCAATATATTGAAATAGGCTATTTGATAAGGCAAAGTGCCTACCCACTTGAATTGAAGAAATAAATGACTAAAACATTATGTGTACATGATTAAACTATAGCTGTATATGACAGGTAAATTAGCAAGCCAAAAATTTAGGGGCAAAGGTATAAACAGTACTGTCAATGCTGGGTTTCAGTACAACTTTGCACTTAAACTGCTGAGGAGAAATTCATCAGGCCTATGCAAATAGTTTGTTTTGTTTTTTGTGAAATCACATGGACACAATAATAGTCATATTGGCAATGTCCAGCTTAGTATTGGTGGAGGGCGTCCCCAGACTTATGTTGGGGAAGAACCACCGGCACACAGCAGGTTAGCTAGAAAACCTCTCTATATGAAAGTTCTCGCCCTGACCAGGACTCAAACCTATGGGGTGAGGAGCTGACAAGATATAAGTCAGCGACTCTAACTGCTTTAGCTGACAAGATATAAGTCAGGGACTCTAACTGCTTTAGCTGACAAGATATAAGTCAGCGACTCTAACTGCTTTAGCTGACAAGATATAAGTCAGTGACTCTAACTGCTTTAGCTGACAAGATATAAGTCAGTGACTCTAACTGCTTTAGCTGACAAGATATAAGTCAGTGACTCTAACTGCTTTAGCTGACAAGATATAAGTCAGTGACTCTATCTGCTTTAGCTGACAAGATATAAGTCAGCGACTCTAACTGCTTTAGCTGACAAGATATAAGTCAGTGACTCTATCTGCTTTAGCTGACAATATATAAGTCAGCGACTCTAACTGCTTTAGCTGACAAGATATAAGTCAGTGACTCTATCTGCTTTAGCTGACAAGATATAAGTCAGCGACTCTAACTGCTTTAGCTGACAAGATATAAGTCAGCGACTCTAACTGCTTTAGCTGACAAGATATAAGTCAGTGACTCTAACTGCTTTAGCTGACAAGATATAAGTCAGTGACTCTAACTGCTTTAGCTGACAAGATATAAGTCAGCGACTCTAACTGCTTTAGCTGACAAGATATAAGTCAGCGACTCTAACTGCTTTAGCTGACAAGATATAAGTCAGCAACTCTAACTTCTTTAGCTGACAAGATATAAGTCAGCGACTCTAACTGCTTTAGCTGACAAGATATAAGTCAGCGACTCTAACTGCTTTAGCTGACAAGATATAAGTCAGCGACTCTAACTGCTTTAGCTGACAAGATATAAGTCAGTGACTCTATCTGCTTTAGCTGACAAGATATAAGTCAGTGACTCTATCTGCTTTAGCTGACAAGATATAAGTCAGCGACTCTAACTGCTTTAGCTGACAAGATATAGGTCAGCGACTCTAACTGCTTTAGCTGACAAGATATAAGTCAGCAACTCTAACTGCTTTAGCTGACAAGATATAAGTCAGCGACTCTAACTGCTTTAGCTGACAAGATATAAGTCAGCGACTCTAACTGCTTTAGCTGACAAGATATAAGTCAGTGACTCTATCTGCTTTAGCTGACAAGATATAAGTCAGCGACTCTAACTGCTTTAGCTGACAAGATATAAGTCAGGGACTCTAACTGCTTTAGCTGACAAGATATAAGTCAGGGACTCTAACTGCTTTAGCTGACAAGATATAAGTCAGCGACTCTAACTGCTTTAGCTGACAAGATATAAGTCAGCGACTCTAACTGCTTTAGCTGACAAGATATAAGTCAGCGACTCTAACTGCTTAGCCACAAATGCACCCTATGCCCTAAAGCAAATACTTCAGATCTAGATCAGCCTTTTCTTATTGCAATATGTCTGATCAAAATCTGCACTATTTGCTGCCAAGAATCTTGCCTGTAATATGTCTGGTTATCTACTTTGTACAAGCTAATTATTAATTAATTATGGGTAATTGGTAATTAACAAAAATTATGTAGCTAGATAGGGGACTATCAAAATCATGGTCCTGTGGCTACAGTCAGACAAAGATGGTGGAAGAACAAATGCTTATTTAATGTTTTAAGTGAGGAACTAAGTTCTGTATCTAAACCATGTTATAATACATGAAGACATTTATTGAATCAATGCAGAACAATTAGCCAAATCATGGAAGTGTGATCTGAATAAAATTATTAAAAAAAAAACATTCAATGAATTGCTTGCATTCAGGAAAAACTAACCAATTAAAATTGACCCAACCTCATACTCCCCACTTAATTAAGATGTGCATACAGCTCTGCAATCTTATTCTAAATTCAATCAAGAGAAGACTGGTTTATCATCTAATAAAAAATTTCTTACAAAAATGCACAATATAGTCCAAGAGATTCAGCAAACAGCATTTTTGCTAATTAGATAGTTATACAATTTATACACACAAAAAACTTTTTCTTATGTCATGTTTTGTTAATAAGACCATTTAATCACACACACCTGTCTATTGTTATGTTACACATTATATATCAGGAAGAGAGTATACAGGTAGAAGAATGTATTGATTTTAAATTGAACACTGGCTTCAAAGTAAACACAGAACTTGAAAATCCCCCATGTTAGCCAATAATTTTACGAGAGTGATAATTGAGCTGGTCTTTCACAGAACAGATCAGTGCTAAACATAACAAAACTGACCAAGACAAATAGAAATGTTTTTAAATAACTAAATTTTGGAGTTATTAATTAATTAATTACCAGAAAAATTGCTAGTCAGTCACTGATTAGTACAAACAGATCTCCAATTACGGTGAATACCAACGGACCTGGTAGCGCAATCAGTAGAGTGTCGGCTCCAGGTACGGGAGGCCCCGGGTTCGATCCCGGGCCGTGACATACCAAACTCGTTAAAAATGGTAGTGGTATAGCTCCCTTGCTAACGCTCAAGCAAATATAAGGGTAGTTCCACGACTGGTTGGCCCGGTGTCAGGATAATGTGACTGGGTGTGGTGTCATGCCAGGTGTTCACGACATGCTATACACAGTGAAGGCAGCATTATATCTGCTTCAAGTGGACACCAATTCCAGATAACTGAAATACTGTTGGTGGGACGATAAACTCAATAAACAAACAAACAAATGGTGAATACCGTGTTTTGTATGTTATAACCCCACCTTAGGAATATAGACTGCAAAGACTAGTTTTAATGATTTTTTTTTCAAATTTTGGTAATAAACACCCCACAGCAGTAAATACATTATATTTGCCGAAACTTAAGTGTAGGGAAGCTATAATCTCAGGTCAGACATGTGTCAGTTGCATTCCGGTATCACACCAAGTTCAGCGTGACCTGTGTTATGTAAAATACGGGCGTTACTAAACACATTTGTAGTTCAAAATTGAAAAGTTATAACCAATTTAAACAATTAATAAAAAAAAAGATATGAAGTCATGTCATAAATTATATGTAAACTATCCACAGAATAGACCCATGAATGGAAGCCCTAATTCTCATTGCTATACAACTTAACAAACAAGTTATTTGTCGACAATCATATTTTTACTATGAACAATGGAAAGAAACTATGCATCAGTTATTATAACAAATGCTCCCTTTTTAATTATCAAAATATAAAAACATGACTTTAAGTAAAGACATTTTGAACACTACCTCAGTTGTTAGACAGAACAAATCAGGAAATAACATGCTCTACATGTTCATTTTTTTTTTCCCAAATAAATAAGACAGCACAATGTGGATTTTTGCTAAAAATAGATTATCATTAATATGTCATATCTGATAGCCCAGATGATGATATTATTTGATATCGATAGTAAATAGTCACATGGCTTAACTATGTTGGGTAGCTCAGATAGGAATTACCATACACATGAACTCTCCCATTAGGGGAGGGAGACTCTTACTTAAGGTTCATATTAATTACTTGAAAATAAAGGGTGTTTTACACAATTTAAAAAATCTCCCTATTTGAAAACTGATAAATTTCTTCTTTGTTTATAAAAAATAACAAATCTCCCACTTTGGTCACAGAAAAAGTTCACATGTCTGAATAACATGTTAGTAATGATGCAGGGTGTGTAAAGCTTCACTTTTCACTTTAGGGCAGGACATCAATTGACAGCATTTCTTAGCATCTTTTCAGGCAACAATAATTTATTGGGTTATTTAAAAAAAATAGTTGGTCCAAACTTTCGAATACCACCTTTAAAAATTTCATGACAACTTGGAAAACCACTTAAGTTTATCACCATACCGTCTGAAGTTGATCCTTTTCAATAGGAAAATTGTAGGTAATATGATTAAACTGGACAAAGATTGCAGGTACATATTACACAATAAATATGGTGTCCTGTTTCACAGTAATAATTGGATATAACCTTACAAATAAACAACATTCCATCAAATTCCAGTCATACATACACTCATTCATTCATTCATTACAAATTAAGTTTGTAGTATCTGAAATGCCAATTCATTTTCAATGTGGGAAAACTTGTTATTACAAATTGAAGACCTGCAAGATCTATGCTTAAAGGTGGTATCTGACAGTTTGCTTATAGCAAATACCTGTAACAAATTTGGTCATAAATTCTATAAATGCTTTAGTCAAATAAAGACGACTTTGAACACTACATCAATTGTAAGACAGCACAAAGCATAATATAAATCATTCTTAACATTCATTCTTTCCAAATCTAAAAATAAGCACAATGGGGCTTTCTGCTAAAAATAGATATAGAGTGGATAACCTGAATGATCATATAGTGTGATCCTAAAAGTAAGTGGTCACATTGTTTGTTTTAGTTTAAAAATAGCTAACTGTGCAGCATGGCTCAGGTGGGAAATACATGTTTTTAATGATGACTTGTATGTTATACTCCACTTTCAGCAGCGGTGTAGGACATCAATAAACAGCAATTTGTGGGATTGTTTAAGGCAACAATAGTTGAAATGGTTGTTTAAGAAAAAAAGTCCAAACTGTTGGATACCACCTTTAGGTAGATGACATTGTAGTAGCTATATTACATCTAGGATAATTTCAGTACAATAACATGTATATCAGATTTTTCAAGTACCTCAGTTAAAGTAACTTATGAGTTTTTTTATTAAAAATAATGAATTTAGTTAATTACATACAACTATAATCAAATGAAACAATCTTCAGCCTACTCAAATGTCTGAGTAGAACCAGTGGCACAGAACTGGTCAGCTGTAAGACCTTCCCACATATGGATTTTACTCTATCTGGGACTTGGACCCAGGCACCAAGGGGATTCAGGGAAAAAGGGATTCAGAATAGTATTAAGTTTACAACTCAACCTATGGGTGTGTCCCACAACCTCATGTCCTTGTTAAAGATACAAAGCTCAACAAATTATATCAATTTGATCAATTTAATAGCTACATTTTGCATAAACACAAAAAAGTAACATTGTACCAGAACACTAAAACATCAGAAAAAAATGTATAACATAAGAATAAAGAGGTGAAAGTAACAGCCATCTGTCACATACAAATGTATGGATGATTAAAGAATATATATGAAAAACTACAAATGAAAGTTGGTTTTAGTGCAGAAGGTCAGATACATGTTAGACAATCAATAGAAACAATATATATTTATACATATTTATAATTGAATATTTATGGCCTGAATGATATTTACTATATTTACTTTGCGTCAGGGTCAATATGCAGATCTGCACCTTTTACAAAAGCCCAGAAGTAAATTTAGGAAAAACTACCCAATCATTGTAAATGTAACTTTGGAACCTTACATTTAGTATCAATAGGAAAAAAGATCTAAATGAATATCTGGGTAGGACCCCTGGAAGAATGTTTCAGATGAAAGTTTGTTACTCAAACTGAACTGAAACCTACATTGCAAGGGGATAAAAGATTTTAAGTAAGATGACTCTTTCTCTGAATAATGCAAATACTTTTTTTTCTTTCAATTTTCCAAACATACAAAATATATGCATATCTTTTAAGATAATATAGTTTGCCAACACTTCTTGCATGCATGACAGGCAGGAGCATTTCTGAGGTGTGCAGGGAATTGAACCGGGCTGGCCATAATATCCTGACACTGACAAATAAATCATACTGCTAAAACCTTATAAGGAAATATCAAGGAAAAAAAAACATTATTATCAATGTAAGCGTCCCTGATTCATCCTTGCCAAGAATTGAACCTTGGACCTTTTGATCTACAAGTTAAATTGACAAGGAGCAATGAAGCCAGTTATATGTAATAAATGTTTACATTATAAAAAAGCACCCCTGGCCATAAAATAATAACCAAAACTAAAAGTTTAAGTCACTGATGTAAAATATTAATGACAATGTTTGAGTTTGTTTATCAACTAAATATATACCACTCTCATCAACACTTTAAGATGATATCTAACTTCATTAGCCAGGTATAGATACATTGTATTAAACATAATAGAAGTCACAGGGTGATAAGAAAACTGATAAACATACATGTATAACATTGTTTTATATTATAAACTGGCCAATACTGGTTTTACAAAGGATGGAGAAAGGTACATCTCTACAGCATGGGTTAAATAACAGCAATATATTTGTCTATTTGTCTGATATATATAAAAAAAATACAGTATGTGTTGCCCTAGGTATTCATATCATAGACATACATATACCTATATGTTTGCAATGTTACCTCCCCCATACAAAACCTTTCAAAACCTGTCCAAATCAAAGCTGTTTAAATTTTTTCAAAAAAAAAAAAAATCAACAAAGGTATATTAATTTTCAAACATTGATTTTGTGTCATTAAAAACACTGAAAAAACTGAAAACTACAAATAAATGAATATCTAACACTTTTTTTTTTTTACAAATGTCATTCACCAACTTTAAATTTAAAATGTTCATGCACATATTTTGACATGATACATAAAAAATTCACAATTTTCCCATAAAAGTTGAATTCATATATTGTCTGCTCCAAAAGTAACTTTTGATTATACAGAATGTAGCACATTTTTACCTGTTTTGACAGATGAAGATGTCGTCTGCAGTGTATTTTTCCGATTTTTCACAAAATTTCCACCTGCAGGCTTCCATTCGTGTTCAACTTCTACTGCAGCCATTTTTTGGTATGAAATAATCCCCAAGGTTTTCTACTTTCACTTTCAAAATGCTTCCTTTGAGGTAACTCAAAATGTAGCACACAAACAGTATCCAGAAGTTCAAACTATTTCTACAGTCTACCACACAGATGATCTTTAGTTGAAGACCTCGGAATTTTAATAACAACAACTAAACAAAACAAAATCTAACAAGAGGACTTTAAAACACAAAAACATTCAAATGCATATCCCTTAACCCAGCAGACACTAGTATTGTGTAGGAATACAAAGGAGAACTACTTCTCATGCCAACTGGGACATGTTTTCTGCATAATCTACTCAACTTGTCATTGACTAACTGGTTAAAGATATGGTGAAGTGTACCCCAACAGGCCATATACATACAGAAGCTTGATAAATCAATAATTAAGCATTTGTCTGATCAAGATCAATCATTGATAACAGAAGTGGAGGTAGGTAAAAGCGGCAACATATGCTAATCTATATCATCTAGCTGTTTTCTATTACCATTCACTTATCACTTTTTGATAAAAAAAATCTCTCTTGGAATCTTTGAACATATGTTTTGAATTAAATAAACACATATGGTTACAGTTTAAATAACTGTGAGGCTGTGACTTACGCAGCTTGTCCAACTTAAAATTTATTTAGCAGTATTAGTTTTCAATATTTTAAGAGGGCTTTGATTTGTATGTTCCTGTTAGAAATACATCGCAGTGACCGATTATGGTTATTTTAGCTATGTCAAGCTATTTTTATAGAGAAAGACCACAGTCAAATGTCAGGGTAGAACCAGTGTAGCACACCTAATCTGGAAGATATTTCCAGATCAAGTCTTTCGCAATGGATGGGACTTGAACAAACACCATGAGAGACTATAAGCATTCAGCAGAGTTACAAACCACTATGCCAGGAATAGGACCGCAGATAAGTTAAAATGCCCTTAATGTTCTATAAACATAAAAGTATATATTATATATATTAATATAGTATATATTTGCCTAATAGGAATACTGTTTAAGAATGTTTGTTTTCTTTGTTTAAAGACATTTCTTTTGGCAACTTTCTTTTTAAAAGTCATACTAAAATGGAAGAGGGTGAGGAACCGAGAAGTCACACAACCTGGTACATAAACATCAATGAAAGAAACTATTGAAACTTCTAAATCAATATTTTTCATCATCTACCTGCTAACCATCTACAATCCCTGCCAAGCCATGGAGGAGACTTTGATCGCAACAGTGCAGCCAGGAGGCTCAATCTTGCTCGAGGAATAATACAAGGCCAAGCAAAACTGGATGATGATGACGACGAGGAGGAGGAGGAAGAGGAGGAGGATGACAAGGATGATGTAAAAGCCTGCTTCAAACATTACAACCCTCATTTTGAATCACCGTCACAACTTTAGACTAAAGCCTTCCAAACAAATTTTAAAACCCATATCCTTCTTAATTTGCTAAACTTTTTTGTAAATTGCAAATATATGCTAACAATTTTATGCAAACACTTGTAGCAGTAACTTGGAAACAAATAGTGTATATCCTGATCAGACACGTCCCTGTGGAAGCTTACTGATCTGTTTCTGCACTATTTGTCTAAGTCTTATCAATGCCTGCTCAGAAGGCTAAGAGCATTAAACCCAATAAACACTTTGTGGCTTTTTTGCAAATATCTACTTTCACGATACATAATATGCTATATTCTTAGCTGTATTCAGTGAAGGTCCTACAAGTAGACAGTCAGTATTCCAGATGCAGCTGGCTTATCTGGTTCTACACTTCACTTTGCATAAGACTGAATAAACACAAAAGAATGTTTGTTTTTTTGCCATATCTCACTGACAATTATGGTCATATTGGTGAAGACCAGCTAAATATTGCTGGAGGAACACCACAGACGTATGTCTAGGTAGAACCACCAGCACACTGCAGGTAAGCTGAAAAACTTTTCCATATGAGAGTTTTTACCCAGACCAGGACTCAAACCCATGTGGTGAGTACTGAAGAGTTGCAAGTAAGTGACTCTAGCTGCTCTGTCACGTGCACCCTTAAAAAAAGAATGACCAGGTCTATGGGTATTGCTATATACATTTTTATTTGAAAAAAGCATGAAACAGAGGTATTCACATGGGAGTCAAATGTAAAACTTACAAAAAACTAAGATGAGACATAACATAAATTAAAATAAAGATAACCCAATTCAGGTTGAACAGTTAACAGCTTAAAGTATTTACAATCCATAAAATGAGTCCATTCATGAGAAAGTTCAAAGGCCTCCAGTATGGCTTTTAAAAGGTGTTAAATCCTTTATTTTGTATTTTATGATGGCCAAGGGAAAGTGTTTGATTTCATTGAAAATTCAATACTTCAGTACTGCCTGATACAAAACTTCACAACCAAAGAATTTTGGTAGAATATCTGCAAGTGAGGTGAGATGAAATGTTACATTTGATTAGTTTCTCGCAAATCAAAAATATATCAGTGAATGCAGCATTGTGTCTAGATTCAGTTATGGTATTATGTAAATGTCACTGTATGCTAACAAAGTAGTGGAAACACTATCTCTGCCTCCAGAAATGATATCCATATATGTACGAAAGTGAGTTCATCAAAAACAAGAGCTGTCAGTGGACAGTGCACTCCCCTTTTCTCAGTGCTGTATTGTTGATGTTACCAACTTTGTGTTGTTTATTGAGTTTATCATCCCATCAAGTTATTCAGTTATTTGGAGATTGTGTCTGTTGATGCAAGGCCTTCACTGTTCAAGCATTCCGTGAATACCAGGCATGATACCACACCCAGTGACATTATCCTGACACAGGGTCAACCAGACATGGAACTACCCTTATATTTGCTTGAGCATTAACTATACCACTACCATTTCTACACAAATTTGGTATGTCATAACCTAGGTTCGAGCCTGGGGATTCCCGTACCTGGTGCCTGAGTTCTACCGATTGTCCTACCAGATCCAGATTACTACCAACTTTAACAAAAACCTTAACACTCAAAGAAAATTTTAAGTAATAAATATGGCAAATATCAAAAAAACTTTAGTCTTTTTACAACACAAACATATTTGTATTTGTGTTGCTATTCTGAGCAAACCTCTGAATTAGCAAAAAGAAAAATGTTTCCTAGCAACCAAATGAATCATGCTATGGTATGGTACCTGTCCACAATGGTAAACCCAGTTTATCCTACATTTTTTAGTTAAGTAATACATTATTTAAGATATTTATCCACGATAATAAGATATATTGTCAAGATGCTAAGCAGCAAGCATTACAGATTCTGATCTGACAGTTCCAGCAGGAACTGGCGGATCTTGACCTTCAATTCATCCCAAGCAGGCAAAGGGCTAGGATAAAAAAACTTGTCCAAAATTGACAAAACAATCAAATATTTCTCTCTTATCTGCTAGACTTCTATAAGGAATGTATGTAAATATTTTGACAATAGTTTCAGATGATAATACTGATGCACAGTATGTGGCATTTCATGTGGTTAAATAGGGTTTCGCATTATCATTTTAAATGAGAAGTATACTATTTTGTGGTTACAAAACAAGTGCATTAATGCCCTTATCTTAAAATAATCTTAGATTTATATTTTGAGGGGTCTTTCATGCATGTGTACATCTTATTTTGTTTGTTTTGGAGTATGTACAGCCAGAGACAGTGTGCACCTGTAATTGATATAAAGCTCAGTCTTCAGTATGATAGCATGCTATCAAGAACTAACATGACACCACAACCACTCATATAATTGCAACTCTGGCCAACTAGTCACGAAGCTACATTTAACCATTAGCTACATTTGTCACATGACCCCCTAACCAGACCTTGTAGGGCAATCGCTAGAACATCGGCTCCAGGTACGAGAGGCCCCAGGTTTAATCTCTGGCCTCAACATACCAAAGTCGCTAAAAATGGTAGTGGTATAGCTCCCTTGCTAATGCTCAAGCGTATATAAGGGTATTTCCATGACTGGTTGGACCGATGTCAGGATAATATGACTGGGTGAGGTATTATGCCAAGTGTTCACAGCATGCTATACATAGTGAAGGCAGCACTATAACTGCTTCAAGTGGACACTGTCTCCAGATAACTGAAATACTGTTGGCAGGATGATAAACCCTGCAATACTATTGGCAGGACGATAAACCCTGCAATACTGTTGGCAGGACGATAATTCCTGCAATACTGTTGGCAGGACAATAAACCCTGCAATACTGTTGGCAGGACGATAAACCCTGCAAACAAACAAATGACAACAAACATAACCCACACAGATTCTCATCATCTTCTTACAATGACATGCAAAGGTACCCAGATATATTGCTAGAGATTCAGAAGCAAACAGTGCAGATCCTGATTTACCAGCTGTTCTGAAGAGAGCTGGCTGATCAAGATCTACACCATTTGCTGAAGTTTTGCATGTTTAGCATACTAAGAATTAAAAGCAACAAGTAACAATTATCCAATTATGTCAGTCTTAACCTAGGATTGAACCCGGGGCCTTTCATGCCCTTTCATGCCTGGAGCCGACACTACCTTCATGCTCGACCTAGTGAGGGCCTGTATGTGCATATCTTGTCTCATTTAAAACAAAAACAAATCAAAAGACCACCTGATAACTGAACTGTCTGATAAGAAACTACAGAAGCTGACATTCTTTGTCAATACTGGTATGAACATTCATATAAATACAAAAACACACTGAAGTATTTTTCTTGGAACCTTTTATCCAATGCTGGTTTTCTCTCTATTCATGTATATCATATAAATACAAATGTCAAAAGTTGAATTTAAAGTATGTTTTGTTTCGATTTTTTTTATTCCCAAAAAAACACTAAATACCTTACACTTTTTTCAATCATTTTATAGTAGCAGTTTTAAGGACTGCAATTAATATAGGATAAGATTGAGGTTTGTAGTACAGACATGTATATCTTTACTTTATCAATGCTTGTTCTATTTGTTTTATTTCTTAATATACACTAAATACTTTCAAGTATCATTTTAAAGCGGCAGTTGAAAGGGCAGCCAGTAATAGAGAATAGGGGTTGAAATTTTTAGTATATGATGCTTGACTTTATCATATTTACACTCAAATATCTGGCAACCAGCTCAACTACAGTCATGAATATGTAAAACACCTTGGGCTATATTCCAATGTCTATTTCAAGAAACCTACTGTCAATAAGAATGATAAGCTTTTGGATATTTTTTTTTCTTCCGGAGATCTTTATGGTGTGTATGGAACATGTAACAGTCTTCATACTGTCGGTAAATCATCACACCTCTACAGGTGAACATTTCCCTGTCATGAGAGACTGTTTCCTTCCTGAGATAGTAACAGACATAAGCAGTGGAAGAAAGTACTGGCAGTCAGGTAAGCTCTGTAAACGCTTAGTCACTATTGGTTTTGTCTTCTTCTGCTAGTAGTTCCTCTCTGCTAGTGGTTCTGTTTTCTGCCGCTAGTGGTTCCATTTCTTCTGCTAGTGGTTCTGTTTTCTGCTGCTTGTGGTTCTGTTTTCTGCCGCTAGTGGTTCCATTTCTTCTGCTAGTGGTTCTGTTTTCTGCCGCTAGTGGTTCCATTTCTTCTGCTAGTGGTTCTGTTTTCTGCTGCTAGTGGTTCTGTCTTCTGCTGCTTTTCTGCCGCTAGTGTTTCCATTTCTTCTGCTAGTGGTTCCATTTCTTCTGCTAGTGGTTCTGTTTTCTGCCGCTAGTGGTTCCATTTCTTCTGCTAGTGGTTCTGTCTTCTGCTGCTTTTCTGCCGCTAGTGGTTCCATTTCTTCTGCTAAGGGTTCTGTTTCTTCAGCTAGTGGTTCTGTTTTCTTCTGCTAGTGGCTCTGCTTTCTGCATTTCACAACTCAGGAAACACAAACTAACATAGATCTTTATGTCTAAATCTTTGACTGTTTACAAATGAGTAGGAGGTTGACTGCTGATGCAGGAAGGATTAATTTATTTCAGAGTATATTACTATGTTCACTTTTCCCCTTTAAAAAATGGTAATACTGCTGCCTTTAATGTGATTGCAAGTCAACAAAACAATATCAATAAGAATCATCTGACAGGTCTCAGCTAGGAAGGTAGCAGAGATGCAGAAGTAAAGAGATAATTTAGTAGGTATATTTATGCACACACCCACACTCCAACCTGAAATACTGTACAAGTTATACATATACCCCTGCAAACATGAAGTATACACATCCCTGCAGGAAGTCTGGAGTCAATAGAATGTTTTACTGTATATACCAGGTACTTTTCAGTTACATGCATGGTGTGATAGCTTTCAGGAACGAGAAGAAAAAATAGTAGACATTAGAAAGGTTAGGTGAACTATTCCGTCTTCAAGACTTTGCCTTCTGGTATAGTGTTTTGACAATCTAATTTAGTGTTTTGGTGGTTAATTTGCTTGGCTTGTTGATCATCCCACCAGTACTTCAGTTGTCTTGCGAGTGTCCACTTGAAGCAGACATAGTTCTGCCTTCACTGTGTATAGCATGCTGTGAACACCTGGCATGATACCACACCTAGTCAATTTATCCTGACACCAGGCCAACCAGTTGTGGCACTTCCCTTATACTTGCTTAAGCACTAGCATGGGAGCTATAGCAAAACCATTTTTAATGACTTAAGTATGTCGCACCCTAGGATCAAACTGGGCCCTCCTGTGCCTGTTTTGACGCTCTACCTGCTGCCCTACCAGGTCCAGTTTTGTTCTATGTGCACTGACACATATTGGCAACATCCAGCTGCTTACAATATAGTGAAGGTTTATAAGCAACATACAATATATCCAACAGCTCAATCATTTTTAGGTCAAATAGTTCTTACCACGCCTTAAGAAGTTTTAAAATGAAATTTAGACTCTGAACATCAAATGTTAAAAATAAGCAAGGCAGAACAATGAGACATGAAGATATTATGGGTATATGAGTTATCCTTTGTCAATAACAACATGTAGTACCTTATTTCTATCTATCTATATATCTATATATAACTCATCTGACTTTGGATCAATTATCACTGGATAAGTCCATGTCAAGGCAAAGAACTCAATGTGGGAAGGTTTTCAATTGGCAATGCGACAATAATTCAACCAAAACAATTGACTGGGACCTTCTATCACCAAAATAGCTGGACATCAACATAATGACCATAACTAAAATTAAATTGATATGATATATTAAAAAAAATCAAAATAAATGAAATCTTTTCAATATTTAAATTCTTAAAAAAAGTATAACTTCATTGTAGAGGAACTTCAAGAGAACAAGAGGGCCATGATGGCCCTTAATCGCTCACCTGATGACACAGGCTTTACATAGGCTCAAATCTGGCATTAAGTACTTAAGAGTAATTTACTTAAGAAATCTTTGGTGAAGATTGGACCATTAGTGTGGCCACTGGGTTGATAACATTTTCTAGAATTTTACCAAGTAACCTACTGAATCCACATGACTCACTTCAAAACATATGTAAGATTTCATACTGGCAAACATGATGGTCAAGTTTGGTGAAGATTGGGCCATCAATGTAGCCTCTTAAGTGTTTTCACAAGCTTTTTCTAAAATTTGACCTAGTGACCTACTTTATGACCCCACAAGACCCAATAACAAACTCATCCAAGATTTCATGCAGACAAACATTATGACCAAGTTTGATGAAGATTGGGCTATAAATGTGGCCTCTAGTGTGTTTACAAGCTTTTTCCAAGATTTGACCTAGTGACCTACTTTTTGACCCCACGTGACCCAGTTACGAACTCATCCAAGATTTCATGCAGGCAAACATTCTGACCAAGTTTGCTGAAGATTGGGCTATAAATGTGGCCTCTAGTGTGTTCACAAGCTTTTTCCAAGATTTGACCTAGTGACCTACTTTTTGACCCCACGTGACCCAGTTACGAACTCATCCAAGATTTCATGCAGGCAAACATTCTGACCAAGTTTGCTGAAGATTGGGCTATAAATGTGGCCTCTAGTGTGTTCACAAGTTTTTCCTAAAATTTGACCTAGTGACCTACTTTTTGACCCCAGGTGACCCAATAATAAACTCATCCAAGATTTCATGCAGACAAACATTCTGACCAAGTTTGATGAAGATTGGATAAAAATTGTGGCCTCTAGTGTGTTCACAAGGTAAATGTTGACGACGAACGACGGACGACAGACGCCGGACGAAGCGGTATCACAAAAGCTCCCCTTGAGCACGTTGTGCTCAGGTGAGCTAAAAATTAACCAATCTGTTTTGAATCTATTTGTTTATAAGCAATTTATCAACAGATTTTTATTTACTAAATACTTGCATTAAACCATCCCAACTGTTCACTCCCAGTCCTCTGGTAGCACTCATTTCTTGTTTCTGTTGGTCATATTGGCAATGTCCAGCTGATTATTGGTGGAGAAAAAGAACTGAGGTTAGCTTGAAAACCTCCAAACATGAAAGTTCTCACTTTGACTGGGACTTGGATCCACGCTGTGAGGGGCAAGTTGGCAACTCAAACACTTGGCCACAGTTGCCCCACCCCCTCAGCCTCTGGTTGTATTCACCTGGAACAATAGGTTGCAAAGAGTCTTGCTTGAGGATTAACACATAATGTAAGGTTTGGAGTTTAAACCCAGGACCCTCAGTCCAAAGCCTAAACCATTCAACCACAGGCTATCATGCTTTGATACGCTAAGCCACTGTCGTGCCTGTTATACAGTTGTGTCTGTTACATGGTTGAGTCAGTTATATGGTTGAATCTGTAACATGGGTGAATCTGTAACATGGTTGGGTCTGTTGCATGGTTGAATCTGTTGCATTATTGAGTCTGCTACATGGTTGAGTCTGTTACATGGATGAATATGTTTTATAGTTAACTCTATTACATAGATAAATCTGCTACATGCTTGAATCTTTTCACAGTTAATTCTGCCACATGGTTTAATCTGTTGCATGGTTGAGTCTGTTACATGGTTAAGTCTGTTAATGGTTGATTGTGCTATATGGTTGAATCTGATACAAAGTAGAGTCCTTAAAACAAACCCCATGTGTACCATTTGAAATCATTCACACAATCGGACACAGGAGGTCAGTGGGCCAGATCAATACAGGTTTGCAGAAAACACAACAGGTCCTTTTAAAATTGGGACAAAAGATATTGCAGATAAGGAATTAAAACAAACACTATGGATTGGGAAACAACAAACCCTGTCATACAGTGATGCTTACTGACAACAAAGTAATCTGCTGTTATTTAAACAATAGAGGGTGTGTATCATTTCCATGACAAGAATCATATTATTGTTGTTGTTTTGAAAAAAGCATAATCCCACAGATTGCAAAATGATAATAAAAAGTATATCATGCTCTTCATCAGGTTTGAAAACTACTAAGAAAAATTGCGCATTGCAGACGGCAAATTTTTAACATTTTTTGGTTTATTTGACATAGTGAAAAGTGGCAATGTAAATATATATATATATATATATATATATATATATATATATATATATATATATATATATATATATATATATATAATAATATATAGTGTCACTTATTCACAAAGATATTTATATCTATGTATGCCTTTTCAGTATTTGAACAAAAGCTGCTTACATCTAGTTCAAGCCTGGGTATACCAATACACAGCATACATTGAACTAAGTCAATATTATTGCATAATACTTCATACTCCAATATTGACAAGTAATATAAATAAATAAGAATCATTAAAAGATCAAATATGAAAGTGAGCAGTAACTGTGGAGTCAGGAGCAGTTTAAAATTGAATTTAAATTCCAAAAATATCTCTTCCAAAGTCAAAATAATTGGTACTCCCTAGAATTTTTTCAGTATGACAATGGTAAAGGTGCGTGTTTGCTTTGTTTTTTTTACCTCATACCTTTATGATCACATTTATGGTCATATTGGCAACATCTACCTATTGGGGGCATTGAAAGACTCCAGACAAATGTCTGGGCAGAACCACAGACTCAAACTCACATCATAAATGTGTTGAGGAGTTAGAAGTCGTTGACTTTTTTATGCCCAGCCAACACCCTCAAATAGTGCCAGCAAATCAGCTAAAAACCTCCCCGACTGATACTCAAACACTTGCGTTGAGATCTGCGGAGTTGGCCAAAGACAACCTCCACTAATGTTGAAGAATAGTCACAGAACAGTGCGATCGACTATTCAAGTGCATGATAATATGATGTAAGCTTGATTATAGTTATTTCACTCAAAACATTAACCTGCATACATATGGAAAAAAAATTCTCGTTAATTAAGGGCCTTATATTTCTTACAAAATCCAAGCTGCAACAATTAAAATTATATCATTAGGTATATGATCACTTGATTGTTCTTGCATGAAAAATATAACCTGAGAATTATGATGGGGTTGCAAGACATTTATGCCAACACAAACGATCAGGTGAGTGGACAATGATTCCTTATGAATAACATCAAAATATCAGACAAAAAAAAGGTACGATTGTTTTTACACAATACAATTATGGTTATATAATATGCATAGGATTATGGTGAAATAACACAATGTGGCATACATGTTAATATCATCAGTGACACATGATGTTAACACCATGTGGGTAGAACCACTGGCGCATCGCAAGAATATTGGTAGGGGTAAAAATAAGGTAAAAAAAGTTGTACTCACCAGCTGCAAAGCCCTGTCCTGTTCCGGTCCCCTGTTTAGGAGAAGAAACAGAAGGTTTAGACATTGTTTTCGGTGGTTTAGATCCAGTTTTGCTAGACATTTTTAGCCTCTATAATTTACGATCACCTTGTACTAACACAAACAAAATCAATAATTGAACAGTCCTATAAACACAGCAAAGGCTATTATTTCTATTATTATTTTTGAAGAATACACATACAACCTACTGCTATCAGTTTAGATGAAAGAATACACAAATTGTACTACTAAAGACCTCGTTCTTTCAATACCCTTGGTTTACTATTGAAAGAAATTTGTATGACACTATTTTTATTTTTCAAAAGAAAAAAAATCCAGTCAATTAAGGGTTTATTAAGAGTCACTGTATACGCTGCCTTGCTCTAACAAAAAATATTGGTTCTCAACTCCTGATGCTTCCTTCGATGAAATCACAGAACTTCTACGCCTACTAACTTGCACGCTACAGGTAAAGAATTTGCCAGTCTGTCTCTCTGCAACAGAATCTTCCACAGTCAATCTTTTCTTTCGCTATTTTTCTTCTTAGTCATGCATATAGCAAAATACAGTTGTACAGATTTTCAGAAGATGGTAATTAACTGCTACACAAATTGTTCTTTAGATGTATGTCTATGAGGATTGGAATTTTTTTCAAAGATTGACATATGTAACCCTATACACCAAAAGCTTTGCCCATTGCCATTGCCTTGCCTTGCCTTATACATTGTACACAAGGTATTTTTGACTGGTTGCCAGTTTATTAATAGAGAAACCAGGAAGCTTGCTGTAAATACAGGAGTACACAGTCTACAGTATGCCGTCTGCCAGAAAATGGGTTTTCTCATGTCTAAAGATTGTGTAACCACTAAAATATATTTTATTAATTTAGACAATTTAGACTAAGGATAAGGCAATTAAGTCAACTCAGATTATGTTGTCTGCCTTGTTACAAATGTAGTTAATTTTCTGGTGAAAACAGCAAATGTGCATTATCTATTAGAACTGTAAACAATTTAAACTATAATGAATTTGTTTTTGTGTTATAAAACAGTAATTTTTCAAGGACTAGTAAGGCTTTATATTCTTTTCAACTTGATCAAGTTAACTTGCATAATAACAACAACAACAGTAGACTCTCTTTTGACCACTTTTTCAATATTCAGTAAGATGCTGAGAAACTGAGCAGATACAATCATTTCCACGTTCAGAACTTCCATCAAACATGCACTAAGCTTGATACTTTCAAATGCCTCTTAACTAACATTCAAAGGCTGATTTCCTTTTGAACTCCAAACAAGTAGTTTGAGTGTCCAGGGAGAATAGTTTTGTTTTGTTTTATTTTTTTACATCACAGTGACCAATTATGATATTTATAGCAACGTCCAGCTATTTTGGTGGAGGAAGACCCCGAACAATTGTCTGGGTAAAACCACTGGTGCTCCGCAGCTCAACGGGAAGATCTTCCCACACTGAGTCCTTTGCCCCGATCTGGACTCAAACTCAAGCTTTGAGAGAATGAGCAGTCAGAGGAGTTATTAGTTGAAGAGTCTACCAAGGAAGAATGAGTTAAGCTTAAATCATCTTGCTAATTAAACAAGAGTTAAACATTATTAATAGAATATTTCAGACTGCTAATTAAAGAAAAGTTTAACCTCATTAATAATATATAGTTACGAACTTATTAATAAAATAAGTTGTTAATATTAATATCATTTTTATCATCAATTTAATCATAATAATCACATACAAATTGTTACCATTTAATATTCTATTAAAGATCTTTTAGGAAACAGTGTTCACTTGAAACATTTACAGAGCTGCAGGCACTATGAAAGCATGCTGTGAAAACTAGAAGACATGCCCAGTCACTTTCCTTCTGTAACTATGGGCCAACATACCACCGGGGCATACCGGAATTCTTCTTCCAAATCAAAAGCAAAGCAAGGAGATAACAACAGACAACTGATAAGTTGATTGGAAACCTTACATCTAAATCCCTTATCATCCTTACACATAGAACAATGTCTTTCTTAATTGCTTATGATCTCCAGTATTTAAAGTATATCAATCTTTATCTTGCTTTCTCTGTTAAGTTCTCTTGCTAATTTTTTTATCATTTTCTTACAAATTAATTCAAAAGCTCATTTGGTGCCTTTATATAGTGCAAGAGATTCTGTAGCAAACAGCCCAGAACCTGATAAGATAACTCCCAGCATGATTTGTTTTGTTTGTTTGTTGTTACATTATACCAACACAATTATTGTCATATTGGAGACGATCATCCAGCTAATTATTGGTGGAGGAAGACCCCAAGACTTATGCCTGGGTAGAACAGCGCAGGTTAGCTGGAAAACCTCCCCACATGAAAGTTTTTGCCCTGACCGGGACTCGAATCCACGCGTTGAGGAGCTGAGTCCCAGCCTGTGCTGGGTATTTGCACCAAGTCTGGTCAATTTATGGCTTAGCAGGTTAAGACATAGTAGCAAAGGAAGAAGGATGCTGGATACAGCAACAGGTATTTAAAACTCTTCACCTTCTTGATTGCCTGCCAATAGGCAAGTCTCCAAGACCAGCCAGATGCAGCTAGATTCTGGATGGGAAAGCAGCAATAATTCTATTATCGTGCATTGAAAATATTCTCAAGGTTTAATGGTGCCCAGAGGGGAGCATATGATGTGTTTGTTTTCAGACATGCATGTATACACAATCATGGTCAAATGACTACATTTAGCTATCGTTAATGGAGGAAGACAACAAAATTAATATGGAGGGAATGACTACCCCTACCTAAGTTAAGACTGTTGCCTAGACCAAGTCTTGAACCAACATAGTGAATGACTGATGGGTAGAAATACACAACCTTTAGCTACACGCTCAGCCGTTGGTGCCAGAGGTGCGAACTGAAACAATCATCACTATCTGCCAATCACCAATTTGTTGGCCAAATTGTTACTCCTAAGCCCCTTAGTTCGAGTCCCAGTTGGGGAAACTATCATGTAGGTTAAATATTCAAGATGACTTGCAAAGACCTGGATGTATTACCCAGACATTCAGCATGGGTGTTCTTCTATCGATAACTAGCTGAATGTTGCCAAAATTGCAGCAGTTACAGGGGTAGTTTTATTTACTGTGCACATGAGCCTCTATACATGTAGCTCAATTGGTAAAGTGAACCACTAGTATTGGGGATGTCTAAGCTTCGAATCCTGGTGGAGACTCATATTTTCCGCTCCTATTACAATAAACTGAAGTATTAAGGGACATCAAAAGTGTTGTTCATTTTCAGAAAGAGCAGATACTGTGCTGTCTCATTGTTTTGGCCTCAAGGAACACCCATTTTTACGTGTTTGGTATGTCTTGGTATTGAACTTAGATCCTTCTATACCATGTATAGACTCTATATAGGACATATACCATAAACAAACCGATGATCGCATAATTATGATTTTATAAATGATATAACTATAACTTACTTCAGCATGCCTGTAAGTACAGAAAAAGACCTCATGGAACTGCATTTAAGTAATACAAATCCAAATTTGTAGAGACTAAGCAGCAAATATGGCAGACCTTCATAATAGAGGTCCCAAGAGAAATTAAGATAGGGTAAAATTAACCTACTATTTACTAGCCTGTAAGAACGAATATCACGTCCATGTGCTGCTTGTTTAGTTTCCCAGCTCTTAACATTCAAGGCAAATCAAATTTTGGCAGAGAGTGTAGATCTAGATCAGCCAGCTCCAGTTGGAAACTGTTTGATAAGGATCTGCACTATTTGATGTTAAGTTTTGAGCAAATTGTCTCAATATGTTTGCATTTAAGCATATATAACCTAAGATATTATATAGCTTATTAATAACTGTAGCATGATACAGGTTAACAGCGCTATATAGTTACATGTATGGGTGTGTCTGTCTATTTCCGATTGTTTTCGTATTACAGAGCCACTGCTTCCCACAGAAAGCTGCCAACCTAATAATTCAACACTATCCCTGTCTCCAGCATGACAAAAAGTAGTTCTATGTAGTTCCATGATGGAATGTGAAATAGAAAACCTGCCGCTCAGTTAATACATGCTTAGCAGTAAAAACCATCAAATGTTAATATTTGTTCTTAAGCTTGATTAATCCAGATACAAATGTTATTGTCAAATGCAAAACCACAATGAATTTCTATCTTATAAAAAAGCCACCTCCCAGAGCACACAGACTTTGAGTAACCAAGGAAATGTGATATGTGAGATGTAACCAGCACACACATGTGAACTTTTTCTAAAGCCAAAGTGGGAGATTCACTTTCAAAGAGGGAGATTTGTTATTTTCATATAAACAAAGAATGAGGTTATCTGTTTCCACGTAAGGAGATTTCCGAAAATGTGTAAAACATCCCTCACTTTCAAATAATTTGGAACCTTAAAAGAAAAGAGTCTCCCTCCAAAAGCTGGAGAGTTTGAGAAGGGGCAGTTAATCAAACACAAAATTTATGTACACCATTTTATCTGTGCTGCTTCTCATTGTCTAAAATGATACAACTATGCCAGAAGCAGTAAATACCAGATTGTTTGGAAATCTTTCATTTTGGCTGTTGTTGCCCCTGTTTATATTGCTTTGCAGCTAGTGTTGTTGTTATGATATTCTAATAAACAGATGGCAGATGTGGTTAATTAACAATTGCGTCACACATCAACACATCAAGAAACCTGTATTTCTATGTATATATAAGTTTGCTTTTTTATCCAAATAACCTTTAATGACGTATAATTTACAAGGTTTTATATAATCATTTTATTTCTTCAAAATATTGAACTCTGTAATATTAATAATACTTGTTTTTCTTTACCCTATTTCACTACATCTGATATCTTTATATTGTGTGTACTTGATAAGTCTATGCTTTTTAATGAGTATTGCAGGAATTAAGTAGCACTTAAAAAGTACTTATTGAGGAATGTGTTTGATGTGTTTACAGTAAAATCTTTTCCTCTTCAAAATCATAAAGTTTCAACATATCAGCTACTAAAAGCAATATATATGTATGTGGGTTTTCTGTTTTAAGCATCTATTGTCAGTCTAGTGCTTACAGAAATTCTCATAATGTAGGCTTATAATTTAAACTATTTGTTGGGTTTACCGTCCTACAAACAGTCATTAAAGTCAGAGTGCACCAGTTGCAGATATAGTGCTGCCCTCACATATAATAAAATGACATAGACACATGGCATTGTGTTACACCCAGTCACATTACACTAACACCAGGCCAGTCAATTCTGGAACTACCCTCATATTTGCTTAAGGGTTAGCAAGGGAAAGATACCACTCCCATTTTTCACGACATATATCACAGCTTGAGTTTGAGCCCTGGCTCTCCTGCAGATAAAATTTATGTGCTAAATTTCTGTTTCACAACCAAATTTAGTAAAAAAAAAATTAGAAAAATAAGTAAGATATTCCAGGCATTTGAGCTAAGCCATTTAGATTTACATATAAATGAACAATCCATGCTTGTGTCTTTAGGGTTAGAAAACAAATTCTATATATCTCTTAAATGTACACATATCTTTTTATGTAACTCTTGTCAGGCTGTATTCTCTTTAAAACAAGAGGGCCATGATGGCCCTTAATCGCTCACCTGATGACACAGGCTTTACGTAGGCTCAAATCTGGCATTAAGTAATTAAGAGTTATTAACTTTAGAAATCTTTGGTGAAGATTGGATCATTAGTGTGGCCACTGGGTTGATAACATTTTCTAGAATTTTACCAAGTAACCTACTGAATCCACATGACTCACTTCAAAACATATGTAAGATTTCATACTGGCAAACATGATGGTCAAGTTTGGTGAAGACTGGGCCATCATCTGAAGTGTTTTCACAAGCTTTTTCTAAAATTTGACCTAGTGACCTACTTTATGACCCCACGAGACCCAATAACGAACTCATCCAAGATTTCATGTAGACAAACATTCTGACCAAGTTTGATGAAGATTGGCCTAAAAATAGGGCCTCTAGTGTGTTTACAAGCTTTTTCTAAGATTTGACCTTGTGACCTACTTTTTGACCCCACGTGACCCAGTTACGAACTCATCCAAGATTTCATGCAGACAAACATTCTGACCAAGTTTGGTGAAGATTGGGCTATAAAAGTGGCCTCTAGTGTGTTCACAAGCTTTTTCTAAGATTTGACCTCGTGACCTACTTTTTGACCCCACGTGACCCAGTTACGAACTCATCCAAGATTTCATGCAGACAAACATTCTGACCAAGTTTGCTGAAGATTGGGCTATAAATGTGGCCTCTAGTGTGTTCACAAGCTTTTTCTAAGATTTGACCTCGTGACCTACTTTTTGACCCCACGTGACCCAGTTACGAACTCATCCAAGATTTCATGCAGACAAACATTCTGACCAAGTTTGGTGAAGATTGGACTATAAATGTGGCCTCTAGTGTGTTCACAAGCTTTTTCTAAGATTTGACCTCGTGACCTACTTTTTGACCCCACGTGACCCAGTTACGAACTCATCCAAGATTTCATGCAGACAAACATTCTGACCAAGTTTGGTTAAGATTGGGCTATAAATGTGGTCTCTAGTGTGTTCACAAGTTTTTCCTAAAATTTGACCTCGTGACCTACTTTTTGACCCCAGGTGACCCAATAATGAACTCATCCAAGATTTCAAGCAGACAAACATTCTGACCAAGTTTGATGAAGATTGGATAAAAATTGTGGCCTCTAGTGTGTTCACAAGGTAAATGTTGACGACGAACGACGGACGCCGAACGTCGAACGACGGACGCCGGATGAAGCGGTATCACAAAAGCTCCCCTTGAGCACGTTGTGCTCAGGTGAGCTAAAAACTCATGCTTAATTATCAATTTTGTTCTTATATATTATTCATATTCATGTTGAGGTAAATAAACCTATCTATAGGGATTAAACAGCAAAGAGTGTAAATCCAAATCAGTTAGCTCCCTGTGGGGAAAGGGGTTGATCTGAATCTACACTACTTGCCAAAGCATGATAAGCAGACAAGAAGTGAGTAGTGTAACTTTTGTCATAACATTTCTGAAATGTCTTCAAAACATTAACAAGAAAGACCACGGACTGCGAGACATTTAAGGTGCCATTGACAGCATGGACTGTTAAACAAGAAGATCGCTATTACATAGCCTTAACACTATATTTATTGTATTGATTCATTACATAAATATTTTAGAGTAACGAACTGTAACTCTGATGGGAACTAGGTTGTCTGCCCCTTTGCTTTCTTCCTTGATGTCTGCCATATCTGTAATTACAAGCAGCATTGCTAGCATGGACAAGCTCGGTTTCTTTTGTTAACAAGACCTCGCCAAACAAATGTGAATTCCTAGAAAAGCCTGCTTCTTTTTATATTTGCAAACTACCCTTTTTTGTTGCAAGCTACCCTTTATTGTTGCAAGCTACCCTTTATTGTTGCAAACTACACTGATGCAAGAATGTAACACTTGGTTCTTTTCTCTAAAAAAGGCCTCACAGAACAACTTCGGCATTATGCTTTTGACTGCTACACCACCATCCCCACAAAAAAATGCATTCCATATGATGCACCACTCTCACAGAGCTGTGCTAATAATGTGACTGAATTTGTTAAAGTTATATCCAAAAAGAATGTTTCAAATATCAAATACAATGCTAAGACAAAAAATGCAAATGGTGTACACATCCAGACAGACAGACTGGCTTCATAAATTAAGAACTAGAGATGAAATTGTGTCATTGAGAACCACCAAAACTATACAAGTGACTTGGATCAGTCTGCTCAAAGAAAGGGAAAATCCCTGAGCAAGGCAGAGTTCTAATCTGTTTAACAAGACTCTTAAGTATACAATAAGTATATTTAATTATCTTGAGATATAATTTGTTGTATTTCTACATTTTTAAAAAAGGCAAAACTTATATTCTTTAATTAAAGATTAACTAAATAAGTTTGCTTATTGAAACAAAGTGAATAAATTTTAACATTTTATGTATAAGTTTGAAACAAATGTTAATAATTAAATAATTATTCACTAACAGTTACTTAAAACAACTTTAAAGCATTTTTTAAAAAGAACAAATTTAAATATTAAATATTAAGTGTACATGACTATTATTCCTACACCAATATTATAATTATAAGTATTATATTATTTTAATGCATATTAAACAATATGTTTCTTGAATAAATCATGTATGATTATAAATATTGCTAGTAATATTAAGTTATTGTGTAAAATAGGTGAAGCTTCAACAAAATGACACAAAAAGAAATAAAGGCAATAGATGCAGAAAAACATCACAAAGTCTCTGATACATCACAATCCCAGTAATAGATATGCAACATTATTTAAAAATAAGACATTTCATTAAAATGTTAAGACTTACAAAAAAATCAATTCTTCAGAGCTTTGTACAAACAGTCAACAAAATAAAAAAAAAAGCAAAGAAAACAGCATAGCACAGTCACCGATACAGAATTTTAACATATAAATGGACTGTTTTTTTTATTTAAAGCATACTAGCTTAAAGGTTCTGTCCGACATTTTGTCTTCATTTTTTCAACAGTTTTTTAAACATTTTACACAAACATGCAAGATTATCTTCATGTTTGTAAAATAAATTAAATATAATGAATTAGTAAAAACAAAATCACTTTTTCACTAAAAGATTATAATAAAAAGAAAAAAAATGGCAGCAAATAGGATTCAAATTGGAGGCATAAAGTATGTGAGGCTTGCATGCAACCCCTTGACCTTTACAACAGATGCCACAAATTATAAATGTTATTATTTTTTTCATAAAAATGTCGCCAATATTGTTTGAAATAACTATCAAAGAAAATTTCAATTGTATTGCAATAAAAATGCTACAGATAAAAAGACATAAAACTATGTAAAGGATGTTAGAAAGAGCTTCAAGCATCAAATTCAGCTGAATTTAATGCAGTAACTATGCTGGCACAAGGATTTCTTTAAATTTTCTTTATTTCAGGTGACAGAACCAACTGGCAGACAAGACCTTAAAAAATCAAATTAAAATGTTGTTTTTATAAACACAAATGCGGAAGCTGGAACTTGAATGCTGAAAATAATAAGATGTGATTTTAAGAGAAATGACAAATTGACAAACAATTAATGCATACAAAGACAAAACAGCACAACATGCACATGTAATCAAGCATATTGCCGCATCCCATTTCACATATGTAAAGTTAAATTTAAATGCAACATAGATAATTAAAAGCATAATTGTGTGCAAGGACAAAGAAAAACCAAGAAGAAATCAACATCACAAGAATAAACAATAACATCATCCTGTAACATAAGGAGTTATTTATAACTTTTTTTAATTTAATAAAAAGATATATATTAAGAGAATAAAAAAATAATAATGCTTAAAATATGTATGTGAAAATACACAGAAACTGTTAATGGCTTATCTACAAGAAGTATCCATGATCAAGTAATGAAAGTGTTTGGACTCAGCATCCTAGGTTCAACCACAATATTATAATAGGCTACTGGTTCAGACATCATTTAACTACAATGTTATGTGCTTATATTATTTATAGGTAGATAGGGACCATAGTCTACAGCTAGCTTGTGTACATTGCTACTCAGAATATTCCTTCAGAAACAGCCTCTACAGAACTACAAGGAGTTTAAGGTGAATAAACCCCGATTTCTAGAAATAAACTATGACTTGAGGGCAGATTTCTGACACATATTAAGACTTTGTAGAATGAAGGAAGGGAAAGTAAATCTACTTCAAAGTGATGAGTTCATTAGGTATTATGCCAGACCTTATTCACAAACAAAACTGTGAACTGTGGCCTGAGATAATTAGACCTTGAGCTGGATACCAATCTCAATACTGAATGGCTAAATTTAAAATAAAATATGAAATCTGGGATTAGCCGGCATTTTTGTCAATACTGTGCAGCTACATTTCTATCATTATAGCACAGGGGCACTTATGAGGTGCCCAGGGACTGAACCCGGCCGGTTAATCATACTGACACTGATGAGTCAGGCGTAATGCTGTCCCCTTAGCCCCGAGCCTGGACTCCAGTTTTATAACCTTTGGTTAATGAAATCTAATTCATATGGACTGGTGATTAGACAAATAACATTTCTGATGGCTGTGTTTAAAAAATTGTTAAGCATTTTTTTTCTCTCTCTTACAATGTATCATTATTAAACACAGAACGCCCATCCTATGAAGCAAGCAAATCTCAACAAAAGATCACTATGAAGAAGAAACTTTCTATGAATTAAGCATATGCTGCTGCTTTGTTCTTGATCATCAAAGATGAAACACACATGATGACAGTAATGAAAGACACACAAGGAAGTATTAAGTCAATATATGAGTAACCATGGTTATAGAGCAGTAATGGAAGATAACTGGCAGTCAGCTAAATAATAGTTGTAGATAGAGTTAGCTCCCTTGTATCAGTGTGGTTACCATAACTTAAATCAGTATTTTTTTTCCTTTAATGCAATAACATTTGAAATTAAGTGTATGATTATTTTTAAAAGGAAACAAAATATTAATTTTAAAGATAAAGGGCATTTTTTCAATTCATTCATGATTAAAAATTCTTGAATTATGATGAATAGTAAAAATTAAGAATAACATTTTATAGCAGT
This sequence comes from Sinonovacula constricta, assembly GCA_007844125.1. Taxonomy (NCBI): domain Eukaryota; kingdom Metazoa; phylum Mollusca; class Bivalvia; order Cardiida; family Solecurtidae; genus Sinonovacula; species Sinonovacula constricta. Next base: position 14,581,590 of record CM017568.1, read on the forward strand.
GGACCTTGTTAATAAAATTAATGTCAGTGTAGTTGGCTCAATCATATAATAAAAGATTTTCAATTCAAAAAGAAATTCATAAAACCTTTTATCAACATAATTTTTTAAATGCTACAATTGATATTTAAATTTTTGCCTATATAATCAAGAAACAGTATCTCTATTAGTCATCCACTGAACTGCGGAACTTCTGTGCAGTAAACACAAGGAGTAAAATTAGAAATTAATAAAAGTGAACAACTGTGTCCAAATCAACAACACTGATAATGGGAGGGTGTAAGATAGTGTTCTGTTGCTCACACAGATTACCTGGACTGATTGGGAAAATTTAATGTTCGCGGAATGATTGGCTCCGCCTGGAGTTAGCACCAGGAAACTAGTAGATTTGTAGGTGTCCTGGAGGGATGCAACACGCAGAGAAAAAATGTATATAAATATAAATGCAAGATTATAACGTCCAAACTTTTGATGCTAAGACTGTAAAAAAAAGAAAAATATAAAATACATATGCAAAAACTATATCAAAACAAGATATCATGCTAAAATATGTTGGAAAAGATATGTAAACAATATATAAGCATAGGTTTCAAAAAGAATAATAGTAAATAAATGCCAAAACTTTCTAATGCAGCTAAATGCAATATACATTTATATATCATACAAAATAAAATTAGAATTTTACAATCAAAACAAGCAAAGTCAAAAAGTCATAATAGACATTTACAAAGCACAAATATTAAAGTAGATCTAGATTTCCCCCCCAAATTATGTTGTTCTTGTTGCCTCCCATCAACACAATTATGGTCCTATTAGTGATGTCTGGCTTCTTATTTACACAGTATGAATCCAGATATATGTCCATGTAGAACAATATAAAAGATTAAAATGCAAACAGGGTCAAAGACTATTTTAAATATATTCTTAACATCACAATAGAAATCAAATCAAATCTTTATGTCATTATTCCTTAATCCTGACTGAACAATACATGTGAACTTATTCTAAGACCTGAGTGGGAGATTTTCACTTTCAAAGTGGGAGATTTGTTATTTTCATATAAACAAAGAAGGAAGTTATCTGTTTGCAAGTAGGGAAATTTCCAAAAATGTGAAAAACACCCCCTCATTTTTAAATATTTATGAACCTTAAAAGTGGGAGTCTCCCTCCAAAAGTGTGAGTTCACATGTAGGCTTAAGTGATCTACTGACAATGTTGTGCTTTTAAAAACCTCCATAAACAACATATAATTCCAACATGCATGATTTTTGGCAAGAAGTTAAAAAAAGCTTATGCATGTATCAGATATATCTTCAAAACTGCAATGAGAAGTCCATTATGATAAGAAAATACTTATGAAAAAGTTTATACAAAGACAAGCATGTCATTCTTCAAAAAAAAAAAAGAGAACAAGAATCAAAATGTACAAAGAACGAAGTTTTATATGTACATATCAATGAAAGAGATAACACATTTTGATAATCATATTAATACTTAAACAACGACAAAAACTAACTTGGTACCTGTACACATTTAATTTGTATTAGAAAATAATACCTACAAAAGAATATATTTTACATTTAAGACATCTCAAAAGTATAATTCAAGGGAGATTATCTCATTAGCCCAAAAAGAAATTAGAGGTTTATCTAACTTGACATGAAAAAAAATCAGCTCCTCTAATTATTTATTAAAAATATCTGGTGCAGCTAAAAATCTTCAAATGTTGTTGATGTTTTTTTATTTTATGACTTAAAGTTGAACTTTATGGTGTTAGATGAAATGTTTTCTGGTAGCAGAATCCATGATTTAATATATTTATGTACAAACCTCAAGACATAGCTACTGTTTCCACTAGATCAAAAATCCTTGTACTAAGGGGTTGTTGAATTGTACTGTGCTTGGAGATTTCTTCTGCTTTTATGTATGGTACATGTATGTTTAGCTTTCAAGTATGGTATAACATAATTTAATTGCAGTCAAGTATCTTTATGATACTGTAATATTACACTAAGGCTAATTATATTACATCTTGTTTTGAATGCCATTTTCCTTAAAATCAGCTGCAGCATATTCAGTTTTGTTAAAACCTTATATCTTGCATTAAACTTTTATAAACTTACATGACTCTGTTACCAGAATGATACAATATTCAAATATTATATATAATTTTCACTGCTTTGTATTTAGGATGAATTTTAGGGGGGAAAAGTGGTAATGCAAAAAGAAAGCATTGAAACAGTTTATGTTTTGCCTCACTTCTCTGCTTTTATTAAAACTCATGCTTATTACCTATAAACTGCATTTCATACTATACTCTAAGTTATAACTTACTTGTATAATAGATGACTGTGCATCTTTCACATGTAACTATATATTTATTTACTAATAAAAACAATGCAGTTGCTCTGCAAAGTTTATGGCATTTTATAGAAACCCACATATGCGGCAGACAGCTTCTGATAAATCCTTTATTCCTCCTCCAAGTCCTTTATACCTGATACTAGCTAGAATCATCTTGACCAATGATAATCATCTGTGATGAAATTTTAATCTTCTTGAATTCTGGAGCTTGCCTGTACGAAAAGGTAGAAGGCGAGGATAAACAAAACCAAACCACACATCATTTTGACCAACCAATGTCAACGAGTGCTAGCAACTAACAATTTGGTTGAGAATTATAGGATATATGGTACCACACAATCAGATTTATTCTTTTTATCTAGAGCTCTGATTGTGGTAAGTTTACCTTTTAATTTCGGCCTAACAACTGAACAAAAGTTGTGACAGTGCATTTTTTAGCCTTATGTATAAGAGAGTCATGTTAACTTATTAAGTCAATAAATGTTACAGTAATCAGAATACGTTTCACAACAATTCTAAATGAAGGTAGTAACATATAGTTTTCCTGCCTAACTAAGACAAAATTTGTGACAGCACATTCTTCTGACCTTATCTATGCACTACTAGAATGTCACCTTAGCCAATTAAATCAATTAATGAAATTTCTGTTAAACCATGTTGCACAGCTTACTGACAATCAAATGATAGTTAAATACAGTTTTTCTGCCTAACAACTAAACAATCATACAGAAGAATGCCACGTATGAAAAGGGCATGTACTAGGGATGTTTCGTTCACTAGGTGGCCTTAAGTTCTGCACCTCATATCAGTAGTCTAGTCAGAATCTTCAACCCTAACCTGCTAAGCTTATTTTACATAAATCTAAGCAAATAGTGTAGATCCAGAACAGCCATCTCCTAATGGAAGCTATCTGGTTAGGATCTGCACTATTCGCAGCAAAACCTTAAACAATATGCATGGGTTTGAGGTCATAAAACTTTGAGCTGGAGTCAGAAATCAACTCCAAACTGATTGGCTGATATTCAAATAAAATTTGAAATCTGCCAATCAGATGTGTGAATTTAACGGTGGTATCCGTCAGTTTGTACTACTTTTTGTTCTCTCATGCAACCAAATAAGTTATTGTTATTGATAAGATCTCACAAAATGTTTTGGTTCCCTACATCTATGTAAAAAGTAAAGCATAACACCTAACTTGTTTTTACAAAAATGTACTTCCGATCCAAGCCATGCTGCTGTTAGCTATTTTTAAACTAAGGAACCATGTGACCACTTACTTTAGAGATCACATTACATGATCATTCAGGTAGTCAGTTCTGGTGTTGCTTTCTACATTTTCTTTGCTAAAATCCCCAAAAGCTTATTTATAGATTTGGATATAATAGACAATTAAAGTGATATATTTTATTATTTGTTTTGCCAAACAATAGCAGTAATGTTATAAACAGCCTTAACTTACACTAAAGTAAAAGTACTTATACTAAAGTACAAGTGCTTACACTAAAGTATAAGTGCTTACACTAAAGTATAAGTACTTATACTAAAGTACAAGTGCTTACACTAAAGTATAAGTGCTTACACTAAAGTATAAGTGCTTACACTAAAGTATAAGTGCTTACACTAAAGCAACTGTTCATCTAGCAAGTTTGCACAAATATCCCTGAATATGTGCAAGATGTTGTTACATTTATTACATTATAGGAACACAGTCAGATACCGCCTTTAATCTCACACTTAAAGTTTAATAATCTTAGGATTAGAATTTTTAAGCAAGTCCCTATGGCTAACAGGGGCTTATTATTATTATTATTATTATTATTATTATTATTATTATTAATATTATGAACAAAAGTGGTATTAGGGCAGCCATGACCCTGTTTTTCTTCATAAAATTTCATTAACCCATGCTATTTCTATATGATCTGCTATGAGCTTGCAGCAAAGGTTTATAGATATACATAGATATTGGTTTACTGGTCTGGATCTACACTGTCTAGGGCCAGAATTCACAAACTATTTTTAAGTAATAATTGCTCAAGTCATGGTTTTCAATCCACAATATCTTCATTATATATTTAACTACATGTCTGTATTTTTGCATGTAACTTTAACTTTGCTACTTTGAGGTTAAAATCACATAACTTCATACCTAAGCTTATTTTTGTTGGTATGAAAATTGTAACTTGGGCTCAAAGACTTAAGATTGAGAATGGTTGGTAAGAACAGGTCTAAGTCAGTTCAATTTCTGCTTATCAAGCTATAAGTAGGTAAAGTAACATGCTACTCCCATGGCCTGATAATGGCAATTACACACACAAGTGCAGGATCTTGTTTCGCTTAGCTATTTTTTTTGTTATATTTCTATTGAGTTGAATGTTATACCTGCACAAAAAGTCAGGCCATACAGAGATGGTGTTCTAAATCAAGCTGATTTATTAAAGTGCTGCCTTCCCGTTAATGGTAACTTAATGGTGTCCTTAAATGTGATATTCACCTTATATATGCCAACGGCTTTAAATATGACATTGACATTAATGGTTGCTCTTGTAAACTGAATGCCCGACATCTCCATATGTATGTCTATTAGATTATTAAATTAACTTTACTTTAAGTTCTATTAATTATGGCTGAGATCTAATGCTTGAATAGTCCTTGGAAACAAAATACTTATCTCTTAATATGACCTTGACCTTTATTGTTGCAGTTGTTTGTTTTGTTTTTTGTTACATGGCACCGACACAATAGTGTCATATTGCGAAGTCTAGCCAATTATTGTTGGAGTAAGACACCAGAATTTACGTCTGGGTAGAACCACCGGTGCGCCGCTGGTTAGCTGAAAAACCTCCCCACATGAAACTTCTTGCCCCGACCGGGACTCAAACCCACGTGGTGGGGGGTTTGAGGAGTTTCAAGTCAGCGACTCTAAGCACTCCGCCACAGGCGACCGTAAAATAGTTGTCAAATAGTACGCAAAACATACATTACAGTATATGTCTTTTAGATGGCGTAGTTTTACTGACGTACTTAAAGTAATATGGAAGTCATGGCTGAGGTACAAAAATAGGATCGCACCTTATAACTCCTCAGCTCCTCACGTCATGGCTTCAACTCCCAATACATTATTTTATGCTTATAAATAGTTTAAAATAATGGACATTTAATGTGGTATATTTCACTATTTGTACAGTTGAACAATTGAATTAATGTTATAAACAGCCCAACTCTGAAGTATAACTCTTTTCAGGAGTTATGCATGAATTCCCCTGAACAGAGGTAAGATATTGTATTAAAGATACAGGCAAACTGTCAGATACCACCTTTAAAGTGTAAAATTAAGAGTGTGGAAAATATGTCTTTGATCAAAGTCCACATTGAAACAAACAATTATAGAAAAACTTCAAATTGTTACACAGAGCATTAAATGAGAAATGTGAGTTTAATTAAAACCCAGTTTGGCAGGGATGTAAGTTTGATTACTGCAATTCTATAAAACAAAAGCAATTAATAAAAAATTATCTTTTCCACATGACTAGAATCATATTCTGATGTGGCTCATTATAGTTCAATGCTTTGTATATAAATGAGCTGTATGTGCCAATAATAATTGCAAATACCTTATACTGCCAATAAATGTTTCTTGAAATCCAATTGGGCGGAATGTAATAAAAGTGTCACATTTTGATAAATGATTTAGCAGACCAGGAGAATTACTTTTTAATTATTCAATTTTTATAGTAAAATGATAGCAGAATTATGCATGTTGATATTTACACTACTGAATTGTTTAAATTAAGTGTCAAATGTTCTAATGTTGCTGTTAAGTGATAGTGATTCATATGTTTATTGGGTGGGTTTTTTTTCGTGTGTTTTTCATTTGTGCAATAGCATCATGTTGTCATTGCTACGTGTGATTTGATAAATTGCAAATTAATCAACATCTTAAGCTGTCTTTTTTTTCCTAACAAGTACATATGGCAGATAACTGGAAAAAATAATGGCCATTACATGTTTGTGTTTAGTTTCAAATCTGGTTGCATTATTTGTATAACCAAGGAATTTTTACAAATCATAAACATTATTTTAGAACTTTTATATAAATTTTTTATTTACTTACATTTATAGTCATGACTTTTCAGATAAATACATCTGTAAATTCATTTGTTCATTTTATGAGTGTGATTTTTAATAACTGATGGAAATTAAATCAGCAATTATTTATTATAATAATTGTTTAGGTTTAACCCAAGAGATCCAAATCTGCAACTTTATAGTAAACAATGCATTTTGTGAAATGATTTGATTTTAAGTGAAATGTAATTAGTACAGGTACATATTCATCTTAATATTTATCTTAGTTAACATATAACTAACTTCTTTGAGATTAATAACAGCTGATTCATGGTAAATCAATATTCATCATGTGAGTGTCAGATATTTTAATTAAAAAAGTCAACAACTGCTATCATAATCTTCCACTTAGTTCACACATAATTTAAATATTCACACTTCATGCTCTCCAAAACTGCAACTTCCTAGTTCACCCACAATCTGATAACTTTGCCTGTTCGTTAAAATACATCAGCGATTCATCATACATGCATAAATGAGCAGAATTTCTTTTTCTAAATATGTTTCAAGCATAAATTACTGAGTGGTTTCCCTTTAATACTCCCCAAATACTATGTGATTTTTGTATTTGGATTACTCTGTTTTTATGCTTGTTCCCTCCCTTTGAGACTTTTTAGCTTGCATTATGATACTCAGATCCACAACCATTAACACAATGTCCTTAAATTATTTGGATTTGCAAAACAGACTTATTGAAAAGATAATTAATGGGGTAGCTTGAATATTTATGCAAAAGTAAGACATTCCACTGTTTATAATGAATCACCTCAAGATGAATCAGCAATGAAGTCCAAGTATTTCAATAAAAAGGACATACTCATTATTTGGTCGATCTACAATATATCTGACATGGGAGACAATTTTCATATCAAGCAATGTTTACATTAAGAATCACCAAATGTCTTTAATTAAATATGTTGTTGTTGTTGATGTTTGTTTTAGAAACAGCAGCAACAAAATATGATGATTATAATGACGACCACCTATTATAGTGGTGGAAGAACCTAAACAAATGTCTGAGTAGAACCTGTGACACAGGGCTGGTAAGCGGACAGACGTTCTTACATTAAGTTCTTTGCCCCAAACAGTACTTGAACCCATGTGATGGGAGGCTAAGCAGTCAGAGAAGTTACAAGTCTGCGATTACCACAAAGCTGTTCAGAGAGAAATTGGTCTTCTCTTTCTTACGCATACAATAATCTGAATCAAAATTTTCATCAGATATTATTTTCTCATATAATACAAATTTAAAGCTTTATCTTTAAGATTAAAGATTTAAGCTTTAAGATTTATCAACTTTAAAACCCTTTTAACATTATGCTTCACAGAACGTAACAAACACAATTTTACATACAAAGGTGATATATCATTATGCTTAAGTGGGCAGAAAATAATATCTGTGTGAAGTTTGTAAGGTAAACAAGCACCTAAAAATTGAGATGTAGACAATCTGTACATTGTGTTAAGAAAAAAAAAATACAATAACAAACAGAAATTGACCCAACTATGCCATCTATTGTAGAAGAGAAATTTTATCGTGGTAACTTTTAAATACTGGTACACCTCTCTTAAAGCTTGGTGTAATGTAACACCTTATGCCTGCACTTGGCAGGTTGATTATGAAGTTGTAGTTAGCTGCATTGCTGGCATTCACACTACCAAAAGAAAAAAATTTAATAAAGAATACAGATAGTGCTTTTACATAAGGCCTTGTTAGTGCACAGAAAGTATGTCAGCTCAGTGAAAAAATACTTTTCTGTATACTAATATTCATTAATTTTAATAGCATATTAAATGTGAAAATTTAGATGCTCTTTATACTGGCCATGGTTGTATTAAAATACAGTTTGAAAAAGAGAATTGTTCTAGTGTAGAAACGTTTATTTTTAAATTTCTCATAACTCTGGAATGCTTGGTTTAATGTAATACACATTGTTGAAAGCATATTGTAATATTACACCAGCAGCCATCACACTAGGAAGTTTTGACAGTCTATGGCTGGCTATATTGTGGGCTTTTGTTGGTGGTGGTTGAGGTTACTAGCCTTTGCTCTAATACTATAATGTTTAGAAATAAAATAGAAGAAAATACTAGTGTTAAATTAAGCTCTTTTTAATACACAGAAAGTATGTCACTCTTTATTATTTAAGTTTCAATTTTTTAAGTGTTTAAGTTTATTGGGTTTATTGTCCCACCAACAGTATTTCAGTTCTTTGAAGACAGTGTCCACTTGAAGCAGATATAGTGCTGCCCTCACAGAGTATAGCATGCCATGAACACCTGGCATATCACATCCAGTCACAATATTCTGACACCATGCCAACCAGTCATGGAACTACCCTTATATTTGCTTGAGCATGAGCAAGGGAGCTATACCACTACCATTTTTAACGACTTTGGTATGTTGTGGCCCATTATCAAACCCAGGCCCTTCCATACCTGAAGCCAACACTACCAATTGCACTACCAGGTCCAGTGTGTTTTAAGTGTACACTTTCTCAAATTTTAATATAACATAAATTTGTAACACTCATAGCACCTTGTCATTTTTCCATATTTCTAAATATAAAAAACATATAAGAGACACATATGGTATGGCATCAGTGTAAAGTGTGTATTTAAACTGACTCAATATGAAAAAGGAAATGAATGATCCTTCAAATTAGGAATTTTATTTTCTAAACTTAAATATACCTCTTCTAAAAGTTTTCAGGGGTTGGTGTAATGTACCACAATGTGTCTGCCCTTGGCTGGTTAAGTTATAAAAGGCTGTATTGTGAGCATGGTTTTTTGTTGGATGCATTACCAAAATTGATGGCTAAATTAAATACCACAAGCTTAAAGCAATCTGCAGATATATATTTCAGTCTAATAACCCCACTTTTTCTGACATGGGGGTGGTGGGGGTGGAGTGTGTGTGAGAGAAGAGTTAATTCAATGTTTTGGGCATTCAATTTTAAAACCTTATGGCAAAGAATGATGTTACTCAATTATTGTATACTCATGTAAACCAGGTTGGAAAGAAAACTTAATTCATATTTTACATAAGTACATGTATTCTCCACCCTTAAGGCATCCTTCAGAATCGTTACTGAAGTGACTTGGTAACAGTAAGTCAAATTTGCTTTTTTTATCTTTTAGTTAAAAAAAGTCAAAACATTGTTGAACCACAACTGTGACCAAGTTACTTTAAATTGTCTAAATGCATCAAAATATTGAAAGATTACTCAAAAAACATGTGCAAGGAAATAGCAGCATGAATAGAAAATTCTGTTTTACCATTGATAATTCCACTCCTTGCACCATCTCTTCTTCAGACTCAACAACTTCTGACACATTGACACTTGCTTCTACCAGTGCACTGTCCTCTTCTGATACTACCTCATCCATTCCTCCGATTGATACATCAACAATCCCAGAATCATCATTCACATCGACAGACTCTTCAGCTACATCTTCAGCTATCTCCACTCTACCACCTTCTACTTCCACCTCATCCTCATCAGCAATAAACTCACCCTGCCCAGCTTCAAAATTTTCTCTGAAATTGATGCTCACATCAGCAATTTTTCCCTGCCCAGCTTCTATATTTTCTCTATCAGCCTTTCTCTCAAATTCAACATTAACTACTTTCTCTTCATTAATTGTTTCAGTAACATCTGCCTCACCTTCATCCGCATTTATATCAAGCTCAAAACTGTCATTGTCAGAAATCCTATCCACAATTTTCTCTGATCGCAAGTGTGAAACATCTATATGCTCCATGACATCATCTTCATCAATGTAGTATTTCCTGCCAGTTAATGATGTTCGTAATCCTAATGGCTTCACATCTGTCTCATCTTCATTAACATCAGCTGATTCATTTAACACATCCCTAACATCTTCAGACCTTTCATCATTTTCACTATCCACAGTTCCCTTCTCTTCTCTTGTTGTTTCCTTCACATCAATATTGATGGAAGAGTCTTCTTGAAGATCATCATCGATCTCATTCTCACCTTCAAATTCTTCAATAATTCCTTTAGACATCTCTAACTTCCTGGATTCGTACAATTCTAGAAATTCTGATACAAAATCTGTTTCTATGGTTACTCTAGACTCTCTTCTTTCAGGTGGAGAATGACACTTATTGTCATGAAATATCCCACATTGTTCATCATCAGACCCATCAAGTGTATTACCATTTGCTGTAGACATCTTTACATCACCACTTATTTTATTATCTTCCATATTATCAGCCATTTTCAATACACCACCAAATTCAAGGTCAGCAACAACTTCAGAATACTTTTTATTATCAAAGGTCGCACTATTCTCAATCAACAGATCAACTGCAGTAGAATTGTTCTGAACTGTTTGAACAGATTCAACTTTAGATTCCTTTGTTATGTCTAAATCAACTTCTGTAATATGTTGGATTTCAATATCCTTCTTAGCATTAACTTCTTTATCAATTGTACCTCTTTTGTCAACATCTACATCTAAGTCAGTATCATTTACATCTGTTCTAACTATGTCAATATAGGATCTGTTAACATCAAGTACAGCTGTAGTATTAACACCAGATCCAGTAACACCAATGTCAGATTTATCTTTGTCAATATCCTGATCACTGTTAATACCTTCACTGCATGCTCCAACTTCACTCACTGAACTTGTATCCGATTCATCATCTCCAATAGATCCTGAAGTTTTAGGTTCCTCCACTCTAGTATCGAAACTTGTTTCTAGCTTATCTTCCATAACATCTTCATACACATCTTCACAATTTTCTGGTGGCTCAACAAATGGCTCAACAATAATCACGGTCTCTTTACCAGCAGCTGTTCCACTTGATTTACTCCCCTTAAAGGATAACTTCCGTGCCAGGGGGCTTACAAGTTTCGCACACCTTAAATATTCGTGGTGGGAAACTGAATTCAATTTAGCAACACCCAGTTCAACGTGACTCACAACAGGAGAGTGAAAATCTATTTCCAATGACTGACAACTGTCTACTTGGTCTCCGATCATACTCTTTAATAGACAAAGGTCAAGGTCACAGTGTGTGACATCTTCCCCCCACACCTACTGATGGTTATCGTTCCTTACTATTCACTGTCATCAACTCTAGTGTTATTATATGCCTGAATGAGCTCACCTTTCTAGCTTGTCCAGGTAATTTAATGGTGTCCTTGTCAAATGTAAATGATCAATTTAATTAGATTTTAACTATGCTGTTGCTTTTCAATGGGGAATATTTTTAATATAAAAATACTACCTTAAATTGCAACTCCAGTGCCAGTTTTAAAATTTTATAAAATAATAAAAATCATGTATTTTCTATAAGGCAAAGTTAATAATTCGCATCCCATGGAACTTGACACACCACATACATCTAGACCACAGGAATGTTAACTATTATTTAAAAACCGCACAATCTTTATCACAGATGAATGACAAAAATTTTTAAGTACTTCCGAGCAAAATTAACAACCACCCTTCAGTTTGTCTCTAGGTGAATTCTAAGTACTTCCAAATAAAACCTAAACATTATCTCCAGTGTACTGTTGGTACATTGTCACTTTCCTCGTTACTTCTGATAATGTTCCTGTAACTAAAACCATCCGAGATATGCAACCAACCTCTCTGTACCACCCTCAACAAACAAGAAATGTATCCCTGCACACCAAACACCATCTGTTATCCCTTCACAAAAACACCCATTTTTTGGTTACAGTAAAACCAGAAAGCTGACACTGCCTTTTAAATAATGGACAAAACTCCTATTTTAATCCAAAGCCAAGGAGTCTTGAGTATACCCCTTGTTTATACCAGGTATAGCATGAAGCTGTTAAATGTATACAGTAATTTCCTCTAGATTTCTCATCCATGAAAACATTTACCAAACCGTCCAAATTACAGGGCAACTAAGACAGAGTGGCAATTGTTTTTTAAAGCAAGGTGTGTAATGTACATAAATGAAAGTCACTCAACAGAAATCAAGTTAAAATATCAACTTTCTGAAGATATAATTGTGAAGTTCAAGTTATGTATTTGAAAGTATATAAAGACACTGTGAAAAATAACCAAGAACAATGAGTCATTGCACAGACCAGCTGGATGATACTTCAGAAAATATTATGTGATAACAGATTGTTTATATCACTATGACAGCTTAGATGGTAGCCTTACAAAGGAAACTGACTCATTGCAGTATTTCAAAGTTTTTTTTATTTACCTTTTTTTTCAAATTATAAAAAAAGAAGTAAAAAAAAACAACAACACAAGATAAGTTTTTATTAATGTTATAAGTTAACTTAAAATTCCTGATAAACTTGCATCATAAGCAATAGATTATAGACAGAGACCAAACAAACTCTTCAAAGATTGACTAATTGCTAAGATATTCCTTCTACTTATTAAAGGTGCTATCCACCAATTTACCTATACCAAATTCACGTAACACTATCTTACCTATACCAAATTCACGTAACACTATCTTGCCACTGCTTTGGGGAATTTGGGCATAATTTCTACATAAAGTCATACTTAAGTGTAAATAAAGGTGGTTTTGTACACAGCCTATATTGTAAGACAGTACAAATTATGTTAAAACACTCTAAATATTCATTCCTTCCAAATCCAGAAATAAGCATGATACTGCTCTCTGCTAAAAATAGATATCGATGTCACAGCAGATTACCCAGATGACGATATAACGTAACCCCAAAAGTGAATTGTCATGTGATTTTCTTAGTTAAAAATAGTTATCTCTGCAGCATGACCCAGACAGGAAATACCTGTTGCAATGAGGAATGGGGTTTATGTTTCACTGTTCACAAAGATCTAGGGCATCAATGAACAGCATTTTTCAGGACCTTTTCAGGTAATAATGATTTATATGGTTATTTGAGAAAAAATACTTCGACCCAAACTGTCAAATACCACCTTTAGGTCAGCTCAACATAAAGAGACAAAGGTTTTTTGTTATTTTTTTGTTACATCGCTTCAACACAATTATGGTCATATTGGTGGTGTCTAGGTTATTATTGGTGGAGGAAGACCCCAGACTTATGTCTGGGTAGAAGCACCAGTGCACCACAGGACAACTGGAAAACCTTGCCCGACCAGAACTCAAACCTACAGGGTGAGGGGATGTGGAATTACAGGTCACTGACTCTAACCATGGGCGCCCCATAAACAAGTTCAACATACAAAACATAAGTGTATCTGATATAAAGGTAGATCGGTAGTTGAGAATGTATATGATATATGGAGACATGAATGGGTTATGGGCACGTAACCATCCATGCGTTAGATAATTTATTACCAAATATCGTCATATAACACCTTTCATACATTTATGCAACAACAGTCGTCATACTGGAAAAGGTTTGAGCAAGTGGATATAAACCTCTGTTTATTTATAAAAAGAATACATATGCAAGAGAAAGATTTGAAGCAGAAAATTGATAACATTTTAATGCTGTATCCCCTAAAATATGATATTGGTCTGATCGAGAGAAATGAAATGGTTCAGTTTATTTTAATGAAAGAGGGTTGGCAGGCAGTTTATGATGTTTTTCAGATGAAAGTATGAATCGCTGTTTGGATAAAAGTAACCCCTGATAATTGTAAAATGCATAGGTGACAATAAAAATGAACTATCTTGGCATGATCTATAAGGAAAGGGCAGCCATTTTCTTTACTTAATGACTGCCCTTTTCAAATGGATTATTTGAAGACAAGGGGTAAGAAGTAATTTTTGTTGTTGATTGCTCAGAATGTAGGACTCATGCTTAAACAGTCAAGTCCCTGGACTCATATGAAATACAAGACTTTGGAAAGATTTTTTTTTTATTATTCCCATTACCGGAGGTAAATGAAAACTGGTTCTTCCAAGAAAGTTAACTATACTGGCAATAAAATCAAGAATTATTTATTATGATATCTTAAAAGACTTTTTTTATTCCATCAGAGCATGAGTTGGATAAATGAATAAAATTCATAAGTTCTAAGATTCAAAAACAAAATATTCTGTTATTTCAATTAATTTCCATAGAAATGAATGAAGACTCATATGGACAGATAACGTCCAACTCATAAATTGCTGAGTGCAATGTCATCAGTTATAATTTAGTTTAAACCTATTTATTTATAGTCGATTGGGAAACAAGTTCTTTCAACTTATAGTAATCCCTCTTGACTACCCTCTTCCTGGGTAGAACCAGTACTCAGGTTAAGAGTATCTGGAGAAATGTGCAGTAAATAGTCTTACTCAAGGACTAACAACAGTTATAGGCAGACAATGTAGATCCAGACCAGAACATTCCCATTAGGAAAGCTCTGGCCAGGGTCTGCACTATTTGCTACAGAACAAGTTTCTAGAAATATATCTTTGAACAGCAGATGACAGCATGTATTAATTATACCTGTAGATCATATATAAAGCTCAATAAGAATTAATTCAAATTAACTACAGTTAATAATGACATTGTAAGATGTGACCTGGTAGCATAATCAGCTCCAGGTAGAAGAGTCCCCAGCATTAAACCAAGTCCATGACATACTAAAGTCATAAATAATTCAAGCAAATATGGAAGTTGCACAACTGGTCGGTCCAGTAACCAGTGGTATTATGCCGGGAGTTCACAGCATGCTGTACACAGTAAAAGCAGCGCTATATCTGCTTAAAAAAATTGGTTGCCTCCTAAATGTTTAATTTATTGGCCATTTAAGAACACAAGATTCTTTTTTAATGTCTACTGAATGTTTGTCTATTGGGTTTATTGTCCCACCAACAGTATTTCAGTTATCTGGAGACGATGTCCACTTGAAGCAGATATAGTGCCTGTGTATAGCATGCCCTGAACATCTGGCATGATACCACACCCAGTCACATTATCCTGACACCGAACCAACCAGTCGGAGAACTACCCTTATATTTGCTTGAGCGTTAGCAAGGGAGCTATACCACTACCATTTTTAATAACTTTGGTATGTCGTGGCTCGGGATCGAACCCGGGTGCTCCCGTACCTGGAGGCGACACTCTACCGAGTGCTGTACACAGTAAAGCAGCACTATATCTGCTTCAAAAAATTATTTACCTCCTGTGGACCATTTGAGAACACAAGATTCTTTTTTAATGTCTACTGAATGTAAATTTAATGTAGGACTGTATAAGGGGCTGATTTAAATTACTATTAAAAGTTAGAATTGTAGGTCTGTTTGGTACAAAAAATCATTGTTTGGCTGACAAATAAATACAAGATATGTGTACATGCATGACTCATTTGTATTAGTCTATTTTATTTTTATTACCTAATGTTAAAAAATGTAGGTCAGCCAGGTACAAATTGTTTTGTATAGATGACTACTGAATGTTTATATATGTAGAAAATAGCTAACTGACCAGCACACGACATTGCCCTTAAGCAAGAAGTAACATTTTGACTAGATAGATGACCCCTTGATGTTCATCAGTAATTCATCAGATTGGTCTAATGTGTAACAATAGGGACAATCTCAGTGTATCTAGTTAATTGAATAATGCATTATTTGTTGTGTTTTGCTTTTGTTTATTGTAACTTTGCACCGACACAATTATGGTCATATTGGCGATGTCAATTATTGGTGGATGAAGACCCCAGACTTATGCCTGGATAGAACGTTAGCGCACCGCAGGTTAGACTCCAACCCACTTGGTGAGGGGATGAGGAGTTACAAATCTGTGCAAATATTTGTTTGTTTATATCTAAAACAGATTACTTGATGAATTTAGTAGGAAAAAAACAAATTTCACTAGAATTTACATATGTCCACATGATGCATTGTCGTTAAATATGATCTTGACCTTGCAAGTTGCACTTTCAAATGGTATGCTGGACAGACCTTCAAGAAAATGTCAGAAAGATCATAAAGTTTGATTGAATATTTTAAACAAGAGGACCATTATGGCTCTGATTCACTCATCTGATGACACTGGCCTTCAGAATGCTTTAAAATCTGATCACAAAACTACACAACCATGCCTTCTGAATCTAGTGATCACAAGTTATTTGTTTAACAACTTCTTGCCCTGCAATAACCCACCGAGACTTCCATGCATACAAACTTTCTGACAAAAGTCTGTGTGAAGATTTGGTCCAAAAATATATTTTAGGGTTGATGATTTGATATAGTGACCTAATTTATGACCCCACATATACCAGTTACTAACTCATCCACGATTTCTTGCAGACAAACATTCTGGCCAAGTTTGTTGATCAAAACTGTAGTCTCTGGAGTGTTCACAAGCAAATTGTTCATGCTGCATGCCATATGACACACACAGAATCGGTATCAGAAAAACTGACCTTGAGCCCATTGTGATAAGGAGAGCTAAAAATGGGAAAAGTATGGATAAGATACTGAACTTTTAAGAATTACCCATAAATATGACCTACAATATGATCTTGACCTTGAACTTCTTAATGTACTGTGCTACACATGATCAAGTGTACATCTGTAAGAGATAGTGAGGCTTCATTGAAGTACTGAAAATAATATGGAAGTTATGGATGAGACATAAAAATGCGACAAGATGGAAAGATTGTGCAACTGCTACAGGTCACCCTCACTGGGGAAACAAATACAAAAAATGGGTTGATTATTGTTGGATTTATCATCCCAACAACAGTATTTCAGTTATCTGGAGACAGTGTCCACTTGAAGCAGATAAAGTGCTGCCTTAACTGTGTATAGCATGCCATGAACACCTGGTCACATTATCCTGACACCGGACCAACCAGTCGTGGAACTACCCTTATATTTATTAAAGCAAGGGAGCTACACCACTACCATTTGTAATTACTTTGGTATTTTGCAGCCCAGGATCAAACCTGGAACCTCCTGTACCTGGAGCTGATGCTCTACCGATTGCGCTTCCAGGTCCAGTTGGTTGATAAAAACAGCGACTTAAATTTTGCACAGAGGAACTAAGCAGTTATATGCCAGTGACTAATGCTGAGCCATTTTTTTTTTTTTTAAATTTATATTTGTATGTCATTGTATGTTAATTTTAGCTATGAATATGTATCAATGCTAAACTGTTATTCAAATGAAGACAATTTGTGTAAGCACATCAGGCTATTTATGGGTATGATGTCACCTTATAATAAATTGATTTACATCTGTCAATAAATGAACAGTTATTTCTACATACTTACTAATTAAACTTAATTAAACTTAAATGAGTCAATAAAATAAATAAGTGTTTAAATACACACCTGGATAAAGAATAACTTTCAGCCTGATAAGCAATGGTTGATCAAACATATACTAACAGTATATATCCAGATCAGCCAGCTCTCTGTGTAATGTCTGATCAGAATCTGCAACTTTTGCTGTTAAGACTAATATGTCTTATAAAGTTTACATGAGGTCTTTGTAAAATGCTGAAACATCTGAGAAGTCTGTATGGGATATCTTGTAAAGTGGCATGATAATGGAAATTAACAACTTGCAAAATGGAATAAACAACAATGAGGCTTCTACAAGAAAGAAATTACAATGACTGATTTGTTACTTCTCAAGCCACTTGTCTCATGGCTTTGAGTCCCAGTCCGGGCATGGACTTTTATGTGAAAAGGTCTTAGAGCTGACGTGCAATGCACAGGGGATTCTACCCACTCTTTTGTCTTATATATTTCTCCACCAATACAACCTGTATGTTATCATTGTGATGACCTGATTGTGTCACATCATTTCAATGAATCCATAAAATTAAAGAATCACAACATCCACCCAAGCAACAAACTTGTTTTGGCAGGTAAGGCTTATCAGCACATAAAATCAGTTTCACTGTCTATCAAACAAGATGTCAAGAGAAAAAAATAATTATAAAAAGATGGCATCTTTTGGGAGGCTATGTTTTGAAAAAATATCAGCAGTAAAATCTTCATTTAAGATTCAATGTTGAATGAAGCTCAGTCAAATATATTTTAAGATACAACAATAAATCATATATTATGAGGGTGGGTCAAAATGTCTACACACTTAATAATCTTCCTTTAAAATGATTTTTAAATAGATAAAATTAATTTCAAGTTTAAAATTTAATACTAAATCTACAGGAAAGGGTCTTTGACCATTTACAGTTTTATATCAATTTTAAATATCTCAAATATATTTTATGCTACAAAAGCAGATGTTTTTTAGAAATGAAAATGTAAAATGTCAACTGCATAGAGATGGGCAAGTTTTGAACATTTTAAATAAGAATTCTATTCAACGGGGACAGTAAGGGTTGTTAAACACACATTGGAGGTCACAAGGATTTTGAAAAGAGAAAAAGATACCGATTCCGATAGGTTGTCAGAAATAAACTTTGAAGTATATAGCATTCATAAATGGCAGTAAAAACTTTGGGTTAATCTTTTTCAATGCTCAAAAATTTACAAATACGAAGAGAATAAGAGATATATTATGTCGGCAATCTTTTTCATGAAAGTTAATAAATAACTTAAAGTTCTTTATGATATAGTGGAGTTAAATGTAAATTATGCCAGCAATCTTTTTTATGAAATTTAATAAATAACTTAAAGTTCTTCATGATAAAATGGAGTTAAATGTAAATGGCAAAGATAACTGAACAGTAAAAGTACATTAGGAAGATATCATTAAGATATTTCAAAGATAAGACTGATGCTTTATGTGTTCCTTCAAGCATATCCAAACTGCAATTACATAATTAGGACCTGCGGTGCTCCAGTGGTTCTAACCAAACATAAATCTGGGGTCTTCCTCTACCAATAATTAGCTGAACATTGCCAATTATGATCATAATTGTGTTGGTGCAATGTAACAAACAAATTGTAATAATTATGTTGCCTTGAATTTCATGTCCAACAAAAAGCAATACAGACTGATTATGAGAGAAAAGTGTTTATTATTCTGCTTGTTTGTTGCTGTGTGCTTGTTTATTATTGTTTTCACTTGCATTTCTTTGTTGTTGTGTTGGTACCTTTTGAAAGAGGGGGGTTAACATCCCACCAATCATTATGTTATGCAGGCAGCAGTGACTTATCTGAATCTACACTACAAACTCTGATTCTACACCCTGAATCTGCACAATAAAATCTGAACTTACACCCTGAATCTGCACTATAAAATCTGAACTTACACCCTGAATCTACACCCTGAATCTGCACTATAAAATCTGAACCTACACCCTGAATCTACACCCTGAATCTGCACTATAAAATCTGAACTTACACCCTGAATCTTCACTATAAAATCTGAACTTACACCCTGAATCTACACCCTTAATCTGCACTATAAAATCTGAACTTACACCCTGAATCTACACCCTGAATCTGCACTATAAAATCTGAATGTACACCCTGAATCTACACCCTGAATCTGCACTAAAAAATCTGAACCTACAACCTGAATCTGCACTATAAAATCTGAATGTACACCCTGAATCTACAGAACAAAATCTGAACTTACACCCTGAATCTACACCCTGAATCTGCACTATAAAATCTGAACCTACACCCTGAATCTACACCCTGAATCTGCACTATAAAATCTGAACTTACACCCTGAATCTGCATTATAAAATCTGAATGTACACCCTGAATCTACACCCTGAATCTGCACTATAAAATCTGAATGTACACCCTGAATGTACACCCTGAATCTGCACTATAAAATCTGAATGTACACCCTGAATCTACACCCTGAATCTGCACTATAAAATCTGAATGTACACCCTGAATCTTCACCCTGAATCTGCACTATAAAATCTGAATGTACACCCTGAATCTACACCCTGAATTTGCACTATAAAATCTGAACCTACACCCTGAATCTACACCCTGAATCTGCACTATAAAATCTGAATGTACACCCTGAATCTACACCCTGAATCTGCAATATAAAATCTGAATGTACACCCTGAATCTACACCCTGAATCTGCAATATAAAATCTGAACGTACACCCTGAATCTACACCCTGAATCTGCACTATAAAATCTGAACCTACACCCTGAATCTACACCCTGAATCTGCACTATAAAATCTGAACGTACACCCTGAATCTACACCCTGAATCTGCAATATAAAATCTGAACCTAAACCCTGAATCTACAGTACAAAATCTGATTCTACACTATAAAATCTGAATCTACACTATAAAATCTCAATCTACATTATAAAATTTGAATCTACATTATAAAATCTACACTATGAACCTTAGCCTTATATATATATGCTTTAAAAGCTGGGGCTAAAAATGATAGTTGGTTGGACATTAAACAGGCACAACCTCTGGCATGTCTCAAATAGAGTCAAACCAAAGTTAACATTCTTTCCACTGCACCTATTAGGGTTAATTAAAAGAAAGTGTAGATAATTATAAATACAAAGAGTTGGTTTGTACTAATATTCAAAGTTACTAGCTCTAATAGTCATTATAGTGATGTAAATATACTATTGGTGGACCCACAGACAAATATCGAAGTAGAACCACCAGCATACCACAAGTCAGCTGAAAGATCTCCAAAATAAAAATATTGCAATTAATAAGCTTCATTGGATTCATCTGCATTTGTTAATTGGATTTTAAAGGCACATTCATGATTACCATCCCATATAAAGGTCAATGTACCAGCTTGATAGATAAACAAGATGATAAGGCGATCAAGGACACAATGAAGACACATAAATGGACTAACGTCATGTTGTCCCTGGATAATGCTCATATGTGTTTTTCTTTTGCCCTAGTGACTTTTGTAGATTAACAATTTACACCATGTATATGTCAGAAATAAAGTATCTGTTCTGTTCTAATCTGACTATGAATAACAGTTAGAGGTCTTATTATGCTGTGGCCTACTACAGGCAGTTTAATGAGGTAATAATTGACATAAACTTGTGTCATGTGTAGACAGATATGTGACATGAGCCAAGTGTTCTGTTTACCTGCAAAAAAAAGGGAGATTTTTAAGTTTGATATTTAGGTTTATTTTGTTATGGCAATGTTCCTAAACAATGTGTGATTTACATAAATACTTCATTTTTTATCTGTTGAATCTATATATAGTTTCAATTAAGCAGACCTATATGTAGTGCTTTATTTAGTATGATAGCATGTCATGGTCACTTTACACAATACCATACTCATTTTTAGGATGTTAACATGTAACTAGTTATTGTTTGTTTTGTTATTTAAATAAATTGCTGTGACAAGTTATGATCACCATAGCAACATCCACTATTTTAGTGGAGGAAGACCCCAGACAAATGTCTGGATAAAACAGCTATGCACACTGCAGGTCAGCTGGAAGACGTTCACACATTCAGTTTTGCACCGCAATTAGGACTGACAGATCCACACAAAAGAAGCTTAGTAGCCTGAAAAGTAACAAGTGGGTGACTACCACAACGCCATGGGGGCTCCCAAAGAGTTCTATTAATATAATGATAAACTTTGCATAACCATACCTAAACTGTCTTATATGCCAGGCTTGATATGAAGTTATTATAAAGCACAATGACAGATAAACTTTCTATTTCCAGTTTTGAGTTAGAATCTATAACTGTGAATATGGAAAATATTTTTAATAAAAATTACTAGCCCCTTGCTGTTGACAGGTTGTAAAAATGTGGATCCCTAATGCTTTGCAATAATTAATTAGCAAGAAAATATTCAAATTTACAATACAATCCATTAAAGAATTAAAAGAAAGTTAATTTAAAGTGACTATTTCCATTTAATCAAACAAAAGACAACATAGCAATATGTCACACACTGTAACCACTGACCATTTTTGACAGATTGCGCAATCACAACTATCATGCCTCCCTGATTAATTACAACATTAAAATTAGTGATCCTTGGCTAAAATCATTTATAATGTGTAATTGTCATGCATTCTATGTATAAAGCATAACTTTATCTTCAAAAATCAGTGAACCATAGCTGAATTTGCTAATAACTTTGTTATGATGCTCCAGTTTCATGTTTATTTCAAACTTCTGTAAAGTTATATGTAAACATTCAGAACAAAGTATTTAAGCCATACTGTATATATCATAATCCTTCACACTCCACTGTCACTATTTTCACTATATATTCATATCTCACTTGGAAGCTTTACTGAAATCAGCACCTCATACCATTTGATGTCCTCATTTACAATGCCCGCAATACTCTTCCTTTAAGGGGGGCATACCACTAATATTTATCTGTCCTAAGTCACTACTGTGATGTTATAAAAGTCGAAGCTAGCCACCTGTGTAGGACTTAAAGAGATGTTTATCAGAGTGTATGTAAATATAGCCGGTGGTTTAAAGAGGTAGATATCAGGTATTAGATGACTGTAAATGGTTATTGAAAATCTCGAGGGTTTTACTACTGCACACATGGTATAAATAAAAAGTTGGAGTAGATAGTCTCAAGATAGTAACTGCATGAAGGGAAGTAATTGTAGCTTGACAACCTATTTGTATTAAGAGTTATCTCCCTTGAACTTTATTTTCAATAAATAGTAAGAGGAGCTGTTTGTTCGTGCCTAAAATGTAGAGAATGCTCATATGGACTTTGTTTCTTATTCTAAGCATTTAAGATTACAAATAATATGTATTTTGAAAAGGAAAATATTTGACCTAACATACACAAATTATTTACTGTTGCTTTTGGCTGGGTTGTCACTATAAGATTGTGGTTAGCAAACCTATGTAAAAATTGCTTACTTTATTATTGATTTTTCTTTTCTAAAATTATTTAAACAATTTTTAAGTTATATTTAGCTAAAAAATATTTTTTTAAAAATCTATAATGTTTAAACATTTGTAAAAATCAATGTATTGAACAGCATTTGTTACTTGTCTAGTTTAATTGCAGCTGAAAAGAAAATCCTAACTAATTTTGTATAATTTAAGAAAGAAATAACAAATGCACAAAAAAAGCCATTCAGTTACTGAAATTCAAAATGAAAGCAATTTCAAGTTGAAATTTCAGGCTAAATTATGCAATCAGCTAGAGCTGATGAACAAAAAAAAAGAACATGGCATAAGAAAGACCTGTAAAAAAGACATTCTTTCATTATAATTATTATTAAAATAATTTTCATTTTAGTTTTTACAAAATGTTAATATAAAATGTATATATATACATATAAAGTTTGGTTAAGTGATATACATTTCTATTAAAATGAAATATATACATAAACAATATAAGGTTCTTTTAATAGTTAAATGGTAAATTGGGTACACAAGTGCATAGCTCTACCAAGACAAAACATTGTGATGTTAAACTACAAAGAAACATCCATTTTCTGAAACGCCATTTATGGACCTAAATTTTCACACTTATTCTTCAAACATTGAAATGCTGTCACAGCTGTATAAACCTAAGGCAAAATAAAACACATGCAGTCTTGAACAATACAAAGATCATAAAAATGTATCAAAGACAAACAATACATGCCAAGAAACAAAGTAAATGGAAATATTTTTTGAAGCCTTCTTAAGTACATCTTTCTAGTTCACACTTCATGCTTGACATAAAATCAAAGACAGCTCTTTTGATCATCTCATTATGCCTTTCAAGCTAAATGAAGAAACACAAACAGATAGAAAATAATGGGCATCTGCAATTTGTTGCTGCTTTTATGTTGTTTTTGTTTTTCTGTGACTTGTATTCAAAAGTATTGTCTTAACAACCATTTCATGCTTTTCACTAAAAATGCTGGTGAAGACTTGCAAATACCCATCTTTTTTCTTTTCTTTTTTTGAAACAAAAATATCAAAGACAAAAGACAATCCCCATGCATATAGCTGGCATGGCATAGAAACAACACAACATTCATCACCCACCAAATCAGCAGGTTGTAAATCCTCTTCTGGTCCCTTTGATTCCACTTGTAACTCCTCCGTTGGTTCAGCAACAACTTCAGGTTCTTCCACAGCAGGTTCATCCAAAACTGCAACTTGATCAACAGCAGCATCAGATGCCTCAATCTTAGCTTCCTCTGGTTCAGAAACTGGTGCTTCATCAATGATTTCAGGCACATCTGCAGCAGGTTCCACAGCAGCAGCAATACCAGCTTCTTGCTGTTCAACAACAGGCTCTGGAAGTTCAGA
This sequence comes from Sinonovacula constricta, assembly GCA_007844125.1. NCBI lineage: Eukaryota > Metazoa > Mollusca > Bivalvia > Cardiida > Solecurtidae > Sinonovacula > Sinonovacula constricta. Next base: position 14,606,198 of record CM017568.1, read on the forward strand.
CGTGATTGGTTCATCCTTGGGTTGGTCAACTTCTTCCTCAACAAGTGCAGGCTCAGTATCTGTTTTGTGCTCAGTGGTTCCAGGAATTTCTTCTGGCTTCGCAACAGGCTCTGTCTCAACAGCTCCTGGTAGAGTATCATTAGCTGGTTCTGCCACATCTACAGGGGCTTCAACTTCATCTACAGAATCAGCAGTTTCTGAGACAGGTGCCTCAATGGCTTGGTCTGCCTTATCTGTCTCAGCAGCAGTGTCTGGGACAGTTTCTACAGGTGCGACATCAGAAGATTCAATTGGTTCTTCTACTTCTTCAAGGTCCACATTTGTGGGTTCAGCTTCTGTTTCTTTAACTGGCTCTGCCTGTGTAGCATCAGCTCTCTCATCTTTAGACTCAGCATTCATATCTTCATTTTCTGCACTAGGCCCAGCTTGAACATCTGCATCATCAACCTTATCTGCTGCTTCAGGTTCTACATTTTCTTTAACCTCTTCAGCTTCATCAGCATTGTCAAAATGGTCATTTTCTTCAGGCTGAAGATCCACTTCTTCATTGTCATCAATAGCAGAATAATCAGGTGGGCAAATAGCAATCTCTGGTGCCTGCATATCAACATCTGGGCATTCAGTTGTATCAACATCCTTCTCAGCTTCATCAGATGTTTTGCCAGAGGCTTCCTCAGAAGTATCATTGATAGGCTCATTTGAAACCCCCTCCTCAACTATTGCCTGTTCTTGAGCCTGTATTGTCATGTTAATAGTATCATTAGCATATCATAAATACTCATATAAACATAACTTAATAATTCATATAAATAATAAACTGTCACCAACGTCTATATTCATCTTTTAGCCTGTGGAGATTGTATCTAGCAAAAAGACCATTCAAATACAAGTAACGCAAGAGGTTTCTACGGATACTCTTAAAAACAAAGTATGTAAACAACAAACAAAACGTAAAAACTTGCCTCAATGGCAAGAATCTAAACAATTATATCTCTGCGAATAAACAAAAAGATATAACATTATCAATTTCTTAAAGAACAAAAATATAATGTACAATTTCCATAAAAACTGATATGAAACATAAAAAATATATGTTCAAACTAAGTTTACTAAAAAGACTATAAAAGAAACAAAAACAATATCATATACCAACATGTTACATGTATCATTACTACAGTATCAGTACATGGACTTTACATTTTGCAGGATACACTTAACAATCTATATACATATAGCAAACAATACCTTACATACAGCTTTACTCAATGATAATAATTACATCCTATATGCCCATTTAACCATTTTTCAACAATTTTCCTTTACAAAATCTAACAACACAGATCTAACTTGGTTAGAAAAACTTCATGATCTTACCTGAGGTTCTTGCTGTTCAGGCTGTTCTTCCTCCTGCTCAACTTCTTGTTCAACTGGCTCAGATTCTTGTTCAGGCTCTTGTTCCGGAACCTCTGGTTCTTCCTCTACCTCTTCCTGCGCTTGTTCTGTTTCCTCAACTACACATTGGTCCACTTCTTCTTGGTCGTCCAGCACCTCATCAGATTCTGGTTTTACCTTTGCCTCGTCCATCTCAGGAACTATCTGATCCTCTTCTTGCATCATCTGAGGCTCTGCTTCTTCCACATCTTCAACTGGCTCTTCTGCTTTGATATCAATATCCATCTCTTCATTTGTTGCTAATCCATTCTCCACAAGCTGCTCATCGTGACCATTAGTATCAGCCACTTCTTCAACATCTATGAGCCCATTGGAAGCAGGCCTGTTGTCCATCTTTAAGTCTTCAATAAGATCCATAGCAGAGTCACCTTTCACTGCATTCTGAGCATCAAGCTCATAAAGGGGATTGCTTGGTTCGGCAGACATTATGTCAAATGCAGAGTTATTGGAAAGTTCGTAAAGTGGATTTGTGTTTGCCTCAAAGCTTATTTTACCAGGAGCATTCTGTGTCGAAACCTGGTAATGAGAAAATAAATCAGTTTTTAATATCATGAGATGAAAATTACTAACTTAAAAAATTTTAAGAAAAAAAAATGCAGAAAATGTACATTATTTAATATCATTGTGAAATGATCACTTTACTTTCCCAATTAAGGGTAGAAATTAAATAATGTTTGATGAAAGATCTAATCAACAGTTCTTTTTAAATCAATTAAATAATAAAAAAGAAATCATAAATGAACACTCTACATGGACAAGATAGAGAATGGAAGCATAAACAATGAACACAAGCCCAGACAATGAATGTTTTTATAAATAATTAAAAGGAGGTTCACCTTGTATGGGACATACAAGAAACAATGATCAAATTTAATATTACAACATCACAAAGCAATTACAGAACACCACATAGCACGCATTTTGACTGTTAACACAGAGAAGTAACACAAAGGAATAGACAAAATGAACAGCACAAGACATATAAGTATAATATGGTGATTAAATTTGGTCAAAAAGAAAACAATATAACAACACACACTGACATTAGAAGAAACAAGATAATTACAGGACATACAAAAGAAACTAAAACAAATCATTTCTTAGGCAACACTGCAAATTGGAACATACAGCAGGACATATGCATTAGTTGAAAAATGAAGATATTTGTTGGGCATTACGTTTTGTTTACTCTTACCAAACAGAATTTTGCAAGTCAACCTTACAACTTCAAAATGTAATCAAAATACTAAGGTGACATTTCACTTTAGATTTTAAATGAATACATTTGAAAGTCACTCATCAAGAAAGATGTAAATATATACACTGTAGTTGCATATTTACCAGATATGGCAGTGATTCTTTGTAAGAAAGATTACAAAAATGACACCAATTTAAAAAAAAATGAACATAGTTTTGGGGGAAGGAAGTATGACTTTTAACCAGAAAATAACTTGAAAAAGAAACCAGACATCAGGAATTTTGACCACGCTATAACAAGAAACACTGCGTACAGAGACTTGCAAACTGCCGGGCTGGCACAAATTTGATAAATGTAAAACATTGATCAGAAAAAGCATTACAAATTCTTGCATCCTTTATCCAAGCAATATAACACAATATTCTGATAGTTCATCGGCAATCGCTTCAATAGCCAGACAACAAGCCTTGTTCTCTGAGGAATCAATAAGTTGCACAACTTTTGATGAAAAATATCATAAATATGGCAAAAGCAGCATGAGAACTGGAAATATCCAGAAACTCAAGGACAGACGTCTGTATATACTCGTTTTCTTGTGTTTAAATAACTGTACAGCTGTAGAGGGGGTTTTAGACTAAAGGCACATCATGGTGTTTGTTTATTTGTCGTAGATGTCTAACCTCACTTTTGACTTTCTATAAATGCTGATGCAAGAGCAGCTCAAATGAATACCAATATTCCTGAATAAAGCCGGACAAATTAGAAACATAGATCTGGCCCATTTTACTGTAAAATTCTCACACTGCTAGATACATGTATATTTATTTGAACATGTGACAATGGTTATAACTTACACAGCTGATGACTATATATTAAAATGTTTAATTTGCCTGAAGTACAGTAAATATTATGGAAGTTGTGGTTCTGATAAGGGAATGGTGTAGAGGGTGGATACACGTTTTTCATAGAGGGTATTGGTGGGGATTATGTTAATCCCCATGCTCAAATCTAACAAACAAGAACCAAGTTTACTGACACAACCCCAGAACAATGCTTAAAACCTTAACTCCAACTCAGACATACAAACAGACAATCAGGTGATGAATGTGTGTGCTTTCTGTTACAAATGGGGGGTATAAAAAATATCAACTTATACAATATGATAAATGAACTATGGTTGATAGCACAAGAAGCAATAAGGATTTATTCTGAATCCTCACTGGAATGTTTGAACCAGTTCAACAAAAATGTCTGACTAGATACTCATAATTAATTTCCATAGAAAGATAAGTTAAAAACATTGCGGGGAAAGGATAACCCCAGATCTGCTGGAGAAATTGTAACCAATATCATTAAAACAATATTCGATACAGAGTGGATAATACACCATAATAATTGAGCCCTGGATTCAGTTATTATTCCCAATCTGCCTTGGACAAATTAGAAGTCATTCATCACAGCCTACAGCAATGTTTCTTTGTCAGCATTTTCCAGGGAGCAATAGTGTATTCTTTAATCAAATAGGTTTATTGTCAATGGTTCTTCCCTTTGTAACAATTTTATGATTGGTTGACGGATTGTAGTAAGCCACTATTTATGTGTGTAGCATTCATTGTATGCCTACTGTTCTATTTTGGGTTTGGTTTATTTCAATAAATTGTCTTACTAACAATATTTAGCTTACCTTTCCCATTATGCAAAACATAATTTTTTTTTCGATATAAAGTAATTCTCACATGCAAAATTGGCATACATAATGTAGTGCTGTTTTGTTTATTTTCTTCCTTTTATGTCACAGTACATACCAGCAACACAATTATTATCCAAATAACAACAACTAACTATCATTAGTGTGAGAAGATCAAACGCAGGACCCTCATTGCCACAAATGTCACAAAGACCTTCCAAAATGAAAGTTCTTGATGCAACCGGGACTTGAACCCATACAGTGATGGGCCCACTTACAAGACAGAGACTCTACCAACTTAACCAGAGACTGGTTACTGAATGTCTAGCTTGTTTATTTATGAAATGGAATGGTAGTTCAATAGTATATGATATGTAGTTTACTTGTAAACCTATTTATTGAAAGTCAATTAGGCAAAAAGTTCTTTCAACAAGTATTGATCCTGCTCTAATGCCCACTCCCAGGGTAGAACCAGTATCCAGTATATGGAGCAATGTGCAGTAAATATAGTCTTGTTCAAGGACTAACATCATGTGGTCAGTTTCAGGGTTCTAACCCTGGACTGTCTGACCTGGAGTCCAATGTCTTAACCACTAGACTAACGATATGCCCACAAAAGGTCAATTTGCTCTAGATGCTGAGTATATAATTGATACAATTAAGACACTTATACTCTGTACTTGCTCTTCATACTAAGTACATGCTTCTTGACTCTTGGCCCACTAAATAAGATTTTATCAGTCTTTGGCAAATAGTGTGGCTCCAAGGGATGTCCTTATAAAGAATATAAGTTATTTTTTCTTACTTAAACTGTGAAATTTCCTAAAATTTTGAAAAATAATAAGAATTTTTTTTTAGATTGAATTGTTTTATAAATGAAACTTAATACATTTTCTTAAAGCTAAAAAGTAAAATAAGGTTTAATCAACATTTTTTTTTTATTTTAAAGCTAAAAAGTAAAATTAGACTTAAGGAAATGTCTTAATTTAAGTAAGGACAAATAACTATGATTCTTTACAAATATGACCTCAGATCAGCTTGCTTTTGGGATCGAGACTAATATTCCTACTGTTGCTGTTTTTTTAATTTCCAGCCACATAGATTGTAACTTTTGCAATAAATAGAAGTCAAATAACCAAGAGTTATGTTTACTGGGCTTATCTTCAGTTATCTGGAGACGGTGTCTGCATGAAACAGATATAATGTTGCTCTCACTGTGTATAGCATGCCCTGAACACCTAACATGATACCACACCCAGTCACATTTTCCTGGCACTGGGCCAACCAGTTGTGGAACTAACCTTTTATTTGCTTGACCGTTGGCAAGGAAGCTATACCACTACCATTTTTAATGACCTTGGTATGTCGCGGCCAGGGATTGAACCATGGCCTCTTGAACCTGGAGCCGGCACTCTACCGATTGTGCTACTAGGTCAAGTAACCAAGAATTAAACAAGGTTACTAACAACTGTAGCAGCCTTAAGTGTTTATTTGTTTACAAGTACAAGTTTTTTTTCTCTGGACACTTTCCTGTAAGGCAACAACTTCGTTTACATGACAAGAATACTAGGTCAAGTGGCCACTTGTTGTTTTCATGGCTGAAGTTACTTCTTTCACAGTAGACAGCCATAATACTCATAAAAGGTTTACTGAATTATGCTCCGCTAATTTATAATTGGTGACGCACTGGAGCACGATGCATATATAGGGAATGCTCACTGAAATTTGCACATGGGGAAAGTCTCTTTTGCAGATTTTCCTAACTCTGATAAAAAACAGGTCCTAATTTGGTATATGGAGTTTTATTTCCTTTTTTTATTGATTTATTTAATATATTAATTTATTTATATATTTACATGCCAGACACCACCTCTGATTAAAGTTAAAAATGTATGTCACAATTTCTTTTAACTATGTTTTAACCATTGGTGTGGCCTTCAATGCTTTGCACCAACACTTGTCTTGTGTTAACACTGGGACTTTTTACAATACAAACAGGCAAATTTTCTCAATGCCTAACTCTACATCCTATAAAGTTAGTAAGATAACAAATGGATTTTAAGATAAATAATGTTAACATTAAGCTAAGATAATCTTTTTTTACTGACATGATGATTTACAAACATCCACCTAATGTCCAGCTGCTACAGATTTTATTTGGGGTAAGACATCAAAAACATTTCCGTATATTTAATATTATTTTTAGAAACTTCTCATTTTAACAAACCAAGTTAAATACACATGAGAACAAAAAAGTTTTTTTCTTTTTCTTAAGCCAAATATCACTATCACATGCTAATTTAATAGAGTGAAATATGTTAAAAAAATGTATACTATCTGTATGGCTGCATGTATGACTGCAAAACAACAGTGCTTCTTTTCTAAAGTTATAAAAATAAATTATTTTCTAAAGTTAACATGTCTACTAACTTTAAGAAACTGCAAAACCAGAGGGATTCTTTTGCTGTTTTGTTCTGATTTTCTATAACATTGCACCAACATCACTATGGCTTATAATGGCGATGTCCAGCTAAATATTGGTGAAAGAAAAACCTCAGTCTTGGTAGAACCACCTGTCAATTAATGTTGACTGGAAATCCTCCCCACATGAAAATTCTCATACAGACTGGGACTTGAACCTACACCATGAGGGGCGGCAGGCTTACAAGTTGACAACTAACCCCTCAGCCATGACATCTAACCCCTCAGCCCTGACAACTAACCCCTCAGCCCTGACAACTAACACCTCAGCCCTGACAACTAACCCCTCAGCCATGACATCTAACCCCTCAGCCATGACAACTAACCCCTCAGCCATAACATCTAACCCCTCAGCCATGACAACTAACCCCTCAGCCATGACATCTAACCCCTCAGCCATGATATCTAATCCCTCAGCCCTGACAACTAACCCCTCAGCCCTGACAACTAACACCTCAGCCCTGACAACTAACACCGCAGCCATGACATCTAATCCCTCAGCCTTGACAACTAACACCTCAGCCATGGCATCTAACCCCTCAGCCATGACATCTAACCCCTCAGCCATGAGCTAACCCCTCATGACTCTAACCCCTCAGCCCTGACAACTAACCCCTCAGCCATGACAACTAACACCTCAGCCATGACAACTAACACCTCAGCCATGACAACTAACACCTCAGCCATGACAACTAACCCCTCAGCCATGACAACTAACCCCTCAGCCATGACATCTAACCCCTCAGCCATGACAACTAACCCCTCAGCCATGACATCTAACCCCTCAGCCATGACAACTAACCCCTCAGCCATGGACGCAATTTTGAAAGTACTCATTTCTTTTCAACAGTCAAATAACATAATAATAAATATTCCCACTAACTTCATGGGACACCAGTAATACAGTAATAAAGTATGCCATCATAACCCAGATACATTCTCTAATTAAGTGATGTCATGACTGGTAATTAGTTATGAAATCATATTAGGTGAATTAATGGCTGGAGTCAACAGATGTCAGACAGAAAGTGAATAATGACACATTCCTAGGGGCTGCGAGTGTGAAAATACAACTGACATTTGTTGATGCTATAGTGTGTGTTGCTTTAATATGCTACCATAAGCTTATTTAACTTTTTAATTTTTTATTAAAGTAACTTAAATGCCAAAATGAATTTTAGGGTTAATTGTCTTTATGAAATTAATTACCTTTGATAGTGAACCAGATTTTCCATGTTTGAAGTCAATATCTTCGACTGTTTTTAGAAAGTGACCTTTAATAAAATTAAAATTAATAAAAATAAAAGTAATAAAATTAATTAAAATTAATCAATGTCCAGCAAGCTCCACTTTTTCTTTTATACAGAGGATGCAAAAGTGTTTTTTCATATTGTTTTAAAACAACAGCATTAAGTGTTCAAACAATTAAATGCCTAATTTTTATGTTTCTGAGATTTTCTCATTTAAATAACCTTTTATGAGTATGTTTGTTTTTATGCTGTTACTTATGAAATCAAAGGAAGGTTTACTTTTTAAAATGATATATTCTTTTAACCTCTTTCTTTATATCTTTCACTTGAGATCTGGGTCAGAGCAAGAACTTCCATGTAGGAGGGAGGTCTTCCTGCTGACCTGCAATATGCCAGTGGTTCTACCTTGACATTTGTTTAGGTTCTTTCTCTGTCAATATTAGCTGGACATTGCTACAATGGCCATATTTTTGTCACCATGATGAAATGGCCCTTATAAGAAACAAAAAAACATGTAACCAGTCTATAGATAGTTTCCTGTGATGTCATCAACACTGATAAGACAGTTTACGGCCGCCATCTTTGTGGGCAGAAGCTAATGCAGGCCGAAATCAGGAAATATGTGCTGTATTAAACTCACCACTGTGTTTTTATTTTTCAATTTATTTTACTGAATTTTTTATCAAATTTAACAGCTTGTATAAAGTATTTTTAATATCAAAACTATATTTTGATAGTTTAAAAGGTTTAAGAAATACTACCAAAAATGATACACTGTTCATTTTTTTTTTAAGTATGAGCCAATAGTTTTATTTATTTCTGTGTATTAATTGTGTGTGCATTTATCAATTGTTAAAATATTGTATTCTAAAACCATGAATTTCAGGAGCTTTCCAATGGTGTATAGCTTTTAATTTTCGGACCACAAGTGAAGAAATTAAAGGAAAATAAAATTTAACCCTCTATATAATTTATATGAAAATCCCTTGAAGTTACCATCAAAGATGGCTGCCAAGATAAGGGTTTTTCACTGATGTGGAAACTATCTATACAGCAAGCACTCTCAGTGGGAATGTAACCCTGCACCAAAATATAAGGATAAATCTCCACAGATGCAGTTATCATGGTATCCTTCAGTACCCTCACCTCCTGACTGCACACACATTCATTCCCATCATTCTATTCTTAGATATATTCCATTTGAGTTATCTCCCTGTTAACTACTGGCCAACGACATGTAAGCACGGCTTGATCAAGCTTAAAAAGAGAAAGAGCTAGGATGTTAAGACATCCAATGCATCTAAGACAGCATGCACTTAAAACAAGAAGATGACTACCCTCTTACGCTGCCAATTCATTACATATATATGAGAGAGTAACAAACCCCTACTATGACTGAAACGAGACTTTCTACTAATTTGCTTATTTCCTTATTGTCTGCTTCATCAGTACCTACAAGCTGCATTGTTAACATTGGCATACTTGGTTTCTTTTGTAAGAAATGACTTCACCAAACAGCTGCGAATTCTATTAATGCCTGCAACCTTTTTAGTAATTGCAAGCTACATTTGTTGCAAGCTACAATGTTAAAGCAGAATACTAAATACTTTTCTCAGTACAGAAAAAGGTCTCACTGAACAGCTGTGATTTCCTGTTATTGTCTGCTACAGTATCGTTCCCCATAAAAAAATTAATTCCATAAGAGGCACCACTCTCCTGAGCTGTACCAACAAATAATGCCAACCAAACTTGGTGCTTTCCAATCGGGATTTACAGTAATTTGCTTCTTAATGTTGTCCAGTATATCTTTTTATATAAATGCATGAAGATGGGAGCAAATCATTTACAATTAGTCTGGGTATTTCACAAATGAAGTAGGCTAAGAGTTATCTCCCTTTAACAAAGAGATGTATAGAAGTACCATCAAAGGTTATGTCTATCAACAAAATAAACTGATAGAGAATCAGTGGTACAGATCCTGATCAAATAGCTCCCAGTGGAAGCCGACTAATCTAGACCTTCACTATTTGTCTAGACATTATCAATTCCAAATAAGCAGGATATAAGAGTTGGGTAATCTCCCTTTATCAGTCAACTGCCGGGGACTACATTAGTGCAAACCTGGGTTGTTTCTATCAACACCATCAAGATAATCTTCATCATCATGTGTTTAGGTTAAGAGAGAGACATGTAAACAAGCTACAGCTTGTTGGACGCTTACTTAGACTAAGCACTGCAAACAGTTAAAACCATACTTGCTAAGTATTACAAGCTGAGCAACAAAAAATGTTGTCTTCTTTTAAGTTTTAAAAATTTAATTAGACATGCTTGAAAAGTGAAAAAAAATTTATTGCCGCACACAAAAGCAAGTGTTTTTTTTTTGTTGAAAGTGAAGGGCTACATATTTCAAACCAGTATAATACATGGGTGCAAATATAATTTTGATGGTGTAAAAAATGCAACTTTAAGATTAGAACAAACTTGCAGGCCTTATACTTCATTTTAGGAATTTTATGATTAAAAGAATGTTCTTAACATTACACAATAATAACAATAAAATACAGATGATGCTTTTTAAAATAAATTATGTTTTTCCTCAGAATTTAATAGTGTATAGTATGTTTATTAACACATCAACATCAGACAAAAGAAAAAAACTCACCAAGAGAAATAATCACTTCAGTACCTTCTTATTCACTCAAGGGAAACAATTAATAAACATTCCCTTATTTGACTACAAAGCAGCATTGCTTATGATTTGACAATGGTACATTGCATTCATTTTTTAAATTTTTTTCTGGCAACAACAAAGAAACACAAGATGAAACCTTAATAACACAAACATACTACAGCAACAGGAAAAAGAAATTGACCTATTAAGGGAGATAATTAAGGTGATACTATCTGATTCTATCAAGGTAGACAATCTTTAGGTTATGTGATGATATGATAAGTAGCATCAGGTTCATTTACTCATTTCCTATAACCACAAGAAATCATGAGATAATACCTTGACAAGTCAGCAGCAGACAAAAGAATGACTCATAAAGGGAGATAATAAAGGATTCACTCAAGGGGGGTAAATATGCCACAAGCTAACCACAATGATGGGATAGGCAGCCAAGATTGAAGATAAATGGCAGATGATTCGTCACTGCAGAGATAACAGTACACATTCCAGTCTACAACTATCTCTGCATCCTGGAAAAAAGCAGAGACAAAGGAAGAACCTTATGTTTCTGAAATTATCTATTCTTATATTTATTACAGAAAGAAATCTTCACTTAACTTGCTTTATTAAAGTGCAAGACAAACGATCAAATTCTGCAAGCAGGAATTAATTTCACTGACAAAGACCATTTCAGTTTCATGCTTGTTATGATCAGAATGGAGTGATGTTAATTGAGTTTCTTTGTTTGTTGGATTTCAACTTTTATATCCTACAATAAAATCTACCAATTAACAAGAAACAGCTTTTGACATACAAATTAGAGCATGTTACCCATTATCAAATGAAGTTGAAATTTATAAACTGGTTTTTCTAATGGTAGGATGCTGAAGACAGGGTTTTGCAGGATCTTTTCGGGTATCAATGAATAATGATGGTTGCAGGAGAGATATAAAACCAGTCCAAACTGTCAGATACAATCTTTAATAAATGCAGCATGGTAAGGACTAACAATCCACTGTCGGTACATCAAGAACAAAGGTTATCAAGCCATCAACAAATAATGAAGTGTATCCCTTATATCTATGGCTAACAGATACATAAGTGTTTACACTGTGCACTGACCACAGTGTTCAATTTTGACATCTTAAAGATAGTAAGTAGTAATAAGTCCCACCAGCCACCCATCCTGCCAAATATGGTAGACCTTCAGACCGGGAGCTGGCTGATCTGGATCTACACTATTTGCCTATGCCTGATCAGTTTGGGCTTAGCAGGTGAAAAGATAATGATGTGCGCAATCATAATACATTCTAGAATGTGCCTCTATTTGTTGTTATAGCCACTGTCTAGTTCTCAGTCAAGAGAATGGCAGATGTGTAAATAATCATTTTATAAATGTACCAACAGGATACATAATGCATCTAGTCCTGGGTCAAGAGTTTCAAAAGATGTGAAGCCACGTTCCTTTGACAGATATGGTAACTAGCTGTGCATATTCATCACATATTGGATGGTTTTATTGCATTGCATATCTACAGGTTGTTAATAAACATGGAAACTTTTAAGCTTCAGCTTCTCTTAATATTTCAAGGGGTGCCCATGGTGCAGTGGTAGAGTAGCTGACATGTAACACCTCTGACTGCTTAGCCTGTCAATGCATGGGTTTGAGTCCCGTTCAGGCCAAAGGACTTACTGTGGGAAGGTCCACCAGCTGACCTGTGGTGTGCAGGTGGTTCTACCCAGACATTTGTCTGGGGTCTTCCTCCACCAAAACGCTATAATGATTATAACTGGTCGCTTCAATGGACTTCAAGATTTTGCCTTGACCAAAACATGAAAACATTGACTGAAACTCGAAAACATGTAATGAAATGAATAGTTACATATCAAGGATTCTAGCCATTTGGTGGTGCCAACAAAGGGAAAAACCTTTCCAACTACACAATGGAAGCACATATTTGTATATAATACATAAAACAAGCTCAGTGTGCTGACCCTTGTCAAACTTGATTGTCATGCTTCTTTTGTTTGTTGGGTTTATCATCCCATTAAAAGTATTTCAGTTAATTGGAGACCTTGTCCACAGGAAGAAGATAATAGGCTGCCTTCACTGTGTATAGCATGCCATGCAAGCCTGGCATGATATCACACCCAGTCACATTATCCATAGACAGGGTCAACCAGCTGTGGAAACAATCCTTATATTTGCTTGAGTGTTAGCAAGGGAGCTTTACCACTACAATTTCAACGACTTTGGTATGTCTTGGCCCTGGATCGAACCAGGGGCCTACTATACTTTGAGCATGCACTCTACCGATTGTGCTGCCCTGTCTGGTCCGTCATATCTGATTTGTCTAGTTGTCAAGACAATGGACTCTTTGACGACTTATGTATGTCACTACCCAGGTTCAAAACCATGTCCCCAAACCATGGAGCTCATGCTCTATGGATTGCACTACCAGTTGTTTGAACATCAAACAGAAAATGAATAAGATGCCAACAAGGAAACAATTCATTAATATGTTTTAATTATTTACAATTCCAAGGAAATTTGAATCTTGCATATGAATATTTTTAGCATTTTAATTCAAACTTACATCTGCTCTAAACATGCATGATATTGTGTAACAGCTAAAATCTAATTGAATTTTAATTTGGGCATGTGTGATCATGCATAAAATAAACATTTATGAAATATGTTGGGGAACTATTTATGTTACACATTTATGTTACACCTTTATAGGCTATGGTTATTCAATTGGAAACAGGTGGGCAGGACTGCCAAAATGAATGTTCAGAATAAAACTTCAAAGCTTAAAATGACATGGTCACAGCTTGCCAAAATTTTCATTTATTTTAATGTTTTAAACAGTAAAAACTTTGTGAAAGTACAATGAATTATATATTTGGATACCGGGTATACATGTATAGAGGATATTTGTTTATGATGGTGTAAGATCACATTTTATTTCTCCGAGTGAGTCTAGAAAATATTTTATGAGTAGCAAAGAATAAAGAAAATGTTATTTTACAACGAAATCAACAAATTTTCTGTTTCTTTCATGCTTATTTTAGGTAATTGTTATTTTTTAATTAACGACTTCGAACAAATACATTTCCCACTTATAGCCACTCTTCATTTTTATGTTCTCCCTAGGTACCTGAACAGAATAATTTCTGTAACATTTTTAATACAAATACTAGCTATTTTGTGTGGAGGAAGACAAAAGTAGATCTGTCAATTCGATTCATGTCAGTATCTTCCTCCGTGAATAAAAGGTTTTATCCCGACTTGTGTTCGAACCTATGCCAGAGGGGCAGAGGGATTATTAGTCTGAAGACAAGGCCAGTATTCACTAACTATTCTTAAGTTAGAATTGCTCATTATCTTCATTATGTATTTAGCTACATGTATGTAATTTTGCATGACACTTTAATTTAGCTTATTTTTATTGGTATGAAAATTGTTAATTTGGATGTATGAAAAAAATATTGGAGGGACCCCGTTTCCCAAATTTAAAAAAAAATAACTGTTAATTTGTTACCTGAAAAGATTGCACAAAATGCTCTTTATTGATGTTCTTACAATTTAGATAGTGTTCAAAATTGGCATTATTTAGGCTAAAGCATGAGGGTATACAGAAATTATTCCCAATTTCCCCCAAACAGGGGCAAGGTTTTGTTTGTATATTTGATATTGGCAAAATGTTGGATACCATCTTTAACAAATGAAGCATGCTTTATGGTTTAAGTAAAACACCTGGGTGTGAACAAATAAGTGGCATTAATGGGAATACATGATTGCTCATAACCTACCTAGCATGGCTTGTTCGTTGTTGTTTTTTTCTTGTGTTTGGGAGGGGGGGAGGGGGGTAGGGGGGGGGGGGGTAGGGGGGGTTGTAAAATTGAACAGACACAATTATGGTGATATTGGCAATGTCCAACTAATTATTGGTGGAGGAATACCCAAGATCAATGTCTGGGTGGAACCAAAGGCATACTGCAGGTTAGTTGGACAACCTCCCCACATGAAAGTTTTCGCCCGATCAGGACTCGAATCAACACAGTGATGGGTTGAGGAGTTACACAATTGTGACTCGAACCACTCAGCCATGAGCTCCATGTTAAGGTTTAAGTAAAAGACCTAGGTGATGAGCAAACAACTGGCACTAAATGATTATTCACAGCCCACTTATCAATGTCTGATCAAGTGCAGGAGTAAATACTGCAGATCCTGATCAGACAGATCCCAATGATAAGAATCAGCGCTATTTGCTGCTGAGCTCTTGTCTTGTTACCTTTCAGTTTCTATGTACAAATATCTAAGATTGTGTTTCGCTTTGTAATAAATGTAGCATGATAAGGGCTTCAACAAACATGATGTCTGTTTCTCTCATCATTGTAATAAGACAGTAATTAGACAGTGATTGACAGGTAAATGGAAACTTTACACATCTATACTACTTCGGGTTAAAAGGTGTTGGATAGTGTCAGATATGGTTGAAAATACAGATAAAATAGAATACCAGGTACTCTACAACAACATGTTATGAATCACTAGGCCAGTTCAGTAAATGATGTAGCTAATCAGTAGTTTAATACAAGAAGCTCTACATAACTTCAATGTTTGTTTATTGGGTTTATTATCCCACCAACAGTATTTCAGTTTTAGGAGAGGGTGTCCACTTGAAGCAGATAAAGTGCTGCCTTCACTGTGTATAGCATGCCGTGAACACCTGGCTTGATAAAACACCCAGTCACATTATCCTAACACAGGGCCAACCATTCATGGAACTACCCTTATACTTGCTTAAGTGTAAGCAAGGGTGCAATACCACTACCATTTTTAAAGACTTTGGTATGTCGCAGCTCAGGATCGAACACTTGGCCTCTCGTACCAGGTCCGGTGCATCAATGTTTGTTATCTTTTTAGGGTTAGATAAGATATAATCTTGCCATTTTTTACAGTGAGATATTGGATATTATCAAACTGTGAACATGTTAAGTTGTTTTTGTTCAGCCTGTCCTTTCAGGCTTAATTATAACCATTCTATAGACCAGTACACTTTTGCAACAATTTCCACATCATTGTGTATTTGCTGCAATCGAGTCAAAAAATGGAAAAAACACTCCACAGGTCAGTTATAAAAAATCCCATATGAAACGTCTCACCCATACTGAGACCTAAACCAAAGTTGTGATATGTGCAGAAGTTACTGTATGTCTGTGCTTAGACTCACACCTAGGTGAGGAGAGGTACATAAGTTACTGCATGTCTGTGCTAAGACTCACATTTAGGTGAGGAGAGGTACAGAAGTTACTGTATGTCTGTGCTTAGACTCACACCCAGGTGGTGAGAGGTACAGAAGTTACTGTATGTCTGTGCTTAGACTCACACCTAGGTGAGGGGAGGTACAGAAGTTACTGTATGTCTGTGCTTAGACTCAATCCCAGGTGAGGAGAGGTACAGAAGTTACTGTAAGTCTGTGGTTAGACTCAAACCCAGGTGAGGAGAGGTATAGAAGTTACTGTATGTCTGTGGTTAGACTCACACCAGGTGGTGAGAGGTACAGAAGTTACTGTATGTCAGTGGTTAGACTCACACCTAGGTGGTGAGAGGTACAGAAGTTACTGTATGTCAGTGCTTAGACTGACACCCAGGTGGTGAGAGGTACAGAAGTTACTGTATATCTGTGCTTAGACTCACACCCAGGTGGTGAGAGGCACAGAAGTTACTGTATGTCTGTGCTTAGACTCACACCCAGGTGGTGAGAGGTACAGAAGTTACTGTATGTCTGTGCTAACACTCAAACCCAGGTGGTGAGAGGTACAGAAGTTACTGTATGTCTGTGCTAAGACTAATACACCCAGGTGGTGAGAGGTACAGAAGTTACTGTATGTCTGTGCTTAGATTCACACCCAGGTGGTGAGAGGTACAGAAGTTACTGTATGTCAGTGCTTAGACTGACACCCAGGTGGTGAGAGGTACAGAAGTTACTGTATATCTGTGCTTAGACTCACACCCAGGTGGTGAGAGGCACAGAAGTTACTGTATGTCTGTGCTTAGACTCACACCCAGGTGGTGAGAGGTACAGAAGTTACTGTATGTCTGTGCTAACACTCAAACCCAGGTGGTGAGAGGTACAGAAGTTACTGTATGTCTGTGCTAAGACTAATACACCCAGGTGGTGAGAGGTACAGAAGTTACTGTATGTCTGTGCTAAGACTTACACCCAGGTGGTGAGAGGTACAGAAGTTACTGTATGTCTGTGCTTAGACTCACACCCAGTTGGTGAGAGGTACAGAAGTTACTGTATGTCTGTGCTTAGACTCACACCCAGGTGAGGAGAGGTACAGAAGTTACTGTATGTCTGTGCTTAGACTCACACCCAGGTGAGGAGAGGTACAGAAGTTACTGTATGCTAAGAATCAAACCCAGTTGGTGAGAGGTAAGTACTGTATGTCTGTGCTTAGACTCACACCCTGGTGAGGAGAGGTACAGAAGTTACTGTATGTCTGTGCTAAGACTTACACCCAGGTGGTGAGAGGTACAGAAGTTACTGTATGTCTGTACTTAGACTCACACCCAGGTGGTGAGAGGTACAGAAGTTACTGTATTTCTGTGGTTAGACTCAGCACCTAGGTGAGGAGAAGTACAGAAGTTACTGTATGTCTGTACTTAGACTCAAACCCAGTTGGTGAGATTTACAGAAGTAACTGTATGTCTGTGCTAAGACTCACGCCTAGGTGAGGAGAGGTACAGAAGTTACTGTATGTCTGTGCTTAGACTCACACCCAGGTGAGGAGAGGTACAGAAGTTACTGTATGTCTGTGCTAAGACTCACACCCAGGTGAGGAGAGGTACAGAAGTTACTGTATGTCTATGCTTATAGACTCACACCTAGGTTAGGAGAGGTACAGAAGTTACTGTATGTCTGTGCTTAGACTCAAACCCAGTTGGTGAGAGGTACAGAAGTTACTGTATGTCTGTGCTTAGACTCACACCCAGGTGAGGAGAGGTACAGAAGTTACTGTATGTCTGTGCTTAGACTCACACCCAGGTGAGGAGAGGTACAGAAGTTACTGTATGTCTGTGCTTAGACTCACACCCTGGTGAGGAGAGGTATAGAAGTTACTGTATGTCTATGCTAAGACTCAAACCCAGTTGGTGAGAGGTACAGAAGTTACTGTATGTCTGTGCTTAGACTCACACTTAGGTGAGGAGAAGTACAGAAGTTACTGTATGTCTGTGCTAAGACTTACACCCAGGTGGTGAGAGGTACAGAAGTTACTGTATGTCTGTACTTAGACTCACACCCAGGTGGTGAGAGGTACAGAAGTTACTGTATGTCTGTGGTTAGACTCACACCTAGGTGAGGAGAAGTACAGAAGTTACTGTATGTCTGTACTTAGACTCAAACCCAGTTGGTGAGATTTACAGAAGTAACTGTATGTCTGTGCTAAGACTCACGCCTAGGTGAGGAGAGGTACAGAAGTTACTGTATGTCTGTGCTTAGACTCACACCCAGGTGAGGAGAGGTACAGAAGTTACTGTATGTCTGTGCTAAGACTCACACCCAGGTGAGGAGAGGTACAGAAGTTACTGTATGTCTATGCTTAGACTCACACCTAGGTTAGGAGAGGTACAGAAGTTACTGTATGTCTGTGCTTAGACTCACACCCAGGTGGTGAGAGGTACAGAAGTTACTGTATGTCTGTGCTTAGACTCAAACCCAGTTGGATAGAGACTTATGAGATCCACAAATTGCTGAAATCTCAGTTCAGAGCCCTATACATGAAAGTTTGTTACGTTTATCACCTCAACGAAGATCATTCAGTTACCCCTCTGAAGACAGTGACTAAACCCAAATGAAGCAGACACAGTGCTGCCTTTACAGTGTCTAGTATGCTGTGAACCATGGCACAATACCACACCCAATCAGGCGATCCTGATACCAGTCCAGCCACTGTTTGACATGATACTACACCCAGTCATTTAATCCTGACACAAGGCCAACCAGACATGGAACTACCCTTTTATTTGCTTGAGTGTTAGCAAGGTACAACTACCATTTGTACCGACTTTAATTTGATGGGTCCTGAGTTTAAATCTGGGAATGTATATTTTGAGTGGGCACTGTACCAAATGCACTTTTGGGCTTCTGGTTTGTTTCGCTTTGAAACTGTAATAAGAATTCATTTCATTTAACTCTTTTGATGTACAGATCTTGGCTAACAATAGTTCATTATAATGCCAAGTACTATTCCCTGTACATGCTTGGTTTCATTGGTCATTATCAGTGAAGTTGATAATGATGTGTGAATTGGGTGTCTATTGTCAGCAGAACAATTTATGGCCGAGGGATAAGCTACAATTTTAATTGTCAGAAACTTTACAATGTTCAGAAAAGTGCTAACATAGAACAGCTGCTAAGTATTTGTTAATTTTTTTTTTTTTTCACTCTTACTTTAACAAACTTATACAAGAGGTGTCAAAAGATAGCAGGTTCCATTTTTCTTATTTCTAGATAATATAATGATAATTTAAAGTCAAAAAAGGGAACAAAACTATGACAAAATTAGTTTTAGGGTGGCATGCCACTTAAAACGGGTTCCCCTTTTAATAAGTAAAAGAGTATTCTGAGATTAATTAAATATATTTAACATTTTTTGTGAAACAAACCATAACTGAAAGATTCATGATTGCTTACACCGACTCTACAGAGACGGTCAAGCATTACAATAGCTACTTTTTGCTTTGAAATAAAATAATAAAAATAATTTTAAAAAAATGGAAATAAAAAGATTTCAAGAAAAAATAAAATTAAAAATCACAGAGCAAAAGATGCTCTGCCTCTGTTTGAAATTATTCACATTCACCAAACAAAGTCATATCTCTTGCAGCACCAAAGCACTGGCAAGTTCAACACACGTCAGTTTTATAATCTTAGACAAATCTTGGACATAGAAACAAACCAAAATGTCATATTTGTTTATCATTTCAGCACCACAAAGGCAGAACAGTGTCAGTCTTTTTCCACTTATAAACCGACACACTTCAACTTCTTAGTTAAAGGCAAGTTCTGGGCAAAGGAGAAAACTGTCATAACTCTTCTTCTGCTGCTGCAAACCCAGAGGCAGTAGAAGTCAAACTGTCCTCATAAAGCAACACATTGCCCTTCCAAAAGTACAGAAAATTTCAAGCATAGCAGCAAACCAAATGCCATAAATTTTATTTCTGCAGCAGTAATACATGGGAATATTTTCCTCATTTTTTCTTTCCAGTTTTGGAAGTACAACCTAGTGTTAGCAGCATACAGTGAAGTTCCTGATCAGCCAGCTCACCATTGGGGCTGGGGGTGAGGGCCTGTAAGAAGCCGAAGAATCAACATACTTTGCTATGCTGGGCATAGAAAGGCATAGAAACAAACCTTGAGGCCATAACTCTTTACTCTCGTTGCACCAACACTGAGACACAGGTCAAGTTCTCTTAAATTATCCTCATAAACCAACACATTATGCTGTTCAGAGCTCATTAAGAAGACTTTCCATTTTCATAAGCAGCTGTTGCAGCTTCAGGGGAACTAGTTGAGACCAAAACTAACTTATGACTCATCATTTTCCCCCTCACACACACACACACACACACACACACACACACAAACCATCCCTTCTTTCCCTTTATGCAGAAAACAGGCACCCAAAGCAACCCCTCCAGTGAATAATCAACAAAAACTTAATTATCATAATCATCTCATCATTTGCTGCAGAAGTCCTGGTACAGGAACATTCCATCAGCAATCTCAGCCACAGACATACATATATATATTGTAGTATCCACAGTCAAATGGTTCAGGTTCTGATGTAAGGACTCATGGCTTCGATCTCTGGAACCATACGTAAGTGAATAAGGCAGATTCTCGATTAGAGGATGTTGGGTTTAAAGGAGGTATCCGACAGTTTGGACCAAAAATATTTTCAATACGGTAAATATCGTAATAAACCATTGTTTCCTGAATAGATCTCATAAAATGTTGTTTATTGAAGTCCTACAGCTGTCTGGAAAGGGAACCATAATACCACAATCGACATTGCAAACATGAATTTCCTATCTGAGCCACGCTGCAGTCATCAGCTGTGACATCCATGTCTATTTTTAGCAGGAATCCCAATAGCTCTAATTTATAGTTTTTGAAAGACTGAACATTTGACTTGTTGATTAATTATATATACTGCCCTAAAAGATTCTGCTGAAATCATCAAAGTGTAGACTAAAGCATGATTTTTTTTTCACAAAAATATGCACAAATACCCCATACAAAGGTCTGATATAGTAACACATGTTAGATATCGGCAGACTGTCGGATGCCTCCTTTAAAATCCAGATGAGATTGTCCAAACAATTTACTAGGCATTACTTTTTGTCATTTTGTAGCAATATTTGTTACCCACTTGACCTCCTAAAACTCTAAACTGTGAAGCATTTTTACCATTGTCTATTATAATTGCATAAATATTATCAACATATTTAACAGTTGTATCAGCAGTATCAATAATTATCATACAACACAGCAACAATCACACCACCATCAGTAACTGACACAAAGCACCACCCCATATTTTCAAAGTACCACCCCATACTTTAGAAAGTATCACCATGTACTTATAAAGTCTTGGCCCTGTCTTTCAAAGTCATACCTCATTCTTTCAAAGTATCCGCTCTTTTCTTTAAAAGCATTACCACAAACTTCTAAAGTACCACTCTTTTCTTTAAAAGTACTACCCTAGCTTTCAGAGTACCACTTTTATATTTTATCAGACAAAGTGAACACAATTCCCCATCCCAGCTGAAAGCCAGCTATCATTGTGATGCAGAATGCACTCCATTCATCCCAGAGAACATATTAACCCTTAGCTTGATAAAAATGTATTTATACGACTTTGGCAAATAGTGCAGTTCCACACTTGCCAGCTTCCTGCTGAAAGCTGTCTAATCAGGATCTGCAGGGTTTGCAAACTAAATCCCCAGCATTATATCTAGGCGTCTTGCATGTGAGTATAAGAAGATGACTAAGAATTATTCTGGTGTATTAACAATGGTAGCAAGCTAAGGGTTAGACAAAGACTGACAAACAACATGAGATCATCTCATCAAATATTTGATTCATACCAGAGATGCGATTCATGAATGATCATTAGACATTCATTAAGGCATCATCAACCATCTTCTGCATTCAATTCATTATAATTAACTCTTTGTTGTTGTAGTTGTTAACAAAATGCACTTTTATACCATCAATCAATCCAAGAATTACCAACAATCCTTACAATGTTAATAATAAAAAAATGATTCAACCCTAATAACATGCTACACTTGTCAATAACCAAAAATAAATCTTTACTTGCCCAACAACTTCAAATTATAAAGCAGAAATTAAAAAAAACTATACACTATCAACAAAATGTACAGTTTCTGATTGGGCAGCTTCCTGCCGTGTGCTGGCTGATCAGGATCTACACTATTTCCTTAGCAACTCAATTAGCAATTAGCAAGACATGTCTCATCCAATGACAATTAGTAATTTGTGGTCTCAATAATGAATATCAATTAGCCTCCTTTGTCTGTTGAAAGCCAGAAGCAGTTAGAACTGCTCGACGGCCAAATTAAAAGAAAGAAAAAAATAATACATAATATTGCTAAAAAATGGAAAGGATAATAATGTTTAATGTGTTTTATTTGGAAAAGTTTAATAGCATGAAAAGCTAGAAAACATCTTTACATGAAGTTCTGTACTATATGGAACAAATAACTACTTCTCAAATATTTGTGTATTGAATAATCTGGTAAAAATATATTTGTTTCATCTTCCTTTTTTTAAGGTTACTGACACCTGTAGTAATTTTGCAAAATGGGGAACAATTTAAAGCAAAATAACAAAACAATATTATAGCCTTGACAATTTGTTCTTTAAAACATGCACATTTCTTTAAATATATACCTAAGTGTTGAGCTATTTTAAAAATCAATATTCTTTTTCAAAAGGTACACACATCCTTACACTCAATACTCAAATAGTCACATTGTAAATATAAAATACCCTTTACATCTGACAATTAAACTTACCCCAAATGTAAATAAATTCCTGCAGTGTGTAGACTTTTTTCTTTGTTGGCCAACACTTTATAAAACTAACAAAGAACACTTTAAAACTCCACCAGGCCACTTACAGCACAACTTGAAAGTTCACCAGTCACTAAAAATAAGGAAAAAATGGATAAGAGCAATTCAGACTTAGCCCTGAGTTGAAAAAGAAATGAAATCTACAAATCTTTCCAGCTATAATAAAGTATTCTACTTATTTAGATAGGTGCTGGCACATTTCTCAGAGAAAGAAATTTCATCCAGCCTACCATATTAATGTACCTCAACGTATAAGGATAGATGCTTGCACATTACATTACCCACACAAAGATTTTTTTTTCAACTTTCTCCAGCCTACCATAATGTACTTCCTCTTAGTATGCACAGTTGCACATTATTTTACCCTCCCTAAAAGGAATTCTATTGTAGTTTTCAAGCTTACTACAAGTATAATTAAAATGAACTTTATTCGGACTTAAAATTTTCCAACTGCCACTGCCCTTCAAGAATATAAGAAATCAAAGATTTTTCCAGCCAACAATATTATTTGTCCATGGTACAATTACATCAAGGCATACAGATTCACCCTTGTAAAGTTGTTTACTATGAAATGGACTTAACAAATTTTCTAACTAGCAATATACTTCAACATTGTATAGACTCTAACTTTAAGGCTGATACACTTTGCCCCTAAGAAAAAAGATATCTACATTTTAACCAGCCCAAAGATATACTGTAAAGTACTTCCTCTTTGTACAGACTTCACCTTCAACCCTTAAACACACTTTAACCATAAGAAACAAAATATTTTATTTACCCAAGCAACAATATTCCTGAAGAAACTAAATCTACTTTCTTTCCTGACTAAAATTATTAATTCCAGGGTACATAGACTCCAAAATTAAGATTTCAATATTAAACACAAGCTCACTAACCTCTGCAAGCTATAATGCTAAATGAACCACACCAGAGGTACAGTAATACTGAAACTGAATTACACACTCACACACTCATATGTTAGAAATTAAACTGAACAGACTCCTGTGGGTCCCAATCCCTGAAGAGGAGAGCTTTAAGGCATGAAAAAATGAGTCAGAGCAATTTGGCTTCGTGAGACTCTGCAAGCAGATTTCAATTCTCTCTCACCACTTCCAGTACATACATGCAGGACGCATTTAGCACTTACCCCTCTCTTTGTCTCTCTCTCCTCCTCTGTCCTTCCATTCTTTCTCTTTTTCTCTCAAGATTTCTCCCTCTTTCTCTCAGTCTTTCTCTCTCTCAAGATTAAATGCAAAAGAGGGAGGGTCACTTCTTAGCCTCTCACCATGTGGGTTCTTAATCAGAGCAAAGGACTTAGTGTGGGTAGGTCTTCCAGCTGGCCTGCTGTGTGCCTGTGGTTCTATCCAGACATTTGTCTGGGGTCTTTCGCCACCAAAATAGCTGGAAATCACTTTAATGACAATAATTGGTCACTGTGATGTACATCACGAGGGGGGGGGGGGGGGCAAGATTTTTAGATTTGCTAGATTTTTTTATTACATGATCAATAACTAAAATAGTAGGGCTTACTTTGATCCTGACAGAAATTTCTCTTTAATGGTGAATACTTGAGATAATCATTTAATTCTAAATACTATAAATTGTTTAAAAAATGAAGTCTTACATAATAGCCAAAACAAATGAGCCTGTATTTGCAGACCACACTCCCTTATCCCAGACTAGAATGCCAGGAATGTTGTCAGACTATCATGTTTCAGGCATCGGCCTTTAGAACCAGTCAGCCATTTTTGTAACTGTACATTCACAGCCAAACAATGTGCACGCAGCAACAAGTGCAAGCTATTAAATGGTCTCAAAATTTAAGCTACACACATAATGATTCAGTCTACCATTTCATCAATTTAATAAACAACAAAAAATTTTCTCCAAATATAGGCCCCAGACGAAACCAGTCTACTGTTACACGCAAAAACAGCAATCAGTGTGCATAAGCATGACTGCAGCATGCCATTAAAGATTATATCAAAATTCACACACACACATAATGAACCGTTTTGGTAGTATATATGTAAAAGTAAATAAATAATATTGCATAATAAATTTATTATGCTGTAAAAAATTGCATAATAAATTTATTATACTGTAAAAAATTACAAACTGGATTTTTATGACATCTTGTTTATTATTTAATATTAACATTTTCATTGTTTACCTCTGCAATGAACTGTACATAAAAATTATGTTCATTTCAAGACGACACAGTGTGACAGAGACTATGCGCGCTTGCATTCCCGGTTGCTGATCGGCTAAATGGATGGATCTTATTTTACTAAGGACTTTTTTCATAAATGAATCTCAACATATGTCAAAATGATGTCATACAGCCTACGTGTTAAATGTCTTTTGCTGTTGTTTCATTTGTTTGCCAATGCATTACATATAACTGTGTATTATTTCTTTGTAAAATTCTTGCCATTTTGCTTCTTGACTTTGTAGGCAAGGCTTAAAAAAGAAATTTATCACAGGCAGAGTAAGCTATTCATTTGATCTAACTTCTTTAAAGTCGGAGGGTTTGTGTTAAAAAGATAAAATAAAAGAGGTAATTATCTATTTTTTAAATGAATTGATTTAAACTGATTAAAAATGTAATGTAAATATAATGTCAAAAATCAATGTTTCATTCCTTAATTGCTTTAAATGTACCCCTTAATCTTGGGGTTGAATCACATGAAAAGTTTGATGGCAATTTTTTTAACAGAAGTTGAAGGCTTATTAGTCAGCGACTCTACCACTGTGCCACGGGTGCCCAAGAGGGAGAGAGTAGATCGGTTGCTTAGGACAATGGCCTAACTGCTGTAAGAGGATAGTTTTCTCTGAAGATTATAAAAGTGCAAATAGATCATCTTCACTGATGTTAAAACATGTCTAGATGCATTTACAGTACATAATATTTTAGAAAGCTTGTTTTTAGTTACATCATACTGACACACTTAAGGGCATATTGGCAATGTCCAGCTAATTATAAGGAAGACCCCAGATTTATGTCTGGGTAGAATCACTGGTGCATCGCAGCTTAATTGGAAAACCTCCCCACATGAAAGTTCTTACCTCAACTGAGACTTGAACCCAGGCAGTAAAGGTAGTAACATGTTACAGTAACTCTAACCACTTAGCCATGGGCTCCTCATTTTAGAAATAAAAAAAAGAAATTAACAAGAAATGATAACAATATCGGTAAAGATAACTGATGAGTAATTTGCAAGTTGCAAGAGAAAAGGCCACCATATAGAATTCTCTTAACATATTAACTATGGTCACATATAACCAAAGTTCTTTATTCTCCTATTTGTAAATAACACACTAACATTACAGTAGAACCAATCTGCTACAGTATTACCTTAGCCTTCATATACAAAACATGCCTGGCAAAGCAAAAAGTTTAAAATGATAATGAAAAAATTCAAACATGAACCAATCTCAAACATGAAACAATCTTCCATTTTAATATTACCTACATATTCCAAGTAGACAATGCACTAGACAAATAGCTCTGAATATGAACTCTAACTTTATATAAAAGAACATGCTGGCAAATAAAATGAAATACAATAAAATCTTATGTTTTGATTTGGCATCATGTTTGAATCCATTATTTGTTCTGAAGAACTACGAAACTTCTAGAGGACACCATATGGTCTGTAATCCCTAAAGCCGAATCCTTGTCCAACATTCCAGATATCGAATGGTTCTATATATAGATTGCAGGTGGCAAATATTCTTGTTAATATTTACTGTACCTTAACAAACACATCTTAATCATCAAAATGTCAAATTGATATACCAGTAAATCATAATAAAGTATCAAATGTATGATCTATGCATCATGCAAGACATTACTGTAACAAATAATGTTGTTTTTTCCTTTGGTAAGGTTAAGTGCTTGGCATGATTTATAAAGGAAACATTGCAAGACGGTTTCTTCTTCAAAAACTACATTACACATGTATCTGCTCCCTATCTGATCAGAAGCCAGGACATTCTGTTATTGTGTGAATAACTTGATGTTGGAAAGATATATATACAACAAAAAGGCCCATTAATGCTGTACAGATAAGGCATTTTGCCACTTTAAACAAAACTTAAAGACATAAGTCAGCATGTTGATTAGCCAGAGTTAAGAAACAAAAGCAAGAAGAGGGTTCCTGAAAGAGAACTCTGGAGAAGAATGTACCATCTTGACAAGAGCAGATGGTCTACAGGAAACTGAGCATTCCAAATGTTTTGTGTAAAACAACAACTGTCAAGAATATTCTGTTGTTGTTTTTTATTTACCTTTAAGCAACAATAAAAGATTACTTGACCCAACAATGTTGTTAGTTCAGTTTATTGTCCCATAAAAAGTATTTCAGTTATTTGCAGACGGTTAACAAAGTATGTATTTTTTAAATGCAAGTCTGTTCCAGCGCATTCATCTATACATATTTGAAATAACCGATGTTGAAAAGATAATTGGAAGATAAAAGCAAACAAATTTATGTTGAATCAGCTAGACATTGAACCTACTTTAAACTACTTTTTCAGCAGACAGATAAGATGTACGATGATCAAGTGGAGACATGTAGCTATTAAAACAGAAATAAATGCAAAAATAGGCATAGCTAATAAAGAACCATGGAGAAGACCTGCCAACTTGACAAAAACATATGGTGCAGTGAAAAAACATACACTTCCTCTAAAGAAGATCTGGACAATCAAAATGTTTCACGATAAACGCAGTCCTGGCCTTAGACTGCTATATTTGATAACAACACCTACAATGTTCAATGTGATTTTCTTACTACTAGATTCATAAAATTGAACTAAATCTATTGCTAAGTGACTTGGCAGCATGAAGTGCAGAACCAGATCAAGGTGGTTTTACTTTAGCTGGTTTTATTTTGTTTCTAAAATACATCGCAGCAGTGACACAAGTATAGTCATTTTAGTGGAGGAAGACCCCAGGACATTTGACTCCAGATAACTGTCTGGGTAGACTCTCTGGTGAACTGCAGGTCAGATGGAGGACCTTCCCATAAGACCCCAAATGGGATTTGAGCCCAGACAGTGAAAGACTGAGCAATCTGAGGAGTAACTAAGCAGCGAACTCTACAGCTTGGCCTTGGGCGCCCTCTAGCTGATCTGGATGTACACAACTTGCCTAAGTCTGATCAAGTCATGCTATGCCAGCTAACAGTTAAGAGTTAACAAAATGTGGCATTTCTTCAAACAAGCATGAACAAAAGGAGGTCTGTTTTATGTGGATGTTTTATTTTCTTTGTGGATCAAATAAAAGAATGGCAAACAAATTGCTGCAAAGCCTGATTCCATGTTTGCTGAACAATGAGAAAATTGATTTGCAGACCTAAAAATTGCAAAAAAAAGTTTCCTGAAGATTTTTGTGTGGAAATGTAATTGCTACATTTGATAACAACATTGTTTTATGTTTAAACCATTCCATTTTAAATACTTATATACTCAAAATTCAAGGGCATAAGTAAATAACGTGTGAAAAAAAACTTTTTACCGGTAAGTATAGAGCAAACAAGACATTTTCATATCAATCAAATATTTTCAAAATTGTAATAGATCCAGTGTAAAACAAAGTATTAGAATAACTCTATAACATAAAGATTACTCTCTTGGCAATATATAATTTAAACAAGTGCAGTCACAAGAACAGCACACCCAACTATTCAAGTGCTTGATAATGTGATGTAAGTTTGCCTGACATTATCTACATCAAAACTTGAAGCCATAAATCTCACAAAATAAAACTTGAAACTATCAAACTTGTCTCTATCAGTAGGCATAGCAGTGAAGTTTCATACCAGACTTTGCACTAAACAAGATGTAAGCTAGATTGTTCCTGTACATAGCAATTTAACCTGCATCAATATG
Organism: Sinonovacula constricta; assembly: GCA_007844125.1. Taxonomy (NCBI): domain Eukaryota; kingdom Metazoa; phylum Mollusca; class Bivalvia; order Cardiida; family Solecurtidae; genus Sinonovacula; species Sinonovacula constricta. Next base: position 14,635,016 of record CM017568.1, read on the forward strand.
CACCAAAAGAACTAAGCACATTCTTCTTACAAAATCAAACCATGAACTTTCAAGAAATTAGATCAGTAGGTACAATCACAGGCACAAGAGATCTTAAGTTTTGAACCAATTTATTATAGTTTATTGAGATATAAACTTCATTATACTTAAATGTTGAACTTAAACCTGAACATTATATTTACATTGATTCAGATGCTTCCAGTTTGATTTTAAACATATGCTCTCTATTTTCATAATGTTGAGGAAAAAAAAGTTTTACATATGGAAAACATCAAGGTTACAAAAGAAAATCTTTCTGTAATGACCTTGGTCACATGAATGATGTACAAAATCCAAGGATATTATTTTTTTATTTTTTGCTTTACCTGCATTTTCATCTTTTTTTTCTACCTTTTTTTTACTGGATAGCATAATTAAAACTCCAGACCTGTATTTATCAAGAAAGAAGTTTTCTCTTTTAAAGTTTTCTCTTTTAAAGTTTTCTTTTTTAAAGTTTTCTTTTTTAAAGTTTTCTCTTCAAGTTTTCTCTTCAAAAGTTTTCTCTTTAAAAGTTCTCTTTCAAAGTTTTCTCTTGATTTTTTTTTTTTTTTTTTTTTTCTCACAGACCATTTAAAACTGTTATGAAGAAGGTAAAACAATATGTCGGAGCATCATTATGATTTTAATAAAATAATAATATCAATAATAATAATAATATATATATATATATATATATATATATATATATATATATATATATATCATTTATATTATAATTATAAAAAAGCTACTATGCTAAGAGCTGGATTAAACCTTTAATAGTCCAGTGCATTACATTTAGCATTGCTATTTGTGGTATGACAGATATGCCTTGTGAATGGCATTTATACAATAGAACATGCTTTTAAATGTCGTTTATGTAAACATGGATACAATGACTGGCCTAATAATCACCAGACATTAGCTCTTTTTATCAGCTTAATAATCAAAGTTTGTTTATTGGGTTTATCATCCCACCAACAGTATTGCAATTTTCTGGAGACGGTGTCAACTTGAAGCAGATATTGTGCTGCCTTCACTGTGTAAAGCATGCAGTGAACACCTGGCATGATACCACACCCAGTTACATTATCCTGACACCGGTTCAACCAGTCGAGGAACTACCCTTATATTTGCTTGAGCATTAGCAAGGGAGCTATACCACTACCATTATTAAAGGCTTAGTATGTCATGACTCAGGAAAATCTCTCCACATAAGGATAATGGTAAGTTTAGTAAAACATGTCTTCAGTTGGTGTTGTTGTTGTTATTGTTTGTATTTTTTGTTGTAACATCCACCAACACAATTATGTTCATATCAGCTTCCTATTATGTGGTTTTAGATCCCAGTCAGGGCAAAATCTTAACTTCCGGCCTTTAAGTTGAACTGTGTGGCACCAGTAGTTTCTCCACAGGCATGGATTCTTTGAGTTTCACCCCCATCCCCCAACACCCATCCCTCATTCCTTGCCTCCATCAATATTAACTCAACTGCTCCAATATGATCACAATCATTTATGTTTCTTTAAATACATCGCAACAACAAATTATTTATCATGATAGCGACATCCAGTTATTTTGATGGAGGAAGAACCCACACAAATATCTGTGAAGAACCACCGCCGCACCGCAGGTAAGCTGGAAGACCTTCCCACATTAAGTCCTTCGCCCGACCAGGACTTGAACCCACGTGGTGAGAGGCTAAGCAGTAAGAGATCACAATTACACCAATGCAATGTATAACAAAAACATCACAGCAAAACAAACCATCAACATATTTGTAACTCTATTATGTTACCTGTTATCTATAAAATATATGTAGACTTACTGAAGAAGATTTGAGGGATTATTCCCCCACATGATATATATAAATGGTCAAGGTCACAATTAAGTACAGGTTAGAATGGGCTGAATTCAGCATAACTCGTGGGAAGCCCTGATTTAGTTAATAAAAAATGTTTGTTACATGTAGTTTTAGTGCTGCATTCACTGTGATAGTAGGCCTTGAACATTTGTTCACCTACCACAACCATTACAACATTCTGACACCAGGCTAGCTGGTCATGGAACAACATTATATGCTTTAGTAATATGAGCTAGTCTGAGTCGGGCTTCATTTACAAATCTTAAACCTTGACACTCTAAGAAAGCTAAGACAAGCTTTGACATGGTATTGACAGATAATAAAATATGCCATATTAAAAAATAACTTCCTAAGACTTTTATTGTGAACAACATACCCATATTATACATATTATACATAAATGCTCTCTTTTTTCGGAAAACAAAAACAAGCTAAGACAAATAATAAAATGACACTTAAAACTCATATAGAACAAGATATGCTATATTAAAGGTGGTATCTTATAGTTTGAAACTGATTTTTTTCACTCAAAAAAAAAACAAATAAATTATTGTTGCCTAAAAAGATCACACAAAATGCTGATTATTGATGTCCTGCATCTACGTGAAAAGTGAAGCATAACACATCACTCGTCATCACAAATAGGTATTTCCTATCTAAGCCACACTGCACAGTTAGCTAATTTTTAAACTAAAAAAACCACATGACCAGTAACTTTATATAATCATTCAGGCAATCAGCTCTGATGTCAATGTCTACTTTAAGCAGTTTGAAGTCATCTTTTGTTAGACTTAAGTTTGACTTTTTGCAGAAATTATGCCCCAATTCCCCCAATCCAGGTTTACATGTGTTTGAAGAAAAACTGTTGGATACCACCTTTAAATAAGCACGTTGCCAAGAGTCATGCAGTATCAGATTCATATATGCACAGAAATAAACTGCAACCTGTTTATGGTTACTCGTCTCAGCTGCCTGTACTGATGACCTCTCACTTCCCTTTAGGAAGTTGATGGTCAAGATATAACTAAAGTAGTTGCAGGTGCAGTATAAACCATGAAAAATGTACAGTAAAATGTGTAATATTATAATAAACAATTAGTCACCACAGTTTTGGGTAAAAAGGAAGAAACTTTTCACACTATTAACATCATACATAAATAAGAAACATTTGTGTGTTGAAATAATAATTTCGAAGAATCAAATTTCAGCCACCCAAGGAGTATGTGTTCAGATATTGTGATGCTTTCTTTGTGAAAAATAGTCTGCTGTGAAATCCAACCCCCATTACAAATCACAGCATTCTGACACCATTCTAAGCAATCAAAGGCATTACATGCCAGCAACTCTACCAATGTTTTACAGCACCCCCTAAGTATACAATACTGTAGTTAAAAGATGCCATCTTTATGCTGTCAGCTACAATAAAATTATTCCTGGTGTCCACATATGAAAAGTTTGTCTGAGACTTATAATAACCCAACAATCAGACAGTCCTCTTTAAGAAATTGTCAGAAACTTACAATAAGCAACAGTCAGCAATGAACAGGTCTTGTGATCAGCAACAGTCAGCAAGGAACATGTCTTTTGATCAGCAATAGTCAACAAATGAACAGGTCTAATGATCAGCAACAGTTGGCCAATGAACAGTTATGATCAGCAACAGTCAGCAATGAACAGGTCTTATGATTAGCAACAGTCAGCAATGAACAGGTCTTATGATCAGCAACAGTCAGCAATGGAACAGGTCTTATGATAGCAACAGTAAGCCAATGAACAGGTCTTATGATTAGCAACAGTCAGCAATGAACAGGTCTTATGATCAGCAACAGTCAGCAATGAACAGGTCTTATGCTCAGCGACAGTCAGCCAATGAACAGGTCTTATGATTAGCAACAGTAAGCCAATGAACAGGTCCAATGATCAGCAACAGTCAGCAATGAACTGGTCCAATGATCAGCAACAGTCAGCAATGAACAGGTCTTATGATCAGCAACAGTCAGCAATGAACAGGTCTTATGATCAGCAACAGTCAGCCAATGAACTGGTCTTATGAGCAACAGTAAGCCAATGAACAGGTCTTATGATTAGCAACAGTCAGCAATGAACAGGTCCAATGATCAGCTACAGTCATCAATGAACTGGTCTTATGATCAGCAACAGTCAGCCAATAAACAGGTCTTATGATCAGCAACAGTCAGCCAATAAACAGGTCTTATGATCAGCAAAAGTCAGCAAATGAACAGGTCTTATGATCAGCAACAGTCAGCAATTAACAGGTCTTATGATCAGCAAGAGTAAGCAATGAACAGGTCTAATGATCAGCAACAGTCAACAATGAACAGGTCTTATGATCAGCAACAGTAAGCAATTAACAGGTCTTATGATCAGCAACAGTCAGCCAATGAACAGGTCTTATGATCAGCAACAGTCAGCAATGCACAGGTCTTGTGCACATGTAGAGCATGACTTAGGTATGTTTATTCCATAATTCTACACTTTTAACATTTGTTTAAAGTTACCTTAATTAATACACCATAAATTTTCCCTGGCTTTGTAGTTGATTGTAGTTGATTTTAAATTTTCATCCTGAAATATGAATCTGCTTGGAGAGGAACCAAAGATATTCTGCAGGCAAGCTAAGGGAAGCGTCACACATGAACATTTCTCTTTATGTTATGATTTACACTCATGCATTTACAGAATTAAGGGAACATAAGTCTGGCTTAAATTCCTTCAAATGAGTCACGTTCTTAATCCTTAGCCTTCTAACTTACCCACACTGACTCTTGTAAGTTGTTTGCTCCCAATTAGTCCAAAGGTTATGAGAATTACAGCCAGAGACTCAAGAACAAACAGTGCAGCTGTCTGACCTTATATCTTCCAACTGGAGTTAGCTGTTCTGAATTTAAACTATTTGCATTGGCTTATTAAGATGTGCTAAGCAGGTGTATATATTTAAATATTTCTGGTAATAAAAATACCTTAGCCGTCATTTTTCATCCAGCCAGATTTTGTATGTATAATTAAATGGCAATTAAAATTCGCCCAGTGGTAACTCAGTGATCATTAAGAACGAATTAATCAGTCTGAGGCAAATAGTGAATATCCAGTCCAGTCAGTTCTAGCTGGGAGCTGTATGATCAGGATCAGCACTATTTGCTGATGAGTTTTCAGCAATATTCCGAAGCACATTTGGATGTGGATGTAAGAAAAGGACTAAGAAATTAGAAAGGGTGATTAACAAAATATAGAAGAATAAGGGTTAAGTATACAGACATTTACTTTCAGGAAAAGGCAAAGGTGTTTGATTTGTCCGTATAATTAAAGAAGTTATTCAGAGGTACATTAAATAAACACACTTGTGGGCTGAGTAAAGAACTGAAATCCTATTCAAACCTTTTTGCTGAGAATGAAAGAGAAAATATACACAGAAAAAAAAGACAGCTAAAAAAAATAAAATAAAAACAACCCTTGGCTGAGTCCAGGTAAATGTTGTCAAATTAAAGACTTCTCATCGCATAGGTTCAAGTCTTATTGTGGAATGAACTTTGGTGTTGGGGTGGAGGGTTTTCGATTTGCAGTGGTTCTTTCAAAACAATTGTATGGGCTTTTCTCCCCCAATAACAGTTGGACCTTGACAATTTGACCATAATTATGTCCTGTTTGATGTATATTCAAATTTTAAAAAAAGCACATAGCAGTACTACAACACAGATAAAAAAGATAATAAAATAGCAACAGATTGTGGGAAATGGCTGGAATACAAGAAAATACAGACTGAAAGAAGAACAAATGATATATAATAAAAAAATAGAGTAATTAATAATAAATGAAAGAATAAAATAAACACATTAATATAGAAAAAATATATACATAAAAAAATTAAAAATGTTCAGCAAAACAGAGAAAACACAATCCAAATGAGATAAAAAAAAATCTTCTCTAACAAATGTTTATCACAATTCTTAAAGAAAATCATATGAACTATGCAAAGTTAACCATTTTATTGTAGAACTTTTTTACACACATTTATAACATTTATAAAAATGAAAATCTTGTTGAGGAATAAAAAAAACAAAACATTTCAATACCCCTACCTGTTACAAAGTATCCACAATCCTTGGATGAGTTTTTATAGTAAGATAAGTAACAGTACTAGTACACAGTAGAGGGTTAAGAGGATGGTTTTAGGTATAACACTGTAAATAGTGATGGTGAGACTGTCAACATATCAAGTACTGTGACTAGCCAACCCTCAACCTTAACTAACTTTTACAGCCGTCAACTGTCCTTTCAGAACCTTGTAGTGCTGCTATACATTGAGTATACACACTGTACGGTTTGTCAAATATGAGGACAATGTCATTCTGTTTGGAGTGTGTGTTTTTTTTCCAAGTTTCAAACATGCCAGGTGTTAATGGCATGTTACTACAGTAAAGATAACACTAAATGATATGCAATGCAGACAGTGTTTGAGGGTTTTTTTCTATTGTTAAATATTGTACCAATAAGATGTCACATAACATATACAGTGCTGCACTAACTGTAATGGCATGCTGTGAGAATCTTACTTGACAATACCTACCCAGGTATTCTTACCTACATTTATTAAAAGTGGCTGAATTACTATCTCAACTCACAATAGTTTAACTCAGTACTCAGTACTATTGTTTGAATGGTGTATTACAGTTGATCAAACCTCAGGACTGTGTCAAAGTGTAAGCAGTATTATTTATGGCCTAGCTGTCGCAATAATGGTACAGGTGAACAGAAAGGCCTACAAACCAATTTTTACCAACAGGGTGACCATTCAAGAGGGTGACCATTATGAATGAGTACTTTGTTGTGTTCATCATCCCACCAACAGTATTTCAGTTATTTCAAGACACTGTCCTCTGGAAGCAGGCATTGAGCTGCCTCTACTGTGTACAGCAAGCCACTAACATCTGGCATGATAGGACACTCAATCATATTAACCTTATTCCGGTCTGACCAGTGGGGGAACTTTCTTAGTATTCTATGCTTATGCAAAGTAACTTAATACTACTACCACTTCCATGAGGCTACTCTGACTTTCACTTCCATGACTTTTTGGCCACTCACTGCATGTGTTGGATTCAAAGGTGGTATCCGACAGTTTGCCTATATCTGATATATGTAACAATATCTAATCTCTGTTTGGGGTAGCTGTACATGATTTCTGCGGACAAAAAAAATCATACTTTAGTCTAAGCTATGATTTTATTCAACAGTATCTCAATATTTGGTCAGTAAAACACGTTAGTCAATACTTAAATGTTCATTCTTTTCACATATACAAATAAAAATGATTGGGATTCCTGCTAAAAATAGACAATGACATCACAGCGGATGATGAAGAAAAGCTAAAACATAAGTGGTCACATGGTTTTCTTAGCTTTAAAAAAGCTGTGCAGCAGTGTGGTTCAGATAGGAAATACATGTTTGAAATGATGCTTGTGGAGTTATGGTTTCAAACAGGTATTGGACATCAATACAATAACATTTTGCTAGATCTGTTCAGGTAACAATGGTTTATTATGATGTTTAATAAAAAGATGTTTGGTCCAAACTGTTGGACACCACCTTTAGTGTTGTTTAAAAACTTAACCACCTTATAGATTGGTTACAACAGGACCTGGAAGACTCCTAGTATAAATTGGCAAAAAAAAGTCTAGGACTGTAAATGATAAGATTTGGGGAAAGTCAGATGAAAATACTGAGGTTCTCACATTATTATCATACATCCATCTTTATTTTGGCCCAAGACAAAACATGATTAGTGAATGGTGATTCATGAAAGGTCAGAGACAGAAAGAGTGGGAAAATATAGATTCTGCAGAAAAATAAAACAACAGAAGGAAATGGACAATTATCTGTAAATGTTGCATCTGAGAAGAGTCAACAAGTCTGTGTCACTTGGTAGAAAAAGAAATAAGAAAAAGAAACAATCAGAATACAAACATAAAAAAAAATCATAGTTTTATCCTTCCACACATATTCTGCAACTATGGACAATTATAAACTCTAATGGTGATACACTTTTCAATAACCAACACTTAATTCCTAGTTCGAATCCCTGTATGAGCTTGAAGTTTCATGTAGAGAGGATTTCCAGCTAACCTGCAGTGTGTCCGTTTTATGCCTAACTGCTGCAATCAGTTGTGAAAGTTGGTAAATGTACAAGATATTCAGTGGGAGGTATAATCACAATAAATTGATGCCAGATATGCTCTATCATGCCAAATAGTTGTAACAACTGACAAATATTTGTAAATGTTGGTTAATGTACCAGTCATTTAGTAAGAAAACCAATAATCACAAACAATGTATAACTCGTCAACTCCTTTAATGCGTGAGTTTGAGTCTCAGATGGGACACGAATGTGTGGATGTCTTCCAGCTGATCTGTGATGTACTGGTGGTTCTACCTAGACATTTGTCTGGGGTCTTGCTTCACTAATTATAATCTTGATGTTGCCAATATAGCCATCAGTGTAGGGATGCAGTATAATTTTAAAGAAATAAAAAATACGCAAGTCCAGACACATTTAATTAATATAGGCACTTAGCAGAATACTTGTGGTTTGAAATAAATGTTTTGTAAGAATGTTGCTGACAGGTATAGGTCTAGATTGTTGGTTAAATTTGACAATCAGTGATATACATTGTAAAAGGTTTATTGTAGAGATGACTCAGAGTCATTTAAATTAGAATGTATTTCTGTGCATGCTCTAACCAATGTCATCATCCATGGTCCTTTATGGTGTGGTTTTTAATTCTGGTTAGGAATATTTATATAAATTTTATTTCCTTCTTTTTGTGAAACAAATTCAGTCATAATTAAGGTACCCATCTAAACCACATTCAACACTAGATTAACATATTTTCCTAAATTTATTTCATAATTTGAGAATAAAAACTTATTGTCCACAATAATCTTTATTTTCATTGTAAAAAGGGCTCCTGTGTTCAGTGCGATATAGTCTCAAACTTGAAGCACATCAGATCCTGACCATGTAGGTTCGATTTACAGTCAGGATCCCAAACTTTCATGTGAGAAGGTCTTCTAGGTGACCTGCGATCCATTACTGGTTTTTACCCAGACATTTGTCAGGGACATTCTTCCACCAGTCATAGCTGGATGTGGCCAGTCACAATTATATTTGTACCTGCCAAATTTGTTAGCCCTTTACTTACAGGAAACACCATTCGACTCATTAACATAATATATACCCACTTTCGTGGTGTTTCCAGCAAGTTAAAGATGGTATCGACAGTTTGCCTATATCAAATACATACAACAATATTGAACCACTGCTATATGGAATTCAGGCATACATTTTGTAAAAACCCATACTTAATTCATTATAAATATGATTCTGAACACTAGATGAATTGTTAAACAGAACTAATTGCAAAAAAATCACTCTGAATGTGTATTCTTTCCAACTGTATAAGAGGTGGCCTCTGCTAAAAATAGATATTGACGTCAAAGCGGATTACCCCGATGACTATATAATATGATCGCAAAAGTAAGTGGTTACCGGTACATGGTTTTTTAAGTTTAAAAATAGCTATCTCTGCAGCATGGCTCAGACAGGCAATACCTGTTTGCAGTGAGGAATGGGGGTTTATGTTTCACTGTTCACACAGATCTAGGACATCAATGGACAGCATTTTAAAGGACCTTTTCTGGCAACAATGACTTATTTGGTAATTTGAGAAAAAAAAAACACTGGCCCAAACTGTTGGATACCACCATTAAGGGTTAATATTTGCTTACAACTCCATAATGAGTTACACAACACATTGCTAGTCTTAACAGTAACTTGTGTAGATATTGCTGTAATTTTTCTATACTACAATCTAAGTATGCTTAACACCTTATGTACAAAAGCAATAGAGAATTAATGCTAAGCTTGATTATTATACCATATGAACCATATATAAAATCAGGCCACTGAGACTACTGTAACCTTGTTACAGGTATAGGTACATTTATGTACATGAAGTATGAAAAACTCAAAACATATAATACGAAAAACTTAATACGTGTATAACTTAATCCTTCACAGTTATGAGACCAATGGGTATCTACTTTTTTTATAATTTAATGTTGTTTACTGGGTTTATTATATCACCAACGATAGTTCAGTTCTCTGGAGATTGTGATGATACCATACCTAGTCACATTATGCTGACACGGGGCAAACCAGATGTGGAACTACCCTTATATTGCTTAAGCATTAGCATGGGAGCTATACCACTACCATCTTTAAAGACTTTGGTATGTTGTGGCCCGGGATCCAACCCACAGCATCCTGTACCTGGAGCTGATGCTCTACCAATTGCGTTACCAGGTCCTGGTTTAATGTTTGTATTTTCAGATTTATGACCCACCAGCAAACTTTCATTAACAGATGATGTTAACTTTAAACATATGTAAAGGAGATCTCGCTGTGTTTGAAAAAATGTGAACATATGGCACAATACTGCAAACAGTAAGATTATATATGTCTACAATGCACTAGCTTGAGCTGGTAAAATATTCAGGAAAGGCTCTTTTTCGCCATCTGGTTATTGAAACTCTATGTTTTTTCTATTCCGAGAGTGTTCCATCCTTGTTCGTTCAAGGTATATCCTGTATTGTGTGACCATACCAAACAATGCACCAGCTAGGGCTGCAAAATACTTCAGTGAAGTTTTATTCGCAAAATTGGGCAGATGACCAGTACTGTGAAATTGAGAACTTTACCAATTATACATTACTTGAAGCAAACATAGTGCTGCCCTCGCTGTGATCAACTGCTGTGATCCGCAAAGTATGGTACCTATACCTATCACTTAAGACTGTAGTCTCAGAACTGATACCAAATTTTGTTAGTATTTTTCTCCATTCACAATAACATAGGGTATAGAGTTATGAGAGCCAGACACAACTTTATTTTACTTACAAAAAAAGTCACATATATGTGAACTTTTTCTGAGGCCAAAGTGGGAGAGTTTCACTTGCAAAGTGGGAGATTTGTTATTTTTATTTAAACAAAGAAGGAGGATATCTGTTTCCGAGTAGGGAGATTTCTGAAAACCTGTAAAACATCCTTCATTTTCAAATAATTTTCAAAATAAAAATTAAAATTAAATTTCAAAATTAAAAGTCAGAGTCATTTTCCAAAAGTGGGAGAGTTCACATGTATGTATTTAGAGAGGTACTGTTTCAACTAATTACAAAAAGCAGGTATGTTGTCAAAGACAGCCTAACATTCAACTTAACATTAGGGATTTAATTAACTTACAAAGGTCATCAGTATGAAATTGTAAATTATATTCATTTTCTAATTCAACAGACGAAAAATGGTAACACACACAGTCAGAAAAGATTTCATAATTCTCCACAAAACAAAAAAAATTTATAAAGTACAAAACAAAGGCATTTTTCTCCATACCTGAACAGATATCAATTCCTACTCCTATCCTGCAGACAAATTGACAGTATCAATGTTGAGAATACTTAATCCACTCAGTTGAACTGTGTTTACTTTTCCCTTGGCTCTCTCTCTCTCTCCAAAAATAGACCGTTGCCGAGAGTTCTGCTCACAAATTTATCCAAAACTGAATCCCCAGCCCTTGTGTAGTTAAGATCAAAAATACTACAGGGAAATATGATACTGTGGACAAATTGTTACTTACAGGTACACAAGGTAACTTGGGAAACACTTCAACTGAACAAATGAAACTCTGTTGAATAATGTTTAGACTGAGCAAGAAATATAATTTTGACACTGACTAATGTTTACTTACTTCAAGAGGCACAACATATATTACTTTCAGAAAAAGTCACAAAAAAAGAAAAACATCCACTCAGCATGATGACACACTCCAGCTGTTATCCATGGTTTGACAGTTAGGCAGTTTCAACTGTTCAAAGTATTCAGAGAGAGTAAAAAGGGCGTTGTCCCCAGTTGACCCACAATAAACTAGCTTTACAATACCCGAAAGTAGACAAACAGAAAAGCAACCACCCTGTCTAAATCACATACAATAACAAATTCATGAATGGTAAACCACTGTCAGCCAGCAGACAGTTTGACAAGTTTACATTTAACAATCTACACAGGTTAGCTGCACAATGACATAATTTTGCCAAAGTATTTACAATCAAACAGCAATGCAGACAGGAAAAGAATGAATCTTCAGCTATGATCAATAACAAGCATTGTTCAATTTGTCTGTAAGTACACTAATCTAACCTTAACCTCACTATCCCTTGATCTCCTAAAATTCTGACAAGAGAGATTACAATCTACTAAGGAGGTGACATAGTTTTGCCAAGTTATTACTGGATTGCAATCTTCTATGAAAGTGGCATTTGTTTATTGGGTCTATTGTTCCATCAACAGTATTTCAGTTATCTGGAGATGGTGTCTACCTGAAGCAGATATAGTGCTGCCTTCACTGTGTATAGCATGCCGTGAACTCCTGGAATGTTACCACACACAGTCACATTATCCTGACACCAGGCCAACCAGTCATGGAACTACCCTTATATTTGGGTTGAGAGTTAGAAGGGAGCTATACCACTACAATTTTTGAATGACTGGTATGTCGCAGCCCGGAATCGAACCCGAGGCCTCTTATACCTGGAGCCGTCATTCTACCAGCTGCACTGGCAGGTATGGTTTGAAAGTGACATAGTTTGACAAATATCATTTAAATATCCCAACAGGCATGGAAAGAATGAAACTTCCGACGTATCAACTGCACAAATTAGTCTGTCACTATTAATCATATAATAGGTCACGTCCATGGCCGCTGGGTTATGGTCAAAACTAGTAACTCTTCAGCCCTCACCATGTAGGTTTGAGGTCCAATTGGGGCACGAACTTTCTTGCTGGAAAAATTTCTAGCTAACCTGCAGTGTGCAGATGGTTCTACCCAGACACATGTCTGGGTTCTTCCTCCATCATTAATAAATAAGCTCGACAATGAAATATGAAAATTGTGTCATGTGACTTAAGAAAACCAAAACAACACAATCTAATACCAACCTGATAATCCCAATATGCAAAACAGGCCTGACAACACAGATTACCATCTACACAGATTGTCGGACATTGACATAATTTTGAGAAGTATTAAAACACACTGCAGACATGGAAGGAATGTAACTTCAAAGGGATTAAAAACACTCGACAGCAAGCACTGCTTAATCTGTGTGTACTACAACAACCTTAAAACTAACCTTTAATGATCATGAAATATTCTAATGATTAAACTTTTGCAAAACCTGCTTTAATAAGGATATAATACTAAGAAAGATAAAATATAACAGAGCAGACACAAAATGATATAAATGAAGAAAGATAAAAGACATTAGCTTACATTAAAAATAATCTGACCAGACTGACTGAAAACTACACAGCATGCCTCGTACATTTGTATTGATTACTGACAAAACTTGTAATTAATAATAAACCAGTTTTTTATGATAATTATTTAATAGCTCTGCAGACAATAAAATAATGCAACTCTTTTATAATCAAAAACAGCCAACACTGCTGAATTTGTCTATTAACTATAAACCTTATACAAACCTTAGAGCGTTGTTTATGGGTTTTTTCTGCACAGCTAAGCCCTTTTTAATGCTCTGATCAAGAAATAATCTGCAATTCTTTATCAAGTACACAGTTTGATATCCCACAATTCTCTTATTCGTTAATTCATTGCTAGAAGGAAATAAGAAAATGTCCACACAAATTCTATATCCCCAATGTAGCTATCGCTTCATTGAATTTCTTTTCTTCACTGAGTGGCAAAGAGAACGAACCCAGACAAACGAAAACAGTTGACAAAATGGTATTCTCTGTCGAAAGGGAGTGAACACGAGGTTCTAGACAGTTGGTGTTACCACTATTGATTATTATATGACCGTTACGCATTTACGATACTTTTGGGGGTTCCAAATAACAGCCTGCATGCAGTCTGCAAGAAATGCATCAGACCTTATACTGCAATAATTATTAACAACTCTAACAAAGTCTTGGTTGCTTGCTTATAATGAATGCAAATATAGCTAGATATATTTCTAGTTGTTTTGTTTTGGCCATTGCAGCAAAGAGTGCAGATCCTGCTCTGCAAGGAAGCTGTCTGATCAGGATCTATATATTATTTTCCACAGAGCTGATCAAATTGTGCTTGGAAGTTTAGGAAATAAAGCTTGCATGATGCAATTCTGACAAATTCTACAGCAGATGTACTCTAATGCTGTATCATAATGGTGTGATGCCATTATGATGAGGGCTTGCATTAAAGTTAATACAATTACTATAATAAAGAAAAGGTTCTGTTCATCTAAAAACCGAAGTTAAATGGTCGAGGCATGATATGAATGAAATTTTAGGAGAGAGAACTGGAAATGACCAGTTTTTGTTTTGCAATTGTTAAAACTAGCTTTGTAGAGTTTAACATTTAGCCAATAAATTGTCAGTCGTTAGGAGATGGTTTTCAAATGAAGCAACAAAACAGCTGCCCTCACTAACCAGACAGGTATACATTTGAAGCAAAACGAGTGCTGCCTTCACTTTGATAGATACAATATCAAACTGATAACATACCCTGGCAGATAATAATATAATCAGTCCTAGAACATCTTCTATTACTTGCTGCTAAGCAAGGGAAGATTAACATTTCATTTGAGAATCTGAAAGGTACAGCCTAGACCTGGGTTCATACCCCAGACCACTTGTCCCTGGAACCAGTGGTCAAACAACTTTATGTTGTTTGATTCTATTCTGCAACATCAACTGACATATTTTGGGTCAAATTGGCGATCTCCAGGTATGTACTGGTGCAGAAAGACCACAGACATGTCAGAGTAGAACCAATGGCTCATCCCATGTCAGCTGGAAACCACCCAACATAAACAATATTGCCCCGACCAAGACTCGAACCCACACATTGCAGGGCTTTGGCATTACAAGACTGCAACTTTAATCTCTGGACCATCGATGCATCCTGTCTACTAACTGCACAAGAAATATTATCGACACTGGACAAAGGGCTTACAAGAAAAGTCATTGATGCAAAGCACCAAAGACAACACAGAAAGTCGAAGAGTTAAAAAGACATATTTGACAAGTAATGGTTTTTATTTGAAAGTTTTCAGTATACTATAAATCTCAGAAAGTATGTATAATGCATAATGTATAATATTCCTTAGACCATGAGTTGGTTTAAAATGAAATAAAAAGCAAAGTCATATACCATTTAATAGATTTTCCAAGATGTTACATGCGTAGAAAAAAAGTTGCAAAATTATTATATTAACTATAAAACTAAAGTGTACTAGCAGAAATTGCACATGTGCAGCAGCCTCACATTACACAAATAATTATTACTCAGGTCTGTTTCTGGAACATAGTATGCAGGTTTCTTTCTCAGTATTCTATTGCTTATTTTCGTACTTATTTTAGAAGTTACAGACACACAAAAATAAATATAAAAATAAATAAATAAATTAAATAAAATGTTGTTTACCGCATTAGGACCAGTATCTTATTGGGATAAGAAAGTTCGCAAACAAACTTGCAAATTTCTGTGAGCATTCCATATATAGGTGTTGGGCTCCATCGTGTAAGCCAATAACTAGCAGTAGAAGATCGTGAAAGGATGTCCATGTAGAGCCAAGCAGCTTTTAATAATATTGCACTTTGGGAAAATGCCATACCCATACCCAAGACAGTAAGAGTAATGACTTCTATGTATATATAAAAACAACTAGTTATTTCTTAATATATCTATAAAAATAATTTTAAAAAGCTTTTAAATTTGTACAGGTTTTGTTACACAAATTTTGGTTTGGGATTAAGAGAAGGATATTTGTCTTCATTAATGTTTTCCCATTGAAATAATACCCCAAAAGGACAATGAAATTGACCTTGTACCCCCTCCCAAACACTTTTTGCAAGGACAGCAACTTAAAAGTCACAAAGTTGGAATTTCTCAGCCACTTGCTGTGTGGGTTCAAGTCCCGAATATGGGTGAAAACTGATGTGAAGTGCACCCAGACATTAAAAATGTTGTCTGGGGTCTTCCGCAACCAATAAAAGTTGCACCAACATAGTCAAAATTGTGTTAATGTGACGTAACAGAAATAAAAATCGGTTGACTTAGTTGTTCCATGCTAGGCATTTTAATTGGACATATAAGGCCAAGTGAATTACTAAGTATTAAATAATAAATCTGCTTTTATATGCGTTTTGTATGCTGTGTTCTAAAAAGTATTAAACTATGGCCGGGGGGCGCTCTTGGCGATAGTGGTAGAGTTGCTGATTTGTACTTCTTTGACTGCTTAGCCTCTCACTATGTGGGTTTGAGTCCCATTGGGAGTGAGGGACTTAATGTGGAAGGTCTTTTAGCACGGCATTCTACCCAGGCATTTATCTTGGGCTCTTCCTCCAACAAAACAGCTGGACGTCACTAAAATAATCATTACTGATCATAATGTATCTCAAAACCAAAAAACAAAAACTTAACTATGGCAGTGTCTTTAAGACAACTCACTGACAAATGACTCATGTAGTCCACTAGGTGTCTTGTTGGGCCACACAATCAAATCAAACCTAATCAAGACACCCTCTGCTGAAGCAGCAAGATGATTGTTTGCATACAACCTGGTTGCTGGATTAACAGTTTAAATTAGTTCTTGATGACTTAAAATCTCTTTAATTTTGTTTACCCTAACCGGAGACATGTTGACCTTTCATAGGTTGAGAGTAAAGGAAAGTAGGATTGTTAAAGAGAGTGTACCAGCTGATTTTAAATGACAGTTTTTATAGTTGACAGAGAAAAATGATTTTGAAGGATGCTTTTGCTCAATGAGTTTTGTATTTCACTGTGTAAGCAATGAATAGTGTTACTGCTTCAAGCAAATACAGCCATCTATTCCTAGCGTGACAAAAGAGTAGATCTATGTATGATAGACATGAAAAGCAGAATCACAACACCCCTTGCCCCCACCCCCACCCCAACTTGTCAGACCACTGTGTTACTGTGATCTAAACCTTCCACTTCATGTCCACAATTGAAAGAAGTATTTTGAGAGGGGATGGTAACCTTACACAAAATAATGTTGCAGCATAATGAGCATCAGACCGGGAGCTATACCAATACCATTTTTAACAACTTGCCCAGGAATAAAGCCAGGGCCACCAGTCCGTGGAGCCGACACACTACCTATTGTGCTACCAGGGAAACAACATTTTATGGATAGTTGACATTGATAACAATAATAAAACTAAAATGGCATTGGACATGCAAACATATACTTTTCATTGAAATTTTGAAGAATTCTCCTTAAGACAGAAAGATAAAAAAGAAACATATAGCATGCAATATTTTATTGAACATGTTGGCAACATACTAATAAACAAGAATGCTTCTTTAAAATATTATTAACATATACACAGATAGAAGGCAAGTAGAAACTAAATTAAAGGACACAGAATCACAATATCAAACTCACAAGGAAAAGTGACATACAGAACATTTAGCTAAATTAAACAGGAACACATTAAAATACAACTACATATCACAGGTACACAAACAGTCACACACATTTGACATATAAAATATTTATCAAAATAAAATAGAGTATGAAGGGAACACATTCAAATATAATTACATGTCAAATACACATGTCAAACAAAACTGGCATATAAAATATTGATCTAAATAAAACATAGTATACACAGAATATATTAAAACATAACAATGTATACAATAAATAAATAAATTATAATAAATAAATATAGAGTATACAAAGAACACATTAAAATAACTACACAGATATAGACACAGTTAAAAAAGTGAATTATAAAACAATTGTCCAAAAAAAAAAAAAAGAGTTTAAAGCCACCACATATAAATATAACTCCACATAACAGATACACAAGAAATTTCACAAGACTTACTATATTTCACATAGAAAAACAAAATGGTTTTAGTAAATGTAAACAAAAATAAATTAATAATCATCATGTAACCCAATCAAAATTACTAAATAGAAATAAACAAACACAGTTTTTTACATTATTAAGAGCAATTTTAAAGTAGGTTGTTATTTTTATGTAAAATTAAGAAAGTAATGACATCATGTCAAAATTAATTTAGGTCTTTCAAAGCATAATCAATACATCAACAGAATAGTCTTTTTATAAACGTACACTGATTAAGAAGAACATTTCCATGGCAACCATTCAAGAAAGTTGGCAGGTCGAAAATGATATAATTGAGCTTTTTTCAAAGTAAGACACTTGTTTTTTCCTGCACAGTTTTTACTTATTTGATATTTGATTATGATTATTACATTTTCTCTTAATTACTCTATGCTACAAATACAGCTTTTTGTCTCATTTTATTTCTTAGGTCTTAGAATTATGGCAGTCTTTTCAAAATACAAGTATAAGAACAATAAGTTTTAATCATGCAAATTTAGAAAATTGTTAAGTGATATGGACATAAAATTAGTAAAATGTACAAGATCTTTGCAATTAAATTTCAATCAAAAACAACATACTGGTTATAAAGTTAATATTGCAGATAAATGTCTGAGCTTAAATGTATCAATAATATCTAATTCATAAGATTATTAAACTTGATATACCTTTCTCTAAATGTCAGATTCCGTAATTTTAGATATACATGAATATCAATTTGAAGGACAAATTGAAACCTTTAATAAGTCTAATAGTAAGGATTGTTTCTTTTCTAACTACTCTAATTTTACTACTTCTCTACTGTATATTTTAATCTATTTACATGTTGCATTGGAAACAAAAGCAAGGCCACTTACCGGCGCCCCAAAATCAAAGTCCAGCAAGTCCCCAGTTGCCACTGGTCCACTGGTGTTTTCAAATCCCTCAAAGGGATTTGCCGATTGGTTCGTATTGGAGGACGTGTCCCCGAAGTCTAGCAGATCGTCAAAGCCAGACATTGTGATGATGTGGTGTCAATTAAATCCACAAAACTATGAAGACAAAAGAAAAAAAAGAAACATAATTCAAAGATTAATTGTTGCCTTTTGACTGAGTAAATCAAAATTTTTTTTTTGAAGAAGTCATCAAGAGAAGCAGTAGTCATAGAAGTAAAGTCATTCATCAGGATTATTAGCATCAGCAGCAGAAGCATCAGCAAACATCACAACCATCATCTTAATCATCATTATTACCTTAATCATTGTCATCATTTTTTCATTTTCATCATCATTTTGGCAGTTTTAACATTTTTGTGGTAACCCTTAGGTTTCAATAATAATCAACAATAGCTTTTCTCAGGTTTTCTCTTTGTTTTGTCTGAGCAAATATAAGCAATAGGTACATAGTAAGCATGCTGAAAATGTGGAGTCAAATTAATATCGGGAAAGAACATACAAGAAAGGTACATTGGATAAATTTAGTACTTTAAGGTAAATTTTTAAGTGGACATTTAGATGCCAATACTTGATCCATAATTTCAGTCTATATTGTGACAAAACTGACTCTGCCAACACCAAAAGCTTCAAGGCTTTTAACTCTAAACTTTAAAGGTCTGAAATTAGTCCGGGTTAAGGATTAGGACAGGTAAGTCAGCTGCCGCTGGGTACAATCTGATCAGAATCTGCACTTCTTGGTGCTAGTAATATGCCTTGATCATGAAGTATGGAGGTGATTTAGGAGTAAGTATGAGTAAGGACTTACATGTATCATAATAATGATCAAGAAGTATGGAGCTGATTTAGTAGTAAGTATGAGTAAGGACTAACATGTATCATAATAATGGTTCAGACTCCAGGTGCATCTACATGTTCTTCAAGGCAAACAGGGCTGTCAACATATACTTAGTGATGCCTAACAGCTCATGGTGAAAAAGAAAGATACTGAGGTAGAAGTGAATTTAACTCTTAACCTGCTACATTTGTTAATAACCCATACTAGATTCTTAGTTACTGGACATGAAAGGATCAAAAGCCATATTGCTTTATTCTCAATAGCATTTCGTGAATATCCTGATCTGACAGCTCTCAGCAAGGATCTGGCAGAGCTGCATCTACACAATTTGTTTAAGACTTATAAATGTGTGTTTGGCAAGCTAAGGGTTAATGATAAGGATCTGTGCAGGGCCCCAGCTAAAACTGCCTTTAGGCAGCTGTCAACTCCCCACCCCCTCTACAAGCAGACAGCTGATAAGCCTCCCAAACTCCCTGAAATAACTGCATACAAAGGAATGTAATACAGCCTGAAATAATCTGAAACTTTCTCTTCCAGGGATGTTAAGACAGCACACCATCTTGTGGGACAGTTTGGGAAGTTTGTAAATTCCAACATACAGGAAAGGCATGTACTTGCTGGTATTTTAATGTTATTTTTTTTAGAAACTTGACGATATCTTGACAGTTTGTATCCAAGGCCAATTCGCAAAAATTTGGTTACAGGATGACAAAACTTGCAACAGGACAAAACTTGCAACAGGAATTTGTCATGGAGTAGAAGTGATCATGGTTCATAAAGCAAATCTATAGAGATTTAGCCCATTACTTGCTGGAAACTCCTTTCACCCCAAGAGCATAAAACATATCCAACCCTTAAGGTGTTTCAAGCAAGTAAAAGGGTTAAAAGAAGTAAAGCTTTAACAAAGTCAGGATAACAAAAATTAGAAATATTAACAGTCCAACATATTTCTGCTTTTCTTTATATCAAAGCTGATTAAAAGATATACATGTAATATTGACTGAAAATCTGCACTGACCAATACATTTAGACCACAATTCAACAATCAATTCAATGTCGTTCTTGTGTAAACATGTTTGTTTTTTAACTTCATTTGAAGGCTGATATAAGGTTCTATTTCCCTAGCATTGAAGTACATCTTTTTCCAAAATATAATCAAACTTCACTCCAAATAACATTATATATTTTGCCCTAAGGTTTTAAAACTTAATTTGTAAATTTTCTCTTTAATGTCCACTTATCATGCAAAATTCCATAGTCTAAAGGTCCCCTAATACTACCCCAAAAACCAAGGAAACAGGGCTTGCAAATCATGTGAGGATGTAGGAGTTTGAGTTTCTTAATCCAATTAATTATTATTGACAGGGACATATTTCCATGAAGAAATATGGTTATAAAAAACATGCATAATAAAATGTGACACAATGCACACACAAAACAGTTTGGTTATGGGAAGTAACTCTGCACTCACATCTCAGATGTTCATCACTTGTTCTCTTCCTTACCAAAAAGGCATTCAGTAAACTGTCACAAGGATAGCAAACCGAAAGCATACATGTGAACTCTCCAACTTTTGGAGGGAGACTACCACTTTTAAGGTTCAAAATTACATAAAATTGGGGGATGTTTTATACATTTTCAGAAATATCCCTACTTGGAAACAGATAATCCCTTCTTTGCTTATATGAAAATAACAAATCTCCCGCTTTGAAAGTGAAAATCTCCCACTCTGGCCTCAGAAAGGTATATAAATCTTTATCAGCTGATTTTATACACTGTTTATAGAAAATAAAACTTCTTGAAACCTAAGTCATCAATTGACAAATATATAACTTTGAGCAGTAACCACACTGAGCAAGCAAACAACCATACAGTGGAATAAGTAACCAACTAGAAGAAAGGTAACCAACAGAATCAAAGATGACTAGAACATCTTTAAACTTCAATTCCAATCAAAAAAAAATTGCCATTAAAAGCAGACAATTACACAGACCAGTGCATAGGAAGAACCACTGGTTGTTTTCAACTCGAACCACCACCACCACCACCACCCCACCCCACCCCACCCCCCACCCCCAAACAAAAAATAAAAAAAGAAGCGACAACTGCAATCAACAGAAAACAATTTAAAAGAAGTAGTCAAATAAAAGTTGTACAATTTCAATCAAAAGTAGAAAATGATAACCAAATGTAGACACTTGTTTAAAACTCACAACTGTAACTGCGCCAAATTGCAATCAAAAGTAGACAATTAATATTAATTACAAACTGAGAATTGTGTGCAAAAGTTAACAATTGCAACAAAAAATAAACATTTACAATTAAAAGTGAACAAAAAAATAAAATGAAACTAATAAATTTCTATTCAAACAAACAAATGAAATCAAAATACATTTGGAGTAATAGTTACCATTTAGATGAAAAATTTAAGTAGCTCAAAAGCAAATCATTCAATTTTAATAATAGCAACAAAAATTTCAAAAGTTTTATTTTTTCACCTACTATATTGTCTCAACACACCTGCCAGGCTATGTACATACATACATATGTATTAGCCATGTAGGTGCACCCCTTAATAGAACAATGATTAAATATTATCAGGTAGGTCATATTTACACATCCTACCTTCGTATCACATATTATCTCCCTCTGTTAGTCAATGGACTATATTGTCTGTTTATATTACCAGCACTTTCCCTATTGGTTTTAATCTACACATCAGCATACATCTTATATTAACTTTAATCATTCATAAAATGGATATTACAATCTCTCCCAGTCACCCACCCCTCTTTTAATATTATATTTTTATATTTTAATATTATATTTTTATATTTTAATGTTATATTTTTCTGTTTCTACTTCACTAATGAACATTTTTTTTACCTATTGCTCTATTTCTCACTGTACATTGTTCCACTTTGATATTTCCCGGTATCTTCTGCATGATACTTTCTCTTATTTATCATCAGTAATTTGTTTGTTTATTGGGTTTAGTGTTCCACCAACAGTATTTCTGTTATCTGGAGATGGTGTCCAATTACAGCAGTGTAATGCTGCCTTTACTGTGCATAGCATGCCTTGAACACCTGGCATAATACTACACCCAGTCACATCATCCTGACACCAGGCCAACCAGTCATGGAACTACCCTTGTATGTGCTTGAGTGTTAGCCACAGAGTTACACCACTAACATTTTTAGGACCTTGGTATGTGGCAGCCTGGGTGCGACCTCGGGGGCCTTCCATACCTGGAGCTGATGCTCTACTGATTGCCCTACCCAGTCTGCTCAGTATTTTATTACACACCATGAATACCAAACTTAAAGAAACCAAACAAATTTAACGATCCTTTCATTGTTGTTAGTATACTTTCACCTCTTTCTATAGCTCACATATACCCATTTTCTTCATTTTTTGTCTTAAAAGCACTTTTTTTTTCTCATCAGCATACCACATCTTCTCTCTACTGCTGTATATAAATTTAACCATCCTTTCATTGCTTTCAGTTCTACCCATACATTTGCCTGCAGTCTTCCTCCACCGACAGTAGCTGGGTGTCACCAATAAAACCATATCTGGGTCACTGAAATCTATCTAAAACCAAGCCAAACCAAGTAATTACATTACTTTATTTACACATATTATCAAATACCCCAGATTAAATGAAGTCCTGGTTCTATTTACATCTAACATACATACATTCATAATAATGTAAAAGGTCATCATATTTATCATTAGAAATGACTGACAATCCTAACTGGGTAATTGTGTAAACTTCATTCAAGGCATGGCATGAACAACTTCCTACTTAACGTGCATATTAGAAATTCTTTAACTATAACATTTCAATTTTGGAAGGGTTATTATAAACCCAAAATGCAAATATCAATTTAGTTTGGTGAATAGCTTTGACTACCTGTTGTATGTTCTTACTCAATACTTGAGCAATTCCATCATAATTTTGTTGGTCCTACACATTTCTGTCGAAATTGTGAGATTTTAATTGGCATCGATTATAATTTGTTCATACTTTTGGAAAGATTTTATGACATTGGTCATGGCTAAATTGTTTACCACTAGTTTGTTTTTTCTTTAGTCCTTTAAGACATAGAATAGAGTTTACAAATTTACAATTTTCCAAACAGGTTTAAATTACTCAGCATTTATAATTCCATCATCTAATTTCTATATGATTAAATCCAAAATGTAAAATAAATATTTATTTATTTTTTTAGTGTGAATCTTTCCATTTTATGTCAAATCAGAGCCATACATTCAAATACTTTTTTTAACAATTCATATCCCATTCAATTCCATATGACAATCATAAGCGTATAATGCTGATTTTCACTTTGACAATTTTCACATGACAGACCTTCTAAGTTGATAATTGATTTATACCTTAATTGATCAATGTCAATTATCATTACTGCCATATTCTTTTCAGGTCAGAGCCAGATATCAGCCAAAGCATAAATAATTAAGTAATGATCATGACAGGCAATCACATTATTACCAGAAACATTGTTGGTTTTGAAGTTTGATTGCTGTAAGAAAATCAACCTACACTTAATTAGACAATGACAATGAAAAACATTGTTTATATTTTTTTAATCTACCAGGATATTGCTTTATCATTAATTGTACAGCATGCAATTTTCAAATAGTGCAACATTGCATAAAAAAGCATGAAAATCTATGGGGAAAAATGTAAAAATTATAACATTATTTATTGCAATATTGCTTAAGAGATGAGGTTATTGTTTTTTATTCACATATACCACAATGACACAATAATGATTAATGTTCAGATATTATTATTGGTGAATACTGCTTCAGATGCCATTAATTGTAAGTCCCTCCAACAAAAATATAGTATTCAGGCTACAGCTATAACTGATAGCAGAAGAAATACTTTTTTATACATTGCACCGACACAATTAATGTCATATTGATGACATCCGGCTATAATTGATAGGGGAGAAAGCCCTGACCATTTTCTGGGTAGAACCACTGGCGCTCTGTAGGGTCTGCTTGAATACATCTCCAGATAAAACATTTTGCCCTGTCTGAAACTTGAACTTACAACTCAAGTGACTGAGAGGTTACAAGCCAGCTACTTAATCTACTTGGCCACTGGTATCCTAACCGAAATGTTACATGTTTATGGGTAGATCCAATAACATCACCCAGTAAGCTAGAGGGCACTTTCACATTAAAGATGCTATGCCTAGACTTGAACCTATCTTGTGGGGAATGAGAGATTTTAAGGTCAATACAATAATGGTGACATAAACAAGAGCTGTCCATAAAGAATGCATCCCACTTATAAAGTTTATAGTGAATATTTTTTAGTAGTTTTTCAAGAAAATGACCTAACCAAAATAACTTCGAACAATGACACCAACAAGAAAATCATGGCAATAGCTTGCATTTTTTGTGTCTTTCTTTTTCTTTTGTCATTTCACACCAACACAATTATGGTCATATTGGCAACATCCAGCTAATTCATGGATGAGGAAGACCCCAGACTCAAGTGTGGGTAGAACCACTGCAGGTTAGCTGGAAAACCTCCCAACACAAAGTTCTTGTCCTGACCAAGACTCGAACCCCCGCAGTAAAGGGCTGAGAAGTAACTGTTAAAAATGCCGTTTTAGTCCTGTTTAATCACTGGGTAAAAATGTACAGTCAGGATATGCTTTCCAGCTGAATTTTATAATATCAGGGTTCGAAATCGTGAAGAATGGTACCATGAAAAATTTAAGATTTTTTCTTTTATAAGGAAATATTTTTAGATTTAAGAAAAGTGCTTAGCTAAAGTTTAAGAAAATAAATGAGGATTCTTTATGAATAAAACCCTTGTTGTTTTGCATATGGTTGTACATGTATCTCTTCATGATGCCAGGTTGCACTATACTTTTCAGACATATATATAAAGCAAGACCTTTAGTCTTCTTCAAACACATTTTATAAAATATATTCATACATGTGAACTTTCCCACTTTTGGAGGGAGACTCCCACTTTTCAGGTTTAAAATTTTTTGAAAATGAGGGTGTTTTACACATTTTCAGAAATCTCCTTAGTTGGAAACAGATAACTTTCTTCTTCGTTTATATGAAAATATCAAATCTCCCTCTTTGCAAGTGGAAATCTCCAACTCTGGCTTAGAAAAAGTTCATATGTATGTAAATTCATATTACTTTTCTTGAACCTTTAAAATATTTTTAAACTGTTTTATAGTTGATAGTCACACTCTGGGTATTTCCAGTACAGGACTGTTTAAAGCACCATGTCACAGACCAGTGACACCAGTAGTGGTCTTGACAGATCAAAACTAAACAAGTACCATCATGCCAGATAAAAGAAGTAAATCTGATTTTTGTGTTAATATATATCCCATAATTCTCAACCAAACCCTATATTACTGGTACTCATTAAAATTGTCATGTTGAAATGATCCTATCAAGTATCAAAGGGTTTGGAGGAGAAATAAAGAAGTTAGAAGGAACTGTACTCCTTTTATTTGGTGCTCTGACATAATACAGAACGCATTTAATAAAAGTAACATCAGATACTTTTTTCTGTAATTTGACATTCATCAGTGGGTACAATGTATGTTTCCTGTTTGTTGTTTTTGAGATACATCGCAGCAATCAGCTAGGATCATTACAGCAACAGCAAGTTGTTTTACTGGAGGAAGACTCCAAACAAATGTCTGGGTAGAACCACTGGCACACTGCAGGTCAGCTGGAAGACATTCCCACATTTAGTCCTTCGCCTTGAACGGGACTTGAACCCACACAGTGGCAGGCTAAGCAGTCAAAGGAGTTACAAATTAGCGACTCTGCCCCAACGCCAAGACAGAACAAATGTACTATATTGATTTATCTACATGAGAACAAATGTTCTATAGTGATTTATCATCCCAAATCAATAGTCAACTATGAATATTATATACCAACAGGATATGTTTATGTAATATGGGCATTTAAGAAATGTACATTCCTATTCCAACCCATTTAGGAGTCTATGGCCTATTTCCATTATGGAAAAGACTTAGTCGCATCAATGAAATATTGATCCAAGTCAATGTATGTCACATCAGATTATTCAAGTAAGATGTTTAATTCATTTGATCATTCTGATATGGTGCCAATCTGGACAATTGTAAGTGACATAGAAAACAAGTTCATCATTCATTTATAAATTGTGAAAGAATCTTTTACAGCTCATGAGCTACAGTTGTAAAACTTTTTTATAAATTTGTAAATTTGTGTCATTTTATCTTCAGCATATCCTATGAACTGTTCATGAAGTAGGTTGCCTTGTTTGGTTCCTTTTCAATTTAGAAAGGATGGACTTGCCCCACACACACCTATGGATGAGGTCAAACAAATGTCTAAATATTAAAAAAAATTGTTCTTCAAGTAATGTTAAAGGTGGGATCCAACCATTTGAACTTATTTTTTTTTCATGAAAAGATCCCACAAAATACAGTTTATTTGCAGATACCACCTTTAACTCTAAACCTGCTTAGCACATGTTGATTAGGCAGGCAACACCTTTAAAGCTTAACATGCTAAGCACATGTTGATCAGAAAGATACCACCTTTAACATGAAACCTGCTAAGCACCTGTTCAATAGACATTACCACATTTAACTCTCAACCTGCTTAGCACATGTTGATCAGACAGCTACCACCTTTAACTCTTTATCTGCTAAGAACGTGTTGATCATGTAAAAAAACAACTTTTACACTTAATCTTCTAAGCACATGTTGATTAGACAGATACTACCTTTAACACTTAATCTTCTAAGCACATGTTGATTAGACAGATACCACCTTTAACACTTAATCTTCTAAGCAAATGTTGATCAGACAGATACCACCTTTAACACTTAATCTGCTAAGCACATGTTGATTAGACAGATACCACCTTTAACACTTAACCTGCACAGCACTTGTTGATTATACAGATACCACCTTTATCACTTAACCTGCTAAGCACAGGCTTAGGCACATGGTGTAGATCCCAATCAACCAATTAGAAGCTGTCATATTAGAATTTCCCCATTTTTTTGCCACATCCCTAGTAAAATGCCTTTTTTCTTTGCAAATCATTTGCCAGCAAACCTTGTGAAGCTATTGCATTGCTAAATAATAAATGTAGACTGATGTAGGTTGTTTTATAGGTCATGATTGCACAAAGCTCCTCCATGTTTATCTTGACAGTCATAGATTCATAAATGCCTAGAAATTAATCCTTTTCCATCCCTGTATCATTCCTCTTTAAAATTTGAGACATGTATACCTGAAAATTGTACACTAAGACTGACCATTCAGCAGCATGAATTACAACTTATATTTTATAGTATATTTTCCAGATCAAGTCATAATAGTTTACCCGGAGCTAACAGCAAATAAGTTGTGGTCCAAGACTTAATGGGTTCACATTGACCTAAAAGCAAAGCAAGTTGTGGTCCAAGACATAGTGGGTTAACATTGACCTAACAGCAAATAAGTTGTGGTCCAAGACATAGTGGGTTTACATTGCGCTAACAGCAAAGAATGTTGTGGTCCAAGACTTAGTGGGTTAACATTGACCTAACAGCAAATAAGTTGTGGTCCAAGACATAGTGGGTTTACATTGCGCTAACAGCAAAAGAATGTTGTGGTCCAAGACATAGTGGGTTAACATTTACCTAACAGCAAAGAATGTTGTGGTCCAAGACTTAGTGGGTTAACATTGAGCTAACAGCAAAGAACGTTGTGGTAAAAGACATAGTGGGTTTACATTGACCTAACAGCAAAGAAAGTTGTGGACCAAGACATAGTGGGTTAACATTGAGCTAACAGCAAAGAACGTTGTGGTCCAAGACATAGTGGGTTTACATTGAGCTAACAGCAAATAAGTTGTGGTCCAAGACTTAGTGGGTTAACATTGAGCTAACAGCAAAGAACATTGTGGTCCAAGACATTGTGGGTTTACACTGAGCTAACAGCAAAGAAAGTTGTGGTCCAAGACATAGTGGGTTAACATTGAGCTAACAGCAAATAAGTTGTGGTCCAAGATTTAGTGGGTTAACATTGACCTAACAGCAAAGAACGTTGTGGTCCAAGACATAGTGGGTTAACACTGAGCTAACAGCAAAGAAAGTTGTGGTCCAAGACATAGTGGGTTAACACTGAGCTAACAGCAAAGAAAGTTGTGGTCCAAGACATAGTGGGTTAACACTGAGCTAACAGCAAAGAAAGTTGTGGTCCAAGACATAGTGGGTTTACATTGACCTAACAGCAAAGAAAGTTGTGGTCCAAGACTCACAGGGTTAACATTGAGCTAACAGCAAAGAACGTTGTGGTCCAAGACTTAGTGGGTTTACATTGAGCTAACAGCAAAGAAAGTTGGGGTCCAAGACTTAATGGGTTTACACTGAGCTAACAGCAAAGCAAGTTGTGGTTCAAGACATAGTGGGTTTACACTGAGCTAACAGCAAAGAATGTTGTAGTCCAAGACATAGTGGGTTTACACTGAGCTAACAGCAAAGCAAGTTGTGGTCCAAGACATAGTGGGTTTACACTGAGCTAACAGCAAAGAAAGTTGTGGTTCAAGACTTAATGGGTTTACATTGACCTAACAGCAAAGAAAGTTGAGGTCCAAGCAAGATATATTTTGGAAAAAAAGGATGTTACTTTGTCTTGATAATGTTAAGAATCTTAACATTTATGGTCCCAAGACTGTTACAGGGATACATGCATAAGTCGGGTAATTATGAACTATAAATTGTTAAAGGGATACATGTATATGTAGGTAATTATGAAGTATAAATTGTTAAAGGGATACATGTATATGTAGGTAATTATGAAGTATAAATTGTTAAAGGGATACATGTATATGTCAGGTAATTATGAAGTATAAATTGTTACAGGGATACATGTATATGTCAGGTAATTATGAACTATAAATTGTTAAAGGGATACATGTATATGTCAGGTAATTATGAACTATAAATTGTTACAGGCATACATGTATATGTCAGGTAATTATGAAGTATAAATTGTTAAAGGGATACATGTATATGTCAGGTAATTATGGACTATAAATTGTTAAAGGGATACATGTATATGTAGGTAATTATGGACTATAAATTGTTAAAGGGATACATGTATATGTAGGTAATTATGAACTATAAATTGTTAAAGGGATACATGTATATGTAGGTAATTATGAAGAATAAATTGTTAAAGGGATACATGTATATGTCAGGTAATTATGAACTATAAATTGTTAAAGGGATACATGTATATGTAGGTAATTATGAACTATAAATTGTTAAAGGGATACATGTATATGTAGGTAATTATGAAGAATAAATTGTTAAAGGGATACATGTATATGTCAGGTAATTATGAAGCATAAATTGTTAAAGGGATACATGTATATGTCAGGTAATTATGGACTATAAATTGTTAAAGGGATACATGTATATGTAGGTTATTATGGACTATAAATTATTAAAGGGATACATGTATATGTAGGTAATTCTGAAGCATAAATTGTTAAAGGGATACATGTATATGTCAGGTAATTATGGACTATAAATTGTTAAAGGGATACATGTATATGTAGGTAATTATGAACTATAAATTGTTAAAGGGATACATGTATATATAGGTAATTATGAAGAATAAATTGTTAAAGGGATACATGTATATGTCAGGTAATTATGGACTATAAATTGTTAAAGGGATACATGTATATGTAGGTAATTATGAAGCATAAATTGTTAAAGGGATACATGTATATGTCAGGTAATTATGGACTATAAATTGTTAAAGGGATACATGTATATGTAGGTAATTATGAACTATAAATTGTTAAAGGGATACATGTATATGTAGGTAATTATGAACTATAAATTATTAAAGGGATACATGTATATGTAGGTAATTATGGACTATAAATTGTTAAAGGGATACATGTATATGTCAGGTAATTATGAACTATAAATTGTTAAAGGGATACATGTATATGAAGGTAATTATGGACTATAAATTGTTAAAGGGATACATGTATATGTAGGTAATTATGAAGAATAAATTGTTAAAGGGATACATGTATATGTCAGGTAATTATGAAGTATAAATTGTTACTGGGATACATGTATATGTCAGGTAATTATGAACTATAAATTGTTACAGGGATACATGTATATGTCAGGTAATTACGAAGTATAAATTGTTACAGGGAAACATGTATGTCATTATGAAGTATAATTTGTTACAGGGATACATGTATATGTCATTATGAAGTATAAATTGTTACAGGGATACATGTATATGTAGGTAATTATGAAGTATAAATTGTTAAAGGGATACATGTATATATAGGTAATTATGACTTATAAATTGTTTCAGGGATACATGTATATGCCAGGTAATTATGACTTATAAATTGTTACAGGGATACATGTATATGTCAGGTAATTATGACTTATAAATTGTTACAGGGATACATGTATATGTCAGGTAATTATGACTTATAAATTGTTACAGGGAAACATGTATATGTCATTATGAAGTAAAAATTGTTACAGGGATACATGTATATGTCATTATGAAGTATAAATTGTTACAGGGATACATGTATATGTCAGGTTATTATGAAATATAAACTGTTACAGGGATACATGTATATGTCAGGTAATTATGAACTATAAATTGCTACTGGGATACATGTATATGTCAGGTAATTATGAACTATAAATTGGAGTAGGAGGATGGCAATGAGAATTTCTACCAATGTGAGTCCATCCTGGACATGCATCAGAATCTTTTTTCTCTATGTAAGTTAAAAGTGAGGTTACACATTTATGCCAAAAAGGTTTGGACAATAAATTAAATGGCTTAACTATCTGCTTACATGTATTTATTACATTACAATTATCAATTGTTTTCTTTTTTGTACTTTTTACCTGACTCTGTAGCAGCAAGTCCAGGTCTGTTCAGTGTTGAATCAGAAAAAATGCCAATAAATCCAAATTATGTATTCAAAAAGGGATTAAAATCCCACTACATAAGCATTTGTACCACTTTTAACACAATCAAACTGGACTGGAATTTTGACAATTGGTTTTCCTAGCATCCATTACTGATTAGACTGATTCACATGTGTGTTCACAGAAATCCCAATACCTGGTTTAAATTATCGCTACAGGTATTGGAGGACTATGGTTTGGACTGGTTAGAGGCTGTAACAACCTCGAGGAGCATTGATTCTCGTTCATTAATAATTGATTACAGCCAGTCTAGTACTCAAAAGTGTAGATTATAAGGATGAAAGGATGAAAAGTTGCAGACTAGTGACAATTAAGAAAACACCTGTCCTGTGACAATGCATGACAGCATAGTCACAAAGTTCAATCTCTTGGTTTTTAATATTTATCATAGACCTACAGTATACTGGTTATACTACTCAGACGTTTGTCTGATGTTTTTCTCCACCAATAATATCTGGACATCATTATGATCCGTGTAATTGTGTAATGTGTAATGTAGCAATAAGAAATACACACAGTCTAGTGAATAAGTACACCTCTCTCCAAAATTCAAGGCCTGCCTGAACTGTTATCCATCTTTACCAATATCAAAGTACTTTTGAGGCTGTGTCTCTGTGAAGGGTCCAATTATGTCTAATTATTTCACATTCTGACCAGGTTAGTGTTTTTGTTGTTGTTTTTTGTTACATCGCACTAAGACAAAAATGGTCATTATGGACAAATATTAGCGATAGCCAGCTAATATTGGGTAAGGAAGATCCCAGAGTTTTATCAGGGTAGAACTAGGGTAGCTGGGAAACCAGACCACATAATGGTTCTTGCCTCAACAGCCTCGAACCCATGCACTGGGGTGGGAGGGCTGAGGTTTAACAACTTGTTGGATCTATCTGGACATCAATGGACAGCATTTAAGATAACAATAAAATTATTTGGTTATTTGAGAAATAATCTTTGGTCCAAACTGTTGGATACCACCTTTAAGACACAGTGGGTTATATCAACTTGGACATTATATATGAGCTTAGGCATTATATATCAGCTTGGTCATCAGATAAAGACACCTCATGGATGTGTCCAGTGAAGCTGAGGTTAAGCCGTGGTGATTTATAACTAATATATTTACTTTTTAGTAAGTCATGGCCAAGAATTGGATTCAGGTCCTTCCATAGCTGAAGCCAACATACTACGAAATGTGCACCCAGAGCTTGTGCCAGGAGCTGAACCCAGCTCATCTAGCCCCTGAGACGAAACATCACATGCATTATTATATGGATGTTTTTTTGTTTTAAGCATTCCATGGACAAAGTTATGGTCATTATAGCAATGTTCATTCATTACTGATGGGAGACAGACCCAAGACAAATGTATTTGAAGAACTATACTGTCACACCTCCATACAGATTACCTCAATGTTCAGCCCCAACCGGGACTCAAACTCACTTGGTTATGGCCTAGTGACCTATATCAGCCACTCTTACCATTAACTGAAACAACACCAGCATTTAAATCAACATTCTTCTATTTGTGATTGTTGTTCTATTTTTCAAATCAAGAAATCAAGTAAATTTTATCTATTTATAGATGATCATTATATCATGTTCAGATGGTCATATCTTTATGTACCTTCCCATACACATATATGTCATTACATTGTGAATCTAGTTTACAATTCCCTTCTCAAGCTTAAACTGTTTAATCCTCCAAGGACCCACTACTGATAGCTGTCTAAAAGAAGCAAGTGTTGAAACATGAGTGGTTCAGAACTTCAAAGGCATGGGTGTTGAATGTGGGATAAGTAAATGTTTAGTTGAAAATACACAGCCAATGTATGCTTAAAGGTGGCAATGGTGGTAGCCAATACCTTTTTCAAATAAAAGATTTCTTATGAAAAAGGTAGCAAATTAATTCATTGTCAGAAAAATGTGATAAATATTTTAATCCCTTTAATCATGCATATACCATTTTATGCCTTTGTAAATCAAAAACCCCTTTAATCATGCATAAGCCAATTTAGGCTTTTGTAAATCAATAATCCTTTAATCATACATATGCACATTTGACACTTTCGCAAATCATACAAAACTACCATTGTTATATATATGTTAAAATCGTGCATAATTTTCAATGAGTCACACAGATACATCGTAAGATTTTAAACCCCTCTTCTCCCCTACCTTTGGATATTGGTACCTAGAGTCTAGAGAATGTCTATTTTTTTTTACAACTAGTTAAGCATAGGATCTATAATTATATGCTTAACATAAACATTCAAAAATATATTAAACTGTTTCTAAAGAAAATAAACAAAATAAGGTGAATTTCCTAAATCATATATATGTTCTATAAATGAAAGAATGGTACTGTAAGTAGTGATACATTATTACAGCATTTAAGGGACTATTTTACAGAGGATTGTTTTTTTCTACAAAAGGTGTGGGTTTTCTTAATGGGATTATATTCCTATAAAGGCTTGACAATTAAAATGCAATTAATTTTACCTCAGCATCTAAGATAAAATGCCACTTCCTTAATTGTGAAATCTGTCCAGACTTCCTTAAAAAAATTGGCTGTTGTAAGCACTGAAGTGGTAAAATGTCTGGTAAGGAACAACACACTTCATCCAAAGCCAAAACAATGACTTATGCAGACATAATCAAATTTAATTATAACAATAGATAAAGTAGTTACAATTTTTGCCACAACTTCCTGAGTACTTCCAGCATAAGATACACTAGTTTAACAATGAATCCTAAGTTACCTATGCTAAGTTTTTTATGAAGAATTATAGAGGATCCTGAGAGAAAGTATCTAGAGAGCTTGTCTTTTATTTTTTTAAACATATAAAAAATTCATTTGAGACCCTCTTTTCATTAAATAAAGGGATGTTACTCTAACAATTCAAATACTACTTCTTACTCTCTTTTCAGGTAGGTATTTGGCATGTACCGGTAGTTATTGTAGACAAAATAAGATTTTTCCCCACTTCTTAAACTTTTCTTGAAATATTTGAGACTGCAACATTGAAATGAGAATGAATTTAAGCTTGAGCTCTATTCTGAAAAATAGGCAAATTAAAAATAAGACGAAGATTATGTCTTATGAAAAGTACATGAAAATACCTACCCACAATCAGACATCGGGAAAACTCTTGGTCCGACAGTCCTGACCAGCAATAATTACAAGGGTGTCAGTCCAACTGACCGACAAAAAAGTGCAAAGAAAATTTATTAAAGGTGATATCTGATAGTTTGCACCAAAAATATTTTCACTAAACATCATAACCAACCATTGTTACAAGAACAGATCTTGCAAAATGCTGTTATTGATGTCCTTCACCTGTCTGAAAAGTGAACCATAATGCCACAATCGTTATTTCAAATATGTATTTCCTATCTGAGCCAGACTGCACAGTTAGCTGTTTTTAAACTAAGAAAACCATGTGACCACTTATGTTTTAGCTCATCTTCCTCAACTGCTGTAACATCGATGACCATTTTTTTTGCAGGAATCCCTATCATTCTTTTTTGTAGATATAAAACAAATGAAAATTTAAATGTTGATTAACAAGTTTTACTTCTCTAAAATTGAGAAACAGTAAGTATGATTTTTTTTTTTCTGCAGGAATTATGTACAAACACCCAAAACAGAGGACAGGATATTGTTACATATGTTAGCTATATGTAAACTGTCAAATACCACCATTAACCCCTTACATTTGTAAGGTGCCGGGTGGTGTATAACGAACACACCTATTATATAGGGATACACCAACCAGTACACTGTTCACTAATTCTTACAGTGGTGTACACTTTCGCTTCACAAACATACTTTTTTTCACACAGAAAACGTTGACAATGGTAAGCTTTGTTTCGAACATGAGCCACAAATGTGTGCGATATTTCAAATCATCGAAGTGCAAATGCAAAGAAAATCACCATAAGGCCTCTTTAACATGCATCCCATTGTCTGGAAAATCGGCTGAGGTCAGAGAAAAATTGACAATCACATGACAAAAATTAATACTGATGCATGATTGTTATGTATACATCCTGTCTGACTTACAACCACGAAACTGCCTTACAAGGACTTGTATCAAGGATGATAAAAATTATTATAACTTTTGAATGGATTATATAACTTCAATGAAGTTTTCAGCATTTTTTTTTCACTTACATTCCATACACTCGTATCTATGTTTTATTTGAGTTTTGACATATTTTAACATGGTTAATATGTTCTCTATTGTACTTAGCGATGATTGTATGGGTATTTCATGACATACAAAGTAACAACACCAAATTCACCAAGACTTCTCATTACAGACAGGTAACTGAAGCTAAAAATCATGTTTACAAGTAACATAAAAAGATACATTCAAATTGAAGTTGTTGCTTCAATGCTGTAGGAGCATTTAAACCATTTTTATTTGTGGTTTTCAGTCGCGTCCTAAACTCTAATTACTTTATATGCAATTGTCGAACTGACAAATTTTCCAGTCAAACTGACAGTTTCTCCCAGCCAGTCCAGTCCGATTAAATGAACTTTTTTTTTAACTTTACCAATGTCTGCCACCAAGGGAGATAACTAATATACGTATTTCTTTAACTTAAAAAATGGGGAATATTTGAACATATTTCCACCAGTATTAAGAGTATGAGGGCAATGAAGTTCAACACTTATCATAGTACATTTTTCAATTAACCCTTAAAGCTGGACAGTATAATACTAACTCAAAAAAGGAGCATAAAATTGCCAAAAGTATTCCAAGTTTGAAATGAATATCTCTGATGGTCTTTTATCTCTGATGGTCTTTTGAGAAATGAACCTTAATAAAAATGTTAAGCACAGTTGTTGCCTTGGGGGTTATAAACCTTGAAGTCTCAAGGTCAGCAGAAAACTCTTTCACAGATGGTCTCCTTGCCCACCAGACTTGATTAAATCACAAATTATTTGTTATTACCATATCCCCACGTCAGCTAAATTATCAATTCTTCTAATTGTTCCTTATGGCCACACATCAACATGATCACAAAATGAGCTAAACTTAGGCCAAGAAAAGAATAGTTTGTTTATGGTAACCAAACACTGCCTAGCATTTGTGCTGCATATTATATTTGATTAAGAACATTTTATACCTTTAATTGCCATTTTTAAGAAAATCATGAATCAGAATGATGTGAGAATAAAGAGGCCTGGATGTAAATCATAGTGAAAGGATTGCTTGCATAAGTTTTTTAATTGATTTAATAAAATAGGCTACCCATTTCAACCTGTGAGAATGGTTTGTAGTTACATTAATAACAAGTAATAACAGCACTACATACTTATCTTAAGAATTCAAAATAATAAAAAAAAACTTAGTGAATAATTTATTCCTATATAGTGACCAGAGACATTGATTGCCATCTTAAATATTGCTGTTCAAACAGTGGATATAAACCATATAAATCACATATATATAAATGTTAATGGTAAAATATGGCACACTGAAGGTCATACCGGTATTTATAAGACTAGAGCCCATATTCACCAACCCTTCTTAAGTCATTACTTAAGCCCAAGTCACCATTTTCATACCAACAAAAATAAGCTTATTTATGAAGTTTCAATGTGATTTTAAGCTCAAACCAGCAAAGATAAAGTGTCATTCAAAAATACAGACATGTATCTAAATACATAATGAAGATATTGTGAATTGAAATCCATGACTTGAGCAGTTCTTACTTAAGAATAGTTGGTGAATACCGGCCTAGTGCCTACCCTGCCAAGTTGTTTTTTCTAAACTATAACCAGAAACAAACATTTTCTTTCTTGGCCTTACATTATGATCTGACTCACTGAGTCATCCTTAGTTCCCTAGCAAACCCCTTTCAATGAATCACACAATCAGCAAAAAAAAAATGTCTCCATTTACAGAAAATTGTAAATCAATAATAGGGGAGACATTTAAGTCCAGACACTGTTTATGGAATTGTTTGCTATTAATGTCGGCTGAGTTTGTTCAGGGGGCCGTCTGCATGGAAACCAAGGAATTATGGTGCTGATGCTGACTAAGATGTGGTAATTATAATTACGATATAGCCAGAAAGGGATGGTGGCGGGTGATAGCTGCATCTGCTATTGATCAGTGATAGCATTACTTAAATATGCTATACACTGAACAAAATTACCACAACCAGAGATTTTATCATAAAATTAATATACTGATATGTATTTTCATGATATTAGCCCTACATGTCAGAAACGTTAATGATATTTTTATGATAAATCTTAATAACATTATTACTATGGCTTTTATAAACAAAGTAACACACAAATTAAAATAAAATTGTCTAAAATTTGTAATTACAGATAAAACTGTAAAGTATTGTACTCATAGCTGTGGGTTTTCTTATCTGCATAGTCAATGACTTACAATTTTTTTCTTGATACCCCAGTTTGGTATAGAAAACTAGATGGTTTTAAATTGTATGATATATCTATATGACAATTTACAGCATATGTAGCTAATTTCTTGGTTTCCATTTCCTATGGCAGCAGACCAGAAGGGTTTAAACTCTTAAACTCTCATGATGTATCTGTATGATCATTGAAAGTAGGCTTACCAATATCCAAAGGTAGCTGAGCAGAGGTGTTTAAGATGTTTGACCTGGGCTGGCTTGAGTGCCAATTTATAAACAAGAAGACCAAACATCCTGTGGCCAACATAAACATATTCTCACTCCAACCTGTTCAACTTTATCATGTAACATATTGTTTTATACTCATACTAATTCTTAGCCATCTTCTTACCTATCAGCTTGAGACTAAGGAACAAATAATGATGATTTTGATCAGATAGCTCCCAGCAAAATCTGCCTATTCTAGATCTATAATATCTACAAAAGCCTAATCAATATGGGCTAAGCAGACTAAGTGTTCATAAAACTGGTAGTTGCCTTTTTTTTCCTTTTTCTTTCTTCTTTTTCTTTCTTCCTTTTTTTTTGGTACAGCATTTCACAAGGTTTATATTACCTATCTGAACTCTACTGTTATTGTACCAGCTGTTCTATAAATGAAAATGTTATTGTCAACCAGAACGGCTGTATTTCATTTATATTTATCTACATCAATTCTCAATATTGTACAGTAAATTGTGTACCTTCAAGAATAAAGTTATGTTCTGTTCTATTCGGGTGTCTCATGGTATAAGATCCTAGGCTTGATTTGATTGTTTAAAAAAAAGCAAAGTTAAAGCCATTTAAAATCTCTAAAGAAAAAAAACCCTAAGAAAAACAAACAGCATTGTCATTGGTACTAGACTAGAAGTATATGCAACAGATGACTGGCCTAAACAATACTTACCCTTCATTAACCCTGGACATTAATTCAAATGCCAACTTCAATCCAAAAGAACTGATAACATTAATAACGGTTATGTTAAAATCAAAATGTAAACATTGTTTCAGTCATAAGGTATAATAAAACTATAAAAAAAACAAGCATATACCAAGACTGAGTAGTGTCATCAGTAGACCAGTCTGGACTGCCATTCAAGAGGTTCCAGGTTCGAATCTTATGGAAACCATGAATAATCTTTTTATTTTATTGAATTCTTCTATTTCTTTTGTTGTGTTTTTTTTTTCATATTTACATCTTCCAACTTTCATCAATAAATTAGTTTTTTGTATTGATTTTAAAACATAGATAATTTGGCAGACACTATCCCAATGGGTAATCCTAAGAAAATACAATTAAAAAAATCCTCGCTAATCATGTATTTATTGTGTTTATAAATCTTATACAAATAGTGAAGATCCAATCAGCCAACTCTCTGCTGGGAGCAGTCTGATCCATATCTGCACTATTTTGGCTGCTGGGTCTCTTGCAATTAGAATCTTTATTGTGTCATGAAGTTTGGAGCTAATAACTAAGACTTTAAGAGTGGGTTATTGATAACTGTAGCAGGATATGGGTTAAAACTTTATAGCTCACATAAGGGGATGTGTCTAACAAGAGCTGGAAATATTCTACAGACAAACATGCAACCCAGAATCCCTGAAAAGGACATGTTAAATGAACAATGATGATCATGATGATCATGATGAAAGAATTGTTGCTACTATTGCTGGTTATAACACTACAGAATTTGTGGCAATCTGTTTGGAGCTACAGTACCACAGGCACATCTTAATTCAAAAGAGGCCTGATTGTCATCAATTGGCAATATTTATAAGTCAATATAAAATGAAGCTGCTTCCATATTCTCAGCACTTCTCTTCCAATTAATAATGTTTGAATGATGACTACTCCATGCTTGTAAAAATAAAACATTATTTCTTAAACTGGAACACTACTCTTAAATACTATCATAAAAATATAAGAGCCATTGATAAAATCACTATGGCATTGTTCTGTATTTATACATTAATGGAACAAAAAAATGCAATAATATTAAAACATCTAAAGTATGATATCAACTGACTTATAATTGTCCATTCAAGTGGTATCTATAATTTAATTTTTAAATTACAAGACCTTCTTTCGGACAATATTTGTAAAATGGTATGTAAGCATAAACATTGCATAAAGTGTTCAGTCAATACAGAGTAAAATATTTAACAATAAAA
The DNA here is from genome assembly GCA_007844125.1 of Sinonovacula constricta. Lineage (NCBI taxonomy): Eukaryota > Metazoa > Mollusca > Bivalvia > Cardiida > Solecurtidae > Sinonovacula > Sinonovacula constricta. The sequence goes on from CM017568.1 coordinate 14,675,354, forward strand.
TGTTGTTTTTTACACTGCAACATTACTTAGAAAAGAATAAAATAATATCATCTTGAAAATGTAGTAAATATTAATAAATTGTTATTTTGAATAGGAATGATTTAATTTGTTTAACCTTATCTTTAATGTTACAATTGTTGTTTAGTTGTGTGTGTTTTTTTTGTTTTTAAAATTACAACTTAAATTTTATTATTTTATTGATCATGTCAATGTGGAATAGCTCACTAATGGATGGGCCTCAATCATTCAATGAATCATCTGTCAAATAGTGGAACACAAAGGAACCTCAATTTAGACTTCGAAATTAATGTCACTTAATTTCTTTTGTACAAAAATTACCGCAAGGAATAAAATATTACTTACAATTAAGTTTGCAGTCCCAAACGTGCGTTTTATCCGTGGAATAAATGAGAAAGTAAGTCCCGCGAATTTTGTTTGACACTTGTGCTTTGTACAACAGGAAGTTCCTCCCCCTGATCCCGCTGACTGGTTATTGATTAATTATTGGACCGGTTCCCGTCACAGCAATGATGCTGCGGGTACCATTCCGGTTAAAAATTGGCGGATGTGTATTTTGTGATTGTTTACATAAATTAAGATGACTGCATTTGATGATAATTTCAGATGTCGTAAGGGAAATGCAAACCTTATTTAACAGCTTTGCATATGTAAGTTTTTAAGCGTGCTTTTGTTCGACAAATGATGTACACAATTCGCGAAAACCGATGACATTTAAACTGTATTATGCATTGCAAGTGGAAAGTGACAGTTGTTTTGCTCATTTCATTCCGAAAGCTTTGCAAGTTTCTATAATTTGTCTTTGTCTGTAAAAGTGTCAACGTGTTTGTTTCCATCTCCCCAGTGATTTATGGACGTTTCTGTAAATGTCCTAAAAAAGAAAAATGACCGGTTCAGCAAAGTGTTCTAGTCTGCCTCTTGACATTTCGGTAAACTGGTGAATATTATTGTATCTGTATTAAGTGCTATTGGGCAAGTATGTCACACCTTTCGTAAATGTTAAAAGCTGTTTTATCAGGGATAACATTAAGCAATTATGTTAATATCATCTGATGACCTTATTGGGCGCTAGTGCCGCAGCGAGTATCTGAGTACTCAGATATCCACGAATCCTATCCAAAAATCAGGTACGAATATTCACCATTGCAAAGATCATCGAATCGCGATCTTTTATTAAAATGTTTGTGTCAGGTATTCTCTACAAATTCTAAACTAAAAATAATCTTCAAAGGGATTTTTAAAGGTGTGTAGTGACTGTAGTGCATAAAGGCACTTCCAACAGCCTTGCTGTTGGGTTAACCCTTTAGCGACGTGGTTGAGTGCCTGGACTACTGATCTGGCGGACCGGGTTCTAATCCCCGTTAGGGCCAGGATTATTGTCTCCTCTGAGATTTACTTTAATGGTGTCAGAAGTAAACGGAAGCCTGGTGTGGCTGTCCTGAGATGGGCTTGGGCCCAGAAAAAAGTAAAGGGGGAGGAGTGTAGTAACTGTAGTGCATAAAGGCACTTCCAACAGCCTTGCTGTTGGGTTAACCCTTTAGCGACATGGTTGAGTGCCTGGACTAATGATCTGGCGGACCGGGTTCTAATCCCCGTTAGGGCCAGGATTATTGTCTCCTCTGAGATTTACTTTAGGTGTTTGTAAATGATTGAACTGGATGTTTAAAAAATGTCATTTTTGTAGAGCTAGCTATAGTGTTTTTGATTCAGATGCAAGTCATTGAAAAGATTTCTGTGTAACAGTTTGTGTGACAGAAATAAAATTAGGTGTAAAATTTTTAACAAAGTTATCAAAATCTTATTGTAAAAATTAACCTCACCATTTAAATTTGTGTGCAAAATATCAATCCTAGCACTAGTTACTGACGTCATTTATTCGTTTTTGAACAAATGGCAGAGCCAGTATGGTACAGAAATCTACCCGCCAAATATACATGAAATGTATGGAAATACTTTGGTATGCTTTGGACAGGACAACCTACTGGTTTTTTTATCTTTACCTCAAACTATTTTTTGGACACATGCTTATGACATGTGTTCTTATTGTCATTGTGAAATTGTTCTGAATTAAAACTAGTTAATCATTTAAACCAGTCTTTAGTGTGTTGTCATTTGCTGTGTATGCTGCAGTTTTGATAATTATTAAAAATTGGTTTTAATTTCTAAACATTATAGTTTTTTTTTGTCATTAGTCTCATTCATTATTTTAATAGAACAAAACAACACTGTCGTGAGTACTTAAGATCCCTCAGTTGGGTACTTCAGGATACGTTTCCAAACCTAAAATGAAGAAACTGCCGATCATTTTAGTGCCATTTGAAACAGACAATTTAGAGGATGAAGGAAATGAAATTTAATTTTGTTGCGTACATGGGTAATTTAAACCAGAAGCTATACACCAGAGTGCCTCTCTGGTGTTTGTTAAATGGGTTGCATGCGATACATCTGAACAATGGGTCCGTTTAGCCTTCTGTGTGTTAAATGGGTTGCATGCGATACATCTGAACAATGGGTCCGTTTAGCCTTCTGTGTGTTAAATGGGTTGCATGCGATACATCTGAACAATGGGTCCGTTTAGCCTTCTGTGTGTTAAATGGGTTGCATGCGATACATCTGAACAATGGGTCCGTTTAGCCTTCTGTGTGTTAAATGGGTTGCATACAATACATCTGAACAAAGGGTCAATTTGGCATTCTCTGCTGCTTTTTCCCCTTCTCAAAGGCCCCATCCCCATTTTCAGAAAAAAAAACCTTAGGGTTCACATAGCAATCTTGAAGAATGATTTTATGCGTATGAATGCTGAACATTTATTTGTTAAATGTAAATAAAAGCTATTAAACATACGGTAAAGTTTTATTGATAAGACACAGTTTTTTGCCTCAAATTATGATAAAAAAGTTGGGGATGGGTCTTATCCATGCAAAGTAAAGTTTTCCCCTTTTTTCCCAGACCAAAATTGATCCTTAGACTGTAGGTACTGTTTGGGTTTTTTTTGTTTTAAAACATTAAATATTGCTATTTTGTATGAAATTCAACTTAGGCTGACTAGTCTTATGATCTGTACTTCTTGATTTCTTGACCTATGCTTATGACATGTGGTCTCATTTTCATTGTGGAATTGTTCTGAACTCCTACTAGTTTAATTTGTCATTCTTTAATGTTTTATCATTTGCTATCTACACTGCAGTTTTGATAATTATAAAAAAAAACTGTCTTAATTTTTAAATGTTAAGTTTTGTTCATCATTTTCTTTTGAAATCATTTCAACTTAATGGTTAGTGGCTCTATCTGTGAATTGTTAGTCCTGAATTATGGATCAAATCAGATCATCACTTGCCCAATGATAACAGTCCTAACACACAAGATCAGCCAATCATAGGCATCATTTCTTGCGTCTGTCAAAACATACTGGCGGCTCACTACCAGCGTTATATGACGATACTACGTGATAAATAATGTCATACTTGAGATGATTTTGACATGTAGTTGCGAATTCAATACTGTTCTCTTCGTAAGAAAATATGTAAAATGGCTTAAAAGCTCCGAAACTAGTGAAGCTAGACAGAAGTGAGATAGTTAAAGAAAGGACAAAGAAGCTCCACACTGTATGCATGGATGTTCCTCAGACATCTTGCTAAATGCTTGGGACTCACATGAGTAGTTTATATATATAACTTGACTATTATTTGATACAGCATGTTCACAAGCTTACTTTCAGTTTTTAAACTGTCTTTCAGTTTTATTTTTAATTACATTTAAATGACCCCCGTGTTAACCTGCTGGCCACTTCTTAGTAAACTGAGCGACAACATGCTTAAAAGAACAGGCAAGCTAATTAAAAGTATTTTAATTCAATTGGCAGAATACAGTTAGAATAGTGGAGGCAACCAACAACAATATAACATTCACAACAAACATTAATCATGTTGACAATGGTTTAAGTACTATTTGTTTATCTGTTGTAATTAATCAAAAATTGAGCCAGTTAAACACTTTTGAAAGAACCTTATTTGTAGCTAAATTTTAACTGATGAATGCTGCTCAACAGATCTAAACATGTGTAAAATTATATCCAACTTAGATAACAAATCCATCTAATCTGGAGATTAAAAAAAACATCAAAAAACAGGAAATGTTTTACCAGTTTATTTCATTATCACTTTAAATTTATCTGTATCTTATGTGTGACATATATTACCCAATATAATGACCAGTTTGCCAAACTGTCCAGACTATTCCCTTTAAAAGATCACTTTACCGAACTGGTAATTTACCCAAACCTTCGGCACATTCCTCAATATCTTCTGTTTTTCCAGTCGGCCTCTCCCCATCCTTTTTTCTCTCGTGCTCTCATGCTCTAAGACTAAATGGTTAGAGTGGCTGTCTTGTTACTCCATAACCCATCCAATAGGATCAAGTCCAGTTTGAGGCTAAAACTTAGCTCATATATCCATCCGACCATGTTGTGTTTGAGGACTTCCTGTATAATTATAAGCTAGACATTGTTCTAATGATCAATTGTTTTGGCATTGTATTTAAAAATTAAATCACTGCTAGCACTGAGATATTCACTGCCTTTAAAAAGTGGTCACATTTTGAGACAGTGAAAACCAGTCTAGTTTTTCTGTTATCTTTTGTTCTATATTTCTTGTTTGCCACAACTTTCAGTTGATATACTTTGTTCTTTTTCTTTCAGACTGATGCAAACAGTTGTGGACCACCTTTTACCAATCTACTAAGCACATGCTAATAAAATGGTAAGTCTTTATTAAAAATTAATTAATCCATCAATATTTAATCTTAGCCTAGTACTATCAACCACATTCTCTCTTAACATTTACAATAAAATAAGTGTTTTAATTAGAAGCCCTCATTTTCAAATCCTCTTTATGTTTTGGTCTGTACAGGTAAGAGACATTAGGTGTAAGGTATATCTCTAAGGTATTTGTGGGCAGCAAGCAGTCCAAGATTGAATGACTTATTTGTTGTTTTTTATTGAGACAAAGTGCAGTGCAAAAGACCCATCACTCTGCACTTCATGATGTTGGAGTTATTGCCCTTTGTTTATTTTTCTTGTCCTGAGCATAACCCCAACACTATCAAAGCTATTGACTTGAACTTCCTAGGTGGATAGATCTCATTGGGATGAAGTGAAGTGCATAAGAACCGTCACTCTGCACTTCATGATTTTGGAGTTATGCCCCTTCGTTTAATTTTCTTGTCCGGAGCATTACTCCTACTTTATCAAAGCTATTGACATTAAACTTCACAGGTGGACAGAGCTCATTGAGACGGAGTGCAGTGCACAAGAACTGTCACTGTACACTTCGTGATGGAGTTATTCCCCTTAGTTCAATTTTTGTTCTTGATGTTTGTACTCCTACATTATCAAAGCTATTGACTTGAAACTTCATAGGTGGATAGATGTTATTGAAACAGATTGAAGTGCACAAAAACTATCACTCTGCTTTTCTTATTTTTGAGTAGTGCCTCTTTCTACACAAATGTCACTACTCTTGTGTAAATATTTCTATATTTGTTTCAAATTTCTTAATTGACAGGTGTATTTTGCATCGCCTTGCACTGCTCTTGTTTTATTTTGTCTGGATTAGTCCATTTCATGACTAGCATGTACACTTTTGGTTTTATACACCTCAATAATATTGTGCGAAAATTTAACATTTATGAAGTAATTACAGGTAAAATTTATATAATGCAGAAGCAAAATAGGTATAAATAAGTCATTTTAGCTTAAATACAAAAGCACTACTATCTAAGAAAAAGAAATAGTAGTGTTAACAGGAAAGGCCCAAGTTTTAGGTATTCTGTTGCTGGAAGCGCTGGTGGTTGTACCCAGACATAATTCTGGGGTCTTTCTCCACCAATAATTAGCTAGACAGCGCCAATTGTGTCGGTGCGATAAACAATAATCAGAAAATGTTACTTGAACCGATACTAAATTAACCGGCCGCAATAGCTCAGTAGGTAGAGCATTGGCTTGCGGATCGGGAGGTTGCGGGTTCAAACCCTGGCCGGGTCAAACCAAAGACTTTAAAGTTGGTAGTAGTGGCTTTCCTCCTAACGCTCGGGGCTAAGGGGACAGCATTACACCTGACTCGTTCAGTATAATGGACCGCCGGGTTCAGTCCCTGGGCTCTTCATAAGTGCCATCCCATCCTGATACTACATTGTAGCAGATTTGTATAAGGAACCATAGTAAGAATGCACATTATTTTTAAAAGGAGAAATAAGGTACATGTACTGAAATTATTTAATGATTTATATAAATATAGATTCCAACTTTGATCTGGCCTGTGTTATAATTTTTAACATTTGTGTTTTAAACCAGTTTCACACATAAATGTTCCTTTATTGTTCAATATTGTTTTCATGTTTCAATTTAAATGTCTTTGATTTGTTTAGTTCCGAATCGCAGCCCTCAATGAAAGTGGGAGCAGTGAGGGGAGTCAAGGTAGCCGCTATGTCAAGGAGTCGACGAAAGAGGCAAAGGTATGCTTTGTAACCTTGTAGTTGCTGGATACACCATTCACTTCATTTACATAATACGTACTCCACCCTTTGAGATGGCGAACATTTTTAACTGAAAGGGTCAGTTTGGCGCACACTAATAAAAGTAAAGAATAAATTAAACGGAAAGAAGTTCTTCTATTTTTGCATCCATCAATTGTAATTCTAAGCCTAGCTTGTACACAAACTAGTCACAAACTAGTTTCTGCTTGGCTTTATGCACTAGAGACTTCCGGTACGAACAACAACTCTGTCGATCATAATTAATAGTTGCTTCATGTTAAGCGCTTGGGTGATCCTAAACCTCGTGACATTTTTTGCAATGTCTGCTACTAAAAAAAACTATTTTGGTGAGGTTTTTTATTCATCTTTTTAAATGACCAACTGATTATAAAATTTGCCACTTCTTTTCAGAAGTGATGGGTCGAATTGGCCCACTGCTTTGAAGTTCTAGCCTAAACACTGCCTTATGGTGTTTCCAGCAAGTAAAGGGTTAATGATAGAAAAAAACTAGAAATTATAAAATTAAATGATCTTGCATTTATTTTTTCAAATTTGCAATTTTCTGCTAGAAAGACAAATATGGGTATTTTTATCAATGTTGGAAATTTTAAAGTTACTAGTAGTAGTTAAAATAGGTAATTAGATATATCACTTTCGATTTAATTAATCCATGAAGCTTTTCATTGTTTTCTAACATTAATGAATATTAGGTCACATGAAATAATATTGTTTGAAATAAAACATTCAAATTGTTCATAGTAAGTGTAAATTGAGAGCAGTGCTTTATATATTAAATATTGTTTGCATATATTATCTTCACAAAAGAGATATAACCAAGAGGTTATATATGTGGACAGGTATTAAGTATTTCTGATCCCTTAATGGATGTTTTCACCATATTTAAGTAGTTCCATACTGTATATTTACTATTCTATAACTACTTTTACCATATGAAAAATAAGCAACAAAAAGAAGAAATACAATCTAGCTAATATGCTCCTTATACCGCTTGGTGTATGTTTGTTCAGGAGGCAGAGGCATTTGCACTGTACCATAAGGCGCTAGGGACTGTTGAGGAATGGGGACATACTTCAGGCAGAAACTGTCTTCAGGGATCTCCTTCTCCATGACTTTCTCAAAGAAGTAGGTATCAACAAGAGTTGTGTATAAAAATATGTTTTTGTTGGGGTTTTTATTGTTTAACCCTACCTACACAATAACAGAGATATTGGTGATGTCCAGCCAATTAATGGCAGAAGAACACCCCAGGCAAATGTCTGAGTAGAACCAACAGGCATTGTAGTTTGTATTAAATATTGAAGAAATCTGGTATTGTGCTAAGCTTAAATACTGGTTCCTAATATATCAGACCTGGTAGTGCAATAGGCTGCAGGTATTTGAGGCCCTGGGTTTGAACTTGGGCTATGACATACCAAAGTCATAAAAAATTATAGTGGTATAGCTCTCTTGCTAACACTCAAGCAAATATAAGGGTTCTTCCATGGTTGGTTGGCCCAATGTCAGGATTATGTGACTAGGTGTGGTATCGTGTCATGTGTTCACAAGGATGCCATATTTTTCTAAAGGTCCTTTTAGTATCTTTGCCTGTTCTTTAGGCCCTGGTTCTACTGGGAGAGAAGGGTAACCAGGCCATCCACCCTGGTCTCCAGCTCATTTACTCCATTCAGAAGAATCTGGCTGCCATGGCAACACAGAAGAAGGATTATGATTCTGCAATGAAGTCATATCTGGAGGTATGATCATTTATTGACCAGCCTTGATAGTGCATTGTGTGTAGGTTCTAAATCATGGTGCTACAGCATAGTCATGAAAAAATGGTAGTGATATAGGTCTCTTGCTTATGTTCCAGTGATTGCATAATGGTAGTGTCATGACTAGTCTGCCCAGTGTAAGGATAATGTGACTGGGTATGCTATCATGCCAGGTGATCATGACATGCTATCATGCCAGGTGATCACAACATGCTATCACAATGACAGCAGCACTGTATGTGATTTAAGTGGACACTGTCATCAGATAAGTTATAGATTACTGGGACATTGTACTCAACAAACACCAGGTGATATAAATACACATTAGCAGAACTTTAAGCAGATATCTCACATTTGCTTCCAAGTTAATCTTGGTTATATATGTGCTTCATTCTTAAGCAAGGTAATTTTATTACATATGTAGACTCATGTTAATGTATTGGCAATTATTCATTTCAGTTTAATAATTTAGTTAATAATAAAATTTGTCTATATTTGTACTGTTTGTTACTGTGGATAATTTTCATAACCTCAACAAGATCTAACCAAAGTTAGCCAACCTGCAGTTACATGCTTAAGTCTGTCTTCCAGGTGTTATCATTTTTTTTTTTTACTTAAATTTGTCCACTCATTTTACAATGGGAAATATTAGTGAAATAGAAAAATTCTCCTATGTTGGATAATATCCAAGTCCACATAGTAGGTAGGTTCTTTTAGTTGGAATCCTTGGACTTTATCACCTGTTCTTTTGGAGATGGTGCCATTATGTACTGAACTTTCTTGCTTTTGCAATTATATGAGTTCTAAATCCATTAAAATACTTATCAAGATATTTAATTTAAAAAAGAAAATATTTTTTTTTATCGATGATGGTTGGTCTGAGTATGACAATGCAAGCAATACAGTCAACATACACCTCAAAGAGGACAAGCATACAAACAAAAAATCCAAATAAAAGGACCTTCATTTAGAGATAAATAATGGGAGACTATCCACTTATGTCTCTGATTGTAGGCAGTGAAGATAGACAGTTCAGAGGTGACTGTGTGGTATAAGATGGGAATAGTCGCCACGAAGCTAGAGGACTTTCATCTGGCCAAGCTAGCATTTGAACATGGCCTGGAGTGTAACCCCAAACACTGGCCATGCCTTGACCACATCATCACACTAATGTATGCACTCAACAACTATATGGGTAAGTGGCTTTTTTCTAACTTGGAAATTTAACATGAGCATATTTTCTGTGAATTTGAGAGGTGTTTTTTTCTGCTAAGCCAGAGGTCAGGTCTATTATACCCAAACAAAAGCTGCATATAGATCCTATTGTATCAATGATGTATGTCCTCAATAACTTTATGGATATGGTAAGTTTGGTGAAGCACTTGTTAACTGGTGTTTTTGCAAATTTTGCGTTGTTTTTCAGTGCCTTTTCTCTTGTTAAAGGCAGGTGTCATTGTGTCTCTAAATGTTAAGGTCTAATTGATGCCCTTTCTTACATAAACAAAAAAAGTCCTTCTAAAAGGGGCTGATGTGGTTAGAGTGGCTGTTTTATATCACCTCAGCTGTCAACTTTTATATGGAGAGGTTTTCCAGTTGACTTTTCATTGCATAATTGGTTCCATGCTGGCATGCATAATTGGTTCCATGCTGGCATGCATTATTGGTTCCATGCTGACATGCATTATTGGTTCCATGCTGACATGCATAATTGGTTCCATGCTGACATGCATTATTGGTTCCATGCTGACATGCATAATTGGTTCCATGCTGACATGCATAATTGGTTCCATGCTGACATGCATTATTGGTTCCATGCTGACATGCATTATTGGTTCCATGCTGACATGCATAATTGGTTCCATGCTGACATGCATTATTGGTTCCATGCTGACATGCATTATTGGTTCCATGCTGACATGCATAATTGGTTCCATGCTGGCATGCATAATTGGTTCCATGCTGACATGCATAATTGGTTCCATGCTGACATGCATTATTGGTTCCATGCTGACATGCATAATTGGTTCCATGCTGACATGCATAATTGGTTCCATGCTGGCATGCATTATTGGTTCCATGCTGACATGCATTATTGGTTCCATGCTGACATGCATAATTGGTTCCATGCTGACATGCATTATTGGTTCCATGCTGGCATGCATAATTGGTTCCATGCTGGCATGCATTATTGGTTCCATGCTGACATGCATTATTGGTTCCATGCTGACATGCATAATTGGTTCCATGCTGACATGCATAATTGGTTCCATGCTGACATGCATAATTGGTTCCATGCTGACATGCATTATTGGTTCCATGCTGGCATGCATAATTGGTTCCATGCTGACATGCATAATTGGTTCCATGCTGACATGCATAATTGGTTCCATGCTGACATGCATAATTGGTTCCATGCTGACATGCATAATTGGTTCCATGCTGACATGCATTATTGGTTCCATGCTGACATGCATAATTGGTTCCATGCTGACATGCATAATTGGTTCCATGCTGACATGCATTATTGGTTCCATGCTGACATGCATTATTGGTTCCATGCTGACATGCATTATTGGTTCCATGCTGACATGCATTATTGGTTCCATGCTGACATGCATTATTGGTTCCATGCTGACATGCATAATTGGTTCCATGCTGACATGCATTATTGGTTCCATGCTGACATGCATTATTGGTTCCATGCTGACATGCATAATTGGTTCCATGCTGACATGCATAATTGGTTCCATGCTGGCATGCATAATTGGTTCCATGCTGGCATGCATTATTGGTTCCATGCTGGCATGCATTATTGGTTCCATGCTGACATGCATTATTGGTTCCATGCTGACATGCATAATTGGTTCCATGCTGACATGCATAATTGGTTCCATGCTGACATGCATAATTGGTTCCATGCTGGCATGCATTATTGGTTCCATGCTGACATGCATTATTGGTTCCATGCTGACATGCATAATTGGTTCCATGCTGACATGCATAATTGGTTCCATGCTGACATGCATAATTGGTTCCATGCTGACATGCATAATTGGTTCCATGCTGACATGCATAATTGGTTCCATGCTGACATGCATTATTGGTTCCATGCTGACATGCATTATTGGTTCCATGCTGACATGCATTATTGGTTCCATGCTGACATGCATTATTGGTTCCATGCTGACATGCATAATTGGTTCCATGCTGACATGCATAATTGGTTCCATGCTGACATGCATTATTGGTTCCATGCTGACATGCATTATTGGTTCCATGCTGACATGCATTATTGGTTCCATGCTGACATGCATTATTGGTTCCATGCTGACATGCATTATTGGTTCCATGCTGACATGCATTATTGGTTCCATGCTGGCATGCATTATTGGTTCCATGCTGACATGCATTATTGGTTCCATGCTGACATGCATAATTGGTTCCATGCTGACATGCATAATTGGTTCCATGCTGACATGCATTATTGGTTCCATGCTGGCATGCATAATTGGTTCCATGCTGGCATGCATAATTGGTTCCATGCTGACATGCATAATTGGTTCCATGCTGACATGCATTATTGGTTCCATGCTGGCATGCATAATTGGTTCCATGCTGACATGCATAATTGGTTCCATGCTGACATGCATAATTGGTTCCATGCTGGCATGCATAATTGGTTCCATGCTGGCATGCATAATTGGTTCCATGCTGACATGCATAATTGGTTCCATGCTGACATGCATAATTGGTTCCATGCTGACATGCATTATTGGTTCCATGCTGGCATGCATAATTGGTTCCATGCTGGCATGCATAATTGGTTCCATGCTGACATGCATAATTGGTTCCATGCTGGCATGCATAATTGGTTCCATGCTGACATGCATAATTGGTTCCATGCTGACATGCATAATTGGTTCCATGCTGGCATGCATAATTGGTTCCATGCTGGCATGCATTATTGGTTCCATGCTGACATGCATTATTGGTTCCATGCTGGCATGCATTATTGGTTCCATGCTGACATGCATTATTGGTTCCATGCTGGCATGCATTATTGGTTCCATGCTGACATGCATTATTGGTTCCATGCTGACATGCATTATTGGTTCCATGCTGACATGCATTATTGGTTCCATGCTGACATGCATTATTGGTTCCATGCTGGCATGCATTATTGGTTCCATGCTGACATGCATTATTGGTTCCATGCTGGCATGCATTATTGGTTCCATGCTGACATGCATTATTGGTTCCATGCTGGCATGCATTATTGGTTCCATGCTGACATGCATTATTGGTTCCATGCTGGCATGCATTATTGGTTCCATGCTGACATGCATAATTGGTTCCATGCTGGCATGCATAATTGGTTCCATGCTGGCATGCATTATTGGTTCCATGCTGACATGCATTATTGGTTCCATGCTGGCATGCATTATTGGTTCCATGCTGACATGCATTATTGGTTCCATGCTGGCATGCATTATTGGTTCCATGCTGGCATGCATTATTGGTTCCATGCTGGCATGCATAATTGGTTCCATGCTGGCATGCATAATTGGTTCCATGCTGACATGCATAATTGGTTCCATGCTGGCATGCATAATTGGTTCCATGCTGACATGCATAATTGGTTCCATGCTGACATGCATAATTGGTTCCATGCTGGCATGCATAATTGGTTCCATGCTGGCATGCATTATTGGTTCCATGCTGACATGCATTATTGGTTCCATGCTGGCATGCATTATTGGTTCCATGCTGACATGCATTATTGGTTCCATGCTGGCATGCATTATTGGTTCCATGCTGACATGCATTATTGGTTCCATGCTGACATGCATTATTGGTTCCATGCTGACATGCATTATTGGTTCCATGCTGACATGCATTATTGGTTCCATGCTGGCATGCATTATTGGTTCCATGCTGACATGCATTATTGGTTCCATGCTGGCATGCATTATTGGTTCCATGCTGACATGCATTATTGGTTCCATGCTGGCATGCATTATTGGTTCCATGCTGGCATGCATTATTGGTTCCATGCTGACATGCATTATTGGTTCCATGCTGGCATGCATTATTGGTTCCATGCTGACATGCATAATTGGTTCCATGCTGGCATGCATAATTGGTTCCATGCTGGCATGCATTATTGGTTCCATGCTGACATGCATTATTGGTTCCATGCTGGCATGCATTATTGGTTCCATGCTGACATGCATTATTGGTTCCATGCTGGCATGCATTATTGGTTCCATGCTGGCATGCATTATTGGTTCCATGCTGGCATGCATTATTGGTTCCATGCTGGCATGCATTATTGGTTCCATGCTGACATGCATAATTGGTTCCATGCTGACATGCATAATTGGTTCCATGCTGGCATGCATTATTGGTTCCATGCTGACATGCATTATTGGTTCCATGCTGGCATGCATTATTGGTTCCATGCTGGCATGCATCTGGTGATTTGACTTGACAAATAAAAATTGACATTACCAGTCAAACTATAGTTGTGTCAATGCAATTTATAAAAGAAAACTCAATATAAGATCTTTCTAAATGCTATCATTGGCATGAGAAGATTTTTTTATCAAAAATAAGAAAAAAGCCTTTGCTCTGTCTTCTTGGGGCACTTGTAGTGTCATGGTAGAGTTGCTGACTCCCCTGACTACTAAGCCTTTTACCGCATGAGTTCCATTTTCATTCAGGTCCAGGGACTAAATGTTGGATGGTCTTGCAGCTTACCTTTGGTACATTGACGGTTCTACCCAGACATTTGACTGGGACCTTCCTGCATTTAATTAGCTTGACTTCACCATAATTTTTTACAGCAATGTATTTAAAAAAAAATGTCATTTAGTCACTTTTTGTTGTGGGTGGGGTTGATAAATGCCTTTATTGGAAATAAATAGAATATATTTTAATAAGTTGAACCTGCTTGTATGATTTAGTTTAGTTTTTCAGAAAAAATATTAAAATACATATATTCTAAATGGATTTCTTTCATTTTCATTCTCAGAGTGTCTTTACTTCATCTCCCGCACATTTGAGCTGCAGGTCCATTACGAGAAAGGGTATGCTCTTAGAGACAAGATCTTTAAAGAACAGCCGTGTTTGAAGGGAGACACTGAGGAGTTCTTCGAACTATGGTAAGTCGATGTTAACTTATTAAACCAGAATTGACCAGGGGCACCCATGGCATAGTTGTAGATTCACCGATTTGTATCTCTTCTGACTGCTTAGCCTCCCACCGCGTGGGTTTGAGTCCCATGTGGGGCAAAGGACTGGATGTGGGAATGTCTTCCCACACTTTATATAGACTGTTTACTGTTTAGTGTGTAACTTTTCTGACTGATAAAATAAAAAAGTTTTAATGTTTATGAGTAAGCAACAAATATTTGCTATTTTCAATGAAATAAGAAACATCTGTATACATGTAATACAATCTAAAATCACATTAAAAACTGTATAGAGTAATTATAATATTTCATGTATAGTAGAATAAGAGATACAGTATTTTTTTGAGTAGACAATAACATTTAATTTTGACACTATTATTGTCATAAAAAAAGTTTATTTTTGACACTATTATTGTCATAAAAAAAAAGTCTATCTTGAGAAGAATTGAAGTTGGCTAAGAACATTTGATCCATCATATTATACTCCACATACCAAAGTCATTTAAAATGGTATTGGTATAGCTTCCTTGCTAACGCTCAAGCAAATATAAGGGTAGTTCCATGACTGGTTGGCGCGGTGTCAGGATAATGAAGGCAGCACTATATATGTTCAAGTGGACACGGTCTCCAGTTAACTAAAATACCGTTGGTGGGACAATAAACCCAATAAACAAACAATAAGAAAATAGTGTGAAAATTAGACAAGCTTTATGCAACCTTTCAACAATGGAAATTTTTTCTTTAAAGACAAAAAATGATGAGGAGCTATGAGTCCTAGAATAACCTGTGTGGATCTGAGTTTATGCACAAGACTATTTATAACTCCTGCTCCACTACTTAAGTTATTGAAAAAATATTTGACCTTGGTAGGTTTGTTGAACAGCACATTGTTGCTCAGTCAAATGATATGATTACAATATCAAACAGTTAAAAACATTCTTGCTGATAATTTTTGGGAAACAGAATCGTTACCTTGGCGATAGCAATTCATGTTTTAAATGTATGTCAGTTTGACAATGAAATGAAGTCTTGCATAATTTTATATTTTTTCAGTGATCCAGAAGTTTTTTCATTTCAACTGGATGAAGCTATTGCTAAGGAAGTATGTTATTATAAAGATTTATTTCATCTATAAACATTTTAAACCAATTAATCTATGGTTATATAATTATATTATGACATAACTGTAACTCATTTGGTTTATTTTTAAACCCTCTTTAATACTGGACCTGGTAGCACAATCTGTAGAGCGTCCGCTCCAGGTACAGGAGCCTCAGGTTTGATCCTGGGCTACAACATACCAAAGTCGTTAAAAATGGTAGTGATATAGCTCCCTTGCTAACGCTTAAGTAAATATAAGGGTAGTTCCACGACTGGTTGGCCTGGTGTCAGTGATTATGTGACTGGGTGTGGTATCATGCCAGGTGTTCACGGCATTCTGTACACAGTGAATACAGGACTATATCTGCTTCAAGTGGACACCGTCTCCAGATAACTGAAATACTGTTGGTGGGGCGATAAACCCAATAAACAAACAACAATCTTTATTAAAAACTGTTATTATTATATTTATTATAAAGTGCTTTTATTTGTAGATATTTCCTTAATTAAAACCAAATCTTTACTATCCCAGTATGTTGAGGAAGCTCTTCAAATCAGACGAAGGAGGCAGGAATTGTCAAAACCTCCAGAACCAGAGAGACTAGACTTTCCTCCAACTATGAAAGAGTTCAGGTATGTGTAATATCAACAGTTGTCAGTTTTTATCAAATTAACACTGTTAATTAATGCTTTCCTTTCAGATTTCATTTTAAAAACTTTAATTGCAATCTTCAATGAAAAAGATTAGTATAACAATGATTTGGGAGACATCTTTTCAAAACTTGTATCATTGGGCTAAAGTACAGAGTTTGACTCGACCTGGTAGCACAATCGAAAGAGCGTTTGTTCTAGGTACGCAAGGCCCCAGGTTTGAATTCAGGCCACGACATACCAAAGTCGTTAAAAATGGTAATGGTATAGCTCCCTTGCCAACTCGCAAATATATAAGTGTACTTCCATGACTGGTTGGCCCAGTGTCAGGATAATGTGACTGGGTGTGGTATTATGCCAGGTGTTCACTTTATGCTATACACAGTGAAGGCAGCACTATATCTGCTTCAAGTGGACACCATCTCCAGATAACTGAAATACTGTTGGTGGGACAATAAATATTTGATATGGTATTCTTATGCATAAATATTCATAGCTTTAGTAACAACAGGTATACATCAGGATCCTATCCATGAGTAGTCATCCATTTGCAGCCAGGACAAATAAATGTTTACTTCAAGACAAATTAAACATTTGCAAATTTTAATACTTACACTGAGTTGCTTTTACTTAAGTGTTTCACTTGAAAGACTATTGATATTGAGTTATTTGCAGACAAGAAAACACAAGTTCATAACTCACTTTATATGTGTCTCAATGAATTTTTACTCTGTAAACAATATATTTCAAAGCAAACATTAAAAAAGGATTAAAAACTTTATAAATAGAATCAATATTTTAATTATTTTCAGCTGGAGACATGTGGGACAACTACTCATTAAACTGTTTGATAAAGCAATCAATGCTGAGCCCAGAATTGTAAGTTAGCAAGCATTAAATGTTTTGCTATTAATTTTATTACAGTTGTTCTACAGTAATAGAACAAACTTCAGTAAATCTGAAATCAAGAAGCCATCTGAATATATTTTCTTAGGAACGATTTGATTCAAGAAACCAGTTTATTATCATATGTTATAAACAAATAGTTTCTTTTTGTTGCTTTTTTAATACGCTCCCATTAATTCAAGACTTTGCAGAGATACCTCTGTCTATTCATCAATTTTGTTGTTTCTGATGATACTTCTCTAGTGCTAAATGGTTTAAATGTATGTATGTAAATTAAAAAAATAGGACTGTTTCAATTTTGATCACTATCTAATTGATATTCACAGAGTCAAGGCTCTGTCTTTTCGTATTCTAATGTAAGTACTTTGTTTCGGATCAATTCTTTTTGAAGGAATAGACAGGCCTAATTCATATTAGCCATATATGTATATTAATATAAAAATATAGGTAAAGTTCAATTTTGGTCTCAGTCCACTAATATTGTAAAGTTATGGCTTTTATTTAAGAAATTTAGGGCTGGGCAGACTTTAAATTTAAAATCACAGGACTTATGGATCACCAGGTTATCGAATTAACAATGTCTGACAAAATTTGACTCAACTGACATGGATTTCAGGTTAAGTCAGACCATGGTCCACAGCGTTTTGCAAAGAAATTTTATTTCTAAAACTTGTCTTTATATTAAAGACAAAAATTAATACACATATATTGGAGGCCCATTAAGTTGATATTCTATGAACACATGCATTTTTTTTCCAGAGTGTCTGTCTTAAAGTGAATGTCCCTGACTATTCCCACCTTCCTGCTGACGATGCTGCAGGAAAAGAAGACACTGTTCAGAAAAATAAGGAGAATGAAGCCATTGATGAGCAAGATGTGGAAATGACAGAGGCTCAGAAACCATCTGATGATGTGTCAAATCCTCCTCAAGAAGGTGCTGATGTCATAGATGAACCCACTGTTTGTAGTAATAACAAATTGGATACTGAAGAAAATATGGAAGTTGAAATTTCACAGCAAATGAAGGAAATGACAAATACAGTTGGTGAAGAAAATACAGTAGTGACCACTCAAGAGAAAGCAATTGAAGAGTTTACAAAGGTTACTATCAAAGTGTCAGAAGAGTCAGAAACTGATACAGCACCGGAAAAAGAGGAAGAAGTGGAGAAAATGAATGAAAATCTGCTGAAACCCTGTGCTGATGAAGAGAGTGACTCCGTTTTGGAAGCTATAAATGTGGCACACTCACTCCTAGATAGTTTAAGCCCTGTCAAATCATCTAGCCAACAATCCAACAGCCCTCCTGAGGGGAAAAGTTCTTCTGGAAAAGATGTCAAAATTGAGATTCCTAAAATGAGTGAGATAGACCCTATTTCTTCAACAGAATCTGTAAATCAGCCTCATCAAATTGCAAAAAGTTCTAGTTTGGGCTTCTCAATTGCAAATATAATTTCAGTTAAAGAGCAAACTCCGACTGACTCTCAGCATCAGACAGCCGATCTAGCGAACACAAACATGGCTGCTGTTGGCATGAATATGTACACTTCCACCCCAGTCACTGTGGCTCCATCTGTGAATTCAACAGCTAAAGTAACACCTTCGCATGCAGAAGTTCTGCCCACCAAACCTCTTTTAGCTGCTAACATACCTGTTATATCATCAGATGGAACAATCATTTCATCTAGCTTAGCACCATCCCCATCAATGGCTAATGCTCCAATAAGATCTCTCTTCCCTAACCCATCTAGTGTCGTTTCTTCAACATATGCTGGTTCCCAGCTAGCTGTTTCCTCTTCGATAGCTGGTACTGTGCTTCCTTCATCATCTTTATGCCACCATCAGGACACCAGTCAATCCATTACCATGGCATCAGTTGCAACATCAAGATCCGATCATGGGTATTCTAAAAGCTATGATTCATTACCATCAAGGGTTGCCAAAAATTCTGATTCATTTTTGTCAAAAGATGTCCAACCTTTGAAATCTCAGTGTAGTGAGGGATTTATTCCAAGCCAGCTAATCTTAGGAAGTGGCGATGGTAATTCTCAGTCATCAATACCAGGTGTCCAATCACTACCAATGTCAGCTGTTGCTATGGAGATGGGGGACAAAGGTCAAGGTCTTGCGAGGAAAGTTCACAAGAGACGGAGAATCTCCGCTGTGACAGAAGAGATAATGATGTATGGGAAGCGACGATCAGCAAGAGTCAGTGTGAGTAATGAGGTATTTTTATGTATGTTACTCTAAGTACATTTAAAAGAACAATCTTATGTGTTTGCTTTGTAATAATTATTAATATGAAAAAATAATTATATTATTGTTATTATTGTCTTCAGTAATAATTTTCAGCTGATGTTAAGTATATGTTTTGAAAAAATATATATATATATATATTCCTCAATAAAAACTTATTTTGTATTCAGAATGCAGGTTAAAATACATAAAGGATATATGGTATACATTAATGACATTAACAACTTTGTTTTAATTGTTGAGAATGAGGTTGTTTATTACATTGTTTTGTTTCATTTTGCAGGTAAGAAACACTGGAAGAAAAAAGGAAGAGGAGACAGTCAACTTTTATGAGTTTCTTCAAACATTTCTACCATCCAGCTTAAAGTAAGAACACATAACTTCTAAATTTATCAGCTTATTGCATATGTTAATTCAAAGATATACACTATTGCCAACTATTTAGTATATCTATTATTTAAAGGGGTACAGAAACTTGGATGATAATATATTAGTCTATGTATTGCAATTTGTTCATAAAAACAGTCAGTGAATTGGGTTGTAAATCAATTTCTCTTTCCCTTGAACTCCTGGCTCTCTCGGACTGGAAGGTCAGCACCAAGGGTGTTTGAGCAAATGTGGGCTGACTGTAATTAAATAAGTATGAAGTTTGGTCCTGTGTGTTGTATACCTATGTGACCAAATGGCTTTAAGAATAAATTAATAGCACCGGACCTGGTGGCATGATCGTAGGCCCCTGATTCAATCCTGGGCCGTGACACACCAAAGTCGTTAAGAATGGTAGTGGTATAGCTCCCTTGCTAACGCTCAAGCAAATAAAAGGGTAGTTCCACGACTGGTTGGCCCGGGGTCAGGATAATGTGACTGAATGTGGTATCATGCCAGGTATTTCAGCATGCTATACATAGTAAAGGCAGCACTTTATCTACTTCAAGTGGACACCATCTCCAGATAACTGGAATACTGTTCATGGGATTATAAACCCAATATACATAATTTATAGCCAGGTCAACTAAGGTTAATTTTCTTGACCTTGATAAATGTTGATTATTTGCTTCAGAACAATGTCCGAAGATGAAGATGGGCAAATGGACTCCACCAAAGAAGAATCTAGCATTATGGATACAACCACAACTTCAGGTAACCATTATTGACCATTATTGAGGTGAAATGATGTATCAAAAATTAAATTCAAGTCTTCAGGGGGGAGCCTGTGGCGAGGAGTAACTCCTCTGATTGCTTAGCCTACTGAGTTTGAGTCCCATTCGGGACAAAGGACTTAATGTGGGAGGGTATTCCAGCTTACTTGTGGTGTGCCAATGGTTCTGCTCAGATATTTATATCCCATCCAGACAACTTAGGTCCCAGAATGATTGTTTAACGCTGGTTGTACCGCGTAGTAGGACCGTGACTTACGGTGATCGCGCGTTTATGACGGCAGCCCCTAAACTCTGGAATGCCCTACCTAAATCACTTAAAAGCTGTGAAACTCTAACAGTGTTTAAGAGAGCACTTAAAACTCACTTATTTAAGAGGTTTTATCTGGACTGATTATTTTTGAACCAGAGTCGCTTTCTAACAAATTCTTAAGTCTTACCTGTATTTTATTTATCTTTTTTATTTTTATGTGTGACTTGAGCAATATCTATGTTTTAATCTGTTTTTAAATATTGTATTATCTATGTGGTTACACTGTACAGTACATTTGTAATTGTACATGAAAAAGTGCTTAAGAAGTTTGGTATATAATAATAATAATAATAATTTGTCTGGAGTTTTCCTTCACCAAAGCAGCTGGGCGTCACTAAAATGATCATAATTGGTCGCTACGATGTATCTCAAAAACTACAACTAAACTAAATCAAGACTTTCAGCTGATTTTTTGTACACTGGTTATTTCAACCAGTTTTGGATCTTTCCCTCAACAATTATAAATGGGTCTCTTAATTACTATGATTGTGTTGGTGCTTTCTGTTACTAAAACAAAGAAAAATAATATAAATTATTTTATTAAATCACATCTTAATTCCATTGCTTCCATTAATACAGTATTTTGTTATTATCCTAATGATGATGTTGTTGTTTTTTCACAAAAGTAACATAAGGCATATGAATGACCTAAAGAACCAGACTGAAGGCAGTAAAGAACAATTTACAGCTCAATTCCGAGTGAGTATGTGGGGATGTCATTTAAAACTGGGCTGTGGTACAATGATGGTTCTTTCTAGACATTTCACAATCTATTTCCCTCCAAAATCAATCATTGAAAGTGGCTATAATTACCATTATTACGCTGGTTTAAATAGAGGAGTTTTTATCTTATTGCTTATTTCTTGTTGCCATGGAAACCAGAGTCTCCATCAGAAGACCAGTCAGAGACCATAGAGACTGGCATAGAGATTTGGGATGAGGTTAAAGAGGTGCGGTCCTTTCTTGAGAAGTGCCAGCAGAACCAGGGTCTGGCCCACATGATGAGAATATACCTACTGACCTTGGGACAGCACTGCAAGGTCAAGTGGTAAGTCTAGGTCATGGTCATTTTGAAATTGAAAAAGGTAATTTAAAAGTTCCTTATTATTAGTAGTATTATTCCATTTATATTAACATCCACTCATTTATAATACCAGTGGAACAAAATGAATGACTTGACATTATTGAAAAATAGAATGATTTTGATTCATCTGTTGCCACTCCTGGCAAAAACTATTTGGGTTTGAGACGTTTGAGTCAAAGACAATTTTCAAGCATCTGATTGGCTAGATCTCAAACTTTATTTGAATCCAGCCAATCAGATGAAAGAGTATCGTCTCTGACTCAAACTAAAAAGTTTAATACCTCTAACCCTGGTCAGAATATATGTTGTACATTCTGGAAAAGAAAGTGAAAGGCTGAATGTTTGTACCTCATTTAACTACACAGGGATGAAGCTGTGAAAGAAATCTACCTGGGATTGTTCGGTCGTATTAGAAAGGCCATGTTTGTCCCTGATGTGTTCAACTGTTGTGACTCAGATAAGGCTTTCCAGGTCATGTCACAGGTGAGCAGTTTTCTTGGCATTTTTTTATTCTTACATATTCATAATCATGTGACAAAATATTCCAGCTTACCTGCAGTATCACAATGCAATACTCCTATATCTGGATAATCTTTCAAATTTTCACTTATTAAAATATTTTACTGTGTTTCTTCTAGATTTTCCTTCCAATGTTGGAGCTACAACTAGACAAATGGTTAGCTCAGGGTCACCGAAACATCACCTCTCCTTCAAGGTTAGTCTAAATTAAAGTACAGATTGCCATGGTTTAACTGTATTGTTACACTATTCTCTCTTTTTTTCGTTGATGAGGGAACATAACTCTGACATTATTCAAATTGTCTGTTGTTACCTCCCTTTTGAGTAGGTATTTGATATTTGTCTTAACATAACTTAGATAAGATATATAATGCCCAGTGGTATAACTGACTTTTGTTTATAAAATACCAGTATTATAAAGCTGTCCCCTGCATTCAGAAGGACTACTTTTTAAATGCATAAATTTCATGCCACAAGTGGAGGTCTAAACCGAATGAAATAGTATTTAAAATTTTAGATCTTAAGAAACGCAACAGCTTGTGATAAAAATCAAATAGTAAAATAGTTGAATTGAGTCCCCTTTATGTCCTGCCATCACACGTGGTGATGTAAATTCCTTCTAAAACTACCCATCGTTAATCTTCTCCGTTTGTAAACAAACAAGTCGAAGATGCAAAAATAACTTATTATATTTTTATATAGGTAATATATATAAAAAGGCAAAGGTATCAGACTACAATTTGGCTTTGTGATAGTAGGATGATAGGAGTACAATTTCATTAGTTATTTTACAATTATGATTGCGGAAATCATTAGAAAATGATATTTAATTCAGTGTTCTCAATAAACTTACATCAGGCGACTTGTTACCACATCTCTCCATGGTTAAATTTGTTTTTGATAATACCATGAGTCATCTTGAAATTTAAAATAAAATGTGTATGTTATTTATATGTTCCACATTTTAGCCCCTCCTCCCAAATGCTACAAGACAAAGACATCCCTGCCCATTTTGATGAAGACCTTCTCTCGCTGACCATCCTATGCTCTCATTCAGACAGACTGGGGTCTCTGTGGATTGACCATAGCATCAGGGGTAGGAACTGGCACAGTGTTTACCTAATTGTTGCGCACTTCTGCGATGACCTTGACAGAATTGTCACAATAGCGATTTCCTGTTTATGCATGTGCTTATGCATGCATCTGATGGCTTTTCCTTGCTTTAACTTAACCGTGGGTATTTTCCTTGATGAGATGGTGTGTAACTAGCAAGAATCACATTGCTTATCCTAAGGTCAAGGTCACACTTGAAGGTCAAAGGTCATAAGGGGCCTAATGTTGCAATTGCTCTAGTTAGCTAGGGTAAATTTTAAAAAAAATATTTCTGATTTAAAGAAACAAATGGATAAAAAAATGATATTTCAGTTTCAGTATAACCTGATAATTTAATGGATTTGTTTATGTGTGTTCTCTTCTGAGGCTCATATAGGACCAAAAGGGTTTTCTTGAAAGTGTCTCATTTGTCATTTCTTTATTTTTTTTGGTTTAGTTAAAAGCAACAACTTTGTAAATCCATGACTGGTATGCAGTGGTAAAACTTTTTTTCAAACTTAAAAACAAACAAAAATTTCTTACTTGCTTTCAAACAATTCTAAAATATACCAGCCATTTTTCATTAAGATGATAAAAGTAGTAATTTATCAGGTTGTTTCACCAGTCATTAAGAAGCATAAGTTAAAAAAAACTACTTTTCTGACCATTTGTGAATAGGTCTCCTAGCCGGTTGGTGGTGTGCAAGTGGTTCTACCAAGACATTTGTCTGATGTTCTCCTCCAAAACAAGCTGGATGTTGCTTCAAGTGTGTTCATGTTATGCATTGCAAAAGTAAAGAAAACAAATGTTAATATCCACTGCTCATTTCCATAGAAAGGAGACAATTCTACCATTCTTGATAGCCCCTGTGTATTTCTGTAACCTTGGTTAATGTTTAATTCTATTGTTAAGTCAGTAGACCTTGTTATATTTTAGTATACTGGTTGAGAGCTAGGTACTGCATGCTTCGAGGCCGTATGGAGGAAGCTGTCACCTGCTTTGAAAGGGTAAGCAATCTTTTTTTGCATGTAACAAAGTTTTAAATTAAACAACATGAGAGTTATTTGATAAGCCTAAGTGCAGATACTTAACTTTTGTTGTGTAAACTTTTTTTGTCATCGCTAAGGCCCATATTCACCAACCAGTCTTATGCCTAAGTCAGGTCTTAAGCCCAAATCACAATTTTTGTACCAGCAAAAATAAGCTTACTTATGAAGCTTTAGTGTGATTTAAAGCTCAAAATAGCAAAGTTAAAGTGTCATACAAAAATACAGACATGTAGCTAAATACAAAATGAAGACATTGTGGATTGAAATCCATGACTTGAGCAATTCTGACTTAAGAATGGTTGGTGAATACAGGCTTTAGTGTCTAAGTGGAAGTGTAAAGGTTGGCTTAAGTTGATCCATAACTGATTTTTTAATTTGCATGCTGACAAGAATTTTTAAAATTTAATTGTGACAAAAAATGATATAATTTATAAAATACAAGGCCTGAAAAAGTGATTTTGAAGAAAAGAAAAGAATGGTCTCATTTGTGACCTGCAGCACATTTTCTGTGTTTATATAATTAGTTGATAGTATTAAACTGAAGTGAATCTATTGACAGACTTGTGAGTATTTGGAGTATGCTAAGGAAGAAGAGGGGATCAAGCAAGTGTGTCTACCAAACTGTATTGTGGACAACGTCATTAATCTTAGTAAGTCAGTATTTCATTAGAAATAAAATAATGATCTATTTGTTCTTATTGAAGCTGATGTATTTTTTATTTCCACTTACTCGAAGAATATAAGTGGAGTTATTGCCATGATTCTCTTATTGGTGTCCGCACTGGTTAACCTATTTCTTAATGTCCATTTTTCTATTTATTTAGAATTTATGGTGTTTTTGTTAAGGTTAGTCACTACAAATATTATGCTATCCAGCACTCAGAAAAAGTAGTGCACACTGTCCACTGACAGCTCGTGTTATCGTTGTAGTTATTTCCCTGAACTTGATTGCATTATGGCTTAGTCAGAGACTCTACATATACAAGTGTGAACAAAATTATTAAAAAAAAAATTTTTTTTTGTTGTTGAAAAGATTTTAAGCTTAAATGAATTCGTGTGTTCTACATTTTTTATTTAAAAACAAAAAAGAGGGTTGATTTTTAAATTAAATTTTGTCTTTTACCAGGGTTTGCACAAGCCCAACAAGACTTGCTGCAGAAGAGTTGCTCAGGGGAGGAAACCCAGCGTCTGTATGAACAAGGCGAGTATGAGAAGGTTGTGGAACTACTTCTTCAGTCCTTCTTACAGCCTGCTGTAAAATCTAAGGTAGGTGATAGTGGTCTTTGGTTTGGTTTGGTTTTATGTTCTGAAAATGTTGTTTTGTTAAAAATGTTAAACTCATAAATGCTGAAAAGTATGCCTAGTAGCATATTTACAATGATATTTGTTTTTATAAGCACAAACTTGTGTTGTATATGATGACTCTGTTATACTTTATCTTTCACACAGCCAGTAGTCAGATTTAAAGAGAGTGCTATTTGCTGTTTTGCTTGGTTCTTCGGTCTGTTTACAGTTGCTTTATTTGATAGATAATGTTTTTTTTTGAGCCAGTATGATTTCAAAAAGTCAAAATAAGCTCTAAATAAGCATTAACAACCAATTTTAAATGCTTTATTGACAGTTAAGATCTATTTACCTATACTTATTTACAGTACCTTATTTTATAAAATGTTTTATAAAATTTATAAAACTGTTAATGCTCAAGGTAGATATCCATCTGGGAACTGATTCACCAGAATTTACATTCTTGTTCCTGGTCGGTGCTCAGGATGATGTAGATGTACACTAATTGCCTAAGCCTGATCAATTCATGCTAAGCAGGTTAATAGTTAATTCATTATTTAAATTTGTTTATAGATGGCCAAGATGATGTCGGACCCTAGTGAAAGAAGATCCCAGCTCACACTGCTCCAAGAGGCCCTTTACAAGACAGGAGACTTAAAGGTAGGCAAATTAGTTAATTTACTTAAAATTTAATCCTTTTATTGCAAATTTTGCCATCTCATAATTCTCAACTTCTCAGACTCCTACTGCATGAGTTTGAGTCCCTGTTAAAGGCGAGAACTTACATATGAGGCGGTTTTCCATTTTTCTGCCTGTGGTTCTACCCAAACATAAGTCTAGGGTCTTACTGCACCAATAATTAATTTTGAAGCAGTGCAATAACAACAAAAAACGTAAGTATTACAACGAAAGATTGTGTTTTCTTTAATTTGCTTGATAACTAGCTCAGGTTTGAAGACATGTATTTCTGCCCATGTTGTAATCTTGTTATGCCTCAGCCCTTCTCTGCATGATTTTGACACCCTGTCAGACGAGGACTCAAGTGATTGGGTAGTAGATGTCTTCCAGCTGAATTGCATTGCTTGTGGTACTACTCGGACATTTGTTGGGTCTTTTTCTACCAGCAACAGCTAGATGATGCTCATTTGACTGTATTTGTGCTGGTGTGATGCAGAATAACATTCAAACCCACAGTTGTGCATTTTTAGGGAGAAATGTTGTTAGAAATGGCTTGTCACCAGCAAATGACCATTTTAATGTATTCTCTGCTTCCAGTGGAGAAAGGTGTCATTCTTTGAAAGTTGCTGTGGGATCAGTCATTCCACATCTTATGGAATGTTTTTGTAAATAACTGTTTATGATGGAAAGGATTACATGTTGAACAAAATGATTGAAATTTAAATGTTTCTTTCTGCCATAGAGGTGTATCATATAGGGAGACAAATCATTCCATGAGACCAGCTACAGTTTCCTATCCAGTCCTGTCCCAGTAGTATTGTCAGCATATTAGTTAATTGCCATTAACATGTATTTTCTTCCAGCGATGTATTGTATGGGGAGAGGAATCACTCCATGAAGCCTATCACAGTTTCCTGTCCAGTCGCTCCAGTCAGGAGCAGACAGAATGGATCAAAACAATGGTTGTCATTTTCAACGCCATGATTAGGTATAACTTTGAAGGGCACTTTTGATAAACTTTAAAGATCCTGTCCTACATGGACATAAAAAACATGGTTTTACCCTTTACTTGCTAGAAACACTTCTTAACATACAACATACCCCAACCTAATGGTGTTTCCAATAAGTAAAGGGTTTAATAAAAGAAAATGTTGCTGATGCTGACACAGTCATTATTGATGCATGATATATAATTAGTATTGATAATTAGTTTACTGGTTTTATCATGATTTTCTTCCATTTTCCCTGAATAAAATCCAATTGGTTGGAAGTTACATTAAGTCTAAAATCAGCTTCATAACAATTATGTATTTCCCATTTTTACTGTGCACAACTATAGATGGTTATCGATTTTTCACCAAGGTGCGCGCGCACCTGTTTGTCCGCCATCTTTGTGGTAAGGTGAATCAACATATCAGTACGTGAAAGCGCACTTTTTTTAAATTGGCCATTACAGGCAATGAAGACCATGATTAATTCTTGTAGCGTTGTGAACTGTCACAAAATATATAATCCGGATCAGAAATCTTTTTTTTCTCATTACCAGCCGTCAACACAAACCAAGGGAAAAGGACGAGAGAACTTTCGGACGTCAAACTTTCGCGCTTGAACAGAGCATTTATTGTAGCTTAGCGTTTTTAAGTGTTTTGGATTGCATTAAAAGTCGAAAAAAAATATGTCTGGGGAAGTATATTATAATGTTAATTGCTATGTTGTTGTTTATTTTATTGTTATTATTAAGATACAGATAATTAACAAACAATTAAGAAATATATTGCTTATTTACTTGTCCTAAATAAACTAAAAAGCTACCAACAGTATCGACAATTTCCATCAAGGTCAATTTTAGACAAAATGTTGTCATCAGTGACATTATATCAGTGACATAAAAATATGTAGGTGCCCCTCACGATGTTCGATGCACAAAATGTACCCCCAGATATTTGAATTTGATCCTTGAAAATTTTGACTGATGAGTCAATGACCATTGGCGTTCAGCAATTATAGAACGCCCTGTATTGATTGTAATGTGGTATCCGACAGTTTGCTAATATTGTACCCATGTAACAACACTACCATTCTGGGAAATTTATACATAATGCTCGAATAAACTTTAGTTAAAGTGAAGACTGTTATTACACTAACTGTATTGGTCGACAGTGTGAATCTTAAAAATATCGCATTAAATGTCCATTATTTTTAAATAGGCACGTTGATGATTTCAGGTTATCTCAGATAGGAAAAACCCTTTATGTAATAATGACAGGCAATGTGTTATGCTTTACTTTTTACATGGCTGTAAAAACAAAGTTGGGCGGTAAATTCAACCCCCGGTATTTACCAATGGTATTTACTGGTATTTACCTGCTGGAAAATACTCCCCAAAGTGGCAAATACTACTATGTTTTTTTACTTAAATACTGCAGAAACCTTAATTGAGTTAACTTGAAATAATGTATAATCATATTGATAATTTAATTACTCAAATATTTTAATTAAAATTCGTTTTTAACCTAAAATACACGTGAGAAAGTAATGCTAATCCACCTGCACCTGGCCTTTGACACCCAGGAAGCAAAGCCATATGGTCTAGACTATTAAAACAACAAGTTTCAGACAAGGGGCTGTAAATAGCCAGGGGCAACGTGGGCAAAAGTAAAATGTCATACATAACCTAGACAGTTTGTATAATTGGTACAAGAAAATGATTGTGTATTGGGTATGGCATGAGCTAGAGTGTCAACTGTATGGCTTCTACCCTGAGTAACGTTTTTAATTTGTCTTGTCATCACCACTTCTATAACTTCACTCCACATCATTACCAAGCTACTATTCACCATAAAGCCAAAGGATCCAGTCCGGAATATAAAACAGCATTTTGCGGGATCTTTACAAGCAAAAATCATTTATTTGAATGCATGAGAGAAAATTGTTTTGTCCAAACTGCCAGATACCAGCTCTAATAAAGAGTAAGAAACAAACTGTTCTCAAAACGAGCCTGAACGAGCTGTTACAGCTAACTATTTAAAATGGTTTTGCTTTCACATTGACATTTGTCAATAAATAATAGCACATAGTGTTTTTATTTTTATTATTGTCCTACCTTTCAGCAAATTTAACAAACTTACATTATATTAGAATAATAATTTCACAGAAAATTGAATTCAAGTTCCAGTACTTCTTTTAGAACCACACAATTTCTGAATTAAAAACAACACATTTTACGGTTACAAATATTTAATGACAGTAAATTCATCGATCAATAAACAGGAAAAGCAAAAGCAGTTAAGAAACAGATTGCTTAGGAAATTTGAGCATGTAATGGTATTCGATTACATACATGTATAATAATATGACAACCATAACATTGGTTTTAAGGAACTTAAAGCAATGAAAAAATAGTATAACATGATGTAAAGAATTGAAAACAGTACACATAATAAATGACCCTGTTTTAAAACCAAAGTTTAGCAGTGCCCTTGTCCAAGCAGTTGCTGGCTTGTAACTCCTCAGCCTCTCAGTGCATGAGTTCGAGTCCTGGTCGTGGTGGTTTACCAGCTAACCCGCAATGCGCAGAGGTTCTACCCTGGCACAAGTCTAGGATCTAGCTCCACCAATATTTAATCGGATGTCGCTGAAGCACTAGATAGTTCACTATGTCTGGATATGCAATGTCCGACTGCAAGTCATCAAGCTGTCGTCGAAGACGAGTACGAATCAAAACCGATCAAATTAATCTTCTTCAAGTCCTTTTCACGCACAATAGCTCCAGTGTATTAATATAGTCCTATTGCACTTTGTAACCATTACACACGACATCTTTCGCGAAATAATCGATTTAATCGTCGAATTTTAGGGACCTAAGCAGACATTAGTAAACAATGGCTTTACCACAAATATGGCGGACCGCATTGCATGCTGGGAAATGTGTGACGTCATACGATAACCATCTATTGAATATTTACTTGAATTCTTGTGAGGTCAAAAAGTAGGTCCTCTTGTTAAAGACATTTATTTAGATATCACCTATTAGACCTCACCTTTTACATCATGTTATTATGGTCAATTACAGTCTTAACTTTAAGAAATCTTGAACTGATATGGACAAATTGAATATGTTCAGATCAGCCATGACAATTTATAGCAACACAAACCCTTACAAAGTCAGTTTGAGTCCCATTTGAAGGGAACAATTTATGTTACAGAATCTTCTAGCATATTAGCAGTACGTTTTTTTTACTGTTATTTAGATATGTATGTGGTCTTCCTTGAACATTTAGAAAATTTGCTGTTTCATTTTGACCCTCTTCAAAGAAGATTTGTAACTCCTCAGCCCCTCTCCATATGGGGTCGAGTCTAAATTAAGCAATTTTCATATGGGGAGATCTTCCTGCTGACCTGTGATGTATCAGTAGTTCTTTCTTGACATATGTCTGGAGTCTTCCACAACCAGTAATTTGTCAGACATAAACTATTGGACCATCATTGTGTCAGTGTAATGTGACAGAAAAAAAAGGATTGTATGGCTAAAGCACTCCATCAACCAGATACTGCCTTAGAAGAAGTTGACAGTTGATCCGTCCTTAAGTAATAAATAATGTATAACTTGGAAATCTAAACAAGATGTACTTACAACTTCTCACCTTGTTGTTTCCAGAATTGTTTCACCACAGCTCTCTATTGCCCAAAGCCTTCCCCAGAAGAAGGTGATCAGACTATCCCAGAATCTGATGCGACTGATCGACTCCAACATGTCTCTGCCGGAACATGTGTCAGAGATGACAGTCGACACTGTGTTGCCATGGATACTGCTTTATCACATTCTTAAGGAGTATGTTTACAAAATTTTGTTCTTTCTCCACAAATTACTAGCTGGATGTTGCTATTGTGGCCATAATTGTGTCTGTGCAATTTAATGAAAAACAAACAACAAAATAAGTGAACTACTTTTTTGGAATTGCAGCCTTGTTGGATGTTTCAAATAAGGAATGAAGTTACTTATTCTTTTATAGTGTTGAATCAATTTGTATTAATAAATATTTTAGCAAAACATATATCTAAACATTGTCTGATGATGTTCGTTAGCCCCTAGAGGACATGGTTTTAATTTCACTTTTTTTCTACAATCGTTAGTATTTTACAAATTGCACATTTTTGGTTGATTAATAATCTTATAATTAACATTTACCACCAGGTGACAAATAAATTATTAATATCATTTATGAATTTCAGTGAAGAGGACAAGCTAGAAAGCTCAAGGCTGAAGGATTCAAATGGAAGTGATGATACAGATGAAGAAGCTTTATCCTCATCCCACATGTTACTAAATATAGCCCATGACTACCTTGGAAGGTATCGTCTTGATTTGTCATACATTCTTCATTAATATGCCCTAAATAATGTTGCATCCATTTATTTTACTACCAGATACAAAATATATGGAAGCTAAATTGTAGTCAAATTCATCGTCTGCCTATTAACTAACTTTGTCTATTTCTTGGTTAATGTTGGTCAGATTTTAATGAAACTTTAGTGAGAAAAACTAAGCCTAGTTGTGCCTATCCTTGTCATGTTAATACAGACTTAATTTTTACTGAATTATGGCCCTTAGTAATTATTATTGAATGTATTAGTTTCTTTGGTGAAGCATCATGGATGGTATTCATCATCTTAAATGATTAGTCTTGTTTTTATTGTATTTTTACCTATTCAACATTTTGGCATAAAATTATATCCTTTTTCTTCATTTTCTTCTTCTTATTTTAACCGCCCGCAATAGCTCAGGTGGTAGAGCGGCGGCTTGCGGATTGGGAGGTCGCGGGTTCAAACCCCGGCCTTGTCAAACCAAGGACTTTAAAGTTGGCAGTAGTGGCTTCCCTCCTAACACTTGGGGCTAAGAGGACAGCAATATGCCTGACTTGTCTGTGTCAGTATAATGGACCGGCCGAGTTCAGTCCCTGGGCACCTTATTAGTGCCCCTTCGTAATGATAGAAATGTCACTGCACAGTATCGGCCAAAATGCAGGCAAATCCCATCCCATCCCGCTTCCTATTTTCATTTTTAGAAAATATAGGATGTTTGTGAGCAATGAACTTGCTTTTAAACTACCACAAGCCATTGTTGGTGCATCAATTTTGATGAGTTGTAATCTGTTAAATAATGAATATAAATAAAGCAACCCTGGGAATTTATTTGTACATGGTCTGTTTCCCAGTCGGTGTTGGTGCACCAAGTCGGATGGTGCCCTGCTGCAATTCTTCATGACTGTGCTGAGAACCAGGATGGAGACTGAGTCCCGCTTTCAGGAGGAGTACCAGCAGGCCTTTGAGCAATGTGTCTACTGTCTATATGGACACCCCAACAAGAAGGGCAAAGCAAAACATCTTCAGGTACAGGCCTTGAGATAGCATATATTATCTCCAGATGTTCACATCTGTCAGCAAAATATTTTAAGTTGTCTTAGACTACAGTGGATGAAACAGTAGCAACAAGCCTCAAAGCAGTGTGTAATCTAAAAAAAAAAAATCCTCTAAAAAAACGGGCAAAGTAAGACATCTAAAGGTACGCCAGACCTGGTAGCGCAATCAGTAGAGCGTCGACTCCAGGTACTGGAGGCTGTGGGTTCGATCCTGGGCTGCAACGTACCAAAGTCATTAAAGTGGTTGTGGTATAGGTCACTTGCTAACTCTCAAGCTAAGGGTAGTTCCACAACTGGTTGGTCCGATGTCAGGATAATATAACTGGGTGTGGTATGACTTGCTATACACAGTGAAGGCAGGACTATATCTGCTTCAAGTGGACACCAGCTCCAGATAACTGAAATACTGTTGGTGTGACAATAAACAAACAAACCTCTTCAGGTACATGTCAGGCACAATACATGTTGCCTACTACACATTATTATTGTATTGTTTGTCCTTTTTGATGTATTGCACAGAAAGTGGTACTGTAGATTGTTTTAATGGGCCATGTTTTAGGACCATTATGCACCAGAAGTCGCAATCCAGTGGTCTGACTAGTTCAGATCAAAGACTCTACAACCATTTGATGGATATTTATGGCAGAATGTTTGTGACTTCCTTTCACAGTGAGGCAACACTTCATAATTTTGTTGTTTGCCATAATTTCAGGACCACAATGCACCAGCAGTCACTCTCCAGTGGGAACAGGCTATCCAGGTGTTTGATTACTTTCGTCCCAAGACACTTCCGGAGTTTGATGGATACAAGTCAGAAACCATCTCATCAGAGGTAAATCATTTATCATCTCCAGTGTGCCAGTGGTTCTACCCAGACATAAGTCTCGGGTCTTTCTCCACTTATTATTAGCTGAATATCACCAATATGACCATAATTATGTTGGTGCAACATAACAAAAAAAAAAAAAGAATAATTAAAATTTATATTTTATTTACTGTTTGCGTTAAAAAAAAAATTTATAAAAAACAATTTGCAACTCAGTATATTTAACCATTTTAAGTTTTTATGTACAGCTTATACAAGAGAACAGTGTTTAAATAGTGTCGCCATCTAAAACAATAAATATGTGATAGGTTAGGTTCTCGATTTCACAGGTGAGTCAATGAGTCTTTGTTCTCAGTTTTTTTTTTTCAAAAGTCTAATAATAAAATTATATTATTACATGATGGATGATAGTGATTTTCATCACATAATCATATGTTAAGGAAGGTCATGATTAAATAAGATGTCATAAAAATAACAATACACCAATCTTACTCTTACATTTAATTGCTATCCATAAATCATCTATCTTTCAGATTGAATTCTTACTGAAAAGGATTATCCCTTTGATCCCAGAGAAATACAAGACCATAGGTATGAATCTAATGAAGACTGAATGCTCTACTGGTATATTTTTGATCGCAGAGGAGTAGATACACATCACTGTCGAGGGTTCTTCCATCTCATTTGTGGTTTTTGTTACAAATTTCTAGCCAATGTTCTTTACAAGTCTTTACAAGACTATCTTGTACTGCACTTGGAAGATTGCAGTTTCATGTCATGTGTTGTTTAAATGACATGATAATAATGTGAATGCTGCACTTAAATTATAAAATGAAATGTTTAAGTGATTTTGGTAAATGAAATTATCACCATCTAAATTTACTGTAACCAAATGCTAAATTTGCATAGAAAACTGTCTCAATATTACTGATCCACCCAATTAGAAGACAGTGAAATCTACTTAAGGACAATGTGTTAACATATATCCAGTGACCAATGGTTATATTTTATCTATTTTTTAGTGTGGCTTAACATAGTTTTGTGTTTTTAAACTCAAAAAAAAGAAATTTGAGTGACTTTGTCTAGAGTGTTAACATATTTTTCATCATTCTACAGGGCTGACAGTTGAAGAAATACAGAACTATGTTGAAGGATCTAGCAATGTCCCTCCTGCCCTACCGGAGCAGTCTAAACAAGAGTTGTATGGGATCTTTCATTATATATATATATATCAAAATACATATTATGATTAACAAAGTCAGTTATTTTATAAAAAGCTATTTTAATTCATGCTTTTAAAGCCCCACTCCTGTACACAAACTTAGGTAGTTCTTTTTGTTAAATGTTTAAGCTGTATGTAACCTGTAAGCAAGTAAAATCAAACATGATCAGAACTGTTATGTCAAACACTTTGGTATGTCACGGCATGGGATCGAGCCCTGGGCCTCCCGTACCTGGAGCCGATGCTCTACCAATTGCATTACCAGGTCCGGTGGCTTCTGTTGTCTTTTTTAGTAGCTGATCAAATGAATGATCAGCCAAAAGAAAAATTGAAAGGCAAATTCTTGATTTTAAGTTATTTGTTTTAATTTATGTTATTAAAAAATCTTGTAATAATAATAATAAAAAAACACTTATTATGAGTATATTCATCATTTTGTTGACATTAACACCAAATCCTACGCTAGTTCATTTCTGTATCTTAATAGTTTTATTGAAATGATTAAGTGTGCTAAAAAAAAAAAAACTACACGAAAACATTGACCCCTACATTCACTAAGCATTGACTGCTAAATGGTAAGATGCTTTGTAAGAATGCAGTGGATAACGAAGTACTGTATAACTTTAACAGGGTGTGTGACTTTCATGACAGAAGCTGGATTGTATATTTATATGTTTGTTCAGTATAAAAAAGAAGGGAAAGACAAACTATGACCTGTTAAGTGTCGGTGTGTCGTAAAACCCAAAATACGAAGACAAACTATATGACTGTATTCCACCTAACATTTAAAAAGAAAAGTGTGATAGCCAGTTACTACTTTTGCCTACTTGCTTTGGTTGTCATGTATGAATTTGTGTATTGATTTTTTACAGACCAGTTGTTGGAGAAATCTACTATCTGCTTGGAGACTATTATTTAAAGAATAAAGAAACAATGTAAGTATAATTTACATTTATTCATTTGTAAATAGGAATCTGTTGAGGAGACTTCTTATCTGGACAGAAAATATTTTATAAAAATGAGTTGTTTATTATATTTTTTGTACATTTATTATTTTTTCAGTTTGGTACCGAATGTTTATGTTTTATAATAAAAATTAAAATACTTCTGAATATAAACAGTTAATACATTGTACAACAAATAATGAATCCATTGGTTATTAAGTCTGTTTTTGTCAACCCTGTTTTGTTTACTAGACTTAAATTTTAATTGATGGAACATCTTCATCTTTAAGCAAAAATACTTCTTAAAAAATATCAAAGTAAATAACAAAATGGTAGTAATATTCAAGAAAATAACACTAAATGGTATTAAGTTTATTTTGTGTAGTAATTTACAATATTTGTGCATTGTTGTTATTTTGTTGTTGCTGTTTTGAGGGGGTTGGAGGTTACATTTTCATAAATGGCTGCTGTAATCAAACTTTGTTTAGGTCAAGGTTATTAGTTAATAAAAAAAACAGTCATTCTCGTAATTCCAGTTCCATCCTAGCTTTTTGGTAGTAATTTTGGATATCACTGTCCTGATATATGCTGGGTAAAATTTATGACTAATTATCGCACTTTAAAGTTAACTTATTAGTCCCCTACCGGTGTTCACTCCGGAGGGGACTATAGGTTTACCATCAGTCAGTCAGTCTGTCTGTCCGCTAAAAATCTGGATCCTTTGATAACTTAAAAAATATTACAGCTAGGCGCATGAAACTTGGTATGTTTATAGGTAGCAATGTGTACTATATGCACGCGCAACATTTGGGTCATTACCTTGAAGGTCAAGGTCACAGCATGACCTTGAAGCAAAATCGTGTCCGGCCCATAACTTCATTATTTGAAGTCGGATTTTAAAACTATTTCACAGAAATAATCACCATATTGAGATGACGTGTCGCGAGCAAGATTTGGGTCGCTACCTTGAAGGTCAAGGTCACAGCATGAACTTGCAGCAAAATCGTGTCCGCCCCATAACTTGGTTATTTGAAGTTTGATTTTACAACTATTTCACAGAAATGATCACCATATTGAGACGACATGTCGCGAACATCGTTTGGGTCGATACCTTGAAGGTCAAGGTCACAGCATAACCTTGCAGCAAAATTGTGTCCAGCCCATAACTTTATTTTTAAGTCAGATTTTACAACTATTTCACAGAAATTATCACCATATTGAGATGACGTGTCGCGAACAACATTTGGGTCAATTTTATCAATTATAGAAAGATTTTCCTTTGGGGAATATTGATGGTTCCATTGAAAGCAGGTGTCTGCTGTTCTCAGGTGTCCCTTAGCTCAGGCTGACTTGTATATGTATCTGTAGATTTCCTTGTTTATTACTTCATTTTTAAGCCATAAATATACAAATACAGACTTCAACCTCAAATTAATTATAAATGGCAATAAACAGGAGCGTATGATCAAAGAACTTTTTGAGTGACCGGTAGGGGACTACTGTATTGCCTGCAATACTATAAAATGCTTGTTATTTATGGTCTAGTTCTTATAATAGGTGTAATACAAGTTCAGTTAAATTTATTTCGCGCAGATGCTTTGAGACTCATCATTTGTTATATTTGTAATATTTTTTTTATTGTATTTTTTTATGTGCAGTAGTTAATTAAGGTATAACAATAAACTATGACAACAATTGTCATCATCTATCGTTCTATGACATCATGAATACATGGGAAGTAAATCTAATTATGGCAAATAAAATAAACTGAAACATCTTTCGCTCTTTTACTGTCAAGTAAACATGTTTAAATGAAAACAAAATTGTTTTTTGGTAATATGGCATTATATTTCATGTGTTCAGATGCTTGGCAGGAAATCACTCAGGGCTAGAATCTATGTGATTAGATTTCTGTGCATCTTAATACCACCTCATGCATAACCATTACAATGTTACACCCATGCAACTTTTTAGATATAATGGTAGTTGTATTGTGGTATAAGTAGATTCCTTTTACAGGTATTAAAGGCATTATAGATGTCATTGTCATAAAGAAATCACTTTTTCTGTTTGTCTGTCTGTCCATCCACCCATGCCAAAACTGCCTGTCCATTCACCCATGCCAAAACTGTCCATCCATCCACCCATGCTAAAACTGTCTGTCCATCCACCCGTGCCAAAACTGTCTTTCCATATACCCATGTCAAAACTGTGCATCCACCCATGCCACAACTGTCTGTCCATCTACCCATGCCAAAACTGTCTGTCCATCCACCGATGCCAAAACTGTCTTTCCATCCACCCATGCGAAAACTGTCAATCCATCCACCCATGCCAAAAATGTCTGTCCATCCACCCGTGCCAAAACTGTCTTTCCATTCACCCATGTCAAAACTGTCCATCCACCCATGCCACAACTGTCTGTCCATCTACCCATGCCAAAACTGTCTGTCCATCCACCCATGATAAAAATGTCCATCTACCCATGCCAGAACTGTCCATACACCCATGCCAAAACTGTCCATCCATCCACCCATGCCAAAACTGTCCATCCACACATGCTATAACTGTCTGTCAATCCACCAATGCCAAAACTGTCCATCCAATCATGACAGAACTGCCTGCCCATCCACCCATGCCAAAATGGGATTTATTTCTGCTTTTACTGAATGTTTACAAATGAGATTTATTGGAGGTCAGTTGTTGTATGTTATTCATCTGCAGGAAGGCCATCAAGTTTTACCTGCTGGACGTTTGTGTGAACCCAACTCGGCTGGATTCCTGGGCTGGCATGGCACTGGTGCGCATGAGCCAAATAGATGCTAAACTAGCATCTGTAAGTCAATTATATTTTATATTTATTTATTTTTAAGAGGGGCCATATTATTATTTGTTGTTGTTTTTTTATAAATGTTTTTTAAGAGTGGACATGTTATTATTTGCTGATTTTGGTTGGTCGGTAGACACTCTCTGTTTGACATCTAAAGATACACTGAGACCACATTCCTCAATCTTGGAAGGTCAAAGATCATGATGAGTAGATGACACCTATTTGTTTTCGATTCAGGGATACAGATGTCAAGGTCATATTAACCATAAACACAATTTTGGTTTTTGGGTCAATGGGTGATACAAAACAGCATTACTTTCCTTCCTTTTATTATTTCTACTTTTTTATTTTAGGAAGCGGAGGCATTTTGTACTTATAATGTACATAGGGAGAAAAATCGGCAGAAAGTCTGGAACTCGAACCCTGGACCCTTGGCTATCAGGCCAATTGCTCTACCACTGAGCTAACCAGACCGCTTACTTATTCTCTCCTTGTCACCCAGCTACATACACCCAGTGCAACTTGAAATTCGTCCCCAAATTTAAACAGACCATATGCTTTACATGCAACTCACAGGCACTTCTCAAGCACTTGTACAGTATCGACTGTCATTTACATTGGGAGCCATTGTAACATAGGGTGAAAAATGTGCAGGTAGTCCAGGACTCGAACCCAGGACCCTTTGCCAACAGGAGGATTGCTCTACCTGACTGAGCTAAATGGACCACTTATGCATTCTCTTCCCTATCACCCGGCTAAAATAATCAGTGTAGAAAGATTACAGACACTTGACTGGGTAGTAATACTGTTTAGTAATAAGTACAAGCTAAGCCATTGCTCATATTTGTTGCTTGAGGAAAAGAAAACCTGGCTGCAGCATGGTAGTTGTTAAGCTATCTTGCTAACTCTAAGGCCGTTTTTAGTGTAGTTCATAGCTATATGGCAAGGTATCAGAATAATTTGATTCGGTGTGGTATTATGCAGGACTTTTTCAGCCTGTCTCACAGGGCCGATAGTCGGCCACGCTTCCCAACTGCTAAGTAGCGACCATTTTTCCCAATTTCAAGAAAAAAATTCCCAATCTCATTAATTAATTCCCATTTGAACCGAAATTGCTTTTACCTTTAAAAAATAAATAACCAAGAAACCATAAAATCAAGAGTCTTTTCCAATTAAGTGAATCATTTGTTTACTTTTGATCGGTGATCTATGAAAACTACTTTCCGTGAATTTATGTATGAATGTTACATATGAAAACTCTTACCCAGCCGAATACCGTAACACAAGTTGAAGATGCGTCACGGAGCCATTCCAGATAACATTGTAATCAATATATGGTTTGAAAATTAACAGGAATTATTTTTTATTTCATAAACAAAAGTATTTTCGCCATATCTGTTTGACTGCGTATAAAACTGAAAGGACTTATGAAGCAAAAACAGTAAATGCAGTACCGGCTTTTATACTGACCCGCGAAATATAGTGACGAAAAATGTCGTGCAATAGTAAATACTACGCGATCTAGAATCTACCAACTTCTGTAGATGATGACCATAATACCATCCCACACAGAAGCTGTAGAGAGAGGGTTCAGCACCATGAACCTACTATGCACTTCTTTGAGAAGCTCCCTTGGCCAGGAAAAACTCTCGAATTTAATGAGAATCTGTATTGAAGGCCCCACAGAGCTTTCTGAACAAACTCTGGAAGAGCTCTGTAACTCTTTCAGGGACACAAAAGCAAGGCAGAGAAAGCTTTAATGCAGAAAAATAAATGTTGAATTTCCCAATTGGTTTGATTTGTCGATACTTTTTTTTTCCAAATTTGACTATTTACCGCGTCAAAAATTCCCAATTTGGGCTGGGGCCTTTTTCCTCAAAAACCCCTGAAAAAGCCCTGTTATGTCAGACGTTTGCAGCATGCATACACAATGGAGGCAACAATATATACTTTTTCAATAGAACTATCTTTAATTAACTGAAGCGAGGTGCATGTGGCTGAGCAGTTAAAGTCACTGACTTGAAACTCCTCTGCCCCTGACCGAGTGGCTTTGAGTCCCTGTTGGAATGAGAAC
The DNA here is from genome assembly GCA_007844125.1 of Sinonovacula constricta. Lineage (NCBI taxonomy): Eukaryota > Metazoa > Mollusca > Bivalvia > Cardiida > Solecurtidae > Sinonovacula > Sinonovacula constricta. Next base: position 14,716,271 of record CM017568.1, read on the forward strand.
TTTCATGTGACGAGGCTTTCCAGCTAACTTGTGGTGTGCCGGTGGTTCTTACCCAGATAAAGTCAGGGGTCTTCCTTCACCAATAATTAGCTGGATGTCGCCTGTTATGACCTTAACTATGTCGGTGCATTGTAACAAAAAAAAAAAAAAAAAATAATTAACTGAATGATGGTGGGATTATAAATCCAAACACTATCTTAGGGCTGGTTAGAGCAACTGAAAAAATATGTACAAGCCTAATTTGTTTCAAAGTTTTTTCTTCTCTTTCTCAGGCAGGATTTGAAGATGGATGCACCAATCTACAAGAAGTCAGTCATGGCGCTGCGATGCTTCAAGCGGGCTGTAGAGATTGATGACTCGAATGTGAAGCTGTGGATAGAGTACGGAACACTGGCTTACCAGCTGCATTCACATGCCTCTAGGCAGATCAGATGGGTATGGGCCTGAAACTCAGCTTTATTGATAAAGTTAATAGGGTGGCTCGTAGTGTACTGGTAGTCACCAATCTGTCAGACGTTAAAAAAAATAAAAAAGAATAAAAGTTATAATGTGTCCTTACATAGCAGGGTGGTCAGTTTATCAAAGTTTTACTGTATAACATGACCTAAAAACAGTATGTTTTTATTAAGCTCATGTAAACAAAAAAATAATGTGTTAATAAAATTGATCAAATATATTAAGGAAAGAAAAACGACTTGCCAATATAACCTATAAGTTTGCTTTGTAACTTTATATATGTTGTTATATGGCCTAAGAAAATGATGTCATCAATTTTACTACACATGTACTGTCAATTAACATCACATACCTTCACACCATTTCTATATACTTGATTTTTTACATATTACTCATATGTCTTATTATTTATTTGAGCTATAGTGATGTTTTGTGAAACAACAACAAATATTGCAATGGGAAAATTTCTCTAAATCTTTTTTAATTGATTTTAAAATATTCGTGGATAGTTCTCTGAACAAGTGAGAATATTATATTTAAGTGCCTTACCTATGTGAGATAAAACTTTCCACCACCCATTGTTTTAAGTGTTTTAAATGCAAACAAAGGGTTTCTTGAACATAATTTACAACCAAAAATGAAAAAGTAAAGGACTTTGCTAATAAAACCCTCTTCAGACCACAGCTGGAAAATGCCTCAACAGTTTGGAGTCCACACACAAAAACTTATATAGACAAAATAGAAATAATTCACAACCCATGATTACTACAAATACTCATTTTTCCCACATAGCATCACTCAATGGAACAGCCTACAGCATCAAACTGTCTTTCTGCTTGATCCTAACCTCTTTAGGGCAGCAGTTGTAGCGCAAAAATTCTAGTTGTGCAAATAATATTTCTAACTAACTTTATTTCTTCTTTTCTAAAATTACTACACAAACTGTTTCTTATTTTTCTAAACTGTTGAAGATTAAACAAATTATTAAGTAATTAAGATTTTAATTCCCAAGTTAATTACTATATTTTCTGCACAGATTTAAATCCGTAACTCTGACACGCACACTGCCAGTAATATGCTGTAAGATGTTGTTGATGGCAGAAAAGATGGATGGATGGATGGGGATGGATAAATGGATGGGATGTGATGGTGGCATTTTTAAATTGTTCTTAGATAGAAAGATAGATAGATAGAGACTGTTCTGTCTAGTTATTGATGAATCGCAAGTGTGTCCAGAGTGACCATGACTGTAAAAGTAGTCAATGGTGACAGAAATTTAGTACTTCTGTATGACCATAAAGTTCTTTAGAATATGCACACTCATGCATTGTGCACACCCCTACTTTGGGCTTCAAAACATGGTTAAATATCAATAGCTCATAGACTGTGTGTATCCTCTGTTCAGAAAATTCATCAGCTATTTCTCTGTTATTACAATGAGTCAAATCTGTTTACAGTTTCACTTGACCTGTCTATCAGTCTACTACCCCATTATTTGACATTCTTTGTTCACACCTTTTTTTATTAATCCTGTCATTACTACAAATAATCAATGATATGTGGTGTGTAGTTATTTTGTACATCGAGGCGATCAATAAATTCAGGATGAAATTGGTGTCACCTGTTGCAAGCACGTGTAAATCAAGGATACTGGAGGTACATGGTACTTGTTAACAACCAACAATTGTTGTTTACCATCTCCAAGTGGTTCCTTTTCTGTTTCTACAAACTGTTAGTATTTTTTAATGAATGTTTTTCAGAAAAAGTGGTTTGCTATGGATGATGACATGGTGCAGATTGCGAAGGAAAGTAAGAAAGAGATGTTGCAGACGGCACTTAACTGTTTCAAGCGTGCGGGACAGTGTCAGCGAGAATGGAGTGAAGACGAATGGCTTCACACATATATGCTGGCAAAATGCTTCGAGAAACTCCGGAAACCAATTCAAGAAACTGCCTGTCTTTACTTCAAGGTAAAGAGTGTGTTCTGATGTTTCTGTGGCTTTTATGTGAAGAGTTTTGATTGTAAAGAAAGAACAAAAAATGAAGCTTTAGCTAAGATCCTCAGGCAGCATTGGTTAACTTTTTTTTTTAAGATTCATTTTTTAAAAAATGTCATATTTTCACTTCAGACTCGGAATTCTTATTTCCCATCAAAATCTTTTTTAAAAAAATCTGGTACCGTAAAGTTTTATAGATAAGACGCACACAAAGATAAGACGCACCCCCGCTTCGAGGTCTAGAATCAAGGAAAAAAGCAAATTCTCAAAGACAAGACGCATCCCCGATTCACTTATCCGTCTGGCCGCCATTACGAAATTCCTGCGTCGACGCATTGCTCGATTTGACCTGACGGAACATGTTCCAATTGTTCCGTAAATCGGTGTTTGCGCCGAGTGCTTGTTATTCTCTAAGTGTCTTGAATAATACGTCGCGACTGTTTGCCTAGTGAGACCGTGTGTATTGTGTTACGTTATGACACTCTACCCCAGTATATCGTTTACACGCCAGACAGGATATTCTCGTGGCTATCCCAGCCCTACACATGAGAGAACATCCTGTTTCACGCGGCAGCATGTCATGAAAACAATTAAGTACTCGGCCTATAATTAAGTTCTCGACACATGGGACAAACACACAAATGACATTTAAAATAACAATTAAAGGCTTTTGAATGTTCATTTTCACACCATGTTATTTAAGTGACCGCTTACCACCAAATTAGTTCAATGCACCTTTGTAATTACTTACGGATGATGGACGATCTATTAACATCAAAAGAGGTGTGAAAACTTGTCTGCACATTTTATTGTTGTTAAGTTGGTTTCAACTTAAAATTTATTCGTAGTAAAACAAATTTCAAATCAAAATTTATCAATTGAATAATACCATATTATTTAGACGATGATAATAGCAGCGTCGTCAATGAATATGCCCGTTCCACTAAAACTCAATAACCGTTTCCGGATTATGAAACTTCGCTGATTTTGTCAGAATAAATTGATATTTATGCAAATATTTATTGCATATTGTTGTTTTTATTTATACAGAAACAAATTCAAATGTCTCTTTTTATGTTTAATGTCAAAATTTAGGTAAAAACAACCTAACTTTTCCCTTAATAGAGCACAATACAGTTGTCTACGGCCAATACCATCGGCGATATTCTCTGTGGTCCGATTAGTTTAAAGGTCAATTTTGGTCTAGGAAAAAAGGAGAAAACCTAAATTCGCATGGATAAGACGCATCCCCCACTTTTTTATTATAATTTGGGGCAAAAAACTGCGTCTTATCTATAAAACTTCACAGTAACCCAAAAATTTTATTTGGGCAGAGTAATGCCCCTTGATAATTTCAGACTTTTCAGTATACAAGCACTTTAAAAAGTGTAGCGCACTGACAACTGCAGTTTAGGTGAGTGTAATTTGATTATATGGATTTATTATCTTGCTTTCTTTAGGAGTTAAGCATGTTTGCTTGTTCTTTGAAGTATGCAGAAATATTTTCTTTTTGTATTATGCTTGACAGTCAGCTATCGTAATGTGAGAACTTTCTTATTTACACTTTTCTTGGTCATCTGAGAATCACCTTTGTTTTAGATCTGTATAAATACTACTCTTACACTTAGATGCAAGTTACATCATTGTTGAGGATCTGAACTAAGCTGTTAAGAGTTAATAGGTAATGATGTTACAGTCTACTTTCACGCTGCTGCTCGTTCACCAGACTTCACATTTTACCCCCTGGTCATTACGTGTATTTGTCAATCCTGTACTATGGCAGCCAACACATGGCACTGGGATGTCATATTAGTGACCTAAATGACCCTCGCAGGTACCCATTTATACCCCTGGGTGGAGTGGAACAATTCAAGGTAAATTTCTCGCTCAAGGAAATTAGCGGCAACTAGACCGTGGTTTTTCACGGACCCCATGATCTAGAGTCGTATGTCCTACCACTGGACTACTCTGCTCCTCAAATATACTTAAATATATGATTTGAGAATGTTGAAATCTGCCCAGTATAGAACTATTATCTATGTTACGATGTTTCACAAGAAATTTTGTTTTTTATTTCAGACCCTGGGATTCCTGCATGAAGATGGTGCCAAATATCCCAAGAAGATCGTCTACTCCTACATTACCCCACATCTGGCAGTGGAGTCATTAGAAGTGAGTTTTCTGATAGACAGGCAAGATGTTGTGTCCATGTAATGTCCCATTTCCCTATTTAACTGGGGATGCAATAAATGAAGAAGGCCACACAAATAAGCAGTGACTTGACATCAGGAGAGTTTTATATGCTGGAGCTTTTATATCCAGACCCTCATCTCGGTTGAGTGTTTTCTGTCGAAGCTTGATGGTTATTGCTTATTCGACTCAGCTTTTTATATATTGATCAGCTGATGTAATAACCTCTATGTTTTTTTCAGGCACTGTGTTGTAACTATTTCTTTACAATGTATAACTCTCACCTTGCGTCACATGACTTTTCTTATTTACATGACACCTTGTGAACAAATGTCAACAAGCTGATGTATGGAACAGTCAAAAATATACTAAATCAAAAATATGTTCTGCGTTGGATATTTCTGTAACAAGATGTACAATCCAGAACAGCAGGTCAACCTTCACTGTTGTTTCAACACTTTGTTGTAATCTCTTAATATGACATTCTTGCCAGGCTGAAAGTGTATTACAATTAGAAATTATAACATTATGTCACTGAAAAAAGTATCCTGGGAGTTAATTAGAGCTGTAACAGCAAGCATCGAAAACTGAGATACACAGGATACTTTACACTGCATTGTACGATGTTGGCTAAATTCAATTTCGTTAATATTTGGACTAATTTGCACCTTTTTAATGAGATTAATCATGTCAAAATCAAATGTTATTGTCTAGTCATTATAATTTCACTATCTCTCATTCTTAACATAAACTAACGATCCATATTGTATCATGGAGGGAGCATATTGTTACAGCTCTTGAGTTAATATCTCAGCTTAAGTTAAATTGTAGCTCAAGGAGCATATTGTTACTGCTCTAGAGTTAATATCTGAGCTTAAGTCAAATTCTAGCTCAAGGAGTATATTGTTACAGCTCTAGAGTTAATATCTGAGCTTAAGTCAAATTCTAGCTTGAAGAGTATATTGTTACAGCTCTAGAGTTAATATCTGAGCTTAAGTCAAATTCTAGCTCAAGGAGTATATTGTTACAGCTCTAGAGTTAATATCTGAGCTTAAGTCAAATTCTAGCTTGAAGAGTATATTGTTACAGCTCTAGAGTTAATATCTGAGCTTAAGTAAAATTCTAGCTTGAAGAGTATATTGTTACAGCTCTAGAGTTAATATCTGAGCTTAAGTCAAATTCTAGCTCAAGAAATATATTGTTACAGCTCTAGAGTTAATATCTTAGCTTTAGTCAAATTCTAGCTCAAGGAGCATATTGTTACAGCTCTAGAGTTAATATCTGAGCTTAAGTCAAATTCTAGCTCAAGGAGTATATTGTTACATAATATCTGAGCTTAAGTCAAATTCTAGCTCAAGAAGTATATTGTTACAGCTCTAGAGTTAATATCTGAGCTTAAGTCAAATTCTAGCTCAAGGAGCATATTGTTACAGCTCTAGAGTTAATATCTGAGCTTAAGTCAAATTCTAGCTCAAGGAGCATATTGTTACAGCTCTAGAGTTAATATCTGAGCTTAAGTCAAATTCTAGCTCAAGGAGCATAATGTTACAGCTCTAGAGTTAATATCTGAGCTTAAGTCAAATTCTAGCTCAAGGAGCATATTGTTACAGCTCTAGAGTTGTATATGAGCCTGAGTCAAATTGCATCTGAGAACTGTTTCTGCAAGAGGGGCCAAATAAGGTAACTGCGTTTACCTTCCGAATATCTAAAACCGTCTTTACCTGTTTAGTCTTCATCTTTTCTACTTCTGTTTATTTTGCTCTCAACATCTTTTTATTTTTTTCTCAACAGATGTACTACAGAATTCATGTGCTGGTCATCAAGGCATTACTCCAGCACAAGGCAGGGTCAGAGGAGCTGGACTACAGGTACATGGCTAGACTGGTTCTACAGGCAGCTCAGACACCTTTTGTCAAAAGAGGAGAGAAGGGATATGGATCTAGAGTAGAGTAAGTAAACCTGTGACACAGTCTAGATTTATCATTAATGCCATTGATGTTAATCTGTGTCACAATCTGGATGTGTCATTAATGCAATGGATGTAAATTTGTGTTACAGTCTAGATTTAGCATTGATACAATGGACATGAATCACAGTCTTGATTTATAATTGATGCAATATTTGTAATTCTTTGTTAGTCTGTGTTTGTTATTTATACACAGGACATAAATCTGACACAATCTAGATTAATCATTAATGCAATGGACATAAATCATTGACACAGTCAAGATTTGTCATTGATGCAATGGGTGTTAATCTGTGTCACAGTCTAGATTTATCATTGATGCAATCGATGTAAATCTGTGTCAAAGTCTAGATTTATCATTGATGCAATGGATGTAAACCTGTGTCACAGTCTAGATTTATCATTGATGCAGTGGATGTCAATCTGTGTCACAGTCTAGATTTATCATTGATGCAATGATCGGTCCTAAACTGTTAGCTTAGATCATATTCTAAAACTGGTTTATCCAATTACTACAGGTGTATAAAGCACTTGATAAATAGTTGACATGTCTTCTTTGTTAGCAATCTGTGAGCATTACTTTAGCAGTTACTTAAGTATAAGAAAGTATTAAGAAACTTTAAGTTCAATTTAATGGCAACCTTTCAGCCCTTCCTCTTGCGTTTGTGTGTGTCTTAATTTGTTTTACTGGTGATATTTATTTTTGTAAGACCAAAATGTTCAAAATGTGCCATAGGAAAAGTGAGTGCAGTTGTCTTAAAAATTAATTTCAAATATAATGCAGATTCATTGACAATCCAAAGAGGGAGGGGACGGGACAGGTTATGAAAATTATAATTTAGCTTATAACAGTAAGATACATTGTATTTTGGAAGTTAAAGAAACCTAGACGATCTTTCTAGTTTGCCTTGTTTAAATCTGAGCTAAAAAAGGCAAGACTTTGTTAAACTGTAATGAGCAAAGTATTTAAAAAACAATTATTCAATTTTGTGTAAAAAAACATGTCCTCCAGTGTTTGTTTTTTTATATAGGCACAGGACTCCTCTTTCTTATAAAATTACCCCTACCCTCACAATTTAAAAGGACATGGTCTTAGGCAGACTCCTTCCAACCTAGCATTTATTTCTCAATATGGAAGAAGTCAGCTTAAGATCCATACCTTTAAGACTCCAAACATTATAAGTTAAGTACCCCATATTAGGGTTAAAATAGGGGTCCAATGCTTTACAGCAGTAAGGTGAGTAGGTTTAATGATAGGCGTGAAACTCACAAACATCAATAGTCACCTTATGCTAGGACAAAAAACAACAAATGAAAACAATCCATTTTCTAGCTCTTTAGCTGTTTAAATAGGTACTGGAAATTGGATTCCTGGTAGGGGCCCAGTTTTGGCACATTGGTTAAAAATCTTTAATTTATGCTTGGGCAACATGACGGGGTCACAATAAAATACGAATGTATTTGCTGACCCTGAAGTAAACCAGTTGTCAGTCAGTCAGTGTTTGTCTGCCCTATTAAAGGTGCTCTTATTAGCCCAAAAGAAATGTAAACGTAAAATATATATGATATAAGTTCAGGCAGTATTAAGCAATCTGAAAAATAGTTACCTTTTCAATACAACTTTTTTATTGTAAATAAAAGTTGTTTTTATTTTAACTTTTTATTTAGCATATGTAAAAGAATTATGTAAGTATGTGTTTCACTCATTAATTTATAACAGCTGACAATGGCATTGGTTTGATTTTGTTTGGTTTCACATTGGAGTGTTTTTTGCATTTAAATATTTTTAGATTTTATTTTTTGTAGAAACTTAAAAAAATACAATTGCAGTTTTAACAAATGGTTGATTTTAATTATTTGATTGTTTTCATAAATTTTTGCGGTGATTTTAAAAACAACTAAGCTTTCAGGGCATTTTTGATGAAAGTGAAAGCAAATAAAGGCATCTTCTTTACGAATATATTTTCCCAAATGAGTCTATTTTCCCCAACCAAGAAAAAAATCACCTTCTTTCATCATTATGTAAAAAAATTAACCATTAATTTTCTGTAAGATATGTATGATCTGAACAACTTTATATTACAAAAACTACATTTGCAGCTATTGACATTAGCTTTCAGAAAAAAACCAGTCACTCTGAAATTTATTCATATCTATCCTGTTTCTTAATCATAATCATCTACCGGACCTGGTAGCGCAATCGGCTCCAGGTACGAGAGGCCCCGGGTTTGATCCCGGGCTGCAGCATACCAAAGTCATTAAATTTAAATGAAGCAAATGTAAGGGTAGTTCGACGACTGGTTGACCCGGGGTCAAGATAATATGACTGGGTGTGGTGTCATGCCAGGTGTTCACGGCATGCTATACTCAGTGAATGCAGCACTATATCTGCTTCAAGTTGACACTGTCTCCAGCTAACTGGAATACTGTTGGTGGGATGATAAACCCAATGAACATACGAGCATAATCATGATCTATTGGCATGCACATGTTCCATGCAAAACGTAAAATGATGCACTTCCCCCACACCCTCCCCACACAACAAACAAAAACAAAAAAGCACACACACTACATTTTCATATTGCTGTATCATTTATGATTCGATAACCATATAAATGTAATTATAGAACAATTATGATTAACGCTCAGTGAATCGTCCTTATAATGGCAGCAATCAAGATTTCTGCTATAGTTGCAAAGATAATCATAATTTACTATTTTATAAATTTGTAAGCATCAATTTAAATTTAGTTTTTATCTATTTATAAGCTCATCTTAAGTTTCAATGAATTGCTCTAATTATGGATTCTTTATAGAAGATTACCATGGTTGCAAAGTTTATCATTAGTTTTGATATTATTTATTATATATTTACAATTCAGTTTGGATATTTTAAAAGATCATCTTAATTACAAGTAATGTTTCAGTTAATAGTCCAGCTTAAATGCCCTTTACCCTTTATCTCTAAATTTAGACATATTAAAACATTTTACAGTGTTATGTGATATATTTTTCTTATAGCCATGTTTTATTATATTGTTATATTTATTAATATTTTCTACCACCATATATTTATATTACTATTGTCTTTCATTGTAAATTTATATTATACTAAAGATTATTTTATTTCACATTTGTATTATACTTATAACTTTATAACAGAAAAAAAAAATTGGATTCTTTATCGATAATTAATTGCCTCCTTTCATCTGTAGGTCTGAATCATCAGCAGATGAGAATTCCTGTTCTACCCCAACCCACCCTGGTAAGAGAAAATCTGGTGAGAAATCCCAAGTTGATCATACATACTTTAGACAGAAGAGTAATTATAGCAACCAAGGCGAGGATACACCTAGTGGTGACCTTTTGACCCCTGGGAAATGTGTCACGACCTTAGAGTTGCATGCTGAAGGTGATGCTGTCCTGACAAAAACAACAACCCACTGTACAAACCTCCCAGCACAAGAGAGCTCACAGCCAAGGGAGGCTACTATTGCTGACCATAATTTATTGACTGATGGTGTTGAAAATGTTAAAGATGCTTCCCTGTCTGCTAAAGCTGGAAGCGATCCGTCTCTGCGTTTTAGGGATCATGATAGTGAAATTAAAGAACTGTTAAAGAGAATGACAGATATTGTTGAGTCGAAGTTCTCACAGCGTGTAGATGAAAAGAAGTCAGATGGTTTAGAGAATAACGAGGCCGTTCCCATGGAAACAGATATGTCTGTCAGCCAACCAGAGACTGGTCCAGTGGCTATGGAGATAAATCAGACAGCAGAGCAGCTAAAAGAAACATTGGATTCCATAGATAGTCAATCTCCAGGTAATTGTACATATTTTACACTTTTAAGATAAAAGTCCAAGTATCTTGATGTTTTCAAAACACTAAAAATCAATAAGAGTTAAATTTTGTATATTTTTATATATGCATGTTCAATATTTTTTTGTTTTTCATTCCTGCAGATTGTATATTTAACATGAACTTCGTATGCAGTTCTGTAAATAAGCAGCGTTAGTTGTTGAGTTAGATTAAAACAAATATATGTTCTTTTCCATTCAGTAATATTTAGCTTTCTTACTCATTTTTCAGAAGAGAGAATAAAAGAAGACATTGATGCTCTCATGTTAAAACCTGTTGATGATGTTCATAAAGAGTTGATCGACAGATGTCGCCAGGCATTTGAGTTGTGTCTGAGACGTTTCCCCACCCACTACAAATCCCACTACAGACTTGCACATTTGTACATGAACTCACCTTATCACAAGGTGGGATTATTTAATGGACATGGTTTACATTCCTTTTAATATTAACTGAGTTACTTCCAATAGTCCTGTTTTAAATTAAATTTTAAAACATGTTTTAGACAAATGAATAAGAATCTTACATATAAATGAGAATCATACATTCATTAAGTCCATTATAGATCTTTAACTAAAGTTTTACCTTTATCTTAAGATTAAAGAAGATGAAATATTACTTGATTAAAGCATTCATGTTTAAAATTGAATCAGTAATTATTATATGTCAGTGCAATTTTAACTTAATATTCACTTAACATGCATGATCAGGAAGGGGAACAGTTTCGTTATTCATTGGGGGGTTTTTACCATCATTTACTCTGTATCTTAGCTTCTATGACATCACAAAACCAAGCCCAAACCAGATCTGGTTGTGTAATCGGTAGAGTGTTGGCTCTGGGTACAGGAGGCCCTGGGTTCGTACCCGGGCCACTGACATACCAAAGTCATAAAAATGACTCACCTTGCTAACATTCAAGCAAATATAAAGGTAGTTCCACGACTGATTGGCCTGGTGTCAGGATAATGTGACTGGGCGTGGTATTATGCCATGTGCTCATGGCATACTATACACAGTGAACGGCAGCACTATATCTGCATTCAAGTGGACACCGTCTCCAGATTACTGAAATACTGTTTGTGGGATGATTAACACAACCAATAAAAGCCAAATTATACCACCAATTGTTTGTCCAAAATCAGCAGTTCTGATTTAAGTACTTGCCATCAACGTGTCACCAATGTTTGCTATGTTTGATTACAGGACCTTACCAAGGCTCACCACATCCTGCTTGGGTCCCCACATTGGCAGCAGCTGGACTATATGCCCAGTCAGGGGCTGTTTGGGGAAAGAAAACAAACCAAGTTTTTCCAGGTATGGCTGTGTACAAATGTAGTTTATCCTATTTCTTGTCACACTTTCTCGGTAGTTTGGACTTTGGTCCATTTGTGCAGATCCGTAAGGTAAATATTGTTAGGTAGTGGTGATGGGAAGAGTAAAGGCAGCTGTAGTTATTAAAAAAAATTAACTACAGTTTAATAAAGTTGAAAGCTGAAAATGTTGTCACATCTGTTGGTTGAAATTAAATTTTATGTAAAACACAATGAAAATAAGTTTGAAAATAAGATCATACAACATAAGAAGGTTGGCATAGGATAGGATTGTATTTCACTATGAATCATTGAGTTTGCAAAGTTATTTTTTATCACACAATCTTAATTTTTTTAAACTTTGATTTAAAGAAATGCTATGAAAAAGAACATACTTTGAGAGTTGGATTTTTATGTTCCCTTGTACAAGCTTACAATGTTATGTTCATAGTTTGAACTTTGAATATTCAGAGATCCCTGGTGAAATGTAATCAAGAAAGGAATACCCAGCACAAGAATTTATATTGCGATGCTATATAGTTTTGTATTTCATCTGATATCAAAATGAAAGTCTCAAAACACATTTACGGCAATCAATCATTCAATATGGTGGAAGCTGAACTTTATTCGATGACTTTGTTTAAAATGTCAGCAATGGATGACAATTTTGCATGTTTTGATTATAGTACAATCATAATATTGTAGAGAAAAACATAAAATTTATTTGAAACTAAATAAATACATACACAACATCTTGCTCATTGTTAATAATGTTTGACTAAATATTTTGTTAATAAAATAGATAAAATGTGGAGTTATCTAGAGCTATAAATATCTGCAGTTTGGTATTTCTAAATTTAACCCTTTGTTTGCTAAAACTTTGCTTATCCTCAGCTTTTTTTTATTCCTCAGCTTAAAAGATATTTTGTTTAGTTTTTTGTGATACAGCACAGCGACTAATTATGATCATTATTGGATGTCCAGCTGTTTTTTGTTGGAGGAAGACCCCAGACAAAGGACAGCTGGAAGACATTCCCACATTAAGTCTGTTGCCCGATACTGGACCCTCACATGGTGGGAGGCTAAGCAGTCAGAGGAGTTACAAATCAGCAACTTTACCACTCTGACATGGGTGCCTCTTAATAAAGATAATTTTATAGATATCTGCATACATCTAAGCCCCTGATAAGAGAGTTCCTGCTAACTTCTTTATTTCTCCTCCAAACCCTTTTGTACCTGGTACATGTTTGGATCTTCTTGATGTGAAAATATTCATGAGTACCACCAATATAGGGTTTAATCAAGAATTATGGGATGTATGGTAAAACAATATCAGATTTATTTCTCTTAACTAGAGCTCAGTTACATATGCTTAAAGAAAACATTGTTTTTATAACTGAAGCATTGATCAAAGATAATAGCTAGTTATGTCTTCCCAGGGTATCTGGAAGATACCTATAGATGAGATAGACCGGTCAGGTAGCTTCCCTTCCCACCTGAACCGCTGCATTGAGCTAACTCTTCAGCTGCTGAAGGAAGAAAAAGACAGCCCGACTCTTCACCAGGTCCATCTGCATCTGAACAGGCAACCAGAACCTGGCAAGTAAGTGGTATTTTAATGGTTACCATTAAGTAAAGATGAGTTCCATACGTCCTTACTTACATATATATATGTATATGTATATAACAATTTGATCATCATTATTGTTTCACTTTTAGGCTGGGAAAATCCTGAGAGATGGGGAGAAAGCATGTTATATGCTGATGTTGCATTATTTCACTCTTGGCACCATTTAAAACACATTGAACTTTTTAATTGAAATTTCCCTTATAAAACCATACTTACCTCCCCTTTCAGAAAATTCCTGCGCGATGCAGAGAAGAAATACTATGCACTGACCTCACATCGTTACACTCTTGATGCCATTGAGAGCCAGATTGAGGATATGAAGAAGGCGCCAGATGCTGATGCCAGAATGAGGTTTCTCATGAATGTGTATAAAGTACGGGAACATGGCGTCAACAAGCTTAACAAGCATCCTGAGCGCACCAACAAACTACTGGCGGAGGCTTATCGAGTGGTGTTAAGAAAACTAGAGGTGAGCAAGGAAAGAAATATAATTTGATTGTTGTTAACTTGCTTTAATTTTACCACTGTATCTTGAGACATTCAGAATTATTTGTTGTGTTGATAAAAGCTGTGATGATGGACTTCTAATTTCTTGGAAGAATGTAGAAAGATCTTTAATTGCGAATGATTGATACATATATTCTATCACACATTTAAAATTTTGTAACTCTTGATTAATGTAAACCCCTGTTAGTTAACTATTTGATAATGTAAGCCACAGTAGTTAATATTTTTAATTATGTTAGTCCAAGTTAGTTTAACTATTTATTAGCTCATGTGCTCAAGGTGAGCTTTGCTGATACAGCTTCGTCCGTCGTGCTGGGATCACATGGGGTCAAAAAATAGGTCACTTGGTCAAATTTTAGAAAAAGCTTTTGAACACACTAGAGGCCCTATTTATGGCCCAATCTTCACCAAACTTGATCATGAATGTTTGCCTGCATGTAATCTTGGATGAGTTCATAACTGAGTCACATGGGATCAATAAATAGGTCACTAGGTCAAAATTTAGAAAAAGCATTGTGACCACACTAGAGGCCACATTTAAAGCCAAATCTTCACCATACTTGGTCAGAATGTTTGTCTGCATAAAATCTTGGATGAGTTTGTTAATGGGTCAAGATGGGTTCAAAAAGTAGGTAACTAGGTCAAATTAAAAAAAAACAACTTGTGAAAACACTTAGAGGTCACAATGATGGCCCAGTCTTCACCAAACTTGACCATAATGTTTGCCAGTATGAAATCTTACATATGTTTTGAAGCAGTGTCATGTGGATTCAGTAGGTTACTAGGTAAAATTCTAGAAAATTTTATCAACCAAGTGGCTACACTAATAGGTCCAATCTTAACTAAAGATTTCTTAAGTAAATAACTCTTAATTACTTGATGCCAGATATGTGCCCACTAAAAGCCTGTGTGGTCAGGTGAGCGATTAAGGGACATCATGGCCCTCTTGTTAATTTAAGCCCCTGGTAGTTAACTATTTATTACTGTAACCTCTATTAGTTAATTATTTATGTTAACCCCCATTGTTTCATTGCAGACACTACCACACCAGATGCTATTAGATCAGGCTGTACGGTACTGCAGTCACCAACAGTCGCAGACATCTGTCAGAAAGGTAACTAAAGAGGTCACTCTCACTTGGCCACAAACCTCTTTATAACAAATATCTGGGTTAAAGCAACAGCACACACTGCAGGTCTCTTAGAAACCCCCCACTCCCTCCCTGCCGCCAGTTTTAAGCCCAGTCGAGATACTAGCCAGCTAACATAGGTTATAGGCTGAAGATGTGTATGCTGAAGATGTTATAGGCTGAAGATGATAGATTAGAACTAGAGATTTTAATATACAATACAATAATGAACAAGTTATTCGTTTCATCAAAGTACATAATGTTTTATAGCAAGACAATGCATGTGACAAATGATGAAACATATTTTATTTAACATATTAGAATTAAGTATTGTGGTCAAGAAGTTACAGTTGCTGAATTATAACTTCCTCAACCCCGTGTAGTTCGAGTCCCAGTCAGACAGTAACTTTCATGTGGGGAGGTTTTCCAGCTAACCCTGAAGTCCAATAATTAGCTGGACATCGCCAATATAACCATAATAGTAATAGTGCGATGTGACAAAAACCAGTGATAGACAATGGTTTATTATATTCAAAATACAACATGTTCTATAGCAAGACCAAACAAACATAATTAATGCTTGAGACAAATGATGTTAACACATTATGATTAAAATGTTAGAATTAAAACTTTAATGTACGCATTACTATTCATGGTCTGCATTATTTGTTGCAGACCGGGGATGTACTTCACCAGGGTGCCAGTGGTGCCATGTCAGCATCTGACAGTTCCATGCCTGCTTCAAACCTCTTACCCACTGCTGTCATCACTCCCATTAAACATCCATCCACTGGTCAACCAATGAACACTAGTCAAACATCTGACACCACCCTGCTTAATGGCACACTAAACACTATAACCTTCTGACCCAACCACTGACCTGGGTACTAACATATCTGAAATGGTATCAGAAATACCCACAGCTGAAGGTACCAAGGCTGGTATAGATGCTGCATCAGGTGGAAATGGACAAGACACTACTAACGCTCCCACAGTGAAGATTAAAATGGGATTGTTGCAAGCTGTGAAGAAGTTGAAACCGAGCGCTGCTGAAACATCAGCCGATGAACGTACAGATAGGTCACTGTTTTCTGACTTTAGTATGGCGTCAGCAGCTTCTGAAGATGAGAGTGAAAGGCCAATACTATCAGGAAGTGAGGGAGAGGAGGAAGATGAGGAAGAGGATGGCTCAAGCTCTTCATCCAATTCTTCTTCAACATCATCTGGTTCATCTGACAGCGAGAGCAGTGGTAGCAGTAGCAGCAGTAGTAGTGAGTCCGATGATGATGAAGAAGGTGATGTTGAAAATGAAGATAAGAAAGGTATAAAAAACAAGAGAAGTAATGAAGAAGATAGTGATGAAGATGATGATGATGGTGATGATGTTAATGATAATGAGGAACAGGATAGTGGTGAAAGTGACGATGAGACTTCAGACAAAGATAACACAACCGCTGATGAAAGTGCTTTAGAGAGTGGTCAGGTGACTGCAGCAACAACTGATGATGATGGTGATGATGAAGCTGAAAATGACAGCAGTGATGAAGAGAATGAAATAGATCTCGATTCAAGTGACAATGATAAGGACAAAGACTACATTGCAAGTGAGGATGAGGTTGCTGATTCGGATGTTATTATGATCTCTGATGAAGAATTTGCTCCAAAAGGTCGGGCTGTAATTCCGTCACCGCCGCATAAAAATGTATTTGGTGTTGAAAAGGAAGTGCTGGTAGAAGCAATCCCTGACTTTGTGCCCATCATTAATGAGATTATCGCCACTAGTACTGCTGAGAATATTGATCCACAAGGTTTGTGTGGGCCACCTATTCCTACCAGTCGAATTTTGGAAACTAAACAAACTGATTTAAAACCACCAATCATGGAAGTTAAAACAGAATCAAATGTATATGAGGTGTTTACAATTGACTCATCAGATTAACTGAAATCTTGGTCCCTTGATATATAAAAGCCAACAGCGACCCACTTGACTGTGTACTGTGTTAATATCATTACTTGACTGTTTGCCATTGTAAAGATGTTATATAATGTTTTAGGCTTTGTAAAGGTCTTGAGTAAATTCTTTGATTTTTAGCTCAAGCTGTGCTGTTGTGATCCCCCACTATGAGATGTGCAGTGTTTTTCCCTAGATTTTGAATTTACTATGGAATTGGTGGCCCAAATTCAGTCAGATTTTGTCAGAGGCATTAGTAGGCAGTCATACTTTTTCCATGTATGGTTATATAGGCCATATAGGATGTTTGATGCTAAAACTTTGAAAATCTTACTTCTAGATCTAAAGGCTTCATATTTAATATGCATGTTCCACAAGTGAATCTCTATCCAAAGCATTCAAAAAAGTTTGATCCGATATTTGTCAGAAGCTACTAGATCTAAATCCTTTATATGCAGTGCAGATGTTTCTTTAGTGGCCCTCTATCAAGATTGTTAAAAGAATTTCTGTCCTACCGGACCTGGTAGCACAATCGGTAAAGCGTCGGCTCCAGGTATGGGAGGCCCGGGGTTCAAACCCAGGCTGTGACATACAAAAGTCTTAAAAAATGGTAGTGGTATAGCTTCCTTGCAAATGCTCAAGCAAATATAAGGGTAGTTTCATGACTGGTTGGCCTGGTGACAGGATAATCTGACTTGGTGTGGTATCATGCCAGGTGTTCATGGCATGCTATACACAGTGAAGGCAGCACAATATCTCCTTCAAGTGGACACTGTTTCCAGTTTACTGGAATACTGTTGGTTGGACGATAAGCCCAACAAACAATCAAACAAATTTCTGTCCTAGAAAAAAAACACTGCTAGGGGTGTAGCCATGTTTATATATGTGTACATAAAGTTAAACTTTGAAAATGTCACAAAAACTAGATGAGCTAGAGCCTTGGTTTGTGTATACATGTTCATTTGGCGGCCCTCTATCAAGTTTGTTTAAAGAATCTTTGTCCGATCTTTTGTTCAGAAACTATAAGAACTAGAGCTTTTGGTATTTCTTATGCATGTTCCTTGGGCAGCTCTCTGTCCAGATTGTTCATTGGTCTTGATCCATCCCATACCAAAGCTGTCATGGACATGGCATTTTCAGCAAATTGGTCCTTAGTAAAACTAAGATGGTTCCTGTCAAACGTTATTCTCCTTGATCAAATTGAAATTAATTGTCCAAATGATTCTTTGAGCTTCCATGTTAACAGGGTTACAATTATTCTGCTCTCTTTAAACCTATTTATGCCTTTTGACACTAAGCTGAGCGATATAGGGCCAACATGGCCATCTTTTTAAAGGGTAACAATTTTCAGTCTATAGTAACAGATCTTTGTTGGATTTCCTGCCAGTATTTTTGATATCTCACAACAGCTGCACATAGTTGTTTTATTTTGTAATTTTCTTGTCCAGTGCTATTTTCTTCCTTGCATGTTCTAGAGTCTAGCGTGAGTAAAATTTGATTTTCGGTAATATAAATAGCGCTGTTGAAAGAAGACTATGATGATGACTGTAACATGCCACATGTTTATGTGAAGGCTTTTTAATGTGCCATTAAAGTGTTAGTTGTTCTGTCTTTTTCTTGAACATGGTTATAAAGATGCTTGTGCTTTTTGTTGTTAATAAAATTCAAAAATTGCATCGTCTTTACTCCATTCCAAGAACCAGAATGGTAAAAATATTTTATTTTCAATGTAAGTGTTGCTTAATACAATGCATGTGCAGGGTCTTACTTAACTCTTACATTGCTTAGTCAAAATAATGAAGTTAATGCAATAAATTAATGTATAGATCCAGATTTACAAGCTGGTGATCTACCATGTAAAGAGTCGGGACACTGTGTAGTTTGTACAAGATGCATCCCAATGCATCGAGTTCCAGTCAGGTCGAGAACTTTCATGTGAGGAGGTTTTCCATCCAGCCTGCGGTTTGCCGGTGGTTCTATCAAGACGTGAGTCTTGGATCTTCCTACACCAATAATTATCTGGACGTTGTCAATAAGACCAATGTGTCTGTGCGATGAAACAAAAAAGCCAGTATTGTAAACAACAGTATATCAAGAGGTATACTGCCGGACCAGTTAAAAGAAGCATGTGTGTATCCAATGGACGACAGTGGAGATAAGGATAATACCTCCAATTTCAGGCCTATATCCAAAATCGTTGAAAAAATTTGTTGCTGGGTAACTGCAAGAATACTACAAAAGGTGCGATTTACTGCATGTTTCAGATTTATATAAACGACCTACATGTCAAACACCGTAATGTTGATTTGTGTGTATATATAATGATTTCACCCTGTTTATCAACGAGAATAATATGCAGTCTCTTATGGACAGTATTCAAATGTGGTGCAATGATAATAACATGACTCTAAATCCCAGTTATATTGAAGGTAAACTTATAAGTAGTCAATGGAATATCAATTCTGCGAATGTGCTAAAATATAAAAAACACTGCAACTGAGAACAGTCTGAGGCATACGGTTCTAGGGGTTTAAGTAGATTAAACATTGAGTTGGCGTTACCGTCCTGTTCACATTATCATCTTCATTCATGCTTCAATTTATTTAAATTACAATCATGTTTGTTGAATAGTAATGTGTATTTGCATTGTTGATGAAGGCCTCTGTTAGAAAAGATACCTTCCTTAAGTAAGATAGTGTTGTTGTAATAAAAATGTTGACTGCTGGATTTTGTATGCGTCTTTGTGCCGTGGTAACAGTCAGGTCGCTGATTAAAGGCACTAAAAATGCCCTTCTTTAGATAAGTACCCCCACCCACCCATCCCAAAAAAGATAGATAGATAGATATGCAGGCAGGCAGATAGATAGATCAGCCCTGGATCCAGAAACTTTCAGCGGGGGAGGGGGGTTGGGGGCGCCGAAGACCGAATATGAAATACGTTCTTGGTGGGTGGGGTGGTTCTTAAATGTCTGAGATGCGTTCTGCAGTGTATCTGGACAAAAGGTTAATAGTTTTTTATGGTTTTATTAAACTGAGTCTGAAAATGGGACGCCATAAACCTTTAGCAACATAACTTTGTTGTTGAAAACTGCTTCGAATTCTTCTAAAAATATGCCGCAATAGGCAAGCACATACTTCCCTTCGAGTTGGAACGTAAAATTCATGCATATTACATTAGTATCTTCGTTTTCTCATCGATCGTCGTTGCATATATTGGGAAGAAAATAATAATAAAAAACAATCTGGCAATTTTTTAGCAAACAAAGCAGTATAGTTAGATATTATGCTTAAAAGATATGCATTAATATTGCATGAATTAAGATTTGTGTTGGATGTTCGAGAACGTGTTGTACATAATTTCGATGTAGAGTATTTATGGAAGTTACAACTTAAACTCGTCTCTGTTTTGTCTCGTCTCTGTGTTTTTGTCACATTTATATTTACCCTGCTTGCCTTTTCTAGAGGTAGATTAAATTTAAATTTCCGTGGAAATTTTGATAGGACCATTTCTTATTTACCTATCATAAAAATACCAAAATGTCCAGTCATTTTGTTTAAGGATGAGCCAATAATGTTATTGATGTCTGTGTATTAATTCTTTGTGCATTCATCAATTATAATAATATTGTATTCTAAAAATATGCATTTCAGGAGCTCTCCAGTGGTGTAAAGCTTTAGATTTAGGATCACAAATGAAGAAATTACAAGAAAATAAAATTACCGCTTCTATACAATTCATTTGAAAATCCTTGAAGTAGCCATCAAAGATGGCTGCCAAGACAAGGGATCGTCGCTGATGTGGAAACTATCTATTGCATTTTTGCTCTATTCTATGTCAGAATCAATCTCAAAGCTGTGACCTCACAAAAAAATCTCCTTATTATAAAACAACAAAATTCTTGTAAGCACCTTTTAACCATTTTGTCATGACCTGAAAAAAGTTAACTTTTATGTACACTAAAATCTATTGTGTACCTTGATTGGGCTGCAAGGTGACAAACAATAACGTCTGCAATCACCGCAAAGGAGTGCCGATAAAGCTCGTTAGTGGGGCTTGGACAGCGAATGTAATACACACAGGGGATGTTGTACACGTGCCAAATGGCCTCATGGGTCTGGCTAGCAGCAGGGGGCCGAGTGACCTTGATTACTGCTCGGGCGGCTAAGCATATGACAGCCTGAGGGCCTGAAGATACCTGTGAGTATCTCTACGTGGTCTACAAAGTTTATGTGATCAGGTCATTGCTCAATAAATATTCGAGAAAAAAATTCTCTATAAATTCGTACTTAGGACTTAAAAGGACGATTTTAACATAACCTAGATGGTTCATCTGTCAAGTCGTAAAAAAGTCGCTCTAAATGTTCATTCTTTCCAAATCAGTAAACAGGAATGGGGGGTGGGTGGATCAAATGCAAAATTACCTAGCAAATTAACTAGATTATTATATAACTTGATATCGATAGTAATCGGTCACGTGGTTTTCTTGTTTTAAAATAGACAACCATGCAGCGTGGCTCAAAAAGGTAATACACGTATATTTGTAATGACGAGTGATGCGTTATGCTTCACTTTTCGCATAGGCGTAGGTCATAACGTAACTGAATTTCACGAGATCGTTTCAGGTAACAATGGTTTATTTGCATACATGTTTGATAAAGAAAAGTTTGATTCAGACTGTAAGATACCACCTTAGGTATCTGACACTTTGCGTATGATAAATATATGTAACAATATCTGACCTCTGTGATATTTGTGCGTAGTTTCTGCAGAAAGATCATTCTTTAATCTAAGTTCAGGTTTGCTAAATAAAATTGTAAATTGCTAAATTAATTTAGTAACCTGCCTGTAGCTCTTGGTATAGGACATGCTTTGTACTCCTATATTTCAAATAAGAACCTCTTAGTAACTCCGACCTCAGGACCATAAATTATGTTACATATATAAATTATGTTACATATATATATGTTGCAATCATAGAACTTTGTCACATTTCCTTCTGTTGACACAAACCACGTTCGGTGTTTAAAAGTATTTTAATGTCGATAACATGTACTAACTATTTAAGACAGTGTCCGATTCTAAGCTAGTTTGCTTCCTGGACGAGATTGGTATTCTTAATAAGTTACACATGTTTAAGCTGTTTATTATGCTAACGTTATATACAAGTTCAACTGTTTATTACGCTAACAATTGTAATTGTTTTCACTTATATTTCACATTATTTTAACATCACCGATTTTTATATTTGTACGCACGTATTTTAATTTCAACATGATTATTTGATTTAATAAATGCCATTTCACAACATAGTCTAAAAGCAACAACAACAAAAAAGAGATAGATATAGATTCTAGGTTGTCACCACTGTCTTTTTATTTTTCAGTCTATTTTACTGAATTTTATATCAAATTTAATAACTTGTTTGAAGTATTTTAAATATCATAACTATATATTAAGTTTGTCACAAATAGTGATGTTCGTTCGTCGAGATTGATGAAAACCATCTAGCAAATCTAGGGTTTGGGGAGGCAAGCGTACGAACACAAAGTTTCACGATAGTGTCAAATTTACAAACACCAATTCGAAAACCAAGATGGAGAAGAAGGGTAAACATGTCGACAAGAGAACACATTTCAAAGCGAAGCACGCGGACCAAAAGCGGGACAAGTATAAAAAGTTCATCGGAAACAAGGCAGAGGGTAATTATTTATAATGAACTGCCGACGTTGTTGAACCACTGGCCATATTTACATGATTTCAATGGTGGTTCATTAAGTTGCTGATGTGATTCCTGATGGTATATTCCCGTTGGACTGGACGATTTATTTAAGCTAAATAAATATTTCCGAAGACATAATTTGCATTTTCATGGAAAATACCGTTCAATAAAAAAGAATTAAATTGAGACAATTTTGAAACTTACTTTCCACAACTACTTAACGATAGTTGCATGAAATATTTTCATTACATAAAACTTGTCCAATAAATAAGACCAAGCTTATCATATGTCACCTTATTCATTCATAGTGTAGCGCATATAAGCACTTCCAACAGCCTTGCTGTTGGGTTAACCCTTTAGCAATGTGGTTTACTGTCTGCCAACAAACTGAAGGTCCCTGGTATGATTTGAGTTAAGGACACAATTTCTCCTCCCACATTTACTTTAATATGTCAGAAGTGGTCATTCTGGAAAGCTAAGGGTGATAATTGTAGTGTAGTATATAGAGGCCCTTCAAACAGCCTTGCTGTTGGGTTAACCCTTAAGCAACGTGGTAGAGTGCCTGCCTATGGAACTAAAGGTCTAAGGTCCAATCTGAGTTTGGAACAGGATTTTCTCCTCCCAGATTTACTTTAATATTTTTTACCTATTGTAAAGTCCTATTTGTATTGTGTTTTCAATCTGTGCAAATATGTGAACTTTTTTTAAGTTTTTTATTTGACATGGAATTTTGTCGGACAGGACTGCTACCACAAGGCAAAAACTATATATGGTTTTATATTTCCATTCAGGACAAGGGTTTGCTGATAAGCGAAAGAAAAAGATCCAGTATGAATACATGAAAATGCTTACAAAAGAGAAAAGAAAAAATCCTTCTGCTACTGTTTCTTCGCTCCAAGATGAAGGTGCAAAGTCAGAAATATCACCACAGAAAAGGTGAGTGGTATTGGGGTTAACTAGACTTAAGTCTTGTTACTACTGAGTGAGTAATGGATTTAAGCATTCTTGCTGTTTGGCAATTTTTCATAAATAAGTTTAAAATGGGTACACAATTTTATTTGGCAAACTGTCAGGTGGTTAATACAGAAGCGATGCATGTTATCAAGCTTATTTATAATTCATTGGGCACGTTTCTTCAAAATTTTAACACTTTACTTACTGGTAACACCATTTACTTACATAAAACAGACACTATTTTAATGGTGTTTCCAGCAAGCAAATGGTTAATAATCATGAGGCCTGTCATGGCCATATATAGTTCACCTAAGTGCAGTAGATGTAAATTAAGAGTGAGCAATAAATATCATCACCTTTCAAGCAGACCCAATAATTGTAACATTGTTGATAAGGAATTGCACAAGAATCATATGAAACAATTGGTTTTAATTTTTTGTCTGACATGGTGCAAACTTTTCTTATCTCTGCCTACTGAAGCTTCTGATGTAGGTTGGTTGAAATTGGGCCAGGTGTTTTGGAGATGTGATGTGAAGATAAAGAATACTGACAAGGAAGCTGTAATTTAGGGAGCCACATTTTCGTGGTTTATCTGGCTGTGATATTTACGTGTAACCATGCTTGGTAGCTATGACTGGTATGTTGTGGCTCCAGGTACACGGGGGCCTTGGTTTGATCCTCAGTCGCGACATACCAAAGTCATTATAATTGAAAGTGGTATCGCTCCCTTGATAACGCTCGATCAAATATAAGGGTAGTTCCACAGTTGGTTGGCCTGGTGTCTGGATAACATAACTGGGTGTGGTATAATGCCAGGTGTTCATTTCATGCTATTCACTATGAAGATATCACCGTCTGCTTTAAGTGGACTTCAGGTAAGTTAAATACTGTTGGTGTGACAATTAATCCAATAAAAGAAACTATGTGTTCAGGCGTTTCTCCTTTTCATTGTTCTTTTTCAGGCGACACTTTCATAAACAATCAAGACAACCACCTTTTGGCAAAAGTACGTATTCTAAAATAGCAGACGAAGCACAGATGAGAAAGACACTGAAAGAAAGAACAAGAGAGGTAAATTCAACTTCTTTAATCAAAAAAACATAAATAATAAAAAAACACTATTGACCAGAATCAGACTTGGAGCGTCACTAGTTGCTTCACTGTTGCTCTCCAACCTAATAGGGAAAACTGCGATCTTATTCCGGAAGAAAAAATATGTAGATATTTGACTTACGTTTTACTAAGAGCAATTTTCCTATTTTTTAACCTAAAAATAGTTTGCCATACTTTGTAAAGTTCAAACCAATTAATTGCCCAATGTGTGGGGGTTTTGTCTTTACACTTTATATTTTTATATACTATAACAAAAGAATTTCAGGCATATTGATTGCGTAACAAGTTTGTAAACTTGAGTTAAACTATCCACATAAAATTCTTTTTAATGATTTTTGTGTAGCTCCATATTGTTAATAAATCGTGATTTTATGATTCTTCTTTTACAGGAGGCTCAGACGAGAAAACAAGAGCGAGATGCAGCTATGGAAAAATATCAGACTAAAAAGAAAGAGACATTTAAGAAAATCTGCAAGAAAACTCATAAAGGTCAACCAGTGATGAAGAATCAAATTGAGTACTTGTTACAGAAAATAGAAAAACAAATAAACCAGACTTAGACTTTGTAATGGCATTTGTTGTATTTGTGTCAAATAATATTAAAAGTTATGTTAGGATTCTAGAACTTTAAATCAACGATGTTGATTATATATAAGCCATTTTTTATCTCAACAATCTAGTCTATCTCCAGATTGTGCATGCAATAATATATGTCATAAACAATGTGACGATTGGCTTGCGCTGTCTTGATGGCGAGGCATTTTTTAAAATACACATTCTATGTGTTATGAACCTATGCAAAACTGTGACCAAGTCACTTCTGTAATATCATCACTACTCAACTTTTATGGTGATGTACATTAATTTGTAGGATTATATGATATTTATTTAGAAGTATATTTACATATATTGCTTTGTACTGTGATATGATTTATTGCTAAAACTTAGGAGAAAAGTATAAAACTTCACAGTAAACAAAACTTTTTAAAAAACAGGGCTCCCGCTGCCATGCGCCATTGGCGCTAAAACAAAAAAAGTGGCTTATTTTTTTTCAAAATTGGCGCATCCTTATGGCGCACGATTTTTTCTGCATTATTTTTTGTTAATCACTAAGCGGCCAAGACTGGTAACCATTTCTATGGGCACTGTGATTTGCTTGCAAGAAGAAGCTCGGTAGCCAGTCAAGCTTGCGCGGCGGCCTTCACCTTGAGGGCATTGTTGTGTTGACATGTTGTGTACATAACTGCTGAATAAACATCGCCTCTGGGAAGGATTAGTGTAATTTGTGAGACGATAATAAAGCAGCCAGCAGAATGTTTGTTGCGATCATTACACATTACGACAGTACCGGATTGTCGATTAATAACAATTAGCGATTAATATACAAATGTTTATGTAAAAAAAGAGATTCTCAATTTAATAACACTACAAAAGTATATTAAAATAAAAAGAATTGTGTGTTAACAAACAAACATAAACATACTACAAAAATAACATTAAAATTGACGCGTAAATTTGGCTCATAAAAATGGCTCATGAAATAAAAAAGCGGCTCATAATTTTCAAATTTGGCTCATTGGTTGGCTCGGACAAAAAAAAATCCCAGGGGGAGCCCTGAAAAACAAGGCAACATTCTTATATCAGTATTTTTTTATTTCTCATAAAGAACATAGTGGATGCCACACAGAAAAATACAGCCTATATGGTAACACGTGCGCCAAGACATTGACAGAATACATGTTTAGGCTAATCCGTAAACATGGTTTGGATAAGTTAACTAATCTCTCTTAAAATTTAGTGGCAAGGTTGTTACATAAAGAGAACATTCAGGCTATTGTCAGCAAATAAAAAAACCCATTTAATTTCCTCAAGTCTTTTACAGTTGTAAAAGGCCCTGTCTAAAATATTGTCTTCTTTTCTGCAAGATGTTTATATTAAAAAATATTGTTCTTACAACTTTCGTAAATTGGAATGACTGAACAGTTTTATTTAAAAACATGGATGTTCAATTTTTAAGTTATCGAAACACCCTTGAAACGGAACCATAAGCTGAAATTACACTATTTGAACATTTGTATCTGGCACTAAATACCGGTAAGAACCATTAAATGCAGGTATGTTATAAAAACAACTATACTTTAAACAATTCAATAGCAACATATACTGATAAAGTAGAGTTGAACTTATTGCCGTCTATGTTTAAATGTAATATTTTACAAGCAGCATAACTAGCTTTTTGTAAAAAAAAAAAAGGTTTTCAAACTCTGCAGACTAGTATAAAACAGTCCTTTTCAACTGCAAAAGTTTTTCAACTGCAAAAGTCATCCATGAATTTATATAAAACAATTTTTTTATTGTTTACTATTAAACAAATATACTGTGACTATTACAAACCTAATGTTATTTTTTTTAAATACATGTATCACATGAGTAGTGTTCGTACAAATAAATTTCATGTTTACTGCATTACTGAAAATTAATACATAATAGGCACATAAAATGAGTAGAGTTTAAGATATAAAAAGTAGTGTATAAATATATTTTAGCCATGCAGCTACATCAAGCATCATATGTAAGCAATAGAGGCCATCAAAGTCTACAATGACAGATTATAAAAATAAAATGCTGATACCAAACTTAATATTGCAGCATTTAATGAAATATATACATGGAACATTATGCACTTCTGAAAAATATTTTTAACCACTTTCCGACAAAAGATCTTCATGCAGAGACAAATTCTTTGATATTAACATAATTTCACTAAAATACCCAGGCAAAGCAAATTTATTATACTGACTGAAAAGTATTGTTATGGTTTTCAGACAAGATATAAATCTGCTTTTTATCCCAATGTATATTGTGAACCAGGATTTTCTATCAAAGTTATGACTCCGATAGTGGTTAAGAATATATCAATTTAATACATACTCCAGTTCTTAAATTTACATATGGAATTAAAGGTGGTAACCCACAGTTTGTCATGTAACAAAAGTTTTACACTGCTTTAGGTAATTAGGGCATAATTTCTGCATAAACTCATACTTAAGTATAAGTAAAGTTGGTTTTGAACACAGCCTACATTGTTAGACAGTACAAATCACGATAAGAACACCTAAGTTCATTATTTCCAAATCTATAAATAAGCATGATCAGGATCATTGCTAAAAATGATGATGATATAACAATTTTAAAAGTGAGTGATCATGTGGCTTGGCTAGTTAAAAATAGCTATCTCTACAGACATCAGATAGGAAATACCTGTTTGCAATGGGGAATTACGTTTCACTGTTCACTGCTGATCTAGGGCATCAATGAGCAACATTTACAGGATCTTTTCAGGTGACCTATTTGGTTATTTCAGAAAAAATATGTAGTCCCAAACTGTCCGATACTACCTCTACAGAATAATAGTTGTAACAATTTGTGTTATGATAATTCTTGTCCGATTGCTTTGACATATTACATGAACTAAAATGCATTCAAAATATCAAGACAACAATGGGTTTTAAAAAGTTCTTCAATACTGTGATAAAATTAACATATTAACCTAACCTGTGGACTCAAAATTGATACGATTATTTAAATAAATAAAACAATTATGATTATTTGCTTATTGAAATATTGTAATGCTACATTATTTATCTATATAGGTACATAGTTTGCTATGAAACAAAAGTGACAATGAAAGATGCAATACATTCTCAGTTATAATTGAAATTATTTAAAGCTTCATACATGCTATTACAGACAGGTCATAATGCCCATATATTAAAATAAAAGGCCAGTAAGTACAGGTACTTCATAAGTAGGTCAAACATTAAATTCAGAACAGTGTAAAGGGTGGCAACAGAATTCCAATTATTAATACAATTTAAATCAAAATAAACACCACTAAGTCCCATTAAAAGTGCCCAAGCCAACTTAAGCTTTAATATTTGAGAGATACAAAGCGTGTACAAGCCTGGGACATTTGTGGTAAAAATGTGACATCTGGGTGATTTTGAACCACATTTTTAAGGAAGCTAAGTGTCAACAACTAATTTATCTAGAATCGTGACAGGATTAACATAACACTAGCAAACCTTGTATTGCATATAGTAATGAACTGTTTAAATTGCATTTCCTTATTTATATTTTAAATATCTTTATTATTTTTTATCTTTTTTTAGAATACTCAGCCAGAAAAATTGTTACAATAGTTTTTCACATAGTGCATCCACTGTAACTTGCTATACCTACAGGAAAATTAATAGAAATTAAGAAAACTGCAGCTTGGATAAAAGCAATCCAATTATGTAGCCCATTAAATGATGTAAATTATATGTAACATTTTGTATTCAGTATAAGAAGAACTATCGTGGCAACAACACTGTGAACAAATTTGAACGAAATATGCATTTTACACATTGATTATAACATAATTATAACAAAATACACATTTATATGACTAAAATAATAAAAGGTAAATGTTAATAAAAATGCACTATTGTTCTAAAACATAATATTTATTATAGTCATGTTGGATAAAAACATACAAATATAGCAACATAGTGTCAAATACAAATATATAATCTTTCTACAAACTACATATACTAACACATTCCCCAAGTTAACAAGATTTTATTCCGCCAATGATTACATTCAACAAACTGAATTTTAACTGTAGATTACTAAAGAGCTTTTAAAATTCTAAGTACATACTTATTGTAAGTATGCGTTATCGGACAATACTTCAAAAATCATGAACATGCATATTAAAAGTAGCCTGTAAGAACATAACATTAATGCACACTTACTATGTAAAAGTAGCAGAATTGCATTACAGAGGCATTACAAAAAACAACAGAAATTACAAACATCAACCAAGTGACACAAAAATTTCCAAGTAAGGTGTTTTTATTTTGTAGATTTTGAGCTTGATTGTTACTTAACCTTGAGCCTGAGCATAACTTGTAAGCATCTGATTGGTTAAATTTTAGCCATGATAATTCTCAGGTACCTGATTGGTAAGATTTGTGTAACAGATAAAATTTCAACCAATCATATTCTTAGGAGAGATCTTAGGATTTATCTCAAAGTTTTATAACTTTCGAAGCCTGGAAAGAGGCATTGTACAGCTGATTTGCACCATTTTAGGAACAAAACAAAACAATAAGTAGAACACACTTAACAACTGTAAGCTTTTTGACAAGTTACATGGTTTTGTAATATAAAACCAATAAATTTATTACAATGATATCTACACACAATCTTGGATTTACTCTGGTATCAAATCACAACAATTATTATACATGGTAAATGAAAATGAAGTGTGATCACACAAAATCAAAGCCATCAAATATGTAATTTAAATTAAACTTAGCTTTCAATGAGTAAGACAGGAAGTTTATATCTAATGATGATTATTAACAAAAACATATAAATTATTTACTGAAGAAATTTACTAAAACACAGCCCATGATTGCAATTTATATTCTAAATGTTCGAAGTTCTAAATATTTTTGCTCTGATAAAAAGCCTGCAGAAGAAATCAACAATATTCCAGGAGAATTAAAATGACCATTTCAAAAGCGAAAGGATGTAGATTGACAGCCAATGTTCCATGGTTATGTCCATCTTATAAGGCTTTGCTTTCTCACTGATGTACAAATATGATGTAGTGTTCCTACCATATCACAATGTTCAGATTTTTGTGCTATTTTATATTAAAATGTGTCATGGATTTAACTTGACTCATCATTCCGGACATTGTCAAATAACAGTTTAGGATCATTTATGGTCCTTTATATATCATCATTATATCAATAATATATAATTTTGAACTTTCTCTTTCATATCATATCATCAATATATATACATGAACTCTTATTCCAACTTACATGAAATGATTTTTTTTTTGCATCACTTTAAACATTTCAAATTACTATGAATTACTGGCATTTTAATATCAAGTAATTTTAGCCAAATCCATTAACTATTTATGAAATAATCATGAAATGGTCGGAGTCTGTCAAACCAACCAAAAACAAGTGATCTTGCCAGCATTGATCCGCTGAAAAAGAGTTGTGTGGTGCATGGGAATTATGACTATCGAGTCACGAGATGCCTACTCCAGAAACTGGAATAACCGCAGCCGAAACCTAAACTCAGGATCGGACAGACAATGATCTTCACTGGATTTCAAGTCATAGTAAATCTCCAGATAAGTACAGGTAATGTTATGAAGCTTAGCAGCTTGTAATTCTCAAAAATTATATCGCTGGCAGAGATTTTTTGCTACATTTTATTATTGGAACTTAGCAATATGTTGGAAGGCAAATACAGAATTTTTAGAAATGTACCCTTTAATCTCGATCTCTGCTAGGCAAAAAAAAACATTTAGAGTTTTATGGCTCTCAATCTAACCAAACGGGTGATGAATCATAAGAATGACAGAAAAATGATTGACACATTAATCATCACAAAGTCCTGGTTTTCTCTCTTTTTTATCCCTGGGCTTATCCTGACATTTTGAATCGTGCCTCAAGATCGAATGGTGCTGCTGATTCGGAAATATTTCACAAATTTCAACACAAGTCCGATGATAAAGAACCACAAGTTTCTAGCAATCTGTGATCGAGCGATAAGAGTTCTCCATAAAACGACAATCAAGATGGTGTTAAAGGTGTATCGAATGTTTCTCAGTCTGAAAATAGAAGCAATTAGGTTTTAATTTATCACAATATTTTCAACATATCTTCTTGTGAGATTACAAGTGAAAAAACACTTGAATATCTATCTTCTACCATGTAACATCTTATAATGATAATTTTGTAAATATCTGTAAGAAAGATTATTCTTTCCTTTGATGTAATTTTCTTTTGTGTTTCCAAAAATGAATTTTAGTTTTGAGGCAACTTTGAAGTGACATAGGCACGGTTTAGTCAATGTACATGACGTTTTTGATCAAACCATAAATACTTCATTTAAGTTTAAATTTCTGTGTTAACATCCAGCCATTTGTCGTGAGGATTATGATAGTTGAGATAATTATCACTCCAACAGTATTTCAGTTATCTGAAGATGGTGTCTTTTTGAAGCAGATATTGTGCTGCCTTCACTGTGTATAGCATGCCATGCACACCTGGCACTATCCATACCCAGTCACATTATCTTGACACCAGGTCAACCAGTCATAGAACTACCCCTATATTTGCTTCAAGGAGCTATACCACTACCATTTTTAACAACTTTGGAATGCCTTTGTGGGGCTTGAACCCTGGGCCTATCATAAGTGAAGTGGACAGTTTACTGAATGAGTATCAGTCTGGTTTTTACAAATGATTTAATATTTAGGCATGAAAAATTTGATGGTGTCCAATGTGAAGTTTCTTATAGCTATAATAGCTTGAACACTCTTAAATCATATAAAATATCTTGTAACATGTTATGCAAATTAACACATTTAGCAGTGATATTTCAATCTGGTATCCATTGCATTAAACAAATTTTCAGCTTTTTCATGAGAAAAGTTTTAAAAAAGCAAACCAGATCAAATAAGTGTGTGTACATGTTACATTTAATAGGTATAGATGAACTGCGTGCATTATCAGTTGGAATAAATTGAAATTTTTTATCATTCGTCATTATTATGGCCAGTTTATATGTAATTGTATGCTACTTACTTCTTAAGGTGAGCACGTGCAGCGGGCAGAGCGGACATGTCCTCGTTGAGCAGAAATTTCTTGGTGCCCAGACAGTAGTTCTCTATGTAGGTCGGCCAGTGAAGAGGCCGTGGGTCAAAGAAGAATGTCTGCAATATATACAAAAAACAGGTATGATTTGTGTTTTTAAACCTTGAGGTTACATTGCTATGTATCTGTATTAAAAAATATTTTTCAACAATATAAAAAAGTATCTTTAATTTCCATGAATGTCAATCAGGGGTCAAGGGTTGAAAATACAATGTCTACAGCAAAATAAAAAAAAATATCATCTCATTTTACATCTATTTGTTTAAAAAGAAGACGGGGAAATCATTTCTCACAACTTTAATTTAGCCCTTTCAATTGCCAACTTCCTGGGTAGAACCAGTTCTCGAGTAGTCAGCAGCATGAGCACTTCTACTAAATAGTTTTGCGCTATAATTTTTTAAACATATTTTCCAATCCTGTCCCATAAATATTCACTATAGTCAATCAATACAAGATACAGGTAGGCACTTCATAAGTCCAGCTTTTGTAATTTGTTTATGTATAACAAGTTGACCCAATAATCTCTATGTGGGTCTGAAGCAAGGGCAATGAACACAATCAAAGAATTCTTTTAAAAAGAGAAGATAGAATATCATGAAATTCTATTCATTCCTGGGTGGATAAAAGAGCAGCTATACAGAACCTGTTTAGAAAGTATAAACAAGGTATTTTACAATATACTGAAGAAATGACACAAAGAGATTGACTGACCTTTCTGTCCTCAGGTGACATCTGGCTGACCAACATGTCCAGATTGTTGTATGTCCACTCCCAAGACTGCATAGTAAAGTAGGTCAGGCAGCCGATTGACCTGTGAAGCTTGTTGTAGATCTTCACCATCCTGAGGATTATAATATGCAAGAATTTATAAAATTGGATAAACATTCCAGCTGATGGAATATCAGACCAAGAAGTTGATTTTTTAAAATCCCAAAAATGTTGAGATTAAGTTATGTGGGACTAAGTACATAGAGGAACCAAAGAAGAGATATAAAAAAGGCTAACAGTGAAACAGGTAAGTCAGATAGATAGATGGGTAAAGATAGTGCTAACTTGTCATCATTGTAAAGATACAGTACAAAAAAGTACAGACATTGTAACAACACACAGATAAATATTTATACACTGTTTTAATACATTTATTTTGTTGTTTTTCTTCCAATAAAATAGGTTTTGATAAAAATCTACCACTTAATATCATTTATCACTTGTTGTACCTGCATTCCAGATGGAAAAAGGTGGTATTTCTCGACTTTTCTTTTTCCTTGGCAATAAATCAACTAAGGGGGATAATTTGAGGTTTATGATTTTTTGTTTTTACTGACCAATTCATGACACTGACCATTTCATGACGACTTTTTTAATGAATAAAAGAAATTGTTCACATTTGTATAAATAAGAGCTTCACTGCTTAATTAGTCTTACATATAAGGGAGGTAAAACTGTTTGGTGCTCCTCTGTGTTAAAGTCTAAGTGAATGCCAACACAAGGTGTTTGTTTCATATAAAATGATAAAATTAACCAATGTGTGTTAAATTTTTTATTTATTTATTAAATTGAAGATTAATTTGTTTTTTTAATTAATTGAATTATGTCTAACTTGAAAACTGAATGCTTACCTTGGTTTCTTGCCCATGAGACAGTATCCCAAATCAGCAATGTAGGCAGGGACCATGTGACTGACCATTATGTAGAAATCATGGAGGAATCTGTCAATTAACAACAATTATTTTTAATCATTATGTAACAGGTTAAATAATCTTTTCCTTTCATCTATAATGAAGGTAATTTCTGACTTTCAAAGTTTAAGAAGTGCACAAATGCCACATCAATTTACTACATATAATAATGTAAGACTAAGATTTTATGACTGGGAAATAAAAATTTAATACAAAACCTAAAATCTTAATTCTTACTGCAAATAACAATTTAAGTTATTTTTACTGAGCAAGTTTTCAATATTTTAAGGTTTTCTATAAAAAATAATTTCCCTTGTTCACAGTTCAGTTCAGTCATAGTTTGTTTTGTTTTCTTTTTTGTATATTAATCACATGATGGCATGTCACTCACTCACTACATTAATATTATGTTTTCACAATGAAGGCAGCACAAGTTCTCAAGTGAACACCAATTCTGGATGAAAGATTCGCCATGGAATATAAAACAAATCAACTCAAGAACTCCATCTCTCCTATCTCTTTCCTTCTCTTGCTCTCTCTCTTCCTCACTGTCTCCCTCTCTATCTCTCTTCCTAATTCTGTCCATATATCTGCCTCCATCTCTCTGTCTCTTCCCCACTCACACACACAGAGAAAAATACACACATCACATTTCTAAACTTTGTTAATCTCTACCTACCCATTACAAGTCAGTGTGATACTGGGTCGTCGAAAACAGGCATCTAAGGGTACTTTCTTCCAAACATTCATCACTACATCCTCTGTCGAAAAGAATTATTGAGTAGACTAATTAATTTTCATCAGGGAAGGTCACTAAATAGCTATGTGGAATACAGTAATTGTATTTGGGGTTTAATGGCACACTGACACTCTATATGTCATACAGCACTGTAAGTTTGTGTATTTAACCTTTATTCTTCTAAGCTCAACTTAATCAAGTTTAGGACAAACAGTGTAAGCCCAGACAATGCTTGGTCTCGTTTAATACATTTTGTTAACTGTATTAAGTTTTTAAGATATAACTTAAAAATAAAATTTTGTATGTGCAACTTATATAGAAGACTATAAGTTTAGATGCATTTCAGCGAGTCTGACACTCACAAGGTCTTATAACTGATGAAATAAGGAAAGTTTCAATTATCTCAAGGTATACCACTGGTTGTACACAGGACAAGAGATTGGGGGAAATCAATGGGATGGCATCAAAAAGACTTATTACATATCATTCACTAATACAATGACACGGTCTGCTGGCTACACTGGCACTATACCACAACTTTTAAGAAAGAAATTTTTCTAAGATGCATCTATGGATTTATCCAGATATACGTCTAAGGCTTCTTCCAATAAAAACAAAACAATTTCTGAATTTAAAATTGTCATAGGAATATAAAACTTGTTTCTTATGGTATGCAATGAAAGATATATCTAGGATAAATAGTTTCATGACTGTGATATACTAAGCCACAATGAAAACAAATCACAGGGAGGAATATCTTTAGGTGTGCCTGTGAATGAAGTAGACATTCAACTGGGGGTATTCCTCAAGGAGTAATAGTAAAAAATAGTAACCTGCATTTAACTGTGTCAAAAATAAGTTATACATTGCCGATATAGCAACCTTTATTGTGTTATTATAATGTCTAAACCAAACCTACCCATCTCTCCCCACGTGAAGGGGTTGACCGAGCCAGTGGTACAGTGGTAGATGAGCACATTGGT
Organism: Sinonovacula constricta; assembly: GCA_007844125.1. NCBI lineage: Eukaryota > Metazoa > Mollusca > Bivalvia > Cardiida > Solecurtidae > Sinonovacula > Sinonovacula constricta. The sequence goes on from CM017568.1 coordinate 14,752,190, forward strand.
TGGTTTGGAGACGGCAGTGTACCATGCCACTGTTATCAACATGTTCACAGGGATGTCAACTGGAATAATGTCAGCCACACCACGGAAGTCACACTTCATCGATCGCAGGATTCCTTTGCCCACCTGGAATTTAAACATTACCTCATGCTTCTTAAAAGGACGTCTTTCACTGAAAATTTGTATATAAAATTCTTATAAAATTATAGACTAAATAATTTAACACTGATATATTGATATCTTTACAAAACCAATCATTGTTTTCATTTTACAAATAGTTGTAGTACTTTAATTGAGCCATTATATATTTTATTTCAAGTTATGACTGACATTTAAGTCACAAATACCCAGACTTATTTTACTAAACAGCTATTAAGAGTTTTACCTGAAGGTAGAGAATCATTTTTCAACAGCTTCTAAAAGCATTTAAACATTCAATATTTTTTCACAATTTTTTTTCTTCTTAACTAAAACTTATATGTCAAAAATAACATGACTTAAAAGGTGTTATCCAACAGTTGCCTATGTCAAATATATGTAACAATATCTGACCTGTTAGAGGTATTTGTGCATAGTTTCTGCAGAGACAATCATACTTTAGTCTAAAGCTAAAATGATTTTCAACATCTTTATTTTAGGACAATAAAACTTGTTCAGTTCTAAAAATGATCATTCTTTTTAAAGCTATAAATAAGAACGCTTGGGATTCCTGCTAAAAATAGACATTGAAATCGGAAGCCAATGAGGTGAATGAGCTAAAACATGAATGGTCATGTGGTTTTCTTAGTTTAAAAATAACTAACTGTGCAGCGTGCTCAGATAGGAAATACATTTTTGTAATAATGACTATGTTGTTATGGTTCACTTATCACAAAGGTGTAGGACATCAATAGACAGTATTTCGAGAGATCTGTTCAGGTAGCAGTAGTTTATTTGGTTGTTGAAAGTGAAGAATTTTGATCATCTTGAAGGTTATTATTATGACATTGATTCACATCGGCAGGGATCTCCGTGAGGGTGATGTCATTGAGTTTAATTGGAATGATTGGAAAGATTTCCATAGGCAATAAAACTATATAAACAAATCAAAACTCTGCTTTCGTATACTTACAGCAATGTAAAGGCCACTGGGTCCATTGTAGTTATCAATCCAGCCCTGAAATATGGTGGAAATAATGTCACTTAGCAGGTGGGAATGTTAAAGCCGCTTTTATTAACAAAAAAAATCGCTAACAACTGATAAACAACTATTCGGAGGGAGAGGGAGGGGGTGGATGGGGCATAATCACTGATTTACAATAAGGGTTTTTTTCCCTGGAAAGCCTGATAAAACCTTTAAATTATGAATGACGGTTCCACAATCTGTATAAAGCTTCGGTTTTTATTGATATTTTTATTTTGTAAAATGTCAAGTGCTACAAAAGCAGGTGTCCTTTTGTATGACATAGGTCAACCACTCACTACAAGCTTTTAACTTTTATTGACTGGATTTACAGGTTAATAAAAACAAACTTGACAAAAAGTTTAAGTAAACTTTCGGAACTATCCTCCAAAACACTCACAGGAATAAAAACTCATTTGTTTAAAACAGAACTAAATCAATAAGAGGATATTTTTACTCTGGGTTTGAAAAAGAAATCTACAAGGTGTTAATTTAGCAGAATAATGATTATTTTTTATTAATAAAAATGACTCCCATTCAGCTTAGTTTGGGGAAATCAGGCAATAAATGTGGCCTTCAGTAAGTTTTTACTTAAAGTTGACCCAGTGACTTCTTTCTGACTCCATTTACTAAGATTTGACAAAATTATCCAAGACTTCATAGAGACATACAAATTTTAGTGAATATTAGATCAAAACTGCAGCCTCTAGAGGGTTCACAAGCACACTGTTGATATTGAAATGTAGAGGACACAAGACAGCTAAAAGGCAATCAGGAAAGCTCACCAGGAGCACATTGTAAACTTGTAATTATTTCCATTGGATATATAAAATGAACAAATAATGTCTAATCCCACCAAAAAAAGGGTACTTGTACATTGTATTTTTTGTGCATTGTTTAAATACATACAGGGATTGGTTCCTTCCACGCTGCCCCAACAATAGAGGGCCGGACTATGGCAAGGGGTAGTCCCACCCCTTCTTTTATTAGGAGGTCCTCTGCTAACTGTTTTGTGTATGTGTAAGTATTTGGCTTATCTCCGATAAGTCTTGCAGTGATGGACTCTATCATGTCATCATCCATCCATCTGAAAAGTAAAAATGATTAAAAATGTTAAAAGCATTTACGATTTTAAGTTATTGTTCATTTGAGTAATTTTAGAACCTGAAAATGATATAGTGAAGATATTCATTATAGAAAGCCTTAAAACAAGAACATAAAAACTGTATATCTGATTTAAGTTAGACAATGAAGGTAAAGAAATATTTTCATGCACTTTTCTTAATGAAATATTAATGTGGAATAAAACAAGGGTTATGGCTTTGTTAAATATTATTTAAAAATGGACAGTTTCTAACATATTCATTTGAATCTGTTTGCATATCTGTGTTTATCCAAATAATGAAAGCACAAATCACTTGTTAATGGTTCTCCACATAGCACTTTTACAAAGAATCTTGTTGCTTGTCATAAAGTTTGTGAGCACTTGAACTAGATAAACAAGCATTTGATAGTATTGGGGGCAATACAGTAGTCCCCTACCGGTCCCTCAAAAAGTTCTTTAATTATCATACGCTCCTGTTTATTGCCATTTATAATTAATTTGAGGTTGAAGTCTGTATTTGTATAATTATGGCTTAAAAATGAAGTAATAAACAAGGATATCTACAGATACATATACAAGTCAGCCTGAGCTAAGGGACACCTGAGAACAGCAGACACCTGCTTTCAATGGATCCATCATTATTCCCCAAAGGAAAATCGTTCTATAATTCATATAATCGACCCAAATGTTGTGCGCGACACATCATCTCAATATGGTGATCATTTCTGTGAAATAGTTGTAAAATCCGACTTCAAATAACAAAGTTATGGGCCGGACACGATTTTGCTGCAAGGTCATGCTGTGACCTTGACCTTCAAGGTATCGACCCAAATGTTGTTCGCGACACGTCATCTCAATATGGTGATCATTTCTGTGAAATAGTTGTAAAATCAAACACGTGGTCTCAATACCGTGATCATTTCTGTGAAATAGTTGTAAAATCAAACTTCAAAGGATCCAGATTTTAAGCGGATAGACAGACAGACTGACGGACTGACTGATGGACGGAGGGTAAACCTATAGTCCCCTCCAGTGGGAACACCGGTAGGGGACTAATAAAACTGTCAAAATTCCATTAGGAGGAAACATAAGCAAACTGAAAAACTGCCCAAGAAAAATGCTTTACTTACTCTAGAGCATCGATCAGTTTTTGAGGATCTACAGGGGGTGGGGTAAACAACCTCCTCTATGTATGGTCGGTCACAGTTGGCATAGGCTGTAGACACGTGGACAAACACCTAAAACATACATGATGACACATTATTATATTTCTGACACTTTCATTTAATATGGGATATATATCACATTTTATAAAGTTTGATATTTGCAGAAAGTTATGTGTTGATTTTGAACAATAATAAATCCTTTTAATAAGTTTTTAGCAAGAACTAGCTAAGACTGATGATGTGTAGAAACACCAGCAACACACAAAACATTATGCAATGTATAAGTATCTGGGGTTTGTGAGAAGTTATGATTTGTGAATAACTTTTTCAGGAATTTGTAATTCAGTAATTAAGCCTTAGACACATTTGCACACAAAATTTTGCAGTGAAGATGAAATGGAAATCAAACATGCATAGAAATCAGTGAATGTTATCATAAGAAAAGACTCCAGATGGGGTCGTGAGGGAGGGATAATTTACTGTTTAACACTAACGTAAGTTCCACTGATCAATTTCTAATTAAGATAAAGATGGCAGACACTTGTGCAATTACCAGGAAAACACTACACGACACTGTACAGGAAGAAACAGGGGTTTACAGGAAAAATATATTTGATACAGATGAGCTATGGTGTACCATGCAGTAACAAATTGAAGTTGGCATAGATTCAAGTTTAAACATATGTGTACTTATACAGTAAACACAACATAAACTAAATCAATTTAAACATAGAATACAAATTTACATGTCTCTAAATTGTTCATGAATACTTTAAGGGCTGAACCATTGCCTAAAAGGACATTTTTTATTGTTTAATGAAGATCTGCCTCTACTGTGATATCATGAAACCAATAGGTTTAACAAGGGACCATAACTCATATTAAAACAATCCAATGATGACATACCACCCAAGTGTGAAACCAAGTTTGGTGTTTAACAGTTCTATAAAGTTTCATCAAAATCTGACAAAATGGTGGCCAAGAAATAATGTAGACAGATCTTGTTACCAGATATTTAGCTCCAGTATATTCCTGTATACATTTCTAGTGGTATAATAATTTAGTGTTGACATGAACATGTGTGTTAAACTACTTTCAGGACACATCCATTCATGTAAATATACATGTAAAACTCACAACCTAAACTATGAACATTTACCTGCACTTTGTAAACAGGCCCCATTTACAACAAAGCACATTACCATGAACATTCGAGAATAGAATTTAGTGGTTTAATGCTGTTCTTCTCAAATAGCAGATTTTAAAATACTAGGGTAACAGTTGGACAATACGCTGGTGGCTATTTTAAGCTTAAAATAATACATACCATTAACACAAACATGGATGGAGGGTCTCACATTTATAACAACAGGAGCCCAGTATGGAAGAAATTCACTGAGTTTATTGTCACTCTGCTTTGGTTTGTTGTTTATTCATTCACCAATAATCTTTCAGTTATCTAGATAAAATGTCCTCGTCAAGTTAATAAGGTGTTGACTTCACCATGATAGCATACTGTGAACACCTTCCATGATTTCATATAGCTAGTCACATTATCATGGACACTAGACCAACCAGAAAATTTTAGCAGATAATCTATAACACTATTTTTTATGTTTTGTTTGTTGGATTTATCATCCCACCAAGAGTATTTGAGTTATCTGGAGATGGTGTCCACTTGAAGCAGATATAGTGCAGCCTTCACTGTGTATAGCATGCTGTGAACACCTGGCATGATACCACACCCAGTCACATTATCCTGAAACCGGGCCAAACAGTAGTGGGGACTACCATTATATTTGCTTGAGCATTAGCGAGGGATATACAGATACTATTTTTTTTAATGACTTTAATATTTTGCCACCGGGAATCAAACCCATGCCATACCTGAAGCTGACATTCTACCAATTGCACTACCAAGTCCAGTTTAGGTTTTGCAATTTGGGATTCTAACCTGCTGCCTTTCATACCTGAGGTGAACACTCTACCAACCGACCTACCATGAATGTTTTTGTTTTTATTTGAATAAACCCTTTACTTCAAAACCAGCCAAGTTGGTTGTATTTATCTTCACCTGGATGGTATGTGGCAAGGCAATATGCCTTTTATACCTGTACTACCTTACATGTCTTCTCTAACAACTACCTCCTGTGATTCATCTTTCAACAAAATAGCTGTGATATCTACACATGTTTTCATGTGTTTACCTTTTTTTTAGTAACACTTATCTTGCAACCTTGTCATATTTTTTTACTTTATCTTCCATTGTTGCTGGCTGGAGCAAATCGAAGATAAAATGAAGTGATCACACTGATATCCTACCCATAAATAGCTTTTTATTTCTGTCACCCATACTTTAAAAAAGATCTGATACTACAAGCTAACAATGGCTTTAATATTTCTGCTAAGAAAATAATGCTCCGTAAGCTCTCTTTTTTTAGTTGATAAACATACCGGAAGATGATGATAGTGGTGATAAAGATGATAGTGGTGGTGATGATGATAATGATGATGGTGAGATTAAGATAATGATGATGGTGGTGAGATGGTGGTGGTGGTGATGATCATGATGATGAAATGATGATGATGGTGGTGATGATGTGTATAATAATAACAAAGGTGGTGGTGATGATGATGATGATGAGAATGATGATGAAAATGATGATGATGATGATAATGATGATTTTCATAATAACAAATTCACAGGAAAGCATTTGTAACACATCTCTACTTGGCCTATAGATGTATATATGCATATCTACAAACATTAATTTCCAGCTTGTAAATACGCTGACACCGATGAGATGACTGAATATTTATGCAGATTAACAGGAATATATATCCATGTTTTTTATATGAAATTTGTAATATGTCAGTGTGAATTACCTGGATGACAATATAACATAATCTCAAAAGTGAGTTGTCACATGCTTTTCTTAAAAATTTAAAATAGCTCAGATATCTATTTTTAGCAGAGATCACTATCGTGATTATTTATAAATTTGGAATAATTGAACTTTTAGAGTGTTTTTATAGCAATTTGAGCTGTCTAATAATAAAGTCAGTGTTCAAAACCATCTTTACTTATACTAAAGTATGAGTTCATACAGAAATTATGCCCTAGTTCCCCAAAGCAGTGGTAAGGTATTATTACATGAATTTAATAAAGGCAAACTGTGGGATATTTCCTTAAAGTTAGACTCCCTAAGCAAGGAAATAAAACAGATTAATCTAAAGCTAAAAATGAAGATGAAACAGCATTGTTAAGGCCGATTTGTGGCCCATAAGAGGCCCGATATGAATTGCAAAAAAAAAATTGAGCATAAGAAAGGGAGTTATACCTAAAAACCATTATAGTAGTTTTAAAGTGTGATTGGCATGTTTGCTTCCATTTTGAAACTGGTCGGCAAAATTTGAAAGGTTAATTGTAATCATACATGTAAACTTTTCCTGAGGCCAAAGTGGGAAATTTTCAATTGCAAGGTGTGAGATTTGTAATTTTCATATAAACAAAGAAGGAAGTAGGGAGATTTCCATAAAAAGTGTTAAATACTCCTCATTGTCACATAATTTTAAACCTTAAAAGTGAGAGAGTTCACATGTGTAACATATATGGTGGTGCTTGACAAGAACTTTTTTCTTATGCACTTATGTTGTTTTTTTTGTACATGACACATGACAGGCAATAGAAAGACAAGAAAGTTCCGTAACAAATTCCCAAAATTCATTCAATTTTGATTTTTTTTTTTTAATTTTTACTTTAAATACTTCTTGGCATATGCTAGGACTTGAGTTTTTAGGAGTTTTAAATCCGATAATAAGTTTTCAGAGTAACATATAGTCTGTAAACTTTTTAATAAATCACTTGACATTGTCACCTAGAAAAGGCTTTTGTTTGAGAACAGTATGGATTTAAGCGGATACAAGAAGGAAGTTTGCCAATGGTCATTCTAGGATGTGATCTATTAAGAAGCAATTAAGTCACTTGGATCAGTAATTGTGATTTATTATGTTATCAAGTGATCTCCAGTTTAGATCATCAGTTAATGACATTCGGGTTGATCACGACCAAAGCGCAAGGAATAGAACAAACTAAAGAGTCTTGCCCCAATTTCAGAAACATTTCTAAACTTGCAAACAACAAGCAAAGTAGTTCAAACATAGTGCTGGAGTCTCAAGAGAAGAAAGTAAAGACCCTGATCAGACAAGTTCCATTGAGGCAAAGACTAATCTGGATTAACAATATTTGCCTTTTTAAGACTGTTACATGCACGGCAGTCTTTGTGTTAATATTAACTCTATTGCTGTATACTTTATCTTATAGATATTAAAAAGGAAAACAAATATTGCTGTATACTTTATCTTATTAATATGCCTTTAAATTTTTGAATTTGCATCGACACATATTAAAAAGGAAAAATAAAAAATTAAAATTAAAATATTCAAACAGGAAAGTCCCTACAAAGCTCATATAGAAGAAAATTCAAACAGGAAAGTCCCTACAAAGCTCATATAGAAGAAAAACATTATCAAGTCTTTACCACGTTCATTGTTGTAATCTAAAATTTTCATACATGTCAACTACTGTCCCCTAAATTTGTTTGAGAATTAAGCTTCCAGAAAAATGTAACCTGCACAGATAGGGAAAGACTTCAGCTGCAAGAGAACAGTAAACCAGAACTGAGAAAGACATAACATGCAAGAGAACAGTAAACCAGAACAGAGAAAGACGTAAACTGCAAGAGAACAGTAAACCTGAACTGAGAAAGACGTAAACTGCAAGAGAACAGTAAACCTGAACTGAGAAAGACATAACATGCACGAGAACAGTAAACCAGAACAGAGAAAGACGTAACATGCACGAGAACAGTAAACCAGAACAGAGAAAGACATAACATGCATGAGAACAGTAAACCAGAACAGAGAAAGACATAACATGCACGAGAACAGTATACCAGAACAGAGAAAATGTAAGCTGCACGAGAACAGTCAACCTGAACAGAGAAAGACGTAAACTGCACGAGAACAGTAAACCTAAACAGAAAAAGATGTAAGCTGCACAAGAATCGTAAACCAGAACAGAGAAAGATGTAAGCTGCACGAGAATAGTAAATCAGAACAGAGAAAGCTGTAAGCTGCAAGCAAATAGTAAACCAGATAAAGGCATAAGCTGCAAGAGAAAAGTAAACCAGAACAGAGAAAGATGTAAGCTGCAAGCAAATAGTAAACCAGATAAAGGCATAAGCTGCAAGAGAAATTAAACCAGAACAGAACGAGCAAGTCTAGAGTTGCTTATCTAAACTCTAGAGTTACTTTCTATCAACCATCTGCACGTTCATTGTTGTAATCTAAAATTTTCAAAAGAAAAGTAAACCAGAACTGAGAAAGACATAACATGCACGAGAACAGTAAACCAGAACAGAGAAAGACATAAACTGCTCGAGAACAGTAACCAGAACAGAGAAAGATGTAAGCTGCATGAGAACAGTAAAAACAGAACAGAGAAAGACTTAAACTGCTCGAGAACAGTAAACCAGAACAGAGAAAGATGTAAGCTGCACGAGAACAGTAAACCAGAACAGAGAAAGACATAACAAGCACGAGAACAGTAAACCAGAACAGAGAAAGACGTAAACTGCTCGAGAACAGTAAACCAGAACAGAGAAAGATGTAAGCTGCACGAGAACAGTAAACCAGAACAGAGAAAGACATAATATGCACGAGAACAGTAAACCAGAACAGAGAAAGACGTAAACTGCTCGAGAACAGTAAACCAGAACAGAGAAAGATGTAAGCTGCACGAGAAAAGTAAACCTGAACAGAGAAAGAGTAAGCTGCACGAGAGTAGTAAACCAGAACAGAGAAAAACGTAAGCTGCAAAAGAAAAGTAAACCAGAACTGAGAAAGACATAACATGCACGAGAACAGTAAACCAGAACAGAGAAAGACATAAACTGCTCGAGAACAGTAAATCAGAACAGAGAAAGATGTAAGCTGCACAAGAACAGTAAATCAGAACAGAGAAAGACATAACATGCACAAGAACAGTAAACCAGAACAGAGAAAGATGTAAGCTGCACGAGAACAGTAAACCTGAACAGAAAAAGATGTAAGCTGCACAAGAATAGTAAACCAGAACAGAGAAAGACGTAAACTGCTCGAGAACAGTAAACCAGAACAGAGAAAGACATAACATGCACAAGAACAGTAAACCAGAACAGAGAAAGATGTAAGCTGCACGAGAACAGTAAACCAGAACAGAGAAAGACATAACATGCACGAGAACAGTAAACCAGAACAGAGAAAGACGTAAACTGCACGAGAACAGTAAACCTAAACAGAAAAAGATGTAAGCTGCACAAGAATCGTAAACCAGAACAGAGAAAGATGTAAGCTGCACGAGAATAGTAAACCAGAACAGAGAAAGATGTAAGCTGCATGAGAATAGTAAACCAGAACAGAGAAAGATGTAAGCTGCACGAGAACAGTAAACCAGAACAGAGAAAGCTGTAAGCTGCACAAGAATAGTAAACCAGAACTGAGAAAGATGTAAGCTGCATGAGAACAGTAAACCAGAACAGAGAAAGCTGTAAGCTGCAAGCAAATAGTAAACCAGATAAAGGCATAAGCTGCAAGAGAAAAGTAAACCAGAACAGAGAAAGATGTAAGCTGCAAGCAAATAGTAAACCAGATAAAGGCATAAGCTGCAAGAGAAATTAAACCAGAACAGAATGAGCAAGTCTAGAGTTGCTTATCTAAACTCTAGAGTTACTTTCTATCAACCATCTGCTTTGTTCCATACATGAACACTTTGAACACCTACTTTAACTATTTTTTTATATTTCAACGATCATCATTAACAACTACTTGTAACATCAATATAAATGTCCCCTTGTGTTTTTATTGAACATATTTACCAGAAGGGAATAAAGTGTATCCTTGACCAAAGTAAATACATGTACCATTTTAAGGCACCCAGTTTATTTGCTGTTGATAAAGTGTGTCATAAGGACAAATATCAGATTGTATTTCAAAAATTACTGTCAACATCTCTTGTTTATAACAATAAATCATGGCAATTAACATCCGCCCTGAGACAGTTAACCTGTTTATGATGTCTTGGTGCAATAATGTTCAAGGTTTGCGAACATTCACAAATGAACGCTCCCCTGCTCCCAGCTGCCCTTGACAGTAAGCACAAAAATAACTTGATCACTCTCATCCTTTATGTTTCAATAACCACTACTGAATATAAGAGTTAACATACTGAAAGCTAACAATACATATATAATTAACAAGACATATGGAAAGCTAACAATATGTTCATAGTTAACATACTGAAAGCTAACAATACATATATAATTAACAAGACATATGGAAAGCTAACAATATGTTTATAGTTAACATACTGAAAGCTAACAATACATATATAATTAACAAGACATATGGAAAGCTAACAATATGTTCATAGTTAACATACTGAAAGCTAACAATACATATATAATTAACAAGACATATTGAAAGCTAACAATATGTTTATAGTTAACATACTGAAAGCTAACAATACATATATAATTAACAAGACATATGGAAAGCTAACAATATGTTCATAGTTAACATACTGAAAGCTAACAATATGTTCATAGTTAACATACTGAAAGCTAACAATACATATATAATTAACAAGACATATTGAAAGCTAACAATATGTTCATAATTTACAAGAAACACTGATATCTAACAATACATGCATAACCACCAAGACATACTGTAAGGCTAAACAGTAAACAGCGTAGGTTCAACAATATACAACAAAATAGTATTGATTCTGATCAGACAACCCGTAGCCAATGCTAATAACTTCGCACTGAACAGGGTAACAGTTAATTTCCTCCAATTACAACATGTAAATAAGCATACAAAATTTTACCACCATTTTACAACCCCAATGCACAATCTATTGTTATGGTTGCAGCTGCTTTTGTTGTGTCTGCTGCACAAAAGTCTGCTATGGTGCATGAATAGAATTCATACAAATTATTATTTCAAGTTAGTAGAAATAAATATGAGGCACCCAGGGTGTAAAAATTAATGCACACATGCATTGACCTGATGGTCTAGATAAGCTTTTAAGCCCTATTGAAACAAGAAACTTGTAAGTATGAGATCAATATAACAGATCAATTGTATGTTAAGCTTTGGGTTTAATGGCATACCTCCAATTGACATATGGTGCCAAACGCAATGAAGTTTAATGTAAATAACAACATTATCTGGTTAAAATTAAAATATAAAAGTAATCTATATGTTTAAATATAATGTCACTAATAATAGAATATTGAAAACAAGTTAAGAATCTTAGCTATAAAGCCTTCGTTGTTGTTGTTTTCAAACTGACATTACAACTATCTTAATAGGATATCCTTAACACTTCTGCTGATGTTCATAATTTTTTCTGTGATTGAAATAAACACCCAAGATTGACAGGATATAAGCAAATTAGTTATATTGATCAAAAGCTGCCAATTTAAATAAAACAGTGAGCTATAGACTAAATGATACCATCAGTATGCATGATTTATAACCAGCTCCATAAAAGGACCATATAAGGGAAACATAAAACTAAACGTGTAAACTACAGTTCTCACATGCATGAATATTCCTCAATATGTCCAGGATTTTAAATAAGTGATCCACACAAGATGCATACATGTGAACCGCTTCTGAAGCCAAAGTGGTGAGAGTTTCAATTCAAAAGTGGGAGATTTGTTATTTTCATATGAACAATGAAGAAATTTGAACCTTAAATGAGGGGGTCTCCCACCAAAAAGCGTGAGAGTTCACATGTATGAAGATAACACCGGAGGTCTGATAGCCATTCCAGGGTTTTAAGTACTAAAAACAAGAGATTTATTCCACAAAAGCTAATTACACGGATGTTTAGTAGAATAATGCGACTCATTTTAGTCTCAGGAAAAAATTTATTTGAACACAATTTTAACAAATATTTTCAACAGGCAATGAGTTACTAAAGAAAATGCGGCATTCAAGATTTTCCCACGACTTCAAATCAATTTTCATGGATTAATAATGCCTCCAATACTTGTTACTACATGCATATCTAATACGATATCTAAGTATTCAACAGTTAACTTATACTTCAATAGGTTTTATTTCAGAAATTTTCATGTTATGTTTAATGTCTCACGAAAAACGATCTTATTTGGAGATTTTTATGGGTATTTTTTCAGCTATTGTTGAATAATTACACAGCACAGCATGACATAAACACCATACATAAACTAGCATACATATTTCTTTGCTTCAGTTCAACTATCCCTTTTCTGTAACTCAACTTTCAATCTAGTTGACATAAGCAGAAGGTTAAAAGTTGTATCTGACAGTTTGGACCAGATTTTCTTCTCTTAAAAAAACACAAAAAAACTTTTGTTACCTGAAAAGATCTTGCAAAATGCTGAGTACTGATGCCCTAGATCTATGGGAAAAGTGAAGCGTAACACATCACTTGTCATCACAAACAGGTATTTCCTAACTAAGCCATGCTGCACAGTTAGTTATTTTTAAACTAAGAAATCCATGTGATCCGTAACTTTATAGAATCATTTAGGTAATCACCTCTGATGTTGATGTCTATTTTAAGCAGATATCACAGTCATGCTTATTCATGGTTTTTAAGAGTGGGCATGTAGAGTGGTTTAGTTCACAATTTCTACTGTCTTATAATTTAGACAATGTTCAAAATCGTATTTTGTTAGACTTAGGTTTGACTATTTGCAGATATTATGTCCCTACTCCCCCAATCCAGGTTTACGTGTATTTCATGAAGACAAACTGTTGGATACCACCTTGAAGGGCCAAAGACCAAATGATGGCCTTTACAGGAGAAACTAGGTCACTATGACCTTTGGTTGTTACATAACACATACCAGGTTTCACTAACTACTGTTCATCTATTTGCTTTGGAGAGTTGTTTATTTATAAATTCTAAGCTGATTTGTTGTTGCATGTCAGTATCATATTTAAATCTAGTTTAAGCAAGCTGGACATACTTGTGTAAACATTTGATGGTTTTATCCTGCTAGGGAATTTGCACTGTGTGACTGCCTCATGTTTCACATCCTATCATAAAAATTTGTAGAACTACTTTTTGTCACACACTGAAGATAGGAAAAGTCCTAAATTGTAAAGTCGTAAAAAAGTAACTCTAATAATGGAATACATTAACTCTTACTAATAAATATGGCTTTAGGATTATTGATAAACATGACTTGAAGTCCTGGGCATATTTATATACCTACAGGCTAATATAGGAATTGATTTTTTAATAATCGATATTCCCTTTTTAATCATTATGTAAAGAAACTAAGAACAAAAGACTAAATAAAAAACGTCACACACAAGAACTCTTTAAACTTATTTTCTTGGACTACGTGCGATTGGTTGATTTTTGCAACAGATGATTTTTACCAGAACCTGCTGCCAACAATACCTTTCAACTAAACTTCTGCAGCACTTGGTCTGTGACATTCTATTTTGACATGCAGATGTAAGAGAAGCTAGGACAAGATGTTACCTTCAAAATCATACCAGAGATTTAACCTGTAACCTGTTGATAGGTATCATATACAAACTGATATCTGCTTCAGACAGGCAACAAACAATAGACAGGCTTGGTCAAGATATGGGAGATGAGAAAGTACTTTAACACATAGAGCAATATTTCCTTTTATTGATATTTATTTGCCATATTTGAATGGGTATTGAATAAAATAGTGTCATGCTATTAATTATCGCCACATTGCATTTTTACAATGTCTTTAGATAATAACGGTCGGGGTTTCTGATAAGATCAATAAAATTTATTAACGTCACTAAAATAGCATCTGCCTGGATGGTCTAATGGTTACTTGCAAGATTCACAAACTTAAAGTCTAGATCTGAACAACAAATACCGTATTCACTTGTGTAATCGCCGCACTTTTTTACCCGATTTTATGGTTAAGGAGTTGGGGGTGTGGCCATTCTATAAGTGTAAGGCCTTGGGACATTTTTTCTAGAACGATTCTGCCGATTTTTGGGACGCCATGCGTCTAGATGAGCTCTCTAAGTAGGGGGTCCACGGACCATATGAACAAGATAGCGCCGTTCAATGATTTTGTCTAACCAACGTGAAAATATTCCATAATTTATAAATGACTTCCTATTTTTATCTCTTGTATTATATTTCTGAATGTTTGCATCATCAAACAATTTCACCCAGCTGTCATGTGCACACTACCATGCAGATCAAAGGATTTCATAGTAGAGCCAGTAAAACAACACAGCTTTGATACGAGCCAACAATCTCTTTGAAGTTGCATTTCATAGACAGGAAATATCAATGTTAAACTCCATACAGCCTGTCAATAAAACTAAACCTCCATATGAAATTAACAGGACAGTTGATCAAAGCAAAATGTGCATATATGAACTAAGGGTTTTTTAAAACAAGTTTGTGAAATTACATGTATACGGAAATATTTTTATAATTTATAATTTATACGGAATTTTGTTTTTATTATATTTCTATGAAAATAAAATGACTTTAAGTTCAATGTCCATCCATACGTAACTAAGAATCACAATCATTGGTACAAGTTTGTACATGACCTGTTAATGTTAATTGTCACTAATTCACACGTTATTCTCATCTCTCAGAGCCACTAATTGACAAGTTATTCTCACCTGTCCGCTGGACCCCAGAGAAGACGGTAACATGTTGAGAAGGTGCGAAATATCTTATTGACACTTGACATGAGTAGCTCAATCTGCCTTTAAAAAACTACCTCCCAAACTTTAACAATTAATTCTCCCCAATTATCAAACATAGCGTATCTCTCATATTGTCACTCCAACCTTACTTTCAAATCGCAGAATACCTAAAATTTTTGTCTAATGATTCTCTGTACGTTACTGAACGACTGTCATTGTCTTTATCGATATTCGCCGTATTGACGATATAGCGGAGCTCCGCTGTAAAAACTGTGCGGCCTTTAGATTTTTTCTTCAAATTTTGCGGTCATTTTGGGGGTGCTACCATTACACGGGTGCGACCATTACACGAGTGAATACGGTACACAAAACCATTGATATCTGAGCAGATCTCGTAAAATGCTATTTATTGATGTCCTACACCTGTCAGAAAAGTGAACCATAATGCCACAATTGTCATTACAAACATGTATTTCCTATCTGAGCCATGCTGCACAGTTAGCTGTTTTTAAACCAAGAAAACCAAGTGACCACTAATGTTCATCCACGTCATCCGCTGTGACGTCAATGTCTATATTTAGCAGGAATTCCAATTGTTCTTATTTACAGATATTGTTACATATATAAAATGTAGGCAAACTGTCAGATACCACCTTTAAAATAGCAGACAAATTAGAGAACAGGACCTTTAAGTGGAGTAACAATTTGAACAATTATCATTGATATTGGTTTATGGTGGGTGGTACCATAAATAGTTCTGCCATAAAGTTTAAAGCCTTGGGCATACTATTTTTTAAATAAATAATAAATCTCACTGATATCTGCTTATGTCTGCAATAGTGATGACACTTTTTGTTGTTATTAATATTTACTGTGATAAATAATAAAATAAAAACCTTGCATATGTGTAGGTCCTGTTCTGTTTTGTTTTTAAATATATTGCAGTGACCAATTATGATCTTTATAGCAATGTCCAGCTATCTGGTGGAAGAAGACCCCAGACAAATGTCTGGGTAGAACCACCAGCACACCACAAGTCAGCTGGAAGACTTTTCCACATTAAATCCTTCGTCCCCAAACTGTACTAGAACCCACACAGTGAGAGGCTGCACAGTCAGAGGAGTTTCAGATCAGCGGCTCTACCACTTATGGATTAGTAGAAATATGAAAGATTAGGTTAGGATAATTAACAGCTTAAAAATATATAACTTATTATAAATACCAATCTCATTTAAGAAGCAAATAAGTTTGGAATCGGACTTTCTTCTAAATAGTTCTTGTACTTGAATGCAAAAAGCATAGAAACATGACAGATTTGACTTTACCCACCTTAGATAACCTTAAAAGTTAAATGTTATCTATGTGTTATCAACTTATGTTTAAATAGAAAGTGCCCTGGATTTTATACCATACTTTTTACCATTATATAACATGTCTTGACACAGGAGTTTTTTTAGCCAGCTATGAAAGATTTGATAAGGCTAAGACAAATAGTGAAGGGAAAAACCCAGCTTCTGCTAGAAGCAGTCTCATTAATTTCCTATGGCATATTTCTAGTTTTTCAAGGTGACTGGGTAATGACTCTCACCTACTACCCCAGTAATGGACAAGAGTTACATTATGGGTTATCATAACATTTGGTAATTATAAACAGCAAACTGCATTATCACAGTCTAAGGACATCCAGATTACGATGCAGTTTACCAGCTTGTACCTGACCCATACAGCAGCACAACAAAGCAAAAGTATCTATTTCTTAACGCTCTTTCCATTTCACTGTTGTTTTTTGCCGATCATCATTTCACCAACATTATTTTATTCATTTCGAGATGGTTTTCACATAGAGCAGATCTAGTGCTGCCTTCTGTGTGATAGCATGCTGAGAACACCAGGCATACCACATCCAGTAAAACTTTCCTGACACTGAGCCCACAAATTTCTAATTACCCTTATAAGCAAAGTGGAAGCAAGGAAGCTTTACTGCTACATTTTACATAACTGAGGTTTGTAGTTACTTGGGATTAAACCTTGAGTAGGCCTTCTGTGCCAGGAGCCAATGCTCTGCCCTGCTATGCTTCCAGGGCTTTTATATATCAGTATTGCCCTGGTAGTGCAGAAGCACAGCGAATCAACCTACATGTAAACAAAGACAAGAGAGAAATGCTAGAGCCTACAGTGCACCATGACCCTACCCAGAATCAATTGTCTGACCTATATTGTATATGAAAACATTTTCACAAATGCATCATTTCAAGATTAAACACAAACTCTAAACTCGTAAAGCATGACTTTGGCAAATTGTGAAGATCCAGATCAAACAGTTCCCAGAAGCTGTCTGATCAGCATCTTAAGTATATTTTACCAAATCTGCAGAGAAAATATCCTTTAATATGTTATTTGTTGTTTTGTTTTTTGTTACATCGCACTGACACAATTATGATAATATTGGCGACGTCCAGCTAATAATTGGTGGAGGAAGACTTATGTCTGGGTAGAACTACCTGCCCACCACAAAATAACTGGAAAACCTCTTTTCATGCAGTGAGGGGTTAAGGAGTCAGCGACTCTAGCCACTTGGCCACATGCGCCCCTCTATTGATATGTTACCTTAGTAGGTGTGGTAAAATAATGATGACTTACTACGGGGAATAAACAATCATAGCAGAAGTATATTATTATAGATAACTGTAATCCCGTCACAGGTGTAGGTTGTATAATGATTACAATTCTCAGGGCAAAAGGTCCTTTTGGAACAGTTATTGCACTATGCTTTAAAGTCCAATGGTTATATAGTCATCAGGTTAAACATTGGCTGAACATGAAATAATCCATAAGTATGTTCAAGGCCAGGTTAAATAGATAAATCTTGGGTACAACAGGTATACTCTAGGCACAATTAAAATGTCATATCTAATCACGTAATTAAGACATTTATAACTTTCACAGTTCACACTTCACAAGAGTTTTTTTTTATATTTTGCTCAACATTCATATTCCAATTCATAGGGAATGTTAACCCTGAATTGATCCAAAACTTAGATTTAACTACTCCAAGGAGGTAACTGCTGAGTTTGCTCATTTTGTTTTTACTTTTACATTTTGCTTACATGTGAATACCTTTGTCCTGTGCCTTCTTTGATTTATGCATCATCATTGTTTCAGAGGATTTGAAATGGAAGGAAATATTGGCAGTTGAAAGTGGAAAATATATACTTTTTGAGACAGGAATGGGGTCAAAATTCAAATTGGCCTTAATAAAGCCTCCTCCCATGCCTCTTTTACTTGGTAAAGACAGTTTTAGTTTGACAAGGTGTTAATATATGATACAAATGAAAATCATAAATTCACCAAACTCACCTCAAGTTTCTTGAACTGTTTACAAAGAACCACCATCTTTCTCACTCCCAGGACATTCATTTCTACTGCAACTCTGGAAAGGTGAAGAAAGTCCTAGCTAAGTTATCAACAACTTTGGTTTGTGTTTGACTCTCACAATTAAATTAATATTAATATAAAAATAAAATTATCTTTCTTATAAACAATATTTGTTAGTGTGAGTTTGACTTCTGTATTCAATTTATGTAGATCAACAGGTAACAAGAGATGTCCTTAAGACAGTCTGCTCCACTTGTCCACCATAGTAAATTTACAAGAGAGATTTTGTCCACCTATACTAAAATGCAGATAAAGGATTTTGTCCACCAACATCCAATGTTAGTGATTAACTGTCACATCATTTTCTGTGTCATAAAATGAAAACATGAACATAGATATTATCTACCTGAGTGGTTCGTCGAACCTAATAGTGGCAGCACTGTGGAACACAACATTTACTTCTTTTTCTAATATCTCTCGATCCCGCTGACTGATGCCTAGTGCCGGCTCACACATGTCGCCATTAATTGGAATAAATTTGTCCATAAATTTTGGCTGATCCTTCCGCACTTTATCAAATATCTGCAATCACATGAGGTTGGGGTTTTATTTATCAAACAATACAATTATGGTTACCATATTTTCTCAATTATAAGACGTAGATTTTTCCTCAAAATTTCATGTTAAAAGTGTGGGGCTCGTCTTACAGGCTGGGTCTAGTGACCTGGCAAAAAGTTTTCATGTTGTTTTAGGGCGAAAACGCACCACATAAACTTGTAAGCGGTTATGCAATGACCCGACATGCTGTCAACATTTACCGCCGATTATTTACCTTAAGTGAACTTTGAATTATGTGGGTCAACGATTAACTGTCTCACATACATTTCCTTTGTTCTGCATGAAACGTGGCTTATTATTCGTCAGTAAACACTGAAACAAACTTTCAACTTCAGTCTACCGGATACACCAAGCTTTAATTTACTTGGCGTTTCTGTGTAGACTTGCCTCATTACACAGGCCAAGTTGACTGACTCTAAGATAAGCTGTTGTCAAGGTGAGGGAGTGAACGATGTGTTTTTATAAGCAGCTGCCGATTACATTTCTCCAAGAAATTATTGATTAGCAGCATGTACACAGGACAGTGCACTGTTTCCTGATATATTGTGTACTGTCATACCAGACTTGGTGACATAGATCAAAGAAATTAATGTCATGCCGCAACACGCTACAGGATAGCAGTGCAGCTGAGACAAGATACATCCTGCAACGTGTGAAAATTAGAGTCACTGTTTACCAATTGACCCTTTTGTTGAGACAGCATGACTGGTCGACGCTCCTGTTCATTTTTTTGCCTTGTCTTATAAGAGGGTCGAAGCAGAAACTGGCAATTTCACAGGTGAAGTAAGGGGCCCGTCTTATAAGCGAATAGTCCAGTGTACGCGAAAACTTTTTTCCCTTCACAGGACATGATGACTGGTAAACACAAAAAGTATACCAGTCACACCAAATTTTTACCATTCAAAATGTGTTTTTACATTTTTTGTAACAACAAATTGAATTATTGATCTTAATTGCTGTTTTATTACAAGCATTAGAAATACTTAGCTTTAAAACACAGGGTTGGCAAGTTTTTGCCAAGGGTGGAAATAACCATGGAAAAAACCGGAAAAAACCGGCAAGGAAAAAACTGGGTGGCAAAAATTGGCAAAAACTGGCAAAAACTAAAAAAGTTAAATGGAAAGAACTTGTTTCAATATGTCAACAATCCCTTTGAAAAGGTGTGAATATACCTGGTCAAAGCCTCAAAGGTACTAATCTCTTACACTGGTTCACACTTTAGGCACATGCCTTGCAGTAGACAGTGGCTGTGTATTGTAGATCTGTCATTTAGTGTCAATTAAGACCGTAATGGCCCCCCAACAGTGGCTGTGTATTGTAGACCTGTCAACTGGTGTCAATTAAGACCTTAAAGGCCCCCTCATAAAGTGATTTCACATAGTTTTACTCATCCCTTGTATTATATATTCTTCATACATTGTATTGTATTCATTCAGTTACTAAACATAGTCCCAACAACTTGATTTCAAATAGTCAAACAAAGATACAGAACAGTTATGTCATCCAGAGGTGGTAGGAACAAGGATCCAGTCTGGGACTTTTTCAACAAAGTTGAAAAAGTTGGAAAGATTATTGCCCGGTGCAAGAAATGTGGTCATGAACAAAGCAACAAAGCAGAGCGCATGAGAAACCATCATAAATCATGTTCTGCCGAAGTATCTGTAAGTTTAAAGCGTCCTGCTGAAGGAAATCTCAGAGAAACAAGTGAGGCTCAGTAGAGTTTGAGTACTGAGAAAATGTGTGCAAAATCAGTTACTATTGAGTGAAGGGTTAATTTTCAAAATGTAAGTGGTACTATTTAATGTGAAGAGAATGTGAATGGAAAAGCCAGAAAAAAGGTGTTCAATTTATTGTGTTGATGAGAAATGAAGCCAGGGTAGGGATAAAATGTGCTCACTGTTACTTGACCTATGTTGCTTCTTCATTTTCTGAATTCGGATGTGCAAACTTTATACATCTCAGAAAACAGAATTTTGATGAGAGGTATATAAAAATGCATTGATCCTACATCTATGTGAAAATGAAGCTTTGTGTTCCCTTCTTCTAAAAATGTTTTAATTTAAATTATATTATTAAACTAGTAAAAATGCATTTATCTATTAGTGATGTCTGATAAATAAAATTAACTTAACAAGAATTATCCAAAGCCTTGTCTTTCACTTTTAACCCTGATATATCACCTATCATGGTTTTTGCCATTTTTGCCGGTTTTTACCAGTTTTTGCCGGTTTTTTCCAGTTTTTGCCACTGGCAAGGAAAAAACTAGTTTTTGCCGGAAAAAACCCAACCCTGTTAAAACATAAATTTGAACATATTGATTGGTGGTTTTAGACTTAAAAATGTAAATACAGTGTTACTGTATAAGTAATACTGTATAAGTGTTGCTCAAAAAGGTTTGTCACAACTATTTTCTTAGCCTGATGTTTGACTTCATACTCTCGGCCAGGCATATCACCCTCCTAATATCTACATAAAAGCAATGAACGGCCTGCATCTGACACTTACAGTAAAAGCTGGGTAGGGTTCAGCCTTTTATTTCCTGTCATTTTTCCATTTGAGTATATGACACATTATGTTACTTTGCAGCCTCAATTTTCATGTTACACCCTGCCACTTCTCTGACATTTCCTAATTCCTATTACAAAACATAGAAGTTATTACTTTTTAACTACGTTGAAGGTTACCAATGTAAATATATTTTTCAAACGTTCTTTCCCATTTTTCTTCATATCCCTTGCGTGCTTCCTCGTCTGTTCTTATTTTCTTTAGTGGTAAAGGTTTATTACCTTTCACATGTGAAAAAGTGTCTGCAACTGCCATCCATGGCAATCGCAACTTCGCATACATGGGCTTAAGGATAAGTACCAAGTTCATCAAAATCGTATCACACAGACGCTTACTAAATACTACTGTGATTCGTCTGCGTTCACGGACATATGTTACGTCACGTTGCGCTGTGCTATTTAGCTATTTAACAGACCAAGGATGGGAGATAGCCAATGTTAGGGAAGAAACATTCGTGTTCGTTTCAGAATTTTCAT
This sequence comes from Sinonovacula constricta, assembly GCA_007844125.1. NCBI lineage: Eukaryota > Metazoa > Mollusca > Bivalvia > Cardiida > Solecurtidae > Sinonovacula > Sinonovacula constricta. The sequence goes on from CM017568.1 coordinate 14,774,426, forward strand.
TAAACATTTTCACCGGACATTATGTCTGACGATAACAGACGTTTTCGTCGGACATAGTAGAAATCTATCGGACAAGTCCGACGGACATTCGCATTGACTGATAGTCTTATAAGTGAGAAAGAATGGTATTATAAATTGCTGATACAGTATGAGGGAAGGAATAAAAATGTTTGAGTAAAACCAGTGGCACAATGAGATCATGTTTGAAATTCACAAGTAAATAATAAATATAAAACAAGATGAACATATACAGGCATAATATACAGACATAATAACATTAGGTTTACCATTAACAAGTTATATATAACAGTAATACAAACAAATGCAAAGACAATGGAATAAATTATGACCCATAGTTAAGATTAGGTATTTATGTTGTTGTTTTTTTAATGTTTAAATGTTTCATATTACTTCTTAGCTATGTTCTAATAAAATTATTGAAAAAAAAATGCAACTTTCCTCAGAATAAAAATATATATAAATAAAATAATAAAAATTTAGTAAATTGGTCTATTAAATTACAAATTAAAAAAAGTGAAATATTGGTCTTGTGTAGTGAGCCTACAAATCAGATGACGAAATTAAGGCTTTATTAATTCTAATGCAGCCATTCAAAAAATGACTGTGGCAAGATTGCTAAAAAAAAATTCAACATTTAAAGCTGATTTTATGTTCTTTGCAGAGCTCTAAGCTTTTCAAAAAGCCAACTCCAAGCAAGATGGGTTTAATTCCTAATCTAGATAAAAAAAAAAAGTCAAATAATTAAAGTCCATGCTCGTGTCAGATTTAAGATATTTCATTTGGGTATAAAGACAGACATAGAAAGTTTATAAAAGTGATTACACAGTAAACATTCAAAAAGTGTAATAAAACTCACGGGACAATTGACTAACTCCTCTATCCTCTGCTGAATATCTGCAGACCTCTTCGGACGCACCAATAGAAACACTTTGTTCACATTTGGGCAACTTCTCAGGAGTTTTTCAATAAGCACCTTTCCAATAAAACCAGTTCCTCCAGTAATGAACACATTTTTTCCGGTATAATACTCTGAAACGCACGGTAACATTCCGTCTAACCGGTTCGACATTTTGACATCTGTTTCCATCAATCCAGAATCAAAGATATATTCCACTTATAGTGTAATGGGTGTCCTGATGCTTTAAATACCTGGTTGCTGGTCACACCTGGAATTGATAAAGTGTTTAGATACTGTGAAAATTCAATACACAATTTTGTAACTAATATTAAACAAATCATAATTTATCATGACTTGAAAATTCTCAATGTTTAACATTCAGAAAAACTCATGTGGTTTGTTTTGACTACTCATCTACAATTCTATGCCTTAAGTCACATTGATGCACATATCTGGTCTATTCCTATTATGACATCATTAATTTCTATGTTAAAGTAACAGCATTTTTTTAAAATTTCTCAAAAATGAAAAACTGATCATATTTGTTACATTTCCTTGTTGCGTAATACTTGCTTGGACTAGAAAATGGCATTGATTTTGTTGTGGTAAATGAATTTAAATAGATCAATATTACAAAAGTGAAAATAAAAGTACCTATGTTGATACAGGTTTGTTTTTGTATGCACACTCTGAGTCTGAGTCGATGTTATTTGCTAAGAAGTTTATATGATGCAACAGCGTTGCAAACAATTGCAGCAAGTAGTTTTGTATAAATAGAAATAATTTTTGTCCGCCATTGGTTGATAACAAATAAACCATGGTTGGTCATTGAGATATTGTTTACAAATTCAAGCACAAGGGCTTCAGGCCTGAGCTGATAAACTTATGCCCAACTCCCAAACATAGTATCTTTGTCAACTCACAGACAATCAAAAATTATTTCATAAACAATCACTAGAATGCATGAAAATCATATTTTACATTCTTCACCCTCTGATGTTTCACCAACTTTTTTTCTTCTGAAACCCTGGAGCAATCTTTGTGTTACATTTGCTATTCTAATGCGATTAAATGGCATCAAGACGTAAGTTCTTGCATCCTGAAGGCGACGAAAACATTTTAATGTGGTTTGGAACATTATGTATCATGCAGGAACCAAAATACTGTGTGGTTCCTGCACAGTAAACATTTTATCGGTTTAGAGTGCATAACACGTTTATAATAAAAGCGACAGAATGAAATAAGCGGCTCAAAAGTTGGTTTACAAATTGAAAATGAAAATATAATGATTTATGAACGATCTGGATCTTATGAGCCCTGCAGGCTAGTAAATTGGGAATTTTTACTAGCCTGAGAGAAAATCTACTAGTATTTTACTGTCGGGCTAGTGCTAATTTCGACCACTGCGTAAGTAATCCAATAAACAGTCTAAGCATTTGTCTTAAACAAAGCAAAAAAAGGAACCCATTATTACACAATTCTTTCTGTTTAGATTAATATAATATAAAAATGAAATTCTGATGACATACTTTGCCTGATATGAATAGGTTAGTAAGTATAATGTGATATAAAATATCTGAACACAGTTAGGATTTAAGTTATTATTATAAATACCACTATCTTCCTGTGATAAAGGATAGTGTTACACTTTCCAATAACCGGAGCACATATCAAAGTTTTATCCCACTCTGGATATTGGACATTTAAACTGAACCTTAACCCTGAATATAGACTGCACACCTGCCATGCTTATGGGGAAATTTTCTGCTGATCCTGTGTAAATAAATCAATAGTCAGCTTGCATTACACAAAATGATAGTGTAAAATTTACATATCTAGCATATTGTTCATTATCAGCTTCATACTTAATATTATTAGCATATTATAAGGATACAATTAGGACTTACCCACATAAGTTTCAGTCAAAAATGTCAAACAATTATTACAACATCCAGAAACGTACTTTTAACCACGTTTGTTATTTGTGTTGGCAACTAATGTACACAAAGCAAGGGAAATAACCCTAGCACTAAGGTATTAATTTATTGTCAGTTTCTACATTTTTTTTTTTCGTGAAATATACACCATGGTGGATAATATACCATATTCTAAGACACTTACTTTCCCCCGCAATCGGTTTAAAAACAACAACAACACGTGTCCTTTATGCAATGCAGATAAGCAGACAGGGACATGTGTAATGTAGACAGATTAGATGATGTTGCCCCGCCCATATCTTTACACTCGTAGCACGCCGGTTGAATGATGACAATTTTTAAAAGCATACTCTTATTGCTTTTCAAAACAACCGCGAAATAATATATATTTCAATATAAAACACTAAATTTAATGACATACAGTGTGATTAAGCGATCAATGCATAAAATACATACCAATCTCCCTCGAAAAAAGCTCATCAACCATTCATGTTTTGAAGTTCAAGGCTATGGGTCACGCAAGCAGCACGCGTTGCTGATTGGATGATGGTCATGGAGCGATTTCACAGTGTCTAACTGACTACAATCCTCTAGTGACATCTGGTTTCGCGTTGGACACGTGATATTTGTACCGATACATAGTTTGACACTTCAAGTTTATTATTATAAATACAGATATAATAACAGAAAGTTAAAAAATGGAAAACAATTCATTACACCGTTCACTTTCTGAGGGTAATTAGTTTGAAACTGTTTTAGATAGAAGTTTAAATCTTCGGAGTTTTACCACTTGTAAAAGTTATTATTCATACCAGAGATCAGAGACCGCTCATACACTGTGACACCATCCTAAAGTCATGTGTCCCCTTAGATATACCTATAATGTCTATTAAATTTATAACAATTGCATTAGAGAGCGCTTAACAGTCATGTAACCTGATTGTGTCAACTACACTATTTGCGTGAAGTCTAAAGTCGTGTTTTGTCACAATGTGACATTCTGCTTGCGAGTATATACATTTGCATGTAGTGTCATTTCTATAGTTATAGAATACTCATGGGAAATGGTACGCCATAGTTTGATTTTAAGTGTTCCCATGTGAATCTTAAACAGAAAACGCTTGCACATATAATTTGTGTAAGGAGAGGCATTTTTATTTCACACCGTCTCAACAGAGGATGCAAACATACAAAAACCCATCTTTTTTATTGACATACTTACTCATTGGGGTTGCATAAGCACTAATAAGTTTTGTTTAAACATACCTAATTGACAACTATATGTATTATACAAAAGATTAACAGATGAGTTTAAGAAGACGGGTTTAAAGTTAAACATTTTTTAAGAGGCACAGCATTTGTTAGATTTTTATTACATTGCCTGAGAACTGAAACTTGGCAATGAATATTGGTGTTGCACCTTTACTTCGTACTCATCACCCACTGTGAAAATTTTTACAAGCTTACCCACAATGCAATGTCCAATATGTCAGCGCCCTTAGTAGTAGTAAATATAACTCGATATTTTGTTTAGAATATGTTTCATATTAGATTCTGTGGATTGTCATTGATATACGATGGAACAAAATAGGGTTTGTACACTTTTATGCGGAACACGCACTTTGAAAATTTCATAAAAATAGCCGAAATCACGCAAAATCAAAAGTAGCAATTATGTCGGATAGCTTGCCGTTTCGGATACAAAATTTTCGAATAGCAACTTAGTCGTTTCTATAGTTTCTGTTGATTTAATATGAGTAATTAATAAGCAAAAGAACTAACACAGAATTTTTATCTATTTTGCTTTAGCATAATGACATTTTTTTTATTTAGTTATGTCAATATATTATGTTACAGCAGAGCTCACTTCTAATTATCAAACTACAGAACATAAGAATCAGGTAAAACTCCCAACAGCAACTTTTGTAAAGCTTTATTTGAGTCACAAGATTGGCATAAAAATAAGCAGTATGCTACAAGCATTCCAAGCATACAATAAAAAGCGATCAATATTTATCATATTTTATTGAGATATGCACTTAAAGTCCCTTACTTTCTTACAAGTCTGGATGCCACTGACAACTTACCGTATTCACTCGTGTAATGGTCGCACCCATGTAATGGCCGCACCCCCAAAATGACCGCAAAATTTGAGAAAATATAGAGGCCGCAGTTTATACAGCGGAGCTCCGCTTTATCATCAATACCACGCATATTGATAAAGACAATGACCGTCGTTCAGTAACGTACCGAGAATCATTGAAAAAAAATGATTAGCGTATTAAACTATTTATTTATAATGGCTTTGCTATATCGCCAATAACGCGTATATCGATAAAGACAATGACGGTTGTTCAGTAACGTACCAATCGTTGAAAACTTGGATTAGCGTATTATAATTAATATTTATTTAGTAAAGGCGTGGATTGAGTGGGACAGTTTTTAGACAATTTGAAAGGTTAATTCCTTCTGGAATATATTTCGCACCTTCTCAACATGTCACCGTCTTCTCTGGGGTCCAGCAGACAGGTGAGAATAACTTGTCAATTAGTGGCTCTGAGAGATGAGAATAACGTGTCAATTAGTGACAATTAACGGTAACAGGTGATGCACAAACTTGTACCAATGATTGTGATTCTTACATACGTATGAATGGACCTTGAACTTTAAATCATTTTATTTTCATAGAAATATAATACGTAAAAAAACAAAGTCCCTTTCAAATTTCACAAACTTGTTTTAAAAAACCCTTAGTTCTTATATTTGCTTTGATCAACCGTCCTGTTAATTTCATATGGAGGTTTCTTTTTATTGACAGGCTGTATGGAGTTTAGCATCGAGATTTCCTGTCTATTTACTGCAACTTCAAAGAGATTGTCGGCTCGTATCAAAGCTGTGTTGTTTTATCGGCTCTACTATGATATCCTTTGATCTGCATGGTAGTGTGCACTTGACAGCTAGGTGAAATTGTTTGATGATGCAAACATTCAGATATATGATACAAGAGATAAAACTAGGAAGTAATTTATAAATTATGGAATATGTTCACGTTGGTTAGACAATAGCATAGAACGGCGCTATCTCGTTCATATCGTCCGTCAACCTCCTACTTAGAGAGCTCATCTAGACGCATGACGTCCCAAAAATCGGCAGAATCGTCCTAGAAAAAATGTCCCAAGGCCTTACACCTATAGAATGGCCGCACCCCCAACTCCTTAACTATAAAATCGGGTAAAAAGTGTGGCTATTACATGAGTGAATACGGTAAAAATATATTGAAGAAAACTCCTTGTTGTAGCAAATATGGCCATAATAGCTCCAATCTCACCCGCATGCTTATTTTTGTATACTTAACCCTACAGCTATACCTTAACTTTTAATTCTTTCTTGGATAAGATTATTCAAAAGCTAACATTTTTTTGCATGCTTAGGATGGAAGGGTTTTTTTTTCAATATTCTTTGATGCTTGTTGCATGAAAATATTTTTTCATTTTGTGCAGTTGTATTTGAATTGGTTATTACTTTTTTTCAGAATGACGATGGATTTGGCGATGATGACGATTTTGAATTTGGTGGATTTGAGGTATGTTTTGATTCCAGACATGTGATATTCCCTTGGTCCCAAATAGGGAGACTTAGGCTCCCAGAGAGGGAGATTGGGTGCCAGGGTGGGAGATTTCAGTGAATGTGCGTTAAATTGACTATGTTGCTTATTTCTATTTGTAAAACAGTATTTTTTGTCTTTTTATCAATAATCATAGTAATTTCAGTGATACATTTTTTCTTTACAATATTTTTAATGAATTTTCAAATTTATCTAACATATTTTAGTTCACTTACTAGACATGAATTCTATGCTTTGGTTTTAAGCTTGTGGCCTACAAAAACAACAACAGCCAAATATAGTGTAAACAAGTCAAGTGTCAACAGCACTTCAGTAGATAATAATTGCATGATGTAAATTCCAAGTTTATTGTAATTTGTCTGATTGTAACAGCAAAAACTTGACACAACTGTGTTGTAAAGTTGTAATTTTTATCTTATCCAAGGATTAAATAAGACCTGGACATTTTGCAGTGTGAACGTTGTTCCCACCATTTGTCTAGGAATGTTCTCCAGCAATAATACCTAGCCATTGGGCTGCCATATTTATATATTTAATAAAGAAAGGCTTTATAATTTAAAACTTTCAGCTATAGTTTAGTGACTTGTTTTGTTGAATTTGAATTAATCAGTTGCTATTTTTTTCCCAAATTCTACCTAATCTAAAAATTGAGAAACGTATCTGTCTCATTATAAAAAGAGATTTACCTTTCACAGTATAATAGTGGTGAACATGAGAATCACCAGCTTGTAACTCCTCAGCCTGTCACCTGCAGTGTGCTGGTGGTTCTACCCAGACTTATGTCTGGGGTTTTAATCAACGAATAATTAGCTGAACATCGCAATTTGAACATAATTATGTTGGTCCGGTGTAATAAAAACAAACAAAACCATTATTTATTGTTTTGCAGGCAGCAGAACCAGTAGAACCCGATGCAGCTCCCAGCAATCCTAATGCAGGTGCTCAGGCAGCCCCCAATCCTTGGGTGGCTAGCTTTTTGAATACAGGTCAGTGTATAGCATTGTTTTACTGGTACTGCTCTGGAGTGCAGTGCCTCTGATGGAATTTAATTTTTTATGGGCACAGTAGTAAAGCAGACAATAACAGGTAATTGAAGCTGTTTGGTGGGACCATTTTCCAGGAAAAGAACAGAGTATTTGCAGTTTTAAGTGTAGCTTGGAATTATAAACAGAGTAGTGCGCATTAATAGGAATTTTAAGCTGTTCAGTGAGGTCTTGTTAAACCAAAGAAACCAAGTATGTGGGTGTTAACAATGCAGCTTGTAATTACATAAAGATGTAGCAGACAACAAGAAGGAAGGCAAAGTAGCAGATAGTCTAGTTCCCATCCTCCAGGTAGAGTTAACGTACATTACTCTCTCACATTTGCAATGAACCGACATTGTAAGAGAGCGTCTAGTTTCTATTTTATTCATCTTCTTGTTTAAAGTGCATGCTCTCTGCGGCACCTTGTATGACTCTGTCATAAAATAAAAACACAGTTTGTTCAAGTTGGTGACAAATCTGTTTTCTTTTTTTATTGGATAGCAGGCATTTTTAATACAGATCATATAGAGATGTTTTTAGTTTGATTTCAAGAATAACATAAGAAAGAGCAACTTGTTTTTTCATTGTGGTCCTTATAGTCTCCATCGTTGGTAGAACCATTACAAAGGTAGCAGCTACCTGACTCAGTATGTGTAATAAATAGTCATGTCCAAGAACAAATATCTCATGTCAGGTAAAAGGTTTAATGGTGTTGCCCTCCACACAACCACTGGACTATGTTAAACAAACTTCCATGAAATAAAATTAAAGTATGTTTAAGTTTGTTATGTGGCTACTTCATTATATCTGATTGGATTGCTAGTGATTTTGTTTAGTTAATTATATTTATTGTTGGGGGTGGGGGTAGCAAAGGTTATCTTCCCAATCTTATATATCAAATCCTACATACAATGTATATCATACAGTTTATGATTTCCTATCTTCAGCTGCCTCTGGAGCCAGAAATGTGCAGCCAGATTTGTTGTGTGGCCAGAACCGTTTTCCCCAGCACCTTGACAACCCCATCACCGTCGATGTTGCAGGAAGTGCCGAGGCTAGCATACCCCCACCTCAAGACCCACAGCCCGACAACATCAATGGTGCAGGGTCAGAATCTAACTTTGAGATAGCTCCAGAGTGATGTTGCTTCCCTTAGGAATACTGTAACTTTTTTAGATAGATGACAGATGAGTTCTCAATCAGTAAGTGATTCATATCCTTCTGTTAGATTCTGCCTCATCCCTTTCTTCCAATTTTCGAAATCGGTTTTGCCCCTTATTATTCTCTAAGTGTCTTGAATAATACGTCGCGACTGTTTGCCAAGTGAGACCGTGTGTATTGTGTTACATTATGACACTCTACCCCAGTAGTTCGTTTACACGCCAGACAGGATATTCTCGCGGCTATCCCAGCCCTACACATGAGAGAACATCCTGTTTCACGCGGCAGCATGTCATGAAAACAATTAAGTTCTTGGCCTATAATTATGTTCTCGACACATGGGACAAACACACAAATGACATTTAAAATAACAACTAAAGGCTTTTAAATGTTCATTTTCACACCATGTTATTTAAGTGACCGCTTACCAACAAATTAGTTCTATGCACCTTTGTAATTACTTACGGATGATGGACGATCTCTATTAACATCAAAAGAGGTGTGAAAACTTGTCTGCATATTTTATTGTTGTTAAGTGGGGTTTTAATTTCAACTTAAAATTTATTCGTAGTTTACATTCAAAATAAAACAAATTTCAAATCAAAATTGATCAATACTATGTATTGGGCTTGAAACTTTAGATTTTTATCATTTGTTAACTGTCTTGTCTTCAAGTTTAGATTTTTACCATTTATTAAGTCATTAAGTAAGTTGATTCATGGTCATGTCATATATTTTAGATTCTGACTCATCATTAGCCATTAAATAAAGTTGTTCTTTTACTCCATAAAAATAAAATGACAAATTTTCCTATATTTTTCAGGTAAATTTGGACCATATCAGTCTAGCCAATGATATTCTAGATGGAAGTTTCCGATCCACAGCCAGCAGTCAATCAGGGGCAGGAGGTCTGTCACATGGTTCTGACCCACTACCGGATATCAGCGGATTTGAGCGTGCTATCGGGGTAGTTAGTCATGCAATAAATAGAACTGAACAATCACCAAACAGGGATTTGGAACCCTCTGTTTCTGCCCATGAAAGTGCCTCTTTGAATGAAGCTGGTTACCAGGCAGTGGGCCCAGAAGCCGGTTTTATAGTTAATAGAACAGAGCGGGGAACCAGTAGTGCTCAAGGAACCAATCAGGTTCAAGAACACAATTTGAATGTGACCAATCAGAATGGTGCTAGCAATGCAAATCAAGACAATGCAGAAGAAGTGTCCTTGTTACAAGTGTTAGTTGCTCAAGCAAATGAAGAGAAAGAACAGTATAAAAAGGTCAGTATAAAGATGAATTTGTAAAGTTGTTATTTTTTTATTGCTGGGTATAATTGTCCCAATAACAATCTTTCAGTCATCCAAAGAAAGTGTTCACTGGAAGGAAGTATAGTGCTGCCTTCAATGTGATAGCATGCCCTAGACTTCTGACATAATACCACAGCCAGAAACATTATAACTTTTTGTTAATTGTTTTGGATTTATGTTTTACAACATGAACATCTCATACTCCTTGACTTGAGGTGTACCAGCTGACATGCAGTGTCGGTGTTTCTATCCAGACAGCTTGTCTGGGTTTCCTTTTTTCACCATAATTTGCACATAATATTAATTTTCATCAATGTAATAAAACACACCAAAAAAACCCACTTCTGATGCTTGACTCAATACATCAATTTATAGCACCTTCTTTATTTTAATTATTTGAATACAACTTTCTGCAATTATAACTGTGTAACTTAGCATATACCTAGAGACAAAATTGCAAAAGTGTAGATCTTGCCCAAGATGTCTGAATCTGGATAAACACTGTTTGAATAAGTCTGATCAGTTTGTGCTTGAGCAGACAATACAGTTGAGTCGCCCCAATTTACATATCATGGTGTGATCTTATTTTCAGGATTTAGATCATCAGCTGCAGGAGTCTGCCAGGCTTCAGGAAGACTTAGAGAGATCCAGGCAGTTGGCTGAGGAGGCACAACTGAACTACAACAAGCTCAAGGTAAGGATGATAAAAATACTATTAATTTTATTTACATAACTACATATGGTCAAGATGATGATAATAATAATAGTAGTATGCCTAATATCAATAACAAGACTATGGCAAATTCAAGGTGAATTTTGATGATAAACTGTTAATTATCAGTTAAAATTAATTATAACAGAACTACAGAATGTTCAAGGTAGGAATCAGATACTTCGACATTATATCCCTACCCCAGTTCTAGCTTGTTTTATTCTATTGTATACCCTAATCTGATTAATTTTGTTTGAGTTGGATGTTAAAGGCTGAGATCAGATTATCCCAACAAGAGTGTTAACTCTTTTAAAGTCCTACTATCTCCGGAAAAAATACATATTATTGCAATAAAATATTTCCAAACAAGAAGTGCATGGCATAGAAAACTGACAAAAACTGTTGCCAGTTTTTAATTGACCCTTCATTGGGCCTGCTTTCTATCCAAATGAACTGATAAGCACCAGTTAAAAATCATGACAAAAGTTATTTTGAAATTAACATGTAAACATTGTGTCATTTTTGTTTCTGATTTTGTTACGTATTTTCCTTTACTTTATTGTTCAGTTCAGTGGTTACTGCATTGTATTGACAATTACTTTTTGAGTGTTATTTTTAAACACATACCATTTATAACCAATTTTCTAAATGGGGGATGTGCATAATCTGTAAGATATTAATTTTTTTACTCTAAATTTGAAGCCCAAATCAGGATGTGTATAATATATGGGTATGCAAAATATACAGCCGTTACGGTTACCAAAAACTTATATTCTAGGTTGAGCATGATCGCCAGCTGTCTGAGCTACGGGCAGCAGGACACGATGCCCTTGCACTAGTGGTGGCAGAGTATAAGGAGGCAGTATCAGCAACATTACAGCAGCAGCAACACACATGTCAGCAGACGTTCATACAGAGGTTACAACAGGAGATGGAGAAATTCCAGGAAATGTTACAAACACAGGTAAGTGGGACATAATTGGATTAGGATAATGTCATTTTAATTGCCAGAGAGTGCTTAACCCTAAATATTGTGGTGTAGGGGTGAATGGTATTTATTTTATCTTTTTCATTTGTAAAGGGACATTACTCTACTCTAACAATTCAAATTACATTGAGTTATCTGTCTTCTGGGTTGGTATTTGATATATCCATGTTCACTTTTTTGACTTTTGAAGAAGATTAATACTTAGTCAGGGACATAAAATCATAGTTTGTGGAAACAAATAAGGAATGAGTAAAATTCCATGCACATTCCATGAAAATAACAACTCATCGCATTATGTAATGAATTTGTTTAAGAGCTAAAAAAATGTATTATTCTCCCTTATCTCAGTTTATTAATTCTAAATCCCCTGCTGCATGGGTAAAAGATCCTTTCCTGCGTGTAGGCAAACAGTTTCTGCATATTCATCATTTTAAACATATATTTTCCTTACAAAAGAAAAAATGATGTTCATTTTTTATAACCCTCATGGCCGGTATGATGTTGACTTCAGAATATGTGGGAATGCCTGATGCTATGCATGTGAATAAACAAGTGTGTGCATCCTATATTTTATGCTGTTGAAGATATAAAACACCTTCAATCCCCTTTCATCACAGCAAAAACATTCAGTTTTATGTGGCTCTGTCCTGATAATGTATAAGCCAGGTTATGATAGTTTTCATGGAAAAAGTATGTTATTCAACAAAACAGGGGCACCCGTGGTGTAGTGGTAGAGTCGTCAATTTGTAACTCCTTTGACTGCTAAGCCTCTCAATCCATGAGTTTAAGTCCTGTTCAGGGCGAAGGACTTAATATGGGAAGATCTTTCGGCTGACTTGCGGTCGGTGGTTGGACCCAGACATTAATCATGGGTCTTCCATCACCAAAAGCTGGGCATTGCTATAATGATCATAATTGGTGGCTGCAATGTAATTAAAAAACAAAAAACCAACAACAACTTATTCAACAAAACTTGGCTTGGGATGTAAGACAAAAGAGAGCGTCTCCTACGAGGGTCTGCGGCAATTGAAACAGGGAATTTCCCTGCATGTTTGTAATTATTGTTTAACTCTTAGAACAATTACTTAAAAACCATAAGCAAAACCATGTCTGAACATATGATATAATTTTAATTTAAAGAAAAATATTTAAAGATTGAATGTCATTTTACCAGTTTTCATGCTTTATGAACACATGGCACCATGTGAGTATAATATGAATCAAAAACATGGTTTATAGATTTGTACGCTCATGTATTCATAAAGCATGAACATCAGAAAAATAAGATTCAATCATTACAAAAAAAATCATTCTTAGTCCATTGCAAATAATTATTGTACAGTTATTAGTATATGTTGTTTTACTTTTTTGTTTTCAGAAAGAAGAGTTTGATAAACTTCAGTCAGAAGAAAGAAAAAGAAATGAAGAAAAGCTACAAGAATCCATTGAAGAGACGAGAAATTCAGAAAGAGTAAGAGCTTGAAAATAGAATTTAGTTTTAATTAATAGATTATTATACTCATAAAACCTGTTAAAGTCTAATTAGGAAATAGATTATAAGTTTGCCTTTATGACCAATATATCACGGTTTCGAGTTCAGATGCATATTAACTTAATGACGAAGAACATAAGCCTGAGTGATAAAATTTATGCATCTGAAGGAGTTAGTGGCAGAGTTGCAGACTAGTTACTCCTGTGACTGCTCACCTCTCACCACATGGGTTTTAGTTCCAGTTGGGGCGAAGGACTCAAGGTGGGAAGGTCTTCCAGCTGATCTGTGGTGTGCTGGTTGCTCAATCAAGACATTGATCTTGGGTCTTCCTTCACCAAAAAACTGGATGTTGTCTGCTGTCTTCCTCAACCAAAATAGTTGCAATGTATTTCTAAAAACACAAACAATCTTTTACAATTTTCAGGCTAAATTTGAAGTTTATTTAGAAGAGGAAAGGCAGAAAAGTAAAGAAATCCTGCAAGAAGCTTTAAAGGTAAGAATCATTCCTAAAAGTCAGTAAGAACTTTCGTTTTGTTATTACAAGTCCCTAGTATATTTTTATGGTATTTTTCAAATGTTGAACTGGTATGGTAGTTTGAAAGATTTTGATTGTAAATACTGACCCTAATGTTAAACTTTTGACTCTTAAAATTTGTATGTGATCTATACATAGCAAAAATGTCTAAACAAGGACAGGTGACCGGACCTGGTAGCGTAATCGGTAGTCGGCGGCTCCAAGTACGGGAGGCCCCCGGTTTGATCCCAGGTCGCTACATACCAAATTCGTAAAAAATGGTAGTGGTATAGCTCCCTTTCTAATTTTCAAATATTTATATCCATGACTGGTTGGCCGATGTCAGGATAAAATGATTGGGTGTGCTATCCCGCCAGATGTTCACAGCATGCTATACACAGTGAAGACAGCACTATATCTGCTTCAAGTGAAAAGTGTCTCCAGATGACTGAAATACTATTGGTAGGGCAATAAACCCAATAAACAATGACAGGTGAAGAAATCCCAAGTAGTATTAATGGCTAAGCTACAATATTCATCAATTTATATCGACTTATGCCCCTTACCATGCAGGTTTTACTGGCTATCTGGGTAAAACTAATGTGTAAATACTTCATAGGGTTGTTCTTGGGTGCATCAGTGGTTCTTACAAGACATTTAACAGTGGTTCTTCTTCTGTTATTAAAATATTGATGCTGCCATTCACTGATATTGACATAAAATGTCAAATATCATTGTAATCTTAAATATAAAATCTAAAGATACGAACAAAGAAGGAAGAATCCTAGAACTTAGTTTGAGCTGATAGTACTTAACCAAATCTTAAATGGTCTTTATGTTGCATGCATATATATATTTCTTCTTTTTTTGTACAGAAAGAAAAAGAAGCATCTGAAAAGGAGATTCAGAGAGTGATAGAAGAAGAAAGGAAAAAAGCTCTTGAGTTATTAGAGGAAGAGCAGGTTAGTTGAAGAGTTACATGTAAGCTATCATTTTTAGCATGATTTTGGAAACAAAAGATATTTTATTTGTTACTTAAATTATTTGATGTTGTTTGTAAAAAAGGACTGCTGGTAATTTGTTGATTATATAAATAATTCTTAGAATTTTATTATCAAAATGTGTTTTAAAAAATGCAATCATATACATATTTATTTCTCCTTACGAGAAAATACCATTTATTAATGTGATTAACCTGTCACCTTTTTTTTTGACCAACCAGAAGACTGCATGTTTTTTGTGTGCATATTCTGGATTTACAACATAGTTTGAAAGTAAGAAAACTTAAGTCTTGACACCTTATATGTACAGATAAGGACTTCTATCAGATAATTTTATATCGCTATATTATCATTAAATTAAGCTTTAAAAAGCTCTTTTAGAGAATTCTTTTAGAAATTTAAGAATTTAACGTAACAACATACTTTTATCTATTATGTATTATCTGAATCTGTTATTTGTATTTTACAATCCTACCTACAACAATGTATGTTATCTGATTTTGGAAAAACCAAATACAGAGTTGTTATCAGTAGAGTAAAAACTAGGGCTGTTGCGGTGAACTGGTATACTGGTATATTGCCAATATTGAGTAAAGCAGTTTTTTGACGATATTTTGTAGACTTAGGTTGCTGCCACCATTTTGTTCATACAGCTCAGGGACGCTCATACTGACGGAAATCGGTCGCAGCTAAGTGACTCAAAATGTAGTCTGAAGTAAGATCTATGTGAGTTTATTCCCAGCAGCAAGAGAAATGCAGCGTACTGCATTTGCAGTATTCTTTACAATAAGAGTTTTAAGCAAAGATTTGACTTATCGGCACACTTTTATTTCTCAATTTAAGAAAAGTGAATGTTGCATAGATCATAAAAGTTATTCAGCATATAATTTTCTTCACTGTTATGAGATATTTAGTTGCAAAATACTTAGAACATAAGTATTACCTGTGGTCTCGGCAATATTTTCAATATAACACGACCGTTACCAATTGTAAACAACATGCCTGAACCAAATGATTCTTTTGAGAGAATGCTGAATTAAATGGCAAAATGTGATGTATTGGACTACTTCTGACTGAAAGTGGACTGATCAACTAAGAAACATGTCAAAGGTGTTGCGTTGTGACGATATTGAGATGTGCCTGTGAAATTCATAGTAGGTACAGCATACAATACACATGTTAACTGTCATCACCAAAACTTAGCAGGAGCATCATCACTACGCTGTCTTAAATATTGCAACTAATTTGAAGTTTGACTATTTGTACCCGGTGATCTTGAAAGTAATAATCATATTACTTTCCTGTATCTTTGTTTACCTGTTCTAAAGCTTCTAAGGCTATTTCATATTTAACACTGGTATTTGTTGTTCATTCAGCTAATCATATTAATTAAAATAGCCCCACATTATAGTATAACCAAATATGGCAATATATTGCAGTAAACGTCAAGCATATCGTGACAGCCCTAGTAAAAACTGAGAGAGAAAATCCTTCCTTCCTACAACAATGTTTGTCTTCTGACTTTGAACAGACTGTTATCAGTTTATTTTTATGTCAAGTGATAGAGGTCTGTAGATTTTAAAAATTTCTTGAAAAAATGTATTTAGAATATTTATAATAAAATAAAACAAAAATAAATTATCATAGATCAATAATTATTTTCAGGCCAATGTATGACAACCAGTCTTAAAGTGTAACTTACTATGATCAGTCAGCTATTTTTGTTAAAATAGATTGCAGGGCAAATATATTGCAGTGGATGTCAGGAGTATGAGAAAAAAAAAAAATCACTTTCTTCAAGAAAACAGTGAAAAGATCAGGTAATCAACTGAAACTTGTTTTTTTGATATTTGCAGGCCAAGCTACGGCAGCAGATGTCATCAGAGGTTGCTAGTAGACAAGAGGAGATTCAGAAAGCCTTGAAAGACACTAGAGAGCAGCATCAAGTAAGCAGCAACCTTAATTATTTATGTTTGTCATTAAAATGTACTGAAAGCTATGCAGATTGTTCAGTAGTCATTTTATAAACTTTTTAGAGTTTTGTCTTCCTCCAGTTCCATGCTTTTAAAAGTTGAGATTTTTTTTTTTGTAAAAACCTTTTGGAGTTCCCCCAGTTTCATCCTCTCTGAAAAACAGCAAATTAAAAAGTTTAAAATTTAAAAGTTATTGAAGTTAGCTTTTCATATTGTATTATTTTTGTTCTTTCAATTTTTTTTATCTTTTAATAATTGGTTTGGTATCTGTTTACCTTGACATTGTTACTGAAAATATTCCTTGTTTTTGCTTCTATTTTGCCATTTCATATTTTTCTTAAATGGGCAACAATTTAATTTAACTGCTACAAGAATACCTGTATGTTGCTCAAAATAGCCTCAGTTTTACCTTTTTAACAACCATGTTATATGCCCTAAGAATGGAAGCTGCAAGTCAATCATTGATTCAATGCCAAAAACATACCAGAGCATTAAAAATAGTAGAAGTATAATTGTCTTGACTTTGCTCATCTTATAACGTAAGTTCTTTGATTGGTTGGCCTGATTGTGATACAATGTGACTGGGTATCAAATTATGTGCATCTGGACATACAACCACAGTAAAGGCAGCACTATCTGCTCAAAATTATTCTGTATAACTGAAAAGCTTGTTGGTAGACTGATTAATCAAAACAAAGAAACAATCATGTTACTAATTTCTTCCCCAGGAGGCGCTCTCATCAATGTTAGAGGAGGAGAGAGCAAGGGGACGAGAAAGTGTCACGAAGAGCGTAGAGGCAACACGGGATAGCATGAACACTTACCTAGGAGAACAAAGACAGGTAAGGATATCTAAATGTTTCTATAATTATTCTATAATTCTGTTGAAAAGCGTGCATTCTTAACAGTATTTCTCAGGCTAAAAACATGGTGTTTCCAATTCTGATATTGTTTATACAATACTTCAGTGTCACATATCATGCATGCATAAATTGACTACTTCCAGGCTGAGAGAGCAGTTCACAGGGCGACAGTTGGCCACCTTAGATGTGTTTCTGGAATCGGCACGCCATCAGTTGTCTCTGATTATGGGCAACACTGTCAGCAAAGAGGGAGAGGAGGAGAAGGAGGCAGAAACACAAAACAAGGGATCTAAACCAGCATCTTGATACTTTCATTAATTTTTGTTGTGTACAAGGGTGATTCAAATGAAGCAATATTATTAATATGTCCCTAGTAAATGTAAAGCCATGTTGCATGACCAGTTGTGGAAATGCTGTCAATTGGTATACTGTACATTATGTCAATAGGAGTGCATATTTTATGTTAATTTGAGTTATGTAACTGTTCTATCAATGCAGGTACAAGTTACATCAATGTAAGCAATTTTATGTCAATGAGAATACATACGTTATGTCAATTAGGCATGAAAATGTAAATTTGTGTACAAATATTATGTCAAGTGGCATACAAATGTTCACAATATGTGCACAAATGTTACTGTCAGCAAGCATATAAATATTTTCAGTAAGCCTTCAAATTGAATGTCAATTGACATGCTGTCCTTAAAATTAAAAGAAAATGGCATGAAAAATAAAAAAACTTTGTTAATTCCTTTTGTAAAGTAAGTGTTACCAGTGATTAAAGAGACTGCAAATTACATGTAGTGATAAACAAGGAATTACATTATGTACTTGCTGCTTCTGTCTCAAATTTTCCCAATCATCAGTGTTCAAATCAGATTAATTGGATGACCACATTTGAGCAGTAGAGTTGCAGAGTTCTAAACACCTTTGACTCCTCATCATCTGGGTTCCAGAATCTGGTTGGTGCACAGCACTTGTAAATGTAAAGGAAGATGTAAAGAAGGTCTTCCAGCAGGCATGGTGTACTTCTGGTAATTCTACAAGCAAGCCTACACTCCAGCATTGGGGCTGATCTCATCTTAATTTTGTACTTGGCGCCCTCTTGATGTTCATTGACTTGACGACAGTTTCTTGCCATGATTTCTTTGGATATCTAGTTTGTATTGGCACCCTCAGTATTAGATTTTAACAGTGTCTAGCCTTGTTAGTAGAGTTGTAGAATTGAATGTAGAATTGTAACATAGAATCAGATGATATTATTTTATGTAACATTTCCCACAGGGATTGGTTGTACAAGATATTTTTTTTCTAAGTACTGGTATATACATATTGTATTTGTGTCCATGATTTCAAAGGCTTGTTACCACCACATTATCAGTTTATATACCGTATTTTAAAGGTTGAAAAAAAAAATGTGCTTAAATCTATAAAACTCACAATGTTGCAAACTGTTTCAGAATAAAGTGTAGAATAATATTTTCTTTAAAAAACAAACTCAAACTTAACTTTTTGGCGAAATGCAGTTTTCAATATTAAATCCTAAACGTGATAAAATGTAGAAAAGCAACTACGTCTAACTCTTGAAAAAGGTGTTTGTAAGAAAATGTTGTTCTACAGTTCAATTGGTACAATTTACATCATGAGTTTAATAGAAAGTATTATAATACTCACAGTTTTAAAACAATGATTCTAGACCTCTTCAATTTAATTATGTCTCTGTGTTGTCTTTAAGCAGTGTATGTCCTCAATGGCATCTGAAGTGCTTTGATGTTTAGTTTGAGATTGATGCAGAACCCATTGGTGAAAATGTGAATACATTTTTTTTAACGAGTCGCACAAATGTTTTGGGGTTTAATCATTTTAAAATGGAAAGGATTGAACTTTGGTTACTGGTCACTTATTTATATACATTCCAGGCTGTGTTAATGTATAATGTAAATAGTTATCTTAGTGAGTGCATGTTGGAATGCACGTCTTGGTTTTCAGAAATATTTTAATTGTTTGATTGCATATATCAGAGATACAAAGGTGCATATTATGTGCTATGCTAATTTATTTTCAAATATTCATAGCACTATATCAATTTTAATAGTCCACATAGTCATATTTGCATTGCCTATATTGTTTTTTATTACAAAAAACTTTAAACATATAAAGAAATGGGCTTTGCGCTGCCAAACCAAACTTGTTTTAATTTTGGATACACATGATAGGCAGAATCTAGATGGTCATCATATTTAAAAAAAAACAACAACAACTGTTCTATTATGATTAAACTTAATGAATGTTAGCATGTGGCAACAGTACATAATCTATTCAAAAAATATTTTACACGGGTTGTTTTCTTTTTAAGGCTACATAGCCTTTTAATACTATTTTTAGATTGAGCGCCATTATTGCAGAGCGTATTGCGAGCATCATATGATGATTGTTAAAAGAACGGTCAGTACAGTCCGTACACAGACTAGTGTCAGCCATTTTGTAGTTTATCTGTAAAGTGAAAGTCACATGATCTTTTGACGTGTCATTGGGCAAAAATAGGCTCAGTGATTCCCTTTGGTATTTTGTAAACAATCGGAAAAACCCCGGCTTTAACCATTAAAGGTTGTAAATTTGTGCTTTAGTGTCAGGAATTATGTAAGTAGCAACGAATACATGCGTCCACTACTACTTTTACCACTATTATTTTCACGTATTGTATTAGCCACTCGAATTCTATATTCGGCCCTTTATGGTGGTTGGGGTGATATTTATCTAATATCCATCTACTTCACAGATGCTTCTGTACATATTTTAGTATTCCTGAATGTATGACTTAACTTTCCTTGGTATTTGGAAAACATTAGTGCATTTTGTGAGGCAGGTTATTCGAGACATGTGTAATAGGGGCATTGTTTTTCTTCCTCCTTTTATAACCTTGTAGCCGTTCCATCGAAATTCCTATAAACTGTTTGACTCCTAGGTTATTTTCAATGAGTTTCAGTAAAAATCATGAGATATGAGTAAGAAAATATGGAAAGATACTATGAGCATTGTCGCATATATTAAAATTTGAACAATGCACTGGACATTCACTTGCCAGTCAAAGGCTCATTTTCATAAATAAATTGATAACCATTGTGTACCAGTCTCAGGAGTGCTTTGCATCAATTCTAAAAGAAATACTGTGATTTTATAAAGGTTTTAATCAAAATACATCCAAATGTTCTGCATGTTTGCTTACTCCATTTTTTCATGGTGAAGCTTGGTCCAGGACATCTTTGAAGGTAGTTTGGAATTCTCCTATGACCCAACAGATTTAATTTAATTTTTTAGGAATTTTGATAAAACGGCAGCCCAAATATGTATATTTTACTCATGTACATTGGCAAGTGCAATTAAACTTTTTTATATCTTGAGAATATGAACTTTATTTTCTGAATGAAAGAGAATAATTAAAGGCCTTTGCACTTAAAGATTGGCTACACAGAGTCAGTTGCAGACTGACATTAGCTGAGCTATATAAAGCATTATGTAACAGCAGGTGTGGAAAAAGCTGCCTCTTCAGTTAGTTTGAAACAATGGTTGTGGTAGTTGTGGAAAGTGGTAAAGCTGACTTATATTTTGTTTTTAAGTTTTAGAAATTATTTAATCGTCTAGTTGGAGTTTCCTATCTCTGAGTGAATAGGTCTTTTGAATATGATTGTAATTGCTTTCTGTACTATACTTGTAAAAGTAAGTTAAATACATCTAAATTGAAGTGTTATAGACCAAGTAAACTATGTCTATGCTGTTTTTTGTTTTTATTTTTTTATACAGTTTGATTTACCTTCAATCAATAAGTTGTAAATAATTTAATTTCGTTACTCTGTTTTTGTAGATGTTCCAATAATATAACTTGATTACTTTGTAGACAGAACGATTTATTACAATATTAAGTACGATGGACTAGTTTATACAGGTAAACTGTATGTAATATTTGATGAAATTACATGTAGTAAATACCAACGTCCAAATACAAATTATATTATCTTATGAAAAATATATGTTTACAGGTACCTGCTTTCTCCCCGTTTCAAAACAAATTGCATGCCTTTAAATGTTTGTTGTTTGTTGGGGTTTTTTTTTGGTCATTTGTTTTGTTAATGCTTACAGTAAGTGATTTACCAAGGTTGCAGCTCCTTAAGTAAAATGAATTCAGAATTCGTATCTGAAATATGCCATTATTTTTATCTTTTTGTTGTCACATATAAAATTGTAAGTTCTCATTAAAAGTGTCAGATAACTGCTGGTATATAATGATCATAAATGGTAGCTGCAATGTATTTCAAAAACAAAACAGATAACTGCTATTCTAATGAATATCAGCAATACAGAATATTAAGAAAGATACAGAACCCAGAGTAAACAGATTACACAGATAACTGCTATTCTAATGAATATCAGCAATACAAAATATTAAGAAGAAAGATACAGAGCCCAGAGTGATACAGATTAGTCAAGTAGTTACTATTTTGAGAAGAAAGTTCTCAACTTAACCATAACCAGCAATTTTTTATCAAGTGTTAACTCAATCATTTATTACCATTTTTTTCGGATTATGACTTGCAACTTTTTTTCTCTACTTTTTCTCCTCAACGTTAACATTTAATACCCTATTTTGCAGATCGATTTTGAGAAAACTTACAATAATTATCAAACTATACAAAAGCCTTGTTAAGATTGTCACTTTCGAGACATTCTTATGAACACTAGCGGTATAGATTGGAATAAAAATAAAGAATTTGTTAAAAGTGATGCACCTACTTTTACCTCTTCATAAATTATTTAATACATTTGGGAAACTCCAAGGCCATTTGCTACATTTGTGCATAAATCGTAATAGTTCTTTGTCCTTGCAAACAACTTCGAGCAAAGGCAACAATACCTACTGACTGAACAGATCAACAGACTCTATAAGAAATTTACATCTGTTAGCATTTTAATTAACAATGGCACACATGTAAATATAAAGGTGACTAAAGTAGACATTAAACACACAGAAACAATCAAGTTATTGCGCATGAAATGGTCAGTGGGCGAAAGGACCGACTGCGGTGCTTCAACCTGGTTTACTCTGACCTCGCATTTTCTGATTTTTTTTTCTTTCTTAAAGACAGTGTTAATAAAAATATCCCATCAAAGGGAATAAATATCTTAAGAGAATTAGCAGCAAACAATGTAGATCCTGATCAGAGAGCTCCCAGTGGCGGTTGGTTATCTGGATCTATAATTTTTGTTAATGCCTGATTAGGTAATACAGTCAGTACTGGTAATTTGGTATGAATTGTTTATGTTTTGTTCCCGTGATTTATTGTATATCCAGCTTCTTTTCCTGGGCTTATTAATTGATGTACATTATTCTTGTATGTTAACTCGTATTACCGGGTATAGACAATGTTATATTTTATTGGAAAGATAATAAAACTATATGAAGTGATACTTTTTAGTGCTTTTTTATGTACAATAAGGATTCTTTAATGCAGCTGTTTTGTATGTAGACGTATACCATTGTTTTTGTGTTATTTAAAGTTCTTTTGTAGTAAACACAAAGTATGCATACGGATTGTTGACGGTGAAGTGCAAACACCATAAACATAATGCGTATGTAGCATTTTCAGGCTTTTTTCTTCATGAAGAACCTAGAATAAGCTCAGACATGCATTAGTTTTAATTTTTTATGTTATATTTCTTTCGTGTGCCATTCAGACGTTCGCCAGCCAACGTTTCGTATCTTCCTATCAGTACAATGCCTATATACTGCATACTTGTACAAAACGGATGGTTGTTTCATGTTTTATATTGTCACAAAAAAAAGGAATCAGAACAGTATATTTGTTTCAAGTATGACCGGCTTATGAATATATGTATCTGTCTGAGTTTCAAAAATCGCTGAAGCTACTGGCCGATTCCAAACCAAATATAAAAGAATTATACAAACAGTTTTATAGTTAATAAAATAAAAATGAGATATATCTTTCAATCACTATTCTCCCCAAAAATGCAAAATGGCTGCCTAACATACAGTGAACTGGCCATAACTTATCAAATTTGTGTTCTTTAAGTCTTTGCTCAAACACGCAGAACTGTGTTAAAGATGGTGTCTGACAGTTTGTCTATATCAACAATATTCTACCACTGCTTTGGCAATGTGTGCATAATTTCTGCATAAACTAACCTTTAGGCAAACACTAGCTTTTAGACGGCACAACTCTTGAATTTAAACACTCGAAAAGTTCATTCTTAACAGTGAAACATAAATCCCCACTAGTTATTCTAAATAGGTGACTCCTGTCTGAGCCACGCTGCAGAGATAGCTATTTTGAGATCACGTTACATCTTCATTCGGATGGTCCTCGATATATTTTTAGCAGATTTCACTATGTTGCTGGTTTATTGTTCTGGAAAGAATGAGTTAGTTTTGTTTCGCAATGTCTTTACTTAGACTAAGGTATGTGGTTTTGTAGAATGTATGCCTAAATACCCCAAGACAGTGGCAAGAAATTGTCACACGAATTTGAAAAAGGCAACCTGTTCATACAGGCAAAAACCTTTATGTGTGATTTTATACCCACAAGAAGAAAACACAAGTTGATAAAACGAACTGAATGCCATAATAGGATAAGACCTATGTCATGGATTGTTATATACCACAAGGCGAAAGGCCAGGATAAGCAAAACCAAAGCCAGTGGATGGCAGGGCTTTCATGCATTGAATTTCGGTTATTATTAAACTTTGGTGAATATCAGAATTAAATTAGATTGTAGTTAAAAATGTTGCTACATCAATACCTGTCGCATGAAATTGTTAATGTCCTATAGATGTATGTGTATGTTTGATTTGTTTAGTGTAGAGTGAATTTTTTTAACCACGATCTACTATGTACAGGTCAAATGTTATGCTCTATTCTGTTGTATGTAGTCGGACCTTTTCCCATGCGTACAAAGACAATACGTTTCTGCATATAATTTTACGACATGAAAATTTGGCCGCATTATAACATCTTTTAATAAGAAGGTTTTACTGATTCTTGGTCGGTTTATTCTTAGTAAAAAAAATGTTCCATTGTTGAACTATATCTCGATAGCGACATTTACTGCTTTGCATGAATACTGTCTTGTAAAATATTAGAGACGGTAGCATTAAACCATACACTGGATTCAAGTGGAAATGAACAGAACGCATAATTCGGACACAACGCCTAAACTGGTGTTTTTTTTTTGTGTTAGTCGAACACACATTTCGGCAAATAAAATGTTGACGGTACTTTTAAAGGAGGTATCCGACAGTTTGGACCAAAATATCTTTTCCTAAATAACCAAACAAGTCATAATTACCTGAAAAGATTCTAAAAAAATGCTGCTCATTGATGCTCTAGATCAGTGTGAACAGTCAAGCATAAATCCTCATTTCCCATTGTAAACAGGCATTTCCTATTTGAGACACGCTGCTGATACACCCCCATCGTTTTTATATATAGATTTGGAAATATTGAATTTTTAGAGTGTTTTATCGCGATTTGTACTAACAATATATGCAGTCTTCAAAGCAAATTTTAAAGGTATACTAAACTATCTTAAGTATGAGTTTACGCAATAATTATCTCTCGATTCCCTAAAGCAGTGGTAATGTATTGCGACATAAATTTGATGTAGACAAACTGTTGGATGCCACCTTTAAACTGCATCTATGTATTTTACATAGAAATGACCCAAACACATAAATAGGGCAGAACGCACACGCCGAAGTTTTTGCGTTGTTAAATTAACAAGGATAAACTCAGCTGCATTTACCTTCATACGTAGCCTACATTCTATCGACGTGTATTTAGCTGGTTCACCAAGGCTTTTATACATCACTACATCATATACTCCAACATTTTAGCAGACATGGCCTGGATTTGGATAATGTAGTTTCAAAGTACTTCAGCCCAGTTCAGCATTTTGAATGTGAACGGGATTTACCCCTGAGTAAGAGAGCAACGGTTTGTGTTTTGTGTAGAGTTTCCCAAGGGTTTAGCGAAGTTTTCATCAAGGATTTTTAACAGTTTTAATCACAGATTTTGACAATTTCTGTTAACACTAATAATTTTGCTAAACAATGTTGAAAAGTGATCGTCAACGACTTTATTTATAACAATGTTTTCAACTGTTTGAAAAAATCACACATTTTCTCCTTTTTTTGTATTTCCTAAACAATTTGCAAATAAAGTTGTCAGCAACAATTCTGCAAAACTTTTAGTCCCGATTTACTAAAAGTTCTAATTAAAGACTTAAGAACAGTTTTCATAGACAATTTTTACAGATTTTATCAACATATTGGCTGAATCTTTTTAAAAATGCAAAGTTTTCTGCTGTGATTTGGTTTGCATATCTTTATCACGGTTTTACAGCGTTCATTGTAGTAAAGGTATCATGGATTCGAAGGAAAATACGAACAGTAAGAATAGTTTCTTACAAAAATGTCGGGAATTGTTGATGCAGAATTTGCTGGTAACATTAACAATGGCGGGTGCTGCCGTCGGATTTATTGTCGGATTCGCCGTGGAGCCCTACCATCTGTCACCCAGTGCCCTTATGTGGTTAGGTACGTATACATTTTTTATCCTTTTCTGTATATATATATATATATATATATATATATATATATATATATATATATATATATATATATATATATATATATATATATATATATATATATATATATATATATACGATTTAAAACAAAGTAGCGCTACCTGTATTGAATATATTTGTTGTTTTATGCATGAATGTGTAATCAAATAAAACATGTAGTTATGATATGTTATTATTTGTTATGCAAATATTTTCTTGAATTTGGTGCATGCAAACCAGTTTGACTTAATGTCTACATAGTGCCAAAAGAGTTCTGCCGCCATAGTAATAGCACACCGTCAGTAGTCATGGCATATTTAATATTTGTCATGAATGTCATATTTCTAAGTATGCTTCCAATTAATTACGGTATTTTGATACTGACATTGTCCACTTGTGAAAGAAAAAAATGCAACCATGACCTTTAAATCCCGCATTGAACAAGTAACAATGCACCATGCCCAAAGTGACCAGGCGCGATACCCAATGTGATCAGGCGCTACCCCCGAAGTGACCAGGCGCGACACCCAAAGTGACCAGGCGCCACTTCCAAAGTGACCGAGAGCGACACCACAAAGTGACCAGGCGCGCCTCCTACAGTGACAAAGCGCCATACCAAAAATGACCAACTCCGACACCCAAAATGACCAGGCGCGACTCTCAAAGTGACCAGGCGCCACCCCCGAAGTGACCAGGCGCGACACCCACAGTGACCAGGCGCCACTTCAAAAGTGACCAAGAGCGACACCACAAAGTGACCAGGCGCTGTCCTTAAATTGGCCAGGCGCGACTCCTACAGTGACAAGGCGCCATACCAAAAATGACCAACTCCGACACCCAAAATGACCAGGCGCGACTCTCAAAGTGACCAGGCGCTACCCCGAAGTGACCAGGCGCGACACCCACAGTGACCAGGCGCCACTTCAAAAGTGACCAAGAGCGACACCACAAAGTGACCAGGCGCTGTCCTTAAATTGGCCAGGCGCGACTCCTACAGTGACAAGGCGCCATACCAAAAATGACCAACCCCAACACCAAAATGACCAGGCGTGACTCTCAAAGTGACCAGGCGTGACTCTCAAAGTGATCGGGTGCCACCCACAAAGTGGGAATCTTGGTGTGTCAGTACTCATACCGTCGAGGTTCTTCTCCGAACGTGTATGGAAAGGACCGACATGATACGAACGTTGCTTATGCTCAGTACATCTGGCAAAGTCCTAAATCTCAAAATAGTAGGACTTGCTTTAAAATGTAATTGTATTACACTACTGTGAATGCAGCTTTAACTTCGTTTTAAGTGACATCGGGATCAAAATGTATGGAATTCAATTTTTTTTGTTTATTGTTGTTTAATTTGAAGTTTCGTGGCATGGATCTACAGCCTATATACATTAATATCCAAACGTTCTGGCATACAAAAGGGAGAACAAGGACGAACGTGAATGAAGAACATGAAAATAAAATTTAGAACTAATAATGTAAAAGATACAGAAATATTCCTTCGTCCATGTTATATCAAAGTTATGAAAGAGCTTACAAATAAAAACAAAACAAAAACATATTGCTTTTATATACCCCACCCTGCCTCCACAGATAATATGCCAATTACTTAAGTTATAAAATATTGGTAAGCTGGCGTTTTACTCCTTTAATTATATAACATGAGGTAGGGGCGGGGGGGGGGGGGGGGGGGGATGGATCTGCACAGCTTTTTTCGTATAAGTGCACAAATGTTGCCCATGCGTGCGCTCGCATGTATTTAATACTACTCAGATAAACCCATATCGAAAGGTTTTGTGATGAAATTTTAGTTTACATTAGCATAAACATATTTACAAATGACGGAAAATTAAACATTCAACGGAAAGTGTACATGGCCATGTGCTTAATACGGTTGTAAAAACATAAGCAGCTTCTAAGCATTTTTTCTTTCAAATGCCAGACATAGCACTGCATCAGTATATGCAATACGACGTTTATACTTAATGTATAAAGATATTGTATAATAAATAATCCAGCGTAATTGTTAAATTACACAAAATAACTACCCGAGCATTTCGGCTAAACTCTTTGCAACCATGCAATACCATCGTCGGGCCTAGTTCGAGTGCCAGTCGGGACACATTTCTAATTTGATGGAGTTTTCATACTGACCTCTGTGTTTCTTCTCAGAGAATTATTAGGGATCCTCTCCCACCAATAACAGCTGGAAGACATACTGACCATTCATGTTACTGTATAACCTACATGAAATAACAATACAGACAACGCAGGGATGCCAAATGCCGAGCAGAAAATACTGCCGATTTGTTAATATTCAGTTCCGGCCGTGATGATACCTTTCATGCTGGAAGGTACTTCAGCTGTCGTGCGGAGCGCCGGTGGTTCTGTTCTGGGAATTGTGTTCAAATGCGAACAAATTTAAAACCTTTAAGAACTTAAAAAAGTCCTTTAGAATATCTAAATGTATTTCGAAAAACATCATCTTACTCAGATTTTTTTTCTTAGAAAACATTTGTCTAATGACATATCGTCAGGAAAACCAGGGATTAAAGGTGGTATCCGATAGTTTGGAGCCATTGTTACCTAAAAAGGTCATCGACATTGTGTTCAGTGATACCCTAGATCTGTGTGAACAGTGAAACTTTACACCCAATTCGTCGTTACAATCCGGTATTTCCTATCCGAGCCACGCTGCAGAGATAGCTATTTTAAAACTAAGAAAAAAAACGTGACAACTTACTTTTGAGATCGTGTTATATCGTCTTCTGCAAGTTCTGGACTGTCCGCTCTGACGTCGATATCTATTGTTCGCAGAGATAACTTTCGTGCTTATTTATAGATTTGAAATAAGTGAACACTTAAGAGTTATTTTTTCGCAATTTGTACTGTCTCACATATAGGTAGTGATCGTCTCTCTCAGCTCAGACGAAGGTTTAAGTTTATGCAGACATTATGCATCGGTTCCCAGAAACCCTGGAAAAATATTGTTACATGTATTTGGAATAGGTAAACTTTCGGATACCACCTTTAATATACATTTCCATTCAACATATTACCCCGCCCCACCCCCACCCCCTACCCTCCCCAACCATCCTCACCCCCACCGCGCACCCGCCCTGTAATACAATTTATGATAACTTTAAGGATCTTGGATGATGGTAAAATAGTTTATAGGTCAGATGTTTTCTATTCAAATCTATAACGCATTGCGGTTGGTTTAAGTCTTTGGGTAGACATACACATGCAATAAAAAGGTGTGGAATTTAGAAACGTGGTACCTTTCTCAGATTAGTTCAAATGTGTATTATTGCCACTATCAGATTATACCAGTTTATTTGATGTAGGCCTACATCAGTCTTCAGTAATGCAACCGTGTTGAAAAGGTGAAATAAGAACAGAGATTAATTAATTCAATGACCAGTATTTACCTTTGAAAACACGCTCCAACCCACAAATTTTTAGAGCATCTCTCTCTCTCTCTCTCTCTCTCTCTCTCTCTCTCTCTCTCTCTCTCTCTCTCTCTCTCTCTCTCTCTCTCTATTTTTACACACACACACACACACATACACACACACACAGAGTTATATATATATATATATATATATATATAATAAAAATCATTAAGAAAAGACATAAAAAAACAACATTTTTCTTTGTTCAAGTTCCCTTTGGTTAAATCCTAAATCGTTCGATGTATAGGTACCAAACGTTGTATCAAACGTCAACGCTACATTGTGATATATTTAATATTTAACTTTTTAAAATAAAATATTTTCATTTAATTTTCCACCAATCATTCATGCAGCGTTGTGTTCTATGTGATGTTAAGGCGTTAACTTTTGCTGAATAACTGTATAGTTGTATAATTAACTACGAATAAACGTATCGCTATTATATTATTGCGACATTTTTATTTTATATAAACTTAATGTTAAAAAGTCTTCGAGGCATTGCGGCTCCGTGTATAAGAGATCGTTTGTACATCACCATCATCAAGGTCGCGATGTTTGTTGACAGTAATATAAGGCTAAATGTGGCAGAAATACCAAAGCGACATGTTATCACTGTGCAACAGAAAAAAAAAATAAGAAAATAAGAAAAAGAGATTAAAAAAAAGACAAACAAATAGACAAGGATTTTACATCTTTGTACACAGTGATGCGGGAATTTCCATTACATGCATGTTAACCAGTTAAATATTTATTTTATAAATACTAGATATCACAGACGACTTAGCACGATATGGTCAGGTGTCACGGTCTGATGTTTCTACCGTGCTTAGATTTCTCTGTCTAGTGTGCGCATGCGCCAGATTGATTTTTTTAACTATGTGTGCCTAAATTTCCTACCATTCCATACTTGTGTAAAAAGTGTTCATGATAAATATTTTGAGGCTTAATAATAAGATACTGTGACATTGTCAGCATATTTTTAATAGTTCAGTACCTACTGGTCCTAACGATCGTCGGTCAGACCAAACTTTCTCTATCTACCAGATACATGCATTCATAAATATTACACTTTTACTTTAGATGGAAATGTGTGCCTGGGTGGAATTATAAGCCCATATATACACGGGCTGATGTTTCTTTCAGACCAATCTTTCCCTATCTACCAGATACATGCATACATAAGTATTACACTTTTACTTAAAATGGAAATGTGTGCCCGGGAGGAAATCTTGGACCATCTATATACGGGCTCATATTTCTTTTTAAATTTTGCGCATGCGCATTGGGGCGTGCGAGAAATTTCGACACGGTAGAAGTATGAGACCGTGACACCGGCATAGGCCATTATTGTAGATTCAGATAAAACAGTCTGATTAGGATATGTGCTATTTGTAACGCTGTGCACAAAGTCTCTTGATATTGATATAGCTAGGTGGCATGTAGCTGTAAGCAAAATAATAATTATTATAATATGTCAAAAAGCAATAAAATCGGATAGGGCTTAAGTAGAAACACAAAAACAACAACAAATCTTTCTTCCTGAAGAGTTGACACTTTAATAACTAAATAATGTGGGCGACTAATAGCGCCTCTCAGTCCCTCGCCGCCTGGGTTCAAGTCCCGGTCGGGAAGGACTTCCTGCTGAGCCGGGGGTTCTACTCAGATATTTGTCTGGAGCTTTTCTTCGCCAAAAACAGCTGGACGTCATTAAAAGTGCCTTAATCGCCTGTTGCAAAATGTCTAAACAACATAAACAAAATCTAAAACTCAGATAATTATTTTACTGTTGACGCTTTTGCGCGTGCATGCATAAAATGTGTTCTATAGCTAATGCTACGATTCATATACTTATTTCCGCGTAGTGGTTGAGTCGCCGATTTGTAACTATTCTGACTGCTAAGCCTCCCACCGCGAGGGTTCGAGTCCTGTCCGGACACCAGCGGTGCGCCCGAAGTTCTACACATACATTTGTCTGACGTCCTTCTCCACCAAAAACAGCTGGACGTCGCAGTAATGATTATAATTGGTCGCTGAGATGTACTTAAAACAAATACAAGAACAAATTATTTCCTATCAGTGCAGCATTATACGTCTTCTGTTGTTGCTGATCACTTAAGTACTTGTGCGTTGGCGTGCGTGCGCGTGTGTTTGTGTGTGCTCGCGTAAGTTCGTGCATGTGCGCGCATGTGTTAGTGAGTGTGTACATGTTACAGTTTTATAGATCAGCTTCCCGCTCTACATATATTTTCAAAGTCATACGAGCAGGAAATGCCGATATGGTCAGAAGCCTGTGGATAATTCTAAAAACAGAAACACGTACGCCATTTAAAATACAACATGGCCATGTTGTAAACAAGAAATCTGATACCCCTGTGAAAATAGTTTAAAGAGATGGTGACGGAAATGGCAGAAAGGAAACGTCAGACAAACCTAAACTGCCATTCATTCTATGCACGCTCCAAATTTTGTTTATTGCCTAGTGCAAAAAGGATAATACATAAATGATGACTTTGTACTTTCAACAGAGTAGTTTAAAAATTATTGCCAATATCACCATTATGATAAATAACGTAAAATTTGAAGGTAATAGTTGATTTGGCTTAAATTGAGTAACGATTTAATATCATTATTTTCTTCTTGCACACGTTAATCTATGTGCATTCGTGGAATTAAAACAGTCCTAAACATTATTACTATAAAATGATATATATATATTAGAAATATATTTCCAATAAAATCTACACTGTTTACGAGAATATGCTGAAAAACTGTATCAATCGTGATTAATGACTCATTGACAAAATTCCTCCCACCCCCACCAACAAAAAACAAAAAAAAACAAAAAAAAAGAAACAAACAAACACAAACACACATACACACAAACACAAACACACCACTACAAAAACAGAAAACAAAACAAAAAAGAAACAAAACAACAACAAACAAAAAACAACAAAACAAAAACAACAAAAAACCCAGATGTATTTAAAGAAATAATTTATTTGGTATTGTTACGTTTTAATATAATTATATATCTCATTGTTTCTGTAAATTGCCTCTAACAAGCGTGGATTACTTAAAAAGTCAGGTTCGTAAAAAGTGAGACATCTGTGGCCGAGTTGTAGAGTCGCCGACGTGTAACTCCTTTGACTGCTCAGCCTCTTACCGCATAGGTTTGAGTCCCAGTAAAGGTGAAAGAAATAATGTAGGAAGTTCTTCCAGCTGACCTTCGGTACACCGGTGGTTCTACACAGACCCTCGTCATCCACCAAAATGGCTGCATGTCACTATAATGATCCAAATTGTGTTGTCAAAGCGATGCATTTCAGAAACAAACAAAACAAAGTCATTAAAGATAAGCAGTTAGAAAAGATATAAAGAACCTCGCCCTGTAGCCAGAACCAATTATTTTGCCATTGCTCTGTAGATCTGCATGAGAGTTGTTAAAACAACCTTATTTCAAACATTTACATTTAAATTAAACTAATCATTTATGTTCATTTGACTTATTTAAATGGGTAGTAGAACCGTTTTATTTGTCAGGGATGAATCTTTAAGGTCTGACTGATTTTTGCTGACGTTCATGCTCTATGAGTCTGTCGTTTACGTGCTAAACCATGACCTACGCGCGCATGTTAACTTGCCTGCAAAGTGACATAAATGCGGTTATCAAGCGTGAACGAAAGTATAATTCATTCATATATTTACATTTAAATTGTCTGTTCAGGCGCGACTTTTGCTTAGTGCTTTAAAGCAGGTGTTTTAAATGTAAAATATATATTATTGCAAACACACAGGGAAATTCACATGATTCAACCGTCACGCATATTCGTAGGTCACGCCCACTTGCATAAGTTATGTTAAGCCCGACTGAAAAGTTTGTTGAATAAGGTACTTTTTTCTATGAAACAAATCGTAATCTAAACAGTTTATATAATACCTCGACAAGTCAACCTAAACGTAATTGTTTTCTATCTATTCACCACCATAAAATATGAAATGCACTCACCTGTTTATTTACGCGTATGACATCATGCAGTCGCGTGGATTCTGATATCATTCAAAGGGCACGTGGGTCATGCAAGTAATAAAAAAATGATGGTCATTTCTTTATTCTGAAAGGCGTAGTTTAATGTTAATATTTTGTGATAATGGTCAGACAATCCAACGTTGTCTTTGAATAATTATGAATAAAGGTCGTTACGATGTTTTCAATGTTGTTTTACAGTAGTAAGCATTGCATCAAAAGATGAAATAATTTATTTCACTTTGCATAAACATGTCCCTATGCTTTCGAGTTTATGAATATTGTTTACTTTAACTTCAGCTTTCGGATAAGTTTTCCTAATAAATGTTTTCGTTGGTTTTCCCACCATCTAACTGTAGCAGGGATGTCGCGTAAACTTGACTAGATACAGCTTTATCTTACAGTGAAAATGGCTTAAGGTTCTCACTTCTAATGTCGCAGGTGTGTCGCTTAAGCTTAAGTACACAATGACTTCATATAACAGTAAAGATGGCTCTTGAAAAGTCCCCACTTCTAATGCCGCAGGGATGTCGCTTAAGCTGGAGTACACAACAACTTCATATTGCAATGGAGATGGCTTTAGTTCCCACTTCCTATGTCGCAGGGATGTCGCTATAGCTTGAGTACACAACAACTTCATATTACAATGGAGACCGCTTCAGGTTCCCCCTTCCTATATCGCAGAGATGTCGCTATAGCTTGAGTACACAACAACTTCATATTTCAATGAATACCGCTTCAGGTTCCCACTTCCTATGTCGCATGGATGTCGCTATAGCTTGAGTACACAACAACTTCATATTGCCATGAAGACCGCTTCAGGTTCCCACTTCCTATGTCGCAGGGATGTCGCTATAGCTTGAGTACACAACAACTTCATATTGCAATGGAGACCGCTTCAGGTACCCACTTCCTATGTCACAGGGATGTCGCTATAGCTTGAGTACACAACAACTTCATATTGCAATGGAGACCGCTTCAGGTTCCCACTTCCTATGTCGCAGGGATGTCGCTATAGCTTGAGTACACAACAACTTCATATTGCAATGGAGACCGCTTCAGGTTCCCACTTCCTATGTCGCAGGGATGTCGCTATAGCTTGAGTACACAACAACTTCATATTGCAATGGAGACCGCTTCAGGTTCCCACTTCCTATGTCGCAGGGATGTCGCTATAGCTTGAGTACACAACAACTTCATATTGCAATGGAGACCGCTTCAGGTTCCCACTTCCTATGTCACAGGGATGTCGCTATAGCTTGAGTACACAACATCTTCATATTGCAATTGAGACCGCTTCAGGTTCCCACTTCCTATGTCGCAGGGATGTCGCTATAGCTTGAGTACACAACAACTTCATATTACAATTGAGACCGCTTCAGGTTCCCACTTCCTATGTCACAGGGATGTCGGTATAGCTTGAGTACACAACATCTTCATATTGCAATTGAGACCGCTTCAGGTTCCCACTTCCTATGTCACAGGGATGTCGGTATAGCTTGAGTACACAACATCTTCATATTACAATGGAGACCGCTTCAGGTTCCCACTTCCTATGTCGCAGGGATGTCGCTATAGCTTGAGTACACAACAACTTCATATTGCAATGGAGACCGCTTCAGGTTCCCACTTCCTATGTCGCAGGGATGTCGCTATAGCTTGAGTACACAACAACTTCATATTGCAATGGAGACCGCTTCAGGTTCCCACTTCCTATGTCGCAGGGATGTCGCTATAGCTTGAGTACACAACAACTTCATATTGCAATTGAGACCGCTTCAGGTTCCCGCTTCCTTTGTCGCAGGGATGTCGCTTTAGTACTTTATATTACGGTAAAGATGGCACAAAGTCTTATGTTGCATATTTCACATAATTGCTAAGTGGTGTATAGTTATCGATTCTTATGTTGCAAAAGGTGTCGCTTAAGCGTGATAAGAAAAAAACTTCATATAACATTTAAGATTATATCGAGATTCTTTATGTTGACCGTCAATCCCCTTTTGAATTTAAGAAAAATTTCCCGTAAGCTTGAGTATGAAATAACTTTTAAGTTGAATATCATGTTGCTTGTGTGTTGCTAAGGCTCGAAAAACAAACTTTATATAACACTATGGCAGTAATCATGACTGTTGTCACGTGAACATGTTGCAGGGATGCCGGGAGAGCTGTACATCCGGATGCTGAAGATGATGATTGTTCCACTTGTCGTCTGCAGCGTCATTTCGGGTAAGTGTCGGCAATTATATCCCTAACATTATCAAGGGGGGTGTCCGTGACGTAGTGGTAGAGCCGTGACGTGTCTTCCCTGACTTGTTAGCCTCTCTTCTTGTGGGTCCGATTCCCATTTGATGCGAAGAACTCAATGTGGGAAGGTCTTCCAGCTGACCTGCAGTGCGCCAGTGGTTCTACCAAGACACTTGTCTGGGTCTTTCTCCACCAAAATTGTTTTAACCATCGTTGAGATGTAACTATTCTGTGTTGGTGCGCGTGCAGTAAGGCGTGTTTTCCCTTCCATCGGGGTCGAGTTCTATCATGTGGGGGACTTTTTTCAGCTAATCTTTGGTGCGCCGTTGGTTCTATACAGACACAATTTGGGCTCTTTCTCCACCAATAATTAGCTGGATGTCGCCAAAATGACCATAATTGTGTCGATGCGATGTAACATAAACAACATTGTCTATGTTCTTTGTTAAAGCACATTTATTCAGGCGCGTTACCTCTACCCTCGTGGCAACCAAGGTGGGGGTGGGGTATGAATCAAGCCGCATTCAACTTTATCGCAGTAATTACTAGAAAATATATACACAGTAAAGGACCCTAAGTTCGACCTAAGCAGTTAACAGAGAAGATTTACTTTAAAAGCTTTGTATTTTTTCAAACTTATGTATGCGTTTTCACAACTTTACTCTTTGACCTGGTTGGCGGGGAGGCGGGGTGCATACACCCACTGGATTTCTTTCCTGCCCAAGTTCCTCTTTCAGTGGTTTCCAGTGACCCAGTCGGGGCAAAATACTCATGTTGTTATGCTATGGGGCTTATAAAAGGGCCTGTTAAGAACTAGTGCTTCTACTCAATATTCGTCTGAGGGCTTTCTCCAAAAATAATAGCTGAAAGACTCTATGAATGCCATACTCACTCAACATCCGTCACATTCCAGGCACAGCGGCAATGGACCCGAAGTCAAACGGAAAGATCAGCGGTATCAGTCTCCTGTATATCATGACGACCAATGGTATTGCGCCTATCATTGCTGCTGTCATCTGTGTCCTTATTAAGCCAGGTAATCGTGTTCTGAAATTTAATTATGTTCAAAATAGAGACGACGATTGACTAATATAGTCTGACAACAAATCCATATATACCACAATCGTTAAAATGAATGAACCCACGTGAAATCTAACTATGAATAGCCTAGTGACGACCATTGGTGTCGCGCAAATCATGTCCGCAGTACTTTGTGTCCTCTTTAAAATCAGAAAAAAAGTTTGTTTTAAATAAATGATTTAAAAAGGAATCAATATAGGGTGTTGTTTTTTTTGTTGTTGTTGTTTTTGTTTGTGTGTGTTGTTGTTTTACATTCAACAACAACACTGACGAGTCATGTTGTCTGGATCAAGTGCCACTAACTAATCGATTGGATTAAGTCATTCGGAACAAAATCAGTATGTCAATCTGTTTGATTCGTTGATCTTTGAATGTATTGAATTTTAGTATTAAAGCAAGAAGTTTCAAAGTTCTGATTGGGTATCCCTTTTTCTGTATAGTTGAAGTTTAAAGTATCGTACAGTTGATGGGCATATCTAG
This sequence comes from Sinonovacula constricta, assembly GCA_007844125.1. Classification (NCBI taxonomy): domain Eukaryota; kingdom Metazoa; phylum Mollusca; class Bivalvia; order Cardiida; family Solecurtidae; genus Sinonovacula; species Sinonovacula constricta. The sequence goes on from CM017568.1 coordinate 14,811,868, forward strand.
CCTGCGTCTGATGAGCGAATCTATCGCTTTATGTAATTCTACATACCTACTACATGTACAAGCATTTGTGTTGTTGTAATGTAAGTAATAAGTTGCTGAAGGTAATAAAATGTGCTGTATTTTAGTTGAGTATGTCGTGTTTGCAATTAACGAGCGTATTTAGTTTGCAATTGATGAGTCGGTCTAGCTTCTGTAAATGAGCCTGTCTCGATGATGGGCCTATCTGGCAGTTGATGGGCCTATCTGGCAGTTGATGAGCCTATTTGGCAGTTGATGAGCCTATCTGGCAGTTGGTGGGACTATCTGGCAGTTGATGGGCCTATCTGGCAGTTGATGGGCCTATGTGGTAGTTGATGAGCCTATTTGGCAGTTGATGGGCCTATCTGGCAGTTGATGGGCCTATTTGGCAGTTGATGGGCCTATTTGGCAGTTGATGGGCCTATCTCGCAGTTGATGGATTTATATGATAGTTTGCGATCCTATCTAGTTTGCAGCCGTAGAGTCTGCATCGTTGATTCCGCCTGTTCATTACTTAAAATTCATATTTTGTTAATCTTCTGTTAATAGGGGTCGGTGTAGACAGTGGGATGCAACTGAGCAAATTTTCTGACGATGTAATGGAAACGGAGGACATCTTCGCTGACTTGCTCAGGTAAGTGACATATTCAGGGGCGGATCCCAGAGTTTTGTTTCAGTGGGGAGGGGTCTTAATTCAGCAAATACCAGAGACGATGGTCGTGTAAGGGTGGGGTTCTTGGGGCATACGAGCCCAGAAAACTTCTGAAATGTAGCAGCCAAATAGAACCGCTTCCTGCATTTTCGAAGCTGCTAATAACTTTTTCATGAGACCAAAGTGTTTGTCTTGGAGACAAAGATTATATATAATCATATTTTTCGTGGAATTAGGGGAGATGCCAAATTAAGCGAGAACTCCAGACCTGAGGCATGCTCCCACAGTTAGATTGTTGACATCTGGAAGCCCAATAATGTGATTTCCTGATTTCAGATGTTAGACAGACCATCATAGAAAGTATTTTTACACAAATAGTTTAATTTCAAAGCGGTTTTAATACATTTTAGGTGTAAATACGTGCTTACGTGTCTTATATGTGGAACTGGACACATATGTGACGATAACACTGCTATTGCCATTATGATGTGACACACACTGAACTGTTAAAATAACCTTCATGGACGGTATTTTTGACAATATCGGGTCAGGGAAGGGGGCCGTTTCGGATCCCACCACGCCAACCGCCCCCCCCCCCCCTCCCCACACACACACCCGCTAGACCCGTCCATGATATTGCCTAGGAAAACTTATAACCTGCCTTCTATTTAAATGGAAGTATGACGATAACACTATAGTACATTCATGGAGTACATATTTGTCTTAACATATGTCGTAACATTTTTTACAGCGGCATATTACTCTTTGTAAAAGCATAATAAGCTTAACAAAAATAAAACAAACTTTTAAAGCCAACGCATCACCTGAAGTAAATACCCATGTTAAAAACTATAACACTGATATCATTTACCATAAATTCATATATATTGTCGTTTTTAATTTAAAGATCGGTTTTATTTTCAGGAACATCATTCCGGACAACCTCGTGGCAGCGTGTTTTCGGCAGGTGCGTGGTTCTCTTCAATCGTGATCCATCATGACAAATCACTGTTCTAAAATGATTGTATCCGGGTGTTCTTATTGTACTGTTTAAAAAACACGCGAATTAGGGTTCGATAAAAAACACAGCGGTCTATAAGTAGAGTTGGTGTATAATTTAATCTTCTATAAATAGTATTCTTTATACTGTTTATACTGTTCATAATACTCCGCTCCTGTAAAATAACATTAGCAATAATAAATATACAATCAGCACTTTACAAAGTTAACTAATCACTATAAATATTTATCAACATGAAAAAATCAGAGGCCTTTTGAGGTCTCTTTCTCTCTCTCTCTCTCTCTCTCTCTCTCTTTCTCTTTCTCTCTCTCTCTCTTCTCTCCTCTCTCTCTCTCTCTCTCTCTCCCTCTCTCTCTCAGTGAGGATTATGGGCAACAATGATGCTGTAATAATGAATGTGCCCATAGTAATACAGAAGAAAACAGTGATGTTACATATAAAACCAATAACCAATTCATTATGTCAGTTAAAATAGTTGTACGGGCAGCCATCTTGAAAAGTTTATGTATCATGTCAGAAATAGACAAATTATAATTCAAACAATTCAGCTTCTACAACACATCAGTTATAGAAAGCAACTAACCTGATACTGTCCCAACCTCTCTGATTCAAGTAGCTAACTTATATATAAATAATTAGTATTAGGTAAAAGTAAGGTAAATATAAGTATAGTCTTGGACTTCAAGTAAAGGATACAACTTTACTGTTCCACTGTAACCTCTCTTCTGACTAAAAGAACATATCATGTGACCACTAAAGGCGAGAAACTAAAAATAGCATGGTCAGTACTCAGTATATTTCCAGTCAACCATAAAAGAGAGATCAATTTAAAAAAACAAAAAACATTTAATCCAAATAATGATTAAAGGGACATAACTATTAAAACAGGTCTTTACCAAAAGTTGACCTGGTAACATGATTACAAAAAATAACAGTTAAAATCACATTTTCGATTTGCTTAAATTGTTTACAAATGTGTATGTAAACATAAACGTGTATATAAATAGTTCTAATTCTGCCTTTTGAGAGAAAAGAAAGGGCGGGATTATATAAAAAAAAAAGTTTAATAATTTACTGAAGTTACTTATGAAAACTTTTTTAAAGTATCTTGGTAATTTAAAAACGTTAAAACTAGCTGGGAGGTTAAGTTTTAAACGTGCTATACGGAAACGTTTTTGTCCCTGGTGAGGGAATTAAAAAATACCCACTTTTTAAAGTTACCTGAGGAGAGCCTTGAAAGGGGGTGGGTGGGTGGTGTGCAGGGTATTAAAATAAACGTTTTCGGCTCTGCAGATTCGATATTCACATAAAAGGTCGGGCCTCCAACAAAATCACAGTTGACTGAGCTATAAATGCTTTTATTGCAGGCCCAAACCAAATACGAGTTTAAATCCACGCCCCGTCTTATGAGCAATGGTACCTACAACTGGACCGAAGAAGTAAGGGAGATGACCAAGAAATATGTCGGATTCGCAGATTCTACGAATGTGCTAGGTATTGATGTTAGCCAACGACTTGATATAAAATGTTCTTTTTCAGCATTTAAAAGCTTTTGACGTGTGTTACTGTCATAATATAAGTTAAGCCATCAAACATATGTATTTTGTGCTATAGTGCAAATTTTGGCAAATTCCAAACATTTAGCAAAAATATAGAAAAATACATGAATACTGAGCATAATCAACGCAGCACCGTAATCGGCACAACAGCATAATCAACGCAACACCGTAATTGGCACAACAGCATTATTAACATAACACCGTAATCGGCGCAACGGCATGATCAAAGCAACACCGTAATCGGCACAACAGCATAATCAACGCAACACCGTAATTGGCACAACAGCATTATTAACATAACACCGTAATCGGCGCAACGGCATGATCAAAGCAACACCGTAATTGGCACAACAGCATTATTAACGTTACACCTTTATCGGCGCAACAGCATAATCAACGCAAAACCGTAATTGGCACAACAGCATTATTAACGTAACTCCGTAATCGGCGCAACAACATAATCAACGCAGCACCGTAATCGGCACAACAGCATTATTAACGTAACACCGTAATCGGCGCAACAGCATTATTAACGTAACACCGTAATCGGCGCAACGGCAAGATCAACGAAACACCGTAATTGGCACAACAACATCGTAATCGGCACAACAGCATGAACGGCGCAACAGCAATTCAATTCAATTCAATATTTTATTGCTATAGACAAAAACATGTTTTGAGCAAGATGAACATTAGACAAAAAAGAATCAGACAATTGGTGAGAGAAAATCATGATCAATCGGCAAAATAATAGCATGATCAACGCAAAAGCATAATCGGCGCAACCGCATGATCAACACAGCAACGAAATCGCACGATAGCATAATCAGCGTAATCGGCATAAAAACGTAATCAACGCAATAACGTAATCAGCGCAAAAAGCATAATTAACATAGCAACGTAATCGCACGATAGCATAATCAGCGTAATCGGCATAAAAACGTAATCAACGCAATAACGTAATCAGCGCAAAAAGCATAATTAACATAGCAACGTAATCGCACGATAGCATAATCAGCGTAATCGGCATAAAAACGTAATCAACGCAATAACGTAATCAGCGCAAAAAGCATAATTAACATAGCAACGTAATCGCACGATAGCATAATCAGCGTAATCGGCACAAAAACGTAATCAACGCAACAACGTAATCGGCGCAAAATCGTAATCAACGCAACAACGTAATCGGCGCAAAAGCATAATCAACGCAACAACGTAATCAGCACAAAAGCATAATCTACGCAACAACGTAATCGGCGCAAAGGTGTTATCAACACAACAACGCTATTGGCGCAAAATCGTAGTCAGCGCAACAACGTAATCAGCACAAAAGTGTTAACAACGCAACAACGAAATCGGAACAAAAGTGTTATCAACGCAACAACGAAATCGGAACAAAAGCGTAATCAACGCTACAACGTAATCGGCGCAAAAGCGTAATCAACGCAAATAGCGTAATAAACCCAAACCCTTTAATGAATAGTCATTAATCGCGTTTTTTTTTTTAAATATTTCGCTTGCGTTATCGGACGCACTTCAATCGTGTCTAACCTCGAGTTATGTTGTTATTGTTTTTCTTTAGCAGTAACAACGGTATTGTCTTGAACAGAACAGAACAGAACAGAACAAAGTTTATTAGCATAGAACTTACATGTTCATAGCCACAAACAATAAACATAATATAAGTGCATGAAGAGTGTGGTTCATAAAATATTATTAACAAGAGAAGTAAGCTGTTGAGATAACATAAAGTGTTATTTTGTTTATAAGACACGTTAAATATACTAAACTTTTGGGATTTATACAATCGAATTTCTCAGTTTATATGCGTTATTGATAAATTTTGCTAAATTGATTATGCAGTTTGTATTACATGATGACATTATGGTTTTGAATTTCGTCAGGGTAGGCCAGTTACAGTAATATCTAGGTAAAAACATTCTTCGTAGGTTATTGTATTTTGGACAAACTAACAAAAAGTGGTACTCTGTTTCTACTACATTCATGTTACAATTTTGAACTGCTTGAAACACTGATATATTGTCAGTGAGGTTGTTATTTGGCGTTGACTTAATAATGCACTTTCATGTATAATTTTGAGTGTACATCTGTTAATTTACGACGAATTTATTCAAACTACTGCATAATATATTTAGCCCTTTATTGATATTGTACAAAAACTGTTATAACTGTGACCTTCCATATCAGAGTATTCCCAAAACAAAATACCACAACTTCTCGAACATTCTATCCTTATTATTTTTATTATTATTATTTTTATTATTATTATTATTATTATTATTATTATTATTATTTTATCATTATCATTATTATTATTATTATTATCATTATTATTATTATTATTATTATTATTATTATTATTATTATTATTATTATTATTATTATTATTATTATTATAAAACATTATTACTGAATGCTAAAGAGTACAGGAATATAAAAAAAACCGAAGGAAACCTTTGTGTATTTCTCTTGAATACGATCGAAAGGGCGAAATTTTGAAAAACGGTGCGATATTTAATCAAATGTATGTCCTTCCCTTTTAGAACATTTGTCTGTAATTTATTCACACACATAATTCCAGGTTTAATCGTGATCAGTGCAGTATTTGGGGTCGGCTCAGTATCCATGGGGGAGCAAGGGAGACCATTCTTGGCCTTCTTCCGGTCCGCCACTGACATCATCATTAGGATTCTCCGGGTTCTCATCTGGTAGGATACATTGCATTCGGAAGATGATGCGAAGGGCCCAGTGATTAAAGAAACGTATTGAAGTACATAATAATATCAATATTCATGAAAAGAAATATAGTTTGTAGACAGTCTTAGATTGTTTTGTACATGATTTTGTAGACATTCTTAGATTGTTTTTATATTATTTTGTAGATATCCTTAGATTGTTTTACATTATTTTGTAGACAGTCTTAGATTGTTTTTTAATTATTTTGTAGACAGTATTAGGTTTTTTTGTACATGATTTTGTTGACAGTCTTAGATAGTTTTGTATGTGATTTTGTTGACAGTCTTAAATTGTTTTGTATTTGATTTTGTTGCCTGGTTGTAGATTGTTTTGTAGACAGTCTTAGATTGTTTTGTATATGATTTAGTAGACAGTCTTAGATTGTTTTGTATATGATTTTGTTGACAGGTTGTAGCCTGTTTGGTAGATTGTTTGTAGACAGTTTGTAGATTATTTTTTGTACCTTGTAGTGTAGACGTTTATGTACTTAGATTGTTTGGGGAATCGCCTTGTAGATCTTTATTTTGATTTAGTTAAATCTGCCAGGTTGATTACCTGCTTCCATGTCCTATCTTCCTCTCTCAGGTCAACTCCGGTGGGCGTGGCTAGCCTGATTGCCAAGACAATCGCCGGAACGTCGGACATCGACGGTACTTTCCGGAAACTGGGCCTTTACTTTGCCTCAGTCATGATTTCCTTGGTTCTGTGGGGGTTTATCCTGATGCCACTGCTCTACTTCTATCTGAGGAGGTGGAACCCGTTCAGATTCCTGGGTTCTATTATGCCATCCATGTTGATTGTCTTTGCGACAAGTAGCACGTACGTTATTGCCATACATTGTAATGTGTTGTTTATCGTCTGCAAGCTGTCAAGTAAGATATCAAAGTCTCTTGGTACTACATGTATGTCGTCGTTAAGTAAGATATAAAAATATAACATTCGATATTTGATGACAAAGTTTTTGCAAAGAGTGTATGTGTCTTATATATAAATTCAAGAATCTGTTTATTGTGACATAAATTCCATGTATGTTATACTTAATATTTTGTCTACATATTATCCATAAAATCTGCATAAAACTGCTAAAACATCTCATTGTACTGCAAAATCTTACTTCTAAATGTGCCTTTATGAATTTAAACATCGTAATTGCAGTGTAATAGCCCTTCCTGAAAGCTTTTATGCCATGGAAAAGCGAAACAACATCGATCGTCGAATAACACGATTTGTAGCGCCTTTAGCGGCCACCATTGGACGGGCTGGTAGCGCCATCTACATTTCTACTTCCTGTATTTTCATTATACAACTCGTGGACATGGAGTCAAACTTTGCTAACGTGTTCCTTGTCATGTAAGTTTGTTGTTTGTTTATTTGATGTTGTTTGCCCGAAACGTTTCATAAACACTCTGAACAATAATTGGATAACACAAGGCATACGCGCAAAATATCTCTTGAATATAAACTTATTCTGTAATAAAAGATCCGAGAAATAAATGATGCAGTTAATCTAAGGAACGGTAAGCAAGCGGCAATGATGACCTTTAATCAATATAATATGGGGCATTTTTACAGATAATCATGCTATTACTTAGTATTTTCTTCGATTCTGTTTTTAATACTTCGCTGCGACTCAGTTATGGCTATTAAAGCGAAATTAAGCTACCTTGGTGGAGAAAGAACCCTGACAAATGTCTGGGTAGAAGCCACCGGCGCACCGCAGGTCAGCTAGAAGAACTCCATTGTCCTTCGTCGCGACTGGCCCTCATGCGGGTAACGGCTCAGCAGGCGACTCTATTACTCGGCCACATGCACTCCCGCCCACTTGTGCTTTAAATTTTAGCCCTGACATAACCCAGATAACTGTCTACCAAGTCTTAAAAGTATTTCAAATATGTAAACATTTAACAACAAAAACAAACAACATATATATTATTGTAAAGAGTGTGTGTCCTAAACATTCTATCTTAATCATTGTAAGGTTTGCTTGTTATATTTGGCGAATACATGGTTTAGTCCAGATTTGTGTCGGTTTTCAGCCTGTTGACGTGGATTTCCGCTCTTGCGGTCCCTTCGGTGACAGGTGCAAGTCTTGTGACTGTCCTCATACTCCTGACCGCCCTCAACATCCCAGGGGAGTCGGCAGCCATGCTGTTCGCCCTCGAGTTCTTCTTGTGAGTAGAACAACACTACGCTTATAAAAATCTGACGCTTAATACAATCAGGGCAAATGTGTTGCCATATCAATACTTCCATTTGAAACTGCATTAAAAATCTAAAGCCAGCAAGGGATTCTTTAACCTTAATTTTGCTCAGTAACATACTGGTCTATCACAAAGCCATATGGTGTATCATATTTAATATAATAACAGCTCAGGGCATTTTTCATAATTTTCCCGAACAAACTTCCAGTGTTTGGGAAAAGGATTAAAGGTATGGTTAGATGTTCACCGTCTGCTGACGAAGACGTCCATTGCCACAACGAAGCCGATTGAATGCGATTATTTATTTCGCCACAATGACAAGCATAAGCAATATGCTAGTGTTCTTTTCTAACTTGTGTTAAAATATAGACACTAAATCAAACGTTTCTTTTAAAGAAATAATATAGGTATGTCTAAATGATCACTATTCGTTAATAAAGACTTAGGACTATTACATTGATTCAGGGATGGATCAAGGGGTGTGGGATGGGGGATGCATCCGCCACACCAACTAGGTAAAAGAGTACAGTTGTGATAACACATACATGCGAGCTTAAAAATACTAAGCTTTTAAAATAAATGTTGTCTGTTGACTGCTTGGGTCAAAGTTTTGGTCCTTTAAAGTGTGTATAAATATATAGTATTTACTGCAATAAAGTTGAATGTATCTTGATTCATACACTACCACCCACCACCCCATCACCATTTTTCTGGATCCGCCCCTGTATTGATTAATTTTTATACTTATTTGAACTACCTGTACTAAGTTAAGTCCCTAAAGGCACAGACTCTGAAAATTAACTGCAGTGACAGAGCTAAACCCCTCGGTCCTTTGTTGTAACTGTAAATCCTAACCTTATCTGGGTTTGTTACAAAACATGTTCACGGTTACGTGGATTTGGATTTTTATTTTATTATTATTTTGTAGGCCTATACGTTGTCTTTTTATTTTCAAAAGAGATTTCATGTTTTATTTTAGGGATCGAGCACGAAGCGTCGTTAATGTTATCACTCAATTGATTGGCGTTGTGGCAACGGATAGATACGTTACATTGGAGGCTGACGTAACGCTTGATGAAGAAGCCGTGAATGATAGACGTGCCTCGCGTGTCTCGGCTATGTCAAAGAGCAGAAAGGTTGTCGATGATCTACCCAAGAAAGAAAACAACACTGAAATAGCTTTCATAGATCAATCAATACATTTGTAAAGTGTCTTTAATAACAATACACCGTCATCGCGCCATAAGTGAGTCAACTTTTTTCCAATCGCGTTGTTTAAATCAATGCTTTATCAACGTGTGCTAAAAACCGCATATATTAGCGTTACTTTGAAATAATGATAAAATGATAGTTTTATCCGTGGGGCGCTGTATTGTTTCACTATAGTAATACCAGACCAGTGTTGTTGTTTTTTTTCCTCCCTTTTCGGCTATTTTCATATTTACAGATAATACATCAATCGATAAATGAGTTTTGTAATGTCATCTTATGACTCAGTCCGTTAAAAACTTCTGTTCGAAAAGGTATAACTGTGTGCCTGAATAAGTTATTAAGACTTAAAATATCAATTTATAAAACTCTCGTGTTCATTAAAAGAGGATGTAAACAACAAGACCATAATTGTGTCGGTGCGGAGTATAAGAAATAGTACAAAACTTTGCGCATGCGCACGCTAATTACCTGACATAAGTGTTTGAAAAGTCATCATGTGGGATTTATATGTAGAATGACTATATACACAATTGCATATTTTGCCTTAGGTCCGTTTGTAATGCATTATGGTAGCTTGTGAACACATGTAGATACATTATGTACAAAATTATACAACGCTTTTATTCCCATAACATGTATTGTGCTTACATCTCTAAGTATATTATACGTGTCTATAGATTGTAATCATGTTCAGTCACTCGGAACACCTCCGTCATTTCTATGGAAATTGTCCATAATTAATTCCAACTGCGTGGTTCAGCATTGTCATTTAGACTTTTTTTCCAAATACGAAAAGGGTTATTTTTACATGTGTCTATTTTATGTATATGCTTTTTAATAAAAAAAATATAATAAAGTCGGGGCGTATTATTGTTTAATTATAGAATCCAATATATAAAATAATTTTAACCATATTATTTAAATTTTACAAACAAGAAAAAATATTGGTATCAATATCGATCGATATCAATTATACGTCATCAATATGATATATTTACAATTTGTCATTCACTGATGGCTAAAGTTGTTAATCGTTATATTTTCATTAGAAATTATATTTTAAACTAAATGAATTTATCATTCTTTCGCTTTAATTCATAAAGACATATTTCATTGTCAATTGCCATACAGTTAGAATAAAAACACATAAAAAAGAAGCATAATTTTCTGTGATAAACATTTATCATTTATTTAAATTATGTGAACGTTTTAGCAACAAACAGTAGTTGAATACTATGAACTTAAAGGCAAACAATGTCAAATCAATATACACCTGATTTTTTAATATAGAAAACGTCCGTATAAGTAAATTCAAGGCAACACTTTAAAGTTTTATTCTGGAGATCCGTTATGGCACGTGTTTTCCAGCAATCATCTGGTATCATCTTAGAAAAATACTGCATTTTTAAAAACTTTTTCTTAGCACGTTTGTCGTTTTGTTATAGTGAAACGACCACACTGGAAATATGATTTGTTAAGACCGTTTTGTCTTATTGTTTATGAGTTTACAACGTAATTTTGAATATAAACAAAACTATTGCATCGCATAGGAGCAAAGATATAGAAGTATTGTTGTTCTCTGTATAAAATGTAAACAAGAACAAGATCTTGTGAGATCACGTACTTTCGCCATCCAGGTAATCCGCGCTGACGTCGATATCCATTTTTAGAAGAGATCACTATCGAGCTTATTTATGGATTTGGACAAAATGAACATTTAGAGTACTTTAATCTATTTTGACTGAGCGGCTAGACATGAGAAAGATAGCGGCTAGGTGTATCCTCCATTTTTGTAACAACCCCCCCCCCCCCAAAAAAAAAAAACAAAAAAAAAAACAACAACAACACAAAAAACAACAACAAACAAACAACAAAAAAACAACAACACAACAACAACAAACAAACAACAACAACATACGCTTGGAAATATGCTCTGATGTTCTGAACATTTAAAGTGATATTTGATAGAGAATAAAAACATGTATTGTAGCAATTAATGAAACTTGGTCATTTGAACCGGAGTTAAAGAACTGAAAAAAATAATTCGAAAGGCATGTAATTTTATCAATCTGAAGACACATAGACATTGAATGGTTTCGAAGGATTGGTGATTCGATTTGTTTTCTTTTGATTTTTTTTTTGTTATTATTATTTTTTTAACCGTGTTCAGTGATTTTCTAAATGATTATTTGTACATGTTTCTATACACCTTTTTATTAACTCCTAGCTCCGCATCTAATTAGCATTCCTCTCGTGAAACTGCCTGTGACCATATAGAAACATTTGCAATTCGTTTCGGTAAAATGTTTCTTTCTTAACAAGTCAGTGCCACGCCGTCATATGCTATCTGTATATACGCTTGTGTTGTGATTTATATATGTATATATATATATATGCCTGTGCTACATATATACTCGGCTTTTGCAGCTGGAATTAAAAAATGGTACCTGAACTGTTATGCACTAGTCACTTCCTACTAACTTCATTTTAGGCCTTTAACTTAATGTCTTAAACTTTCCTCATGAAAAGCTACCACTTTTAAGTTCTGATAATTAAATTCATCTTAAACTTTAATTACTTGGGATTGTCTTTTCTCTTCAATTAAAAACCGTAAAAGGTTCAGAGCTTCCCCTAGAGCTCAGATCCTTAGCGGAACTTAACCCGCTGTATTTGGGGGCTCGTCCGATTGTCTGTTCTGGAGAGTTTTACCAAATTTAGACGGTTAGGTCTTTTAAAACAGGATACAAAAAAAGGAAGGTTTTAGTTTGATTAAAAATGTAATTATCTAAAATGGCAACAAGCTATGATTATTGGAAACGTAAGCAGCACAAAAAGGCAGTTTTTCATAAGTCAGAACTTGACCGTGTATATCTTCGTCAACAGGGTAGCCCCGTTTCTGTTCATCTTCCCCAAACAAACAATTTAATTTCATCATCTTTCTCAGAGGGTAAAGATGTAAAATTTTCACCCCAGCCTAAATTCAACGACACTGTTAAACAGAAACTTACTTCTACGCCTTCAAGAACACAGAGTAGTGAAATAAAAAAAACCTTGTTACACAGTTGAATGACATCCAAATTCAAATAAATGAATTGATGCGAATTCAAAGTAAGGCTAAAAGCCTTATAAGAAATAATAATGCTAGCCGTAGGAAACAGAAAAAGCCAAATACATTTGATGGTAACTGCGTACAATTTAGGGATTACATTGTACACTTTGAAAGAGTAGGAAAATGGAATAATTGGTCAGAGGAAGAAATGGCTCGTCAGTTAACCATGGCATTGCGAGTAGATGCTCAAAAGCCATTTAGAGAGCTTCAATTACTTGAAATGTATTCTTTCGAAACGTTATGATCCTACCGAAAGGCTTATTTCACACAGATGTGAATTTCGATCAAGAAAAAGATTGCCCAATGAGACTCCATCAGATTACGCTCATGCATTGGAACGAATTGCCTGGCCTTTCCAGAAATACCCTCTCAATACAGGGAAGTCCAAATTCAGGAACAGTACCTTCTTGGTTTGGGAAACAATACCCTCGGAGAACATGTGATGTTCAAGCACACTAAGTCACTTGAGGAAGCGGTTTTATTCATTTTTGAATATGAATCTATAAACCTGGTTCTCTTCACTGATGAGTCCATGTTTTGTGTAGACTTTACGGACAGACTGGTTAGGGTTTGGAGAAGGCCAAATGAACGCTTAGCTCCAGTATGCATTTCAGAACATGACCGTTTTGGCGGGTGTTCAGTCATGGTGTGGGTGGGCATAAGCGCCCATGGGAAGACGGACCTACACGTCATTGAAACCGGTACATTGACGGCAGACAAATACATAAATGAGATTTTGGACGTCCGTGTACGCACATACGCTGGTGCTGTCGGTCCAGATTTCATTCTGATGGATGATAATGCCCGTGCACACAGAGCCCGCGTCACTAACCGATATCTTGAGGAAGCCACTATAGACTATAGCACGCAGGGATTGGCCAGCGAGGTCCCCAGATTTAAATCAAATTTAGCATGCATGGGATATGCTGCAGAAAGCCATTTCGTCATGCCAAGTCCAACCAACAACAGTGCAGGAGCTCAGACTAGCACTCATAGAGGAATGGTCCCTGCTTCCTCATCATTAGGTCCTCAGGCTTATCACCAGCATGCGGCGGCGGTGTCAGGCCGTCATAAATGCCCGCAGACACCATACACGATATTAAACACCATTCACGAACCATCTCATGATTTTCCAGATTTTTGAAATTCAGTATCTATTAAAACTACACAAAAGTAAAACACCGTATAAAAGGCGATCTTTAGCAAATCTTGAGATATATATATATATATATATGTGTGTATATATATTACTCAAAATGAAAAATGGTAAACAACTAACAAAAAGTTGCTATTCTGTACACGATGCCTCCACCAGACACTTCATATTTTATCACACGATGCCCCTTGCTTTCCATTCAATACACCCATTACACCCATGTATATTTTCTTATTTTACACTAGTGCCATAAAGCTCTTTGATTGAAGACGACGACGTTTTCGACGTCATCATAATGCAGATCGTCTCATATGACTTTTTCACCAAGTATTGTCCTTAAATTTCTTAAGATCGTATATTGGCGACTAAAATCATGTGATAAAAAGAATATGACACTCGTTGTCATTTAATACACACATTCCATAGGCTCGCTTACTGTTACTTTCCCTGAATTCATTTAATAAATGTTTGTATTAAATGGCAACTCGTGTCAGATCCTCTGTATATAAACAAGTCTCCTCTGTTTCGGAATATATAGTTGCCATTATTTCAGTCTGAAGAGAAAAAAGGACACGAAGGGAGACAACCTTAACACCCACTTGTAAGAAAATATCGATACTTATCGTTCTTTGCACACTCGCATGCAAATTTTGCTGTGCTTGATTGTTAAGGTTGTTGTCTCCTTTTCGTCTTTGATGTCAATGATTGCCAATTATGAATTAATTGATCGTTAAGTGTATTGATGAGCATATATAATAAATTTAAGAAGGTTTATTATTGTACTATCTACAGTTTAGATTAACACAATGTTGGTATAACGTTATGCATGTGTTGCTTTATTATATACTCAGTTAAATAGCTGACAAATAGATTTTAATTAAGATGCTTGCTTTGCTCATAATAACCAATTGTGCATATTACATGCCATGAGTCGGTATATATAACCTGTACAAAAAATCTTGATGACGATGATGATGCATTAATAATAAATTAATAATAATAATAATAATAATAATAATAATGATAATAATGATAATAATAATAATCACCACTACTCTTGTAATCATTACGATTACGCTTCATAATATAACGCTAAATTATTAAAACTAGATCTAATCAATATATGTTCATCAATTTATGTAAGACTCGTTACTCTTGGCAGAGTTTTTTTTTTTTCTTTTTTAAACGAACGAATACTGATGATGATGATGGTGATAATAATAATAATAATAATAATAATAATAATAATAATAATAATAATAATAATAATAATAATAATAATGGAGTTAATATATCATGATCATCACGACCATCTCTTGAAATTATTTTATTAACGCTTTATAATGTAAACTATTTACGCGTAATACTTTATACTGGAAGAAAATTTCAATTTGTAAAACAAACGGACAACGTCGACTGCTGACATCAAAAATACCAATTATCAAACGGCATTTCAAATTATCGCCTTTATTGTTTGACAGTCTGACGGGCCAGAGGGGTGTAGGGATGGTTGTGACCTATTTATTCAGTAATGTGCGATATGCCACTTTTGGTGAAATATAGCACCCGCAAAAAATCCGATAAACTAAACGTGCAAAGTTAGTCTTTTGTCGTTGTGTCATAAGTAATAAGATCGATTAACGCCAAATCCGTCTTATGTCTATCGAACGTGCCACACGGTATGGCAGATTTAATTAAGTTAGAACAAATTTGATCTTGATCCTGACAAAATAGCGAGTGACTATTTAGCCACTTGGCATGCAAAGAAATAGGGGAAATCGCCGAACAATCCAAATGATGCAAAAGAGTACAACGAACAAAACTAAACGTTCCGAATGACGTCGTCTCTTTCAAAAAGGAGTCCCCAAAGTAAAAAAACGCGGGAGAACGTTTTCGGCCCAATACATTACGAACTTTGATGTTATATAATTTGAATAACTATTATTTCTGTGTATTACGGCACAATTTTGCGTGTTTAATCTGCTTTTTTGTTTGTTTGATAAAATGAAAATATATAAAAATATTTTAAATGACATCTCTAAAAATGGTATTATTAAAAATGACATTTGATTAATTTACATTATATAATAATAATTTATATGATTATATACCATTAAAACAATAAAGTCAATAGTTTTTAGTTTGTTATTAAAATTTGCAAAAGTTGCATTTAAGTTTATTTGGAAACATGTTCAATGTTTTATTAATGTAATTTAATTATTTTGTTAACATAAATAACATAGTTTAAATGGGTGAAATACCTCTTGTAACATAACCTATTTTATTTGCTATTAAAAATAAATTTTGTCTCATCATTACATCAATTTGTTTTTAATCTTGAAATAGCATGATCATCCTTGATGTAGTGCTTGAGGATCACAAGGTGCCTGGTTCGAACCACACAAGAGATGTTAGTCCTTGCGCAAAAATTCCTAAAACTTTGAACTGATATGCTGCAACTAATCTTGAAATACATAAATATATATAATTTTGCTCTCTCTATAACCATGGGTGGATCTAGCCATGCAGGGAGACTCAAATAACCTTATTTTTTTCATTTGTAGCAAATTCACCAAAGCCTTTTTTTAATAGAATGGAGCCTTTAAGAACTTAATTTGTATCTCAATGCATTTCAAAGGATATTTATTGCTTTGAAGTGTTAAATTTAAAAATTCATAAGGCTTTAATGTAAATTAGCCAGAATGTATTTACCTAATTGATGTGAATTTTTTTTATAAAATTTCTATTAAAATATTTGATTTCCGTTTATTCACTTTGTTTATATAATTATGACATTAATTTTCCAAGTTAAATTATTGATAAAAACTTTTTATTGCCTTGAAATATGTGCAGTCCCTAAATAAATATACTTTCAAGATTAATGTAGATTTCACTTGATGAGAAAGTTAGGAAAGGAAACAAGCTAAGGAGTATATATTGGATCAGTCAGTAAATTTTAAGAGTCTGAGAACAAGCTATTGGAAAAGATTTTGAGAAAAAGGGTAGAATAAGCATTTTTAAAAAGTTTATTTTAATTAAGGGAGATAGTTAAATATAAAACTCCATAAAGAGGAATGCTGTTAAATATTATGGTATAGCGAAATGTAAAAGAAGGTATTAAATATGAATTAATCTAGGCCTAAGTCTGGGTTAAATATCCAATTAAGAAACAAAACAATGTTTTATGTACATATATATTTTATTGAGAGCTTTTTAGTTATAACACACAACAATGCCATTTGTTAAATTAAATTTTCATTTAAACAAAGATGTTTAATGACATATTTTACCAAAGCAAAATAATTTCTGTTGGCAATTTCAGTGAGTCTTAGGACCATCAATTTATAATCAGTCCTAGGACAGGTACACAACTCCTAAATTTCTATAGGATAATAAGGCTAACTCATGTCCTTTGAGGTTTATTTAAATGCACATAAGATAATTAAGTGGACTTATAAACAAAAACATATCCTTGGACTTTTGATGAAAAAGCACCTTGTTGTATCAGTAATAAAATCAGAAAAAAAAAAATTATAAAAAAAAATCTATAAAAAAAACCCTTCCAGTTAGTTATACATGTAATTATTGTCATGAACACAAACTTTATGTTGAGGGCACCGGTGGCCGAGCGAGTTGCTGACATGAAACTTTGCAGGCATTTACCTAGTGGGTTCGAGTCCTGTTCGGGGCGAGAACTTTCTTATGGTGAGGTTTTCCAGCTAACCGGCGGTGCGCCGGGAGATTTACCCAGACATAAGTCTTGGGTCTTCCTCCACCAATAAAGAGCTTGACGCTGCCAACATGTATTATTGTGTCTGTACGATGTAACAAAAAAAACTTTATTGACAAATGAATTAACCTCATCTATAACAACATATATTTATATTCACATTGTTCATAAAACTCAATTTAGAATTACACAAAATGATTAATAGTTAATACTTAAGGTCCTGTAAACTTATTCTTCAAATGCTGGCTGTTGCAGGGATTCTGAAAAAGAAAAAATTATTTTAAACTATAAAGAATATCAGAATCGGAAGAATATATTATTTTGTTGCTTCTTGAGAGTGTGAGGGATAAGTCTGAAATACATACATACATAGACAAGATATAGTGTTTGCATAATAAAAAGGGAGCTTGATTGTAGAACTTATGTCACTATGCATTAAAATTTAGCACTTTTATCATCCATAGGAACAAGACTAATCTGCAGCGAGAAAATGTTATCAATTGTGAAGTCTGTTTGCTTATGATGTGCAAGTAATAGTTATTCTACCTCTGACTGATTCATTGTCAGTGTATGTGATAGGGTGTAGTAAATTGATGCCATTTTGCATGATAAAACAACACATATTTTTTACAGTGACGGCTTATTCTTTAAGATAACAGTCACTGTATATATTTTATATATTGTGTAATACATTGCACAAGTATAATTGTCTTCACTTCAATGATTTGTGACCAAGGATTAGATAATTAATTCATATAGAAATTTACCTTTTATTATGGGTAATCTTAAGAAGTACCACCGCCCACACCATCCCACTGCAAGAACACAGCTTGCCCTAGGCCAGACATAAAACTTTTGTCCAAAATAAAACCATTCCCTTAATATTGCAACTTTGATATATTTCCGTGTAATTCAAGTGACAATGGCACTTATCATTATACATCTGTAGCCTTTGAGACTGGGTACCTGATGTACCCTCTGGTGTTATATCAAACTCATCAATATAGTCATCCATCAATACAAACACATTGGAAATGCCTATATTAGTTTAAAATGCCAGACAATTACATAACTGATCATGACTTTATTCACACTCACTTAATAATTCAAACAAATTTTTTAAAGCATTTAATATTATTGTACCAAGTGTCTCATGCAAAAATGGCTCTAGCTATATCAGCTTACCTACCAGGGGGATTTAGTTTTCATTCAATTCAATAATGTCAAACAACAAAATAATAACTTGTGAAAATAATTATTTCTACATGGCAATACTATTGAAAAATACACAAACGTTTTATTAAGTTTCATTGTAAAATATTTAGATTAATGTATTGAAATAAATTTACTGACATTTCTTATTATTGCTGGGCTTATCTGTCTAGTATACTCTGTCAGTTAAGTCAGTAAGGTAGTATGAAGACTTGGTATTGATGGCAGATCAACCCTTTAAGCTGCTATATAATGTAATAAGTTACTAAACTTAAACATGTTTAAGGGGTTATTAAAGGCTAATGGCAGAATGATATTGGCCTGGTGCAAAGAATAATATAGTCTTAGGACAGTCATATCTGGCACAGATGTATAGCCTGGACAGAATAATAGTGTCAAAGGTGGTATTATAAAGTTTAGGGCAGTATAATATGGCAAAGCTGTATAGCCTGGACAAAATGATATTGCCTGAGATGGTGTTATGTAGCTTAGGGCAGTAAAATATGGTTTACATGTACTGTCTGGACAGCATATTATTGCCTGAGGGGGTATAATATAGCTTAGAGCAGTATAATATGGTATACATAAATGGTCTAGACAGTATATTATTGTCTGAGGATTTTTAATATAGCTTAGAGCAGTATGTGGTATACATGTTTGCCCTGGACAAGCATATTACTGTCTGAGGAGCCATAATATAGCTTAGAGTGGTATAATATGGTATACATGTATGGTCTGGACAGTAAAATATTGCCTGATGGGTAAAGCTTAGGATAGTATATTTCAGTCCTGGTATGGTATATTATAGCACGAAGAGGCATATTGTCTATGAGTAGTATACTATGGTTTTAGAGCATGGTCTTAGGGCAGTATAATATGGTCTTAAGACATAATACATGTAGGACCTGGACAATATAAATGACCATGGGGCTAGTGTAATATAGCCCTTAAACAATATATTATAATATAATACATATATGGTCTAGGATGTAAAAATGGGAGAACCCTTATGTTGCCTGAAAGGGTATAATCTAGCTTGAGAAGATATGACAACAGGTTGTATAGTATGGCAGGAAAAGCTTAGGTAGAGAAGCTGGTTATTTTGTGGGTATTTAGATTTGCTCCTAACACTTTTTTATCTTAAGCATGAAGCTGATTATGAGTGCAGCAGAAAAATAAACCGGTAGACCTAGGATGAGATCTGAATAAAGAATTTGTTTTTGTGTGAAAGCAGAGCAGAAAGCGGCAACATTATCTTTAAGTCCATCAAGCTGGCATCTACTTGCCTGCGATGAGTATACATGTACTATGGCCTGAGAGTGTATACTCCTGTCCAAGATGGGTAAAGGATGGCCTAAGAGGGTGTTATCTTGGATGATTTGGGTAAAGTATTGCCTGCAATAAGCATACTATGGCCTATGGCCTACTATGGAGGGTATTATTTTGCCAGATTTGGGAATGAGATGGTCTGAGAGGGCATCATCATGATTTGGGTACAGGCTGGGCTGAAAGGGTAAAATGTTGCCTGGGTTGGGTATGTGTTCGGCTGAGATGGTATAAGCTTGCACGATTTGGGGAAACTTTGGCCTGAGGGGGTATATTCTCGCCTAATTTGGATACAGTATGGACTGAGAGGGTACAATATAGCCTGAGTGGATATTCTTTGGAGTAATATGGTATCAACTTGCCTAATAGTATGTAATTTGGCCTGAGGGGGAAAAATCTTAACATATTTGTGTATAGTCTTGGCTGCAATGAGAAAACAATGGCACATAAGGGGGGTATTATTGTCTGAGATGAGTATACATTGGCCTGAGGGTTAAAATCATGACTTAGTTGGTAAAATAACTAGCTTGAAGATGTATGACAAAGTCTGTAGGAGGAATAATATGGTCTGAGGGGTATACAATATAATCTGATGGGCATATAGTATGGTCTGAGGGGAAGGGGGTATGGTATGGTCTGAGGGGAGTATATGGTCTGGGGTTATAGTAGGGTCTGAGGGGCTGTGGAGAATGGTCTGAGGGGGTATGTAGTATGGTCTGATGGGTGTATAGTATGGCTTGAAGGGTGTATTATATGATCTGACAGGTGTGTACAGTATGGTCTGAGGGTGGGGGTATAGTATGTGTGGGGGAATGCAATATGGTCTGATGGGAGTACAGTATGGTCTGAGAGGTGTATAAGCTCTCAGGATGGTGTATAGTATGGTCTGAGGGATGTATAGTATGGCACAAGGGGTTAATTATATGGCCTGAGGGTTGGGTGGGTCTGTTAAACATGGTTCCATGTGTGATGTTATGACTTAAGAGGGATAATTGTCTGACATGCAGGGCTATGGAGTATAATCTGTAATGAGGTGAATATACATGTAAGATATAGCCTGACGGATTTTATGTGGCCTAAAGGGCTACAACCTGGCTTGTGGTGAATAAAATATGGGCTAAGATGACTAATATGGCTTAGAAGAGTATATATATAATCTGACAATCTGAGAAAAAAGGCCTGCTGGACTATAGTTCAACCATAAAAAGTAAAATATTGACTGAGTACCTGTTATTTGTCATGAGGGCCTATAACCTAACCTGTGGGTAGTAATCTGCCCTGAGGGTCTGAGCTATAAAATGCTCATAATGTTATCTCGCATTTGCCACTTATATTTTGTACTGGTGGTTTACTAAGGCCCATTTCTCAAACCTTCCTCCAATGACAGTGAGCAGTGTGCATCATTCAATTCATGCTGCAAGACTTAAACTTGGTCAATGTGTCTAGTATTTATCAATTAACGCCAGTAGATGATTATTCAAAAGTCAGTCAATAAAGAGTTACTAAGTTGCCTATGGGGTTTACAGCTAGGTGCAATAAATTAAAATTGTGTATCAAACTGTTTGGTTCAGAGTGGTAGAGCATTTGCTCACACTTTATTTAGTAAGGTTAAAGATACCTTGTCTGGGACATTTGCTGGTCAATTGGTACCTTTCCTTCGACATATGGTTGCACCTTAAACACATAATGTAAAACCATTTTTTTCATGTTTATTTTCATTGTCTGAGAATCTTAAAACAGTTACCGGTAGGTCTGAAAATCTTAATAAATCTGTAATATAAATTTAGAATTTCATCAAATAATGACAATTGGCTTTATTCTATGCAAATGATGTATAACGTGTATATGGAACAATTTCATTGGCAATAACACAAAACTAACAAGAAATGGCCATGTACCTATTCATAATTATCATGAACATAACAGTGGCATACTAGTTCAACATACTGCTGGGTTGTATCTTAGTCAAATTCCTCCTCTTCAATCAAAAGCTGTATAACATAATCAAATTAAACACAAAAATTCACATAGTTACCAAAGTAATCTTCAAAGGATTTTTATTTACATATCACCTTAATAAACATAAATATAATGCCTTAAAATAGTAATGTAACAACTGATTACATAAGATACATCAAAAACCTAAATATTTAATTTATGATGTTATGTTTTTTTGTTTTGATTTGTGATACCGTTTAATTATTAATACACTTTGCAAATGTTAAAAATATATCAAAATACAGATCTAGATGATAAAACCAATATGCATCAAAATTATGATACAGACATAAAGAGGTGTAGACCAAGCCTGCATACAGTACAAATGGCAAGTTCCAGACATATTCTTGGTTTCCTCAAAATGATCGTCTTAACATCTGAAAAAGAAAAAGTGCATTGTTTGAAAAAACATTTATTTTCCTCAGAACAATGATATACCTCATATTATTAGCAAACTGTGCAGCCCTAATATAGACACCAATGTATTTAAACACAAAACAATGAAAAGCTGAGCATAGCTTAGATCTTTTGATCAGAAGGAATTTTAACATATCCATGTTGGCTGATTGAATAATCCTTAATGATAATTGATAGTAAATGCTGATGAATGATTTTATATGGCATCAACTGATCAAGCTGATCACATAGATAAAATAAACTATTGAATCGTTATATAAAATTAATGCTGGAGAATACGCACGCGTTAAGATTATTTATAAATATTTATAGTTTATTTATAAAAAATAATAAGTAAAATAATACTTACCAGACAAATGTACACTTGCTGTCAATGTCTACTTTAAACTTTCAAATTTCGCGCTGAATTGAGAATTCAAAATCGCATATTTTCGGCTATAATTTGCATGCGTTTAGAGTAACCTCCCTTGCCGTGCCAAGTGGCTAAATAGTCATTCGCGACAAAATACCGTAAAGTCTGTCAGCAGGCGCCAGTTTGCTTCGCGTAGGAATATATAAAACAGTACACTGTATACGGTAAAAGTAGTCCGCAACTCATAAGGTACAACAGTGAATAAATGGCCGATACGATGAAACCTTTGCGGGTCAGAAGAATTTTAGTGTGCTGTGAATCGCGCTGAAGCCTGAATTAGCATGATATTTGTCGTAGAAAAATACAACTCTCCCTAAGGATGGGAATGCGTTGGGTGTTCCTGATATTTTGTGGGATTTTTACTCTGATCGAAGGTAAGAGCAACTCACATTTCTCAACATCATAGCCAAAGTGTTTTGATTTCGGTTCCTTTGAAGATGCCGTCAAAGGTGTTTTGCCTAATTGATCAGGCGCGTGGCAAATTGTAAACAAAGCCTTCCATTATACATGTAAAAGACGGTATTAACTTGTTTCTAACGATTTAAAACGTCCCTTACCTAACAAAAAAGTTTAGAATTAATACAGCCATTTTCATAGCTTATTTTTGTTTTGGGTCAGCGCGAAAATACATGACATAGCGAACAATGGCGAAAAATAACGTTTCTGAATTGTGTATCGGTATTTAACACTATCTTAAAGTTTTAGTATGTACAAGTGATGTATTGTTGTCACTTTGCCCGTCTTTTATGCCGTTGGTATTAATTGTAACCCTTAATTGTTAACTTAAAATGCCCCAATTATCATTATCAAACATGTCAAGCAACACTGACTCAAAAGAAACGATGTTCCCAACTTATTCAAAGTTAACTTATAGTTCAGAAGTCATGATATACCTTTTAAACAGAATTGTAATCTTATATAAAAGGGGTCAATTATGTCAGGGAGGAAATCAATTCATACACAGTTAAGTACTGGTTTGTCTAGACATTTTATTTACCACATTTTATCTGGCAATATAGAAGGCATTTTATTAAATTTTGGTAGATGATTTTATACCTTAAAGCTTCGTTGACTCCTTTGCAATATTTACAGCCATAATATGAACTTAATGGCCCTGAAAATGATTTAAATAATACTACATACCTAACAGATAGAGAAATGCAAAAAAGTTCATGCCAAGATTGCAAAAGCATTTGAAACTGTGCAAGCCCTTTATCTAATGGGCATGTCTACAAACAACAGAAAGGGAAAGAAACTCTCTTAATCTGTTGATACCATATCTCTGCGCCAGCAGTGTTTTTTCGAGGGCTCATTTTTGCAACATTATCGCATAAAAAATAAGTCTTGCATACAATGTGCTCCCAGTGTGATGTATGTAGTGTACAAAATTTTCAAGAACGAAACCGATCAACAGCATATGCAGCCAGGAAGCTGCATTTTTTGAATTTTGTAATATCGATCCTGATTGGCTCGCTTGCAAGCTGTCAATATGGGATAGAAGTACGCCAGTGGCATCGATTTATACAACCACCAAGTTTTGTCACTGTTCGTCTGCATACAAAACGTGGTTTCTCTGGTCACAAAAAACATAGAACAATTGAAAGCTATTCTGGCAATAAACCATCAACCGAAAGTGATCAAAATGATAACAGAAACAAACATATTACTAATACTTCTACTAAACAATCAGCTTTTTCATCCAGAAACGTAAGAGAAGATAATAAAACAACTTCATCTACCACTAGAGGCCAAAAAGTTAAATGCTAAATACGATTAAAGGCTTACATTTTCTTTATCCCTTTGATTTTGAAAATGCTCCTTTTTATACTTGATGGTACAAAGTTTCAAAATCCTTGGCAGAACGCTGCACTCGTTCCTTCAGATGATTTTACTGTCTGGACTTCTTTGGCTGAGCCATGCTGTTTGCAGTCTAGTTATCTTGACCATGGAAACATTTTTTTTCTGCAAATTTTAATAAAAACAACTATACTCCTGAAAGCCAGAATGTTTGTGCAAATGTATTGACATGATGTTAGTTTTCATGGTCATTTTAGCAGAATTTAATGGGAACAATCATCCACCTTAATGTAAATATTATTCCTACTGTCTTCCAAAAAAAACAACATGACCTTTGTTCCCATATATAGGTGGTAGGATCAATATTATTCAGCTGTACCTTTCTGTGTTAACATCTTCATGCCACTTGTTTTGCTGTGTTTATAAACATTTTGTGTTTATGATAAATTATGAATCACCAGTCCAGCAGGTGGGCTTTTTACTATTCATCATTTTCTAGAGGCCGACCGTGGCTGAACAGATAGAGTCATCCAACTTGTAACTTGTCAGCTCCTCGTAACGAGGGATTAAATCTCAGCATGGGGCGAGAAGTTTTAATTTAGCGAGGTCTTCCATCTGACCTGCGCTGTGCTAGTGGTTCTACCCAGATGTGTGTACCAGTAACAAATAGTTTGAAAGTGAAATAATGAACTAAAAGCATGATAAATTATTTATCACTAGCTCATAGCAGTCAAGCAAAGCCTTTTTTAGCAACATTTTGTTGGTCATTTTAGCAATGTCTATAATTTTGGTGGGAAAGATGCTTCTGGCATGCCGTATATCAGCTGGAAGACACCTCCCCTCAATCCCACCAGCAGTAAGTTGTTGCCCTAGGTTCACTAAGTGACACTAAGGATAGTATTGATGTATATTATTAATTTGCTGAGCTTACATCTAGCTCATTTGCTTAGTTAGGTCAGGTGTTGGTCAGGCTTTAAGATAATGTGGCTGTGTGCAGTGTATTTATGAGGGTTCATCGTGACATTATAGTATCACAGTGAAGGCAACACTTAATATTTGTTGAGAGTATAACAATTTAGAACAAGAATATTTTATTTGGAGTACATACGTTATAAATGACATTTTCACTATATTTATTTTTAGCAGAGTAGAAAAGTGTTTTGTTTTTGTTACATCACACCATCACAGTTATGGTCATATTTGCAATGTCCGGCTAATTATTGGTGGAGGAAGACCCCAGCCTTATGCCTTGGTAGAACTACTGGGGCACCGCAAGTTAGCTAGAAAATCAAGCCACATGAAAGTTCTCACCTGACCCGGACTGGAACCCACACGGTGAGGGGCTGAGGAGTTTCAAGTCAGCGACTCTACCCGCTCGGGCATGGGGCGCCCCCGAAACAAAGTGTTGGTGGCTTTGTTTTTATCATCTTATCATCTGCCCTAACAGGTTTGCTTTAAAAAAACAGTTTTAACATCAGTTATATATGTCAGACAGATGGTTTCAGTGGTATTTATCTGCAGATAATGCCAAGATAATACTTATATTTATTGGCTTTACTTCATTTAGAAGAAAATATTCTGTTTTCATAAAGAACATAGCTTAATATAGGAGAAGTACAACTACTGCCAGCTCCATTATTTATTCTCCAAACCCGTGTACCCATTAGATTCATCTAAAAATGACAAATTTAATAAGTACCACCAATATAAGGTTTGGTTGAGAATTATGGGATATAATTATATGCTAAAGCAAAATGAATTTGCTTTTAACTACTTGCTTATTCATATTGTCTTATGGTTTTGGAAACAGTAAAGTTATATTTCTCAATTTTTTAAGCTTGCTAAAAAGTTAAACTTTTATAAAAAATGATGCAACAATCACATCTATAAACAATAGTTAGGAAACCATTAAGTTATATAATACATCTCAACCTTTCAACTGTTACCTACAGTGAATCACTGTCTCACTTTTTCTGTCACCTTCCTCCACTAATAAGAACTGGGTATTGTTATACTGACCAATATTGTGTCTGTATTCATTGAGAAATATATTTGATTATATTTCTTAACAACTATGTAATAAATAAGAAAAAAGTTTTACGGTTTCATTATTGAACCCATGATTAAAGGTAGTGTCTGACAAAATACTTTTTTCTCAAATAACCAAATAAGTCATTGTTATCTGAAAAAAAAGTCCTGCAAAATGCTGTTCATTAATGCCCTAGATCTGTGTGAAAAGAGAAGCATTACACCCCAATCGCCATTACAAACAGGTATTTCCTATTTGACCATGCTGCAAATTGCTATATTTAAACTAAGAAAACCACCTGACAGCGTATTTCATGTTAAATAAGTCTTCCAGGTTGTCCTACTTTTAAGATCATGTTAAATAGTCTTCCAGGTTGTCCTACTTTTAAGATCATGTTTAATAGTCTTCCAGGTCATCCACGCTGATGTTGGTATCTATTTTTAGCAGAGATCACTTTCCTGCTTAGTTATAGATTTAGACAGAATAAACAATTAGAGCTATTTTTTGCAATGTGTACTGTCTCTGACTCTCACATGTAGGTAGAGTTCAAAATAGTTTTTTTTCAGACTTAAGTATAAGTTTGTGCAGAAGTTATTAATAATATTCCCAGAAAACCATGGAAAAATATTGTTTCAAGCATTTGGTATCTGTAAACTCTCAGATACCACTTTCAATGGCTAAGTAGGTGTCAGTGGCAGCTACAATTTTTGTGGCAGCCAGTGGCTCAAAGATGGCTGGACTTGCAGACTAGGTTTGACAGTTCAGACTGCTGCCAAAACTTGACTGGTTCTCTGGTATAATTGGTTTGATTGTTACTTAACTGTCTGAACTTTAAACATGGCATTTTGACTCCTGAAATGAGTGGCAGGCAAAGATAAACTGTGGTGTATTAGGCAGCAATTAGTCAGAGGTCACACATGCCAGATATGTTCCCTTAAATTTACAGGTTTTTCCTCTTCATTTTATTTGATTTTGAACAAAAATGCAGAAAGACAATGTCTAGATATACATATACCCACTGCCCTTGCTAAGTTTTTCACCCCAGCCAGGATTCAGTGAGCGGGCAAGAAGTCTGTGGAGGTTCAAGTTGGCAAATCTACTTTACCTAGGCTGGCAAGAGCAACCTCCGCATTCTCATTGTTTTATTTTCTTCTACTTACTTTTTTTAACAGTACCTTGCAGCTGGTCTTGGTGGAGACGTAGGTAGAATTTTTAATCACATGCATGGTTTAAATAAAAGGAGCACTTCATATTTAAGCATAATTTTGTTTTGTAATATGAGAAGGTACTCCAGCAGACCCTCAGTGCACCAGTGGTGTATGGGGAGGACTTCCAGCTGACCTGCAGTGTGCCAGTGGTGTATGGGGAGGACTTCCAGCTGACCTGCAGTGGCCAGTGGTGTATGGGGAGGACTTCCAGCTGACCTGCAGTGGCCAGTGGTGTATGGGGAGGACTTCCAGCTGACCTGCAGTGGCCAGTGGTGTATGGGGAGGACTTCCAGCTGACCTACAGTGTGCCAGTGGTGTATGGGGAGGACTTCCAGCTGACCTGCAGTGTGCCAGTGGTTCTGCTTAGACATTTGTCTGGGACCTTCTCCACCAATATTGGCTGGATGTCAGAATGATGCATGAACATGATGATTATAAACATATCACTGTGATATCCTTTAAAACAATACACAGCCAAAAAAGATATTCCTGGTGCTGAGCAGGTAATATATTATTGAGAGACATTGATATCAATATTTCCTGAAGTCTTTAAGTATAAACGGATGAACGGCACCCACAGGACTAGAGACTAGTCATACATTTCCAGAATAAGTCTTGCTACACTCTGCAGTTTTTGTCCCAGCAACAAATCATTTATCAGGAAATATTGTTTACTTGAGAATCAGCCACCTCAACCACTCCCACAACAGCTTAGATGTTGACCAGGGACCAGTGTTGATAGCGTGCTTTGAACACCCAACACAGCCTGTCATAAACACACATTGAGGGAATCCAGAAACTGTGCTCATTTTTAGCAGTTGTCTAGTGTTATCCTCACTGTAAAAGTATGCCATTAACATTTAAAACAACACCACTGACTGTGACCACTGTGTTAGAAATCCAATCACCAGACTGACCAGTACTGGGACTGGGTTTGTATGTAAAGCATTAGCAAGACTTTAGGAGATATATGTGCCATAATTATTTGTCATATTATTGGTGTGTCTTAGCATCTGATTAGACTGTCAAAACACCAAAAGCCGTGCATGTGGACTCACTATCTCCTGCAATAAGTAAGACAAGTGACCAATTTAGAAAAAATGCCTATTAGCTTGCTGTCAGAAGGTGATATATTTCCTGAAGTCATTGGTTGAGAAAGGGAAACAATTGAAAAAATGCCTGAATGAGAGGATTAACCAAGCAGAAGAAAAGCTTCTGTAAAGACAGTAATGGCATCTCGGCAGGGAAGATGGCAACTAGAATCAGAGCTTGTTAGCATGAGTGATGTTTGTCCAGATATAGGGAGGAGTCATCCAAGGAATATTATTTCGAGAAAACAAAAAATGGGAACAAAAAAAAATAACTGGCACATGGCAGGTGAAAAAAATAGCATGTGTCAGAGAGATAGAAAAGATAGTGGTGAAACTGTGGATGTTGGTTAGATGGGGGGAGAGACTGGGAGATGGGGCAAAAGCTGTATTGCGCATTGATCCTATGGTGGATGTTATTATGGCCTTCAGTTTGTGAACCCCATCACCTGCTGCTTTTGCAAATATTCCATAATCACTTACAGGTGAATGTAGCTTGTAACACTTTTAGAGACCAAACAGTAAATAGTGCATATCCTGATCAGACTTCTTGCACTGGGAGCTGTTGCATCTACTCTTTTACCATTTATCAGTTCATGATTAGCTGGATAAGAGTTGACTGGCATTTATACCATGGGTGCTGCTATTTACCTATTCAGAACAGCTGGGGCTTCCAGGGCCATATGAATTTTTTATAACACATAGGTCAAAATATTTATTTTAGAGATGGTTAGATAACACACTTGTGGCTCTTGAACTTTGTACTGTTTGTGCTGTTTTATTTATTTTTTTCTCATATGGTGCATGATTTTTGTTAGTAATACTAGCTGATTTACTGGTTTTATTGAGGCTAGGGGTCGATGGCTTGAGACAGCAAAACTACAAGGGTGGCCTGACCCCTAATTAAGTATCTCGACAGCAATTAGAAAGCAGTGGTTCCCTAATTTTAATCCAGAAGTAAGACCCTTTTACTGTCTGAATTTGTTGTGAATTTTGTGATCCTTTATCTATAAAAAATATATATTGTTAAGTGTAATTTTTGAGACCAAAGAAGGGGTCGCTTTTTTAGTTGAGTCTATGTGGCTGTTATATTACTTGGCTAAGCATTTGTCTCATGTATTCAGGGATGGCAACGCTTATATTGAAATGGTAACAGAAGTTGATTATGAATATGACTAAATAAAAATCTAAAATTTTCTTTCTCATAGCATAAGTCTAGAATAAAATCTTCCGTTTATTAAATAGTTATTGCACTAAGAACTAGCTTTAATTTATTATAATAAATTATTATTTTTTGCAAACTTTAAACTGTTAAAAGCTCATGATCAAACTTCATGAATTCTTGGTTGGTGATATATCAAGAATCTAATGCAGATATAAAACCAACATAGTGCATACAGATGACGTAGTTTCTGCATGTTGTTTATATGCCAGACCCCATTTTCATCGGTACACTTGCAAGGCAGCTAGCATCCCCATGGCAGATAACATAAATTTTCAGATTTTTTACTGAAAAAAGATGTTTAAGCAGGAAATGCATTAATATCATGAAAAATGAGTAGTAAATATATGTCAAAATAGATATGTTGTTTTTTCTTGGTGGAATACTTGTTTCAACATTTTTTTTTTTTATATATCTTTTGTAAAGAAAAACAGTTTTGTATTTACTTGGAAAATAAATTAAAAATTTAAGCTTTTAATAGGAAATTTAACATTTTTCTGTTACACAAGGCTGTTTGAACTCCCTTTATTTATTTTTTACCAGAAATACAGTGTTGTGTATTTTTTAATTGGACTTTTAAGAATTTAAGAATTTTTTTGCAGTTCTGCATTGTGTCTAATAAAGAAAGAACACATTAATTAATCTTGTTGGTGTTGTAATTGCTTTCTGCACTATTTGTTGCAAGAAGGTGTTCTTGGACAAGCAATTAGCCAACATACAATTGGCACAAAGAAAATAACCCATGCTGGCCCTGGTTAGGGTATCAAACTTCAGCTCTTCAACAAGGTTGAAGGGTACAAGCCCAGGTTGGCCAGTCAGGCTGAGAACTGTCTTACAGAGATGTTCTCCAATCATTATATACCACTTGGACAAGTAACATTTGGAGATTCACATGCCCGAGGCACTCTGTACATGCCCTACGTTTGGTTTCAGAAACTGTTCTTGGTAGGCAACATCTGTACAAAATCTAACCAATTTCTAAACTTTGAAGATCCAGAAAAAAACAGTTGCACATCTGGCGACAAACTTAACAATATTGGCATATCTGTTCTTGAATTTAGTAGCCATGGACGATCGGAATGTGTGTTAATTTCGATGATTGCTTATGGCCATTTGTTAACATTTGACAACTCTGACAAATCGATGATGATATAAGATTATCATTTCACATGATTTGTAAGTATTCAGCTTTTGAATTGTGTTTATAACAGTTATAAATCATTTGATCAATTATCAGAATGTTGAGATTGAAAAGTAATTGATAAATACAATAGTTCAGTAAAAGTCAAGATGAAGGGGCGCCAGTGGCCGAGCGGTTAGAGTCACTGACTTGAAACTCCTTAGCCCCTCACTGTATGGGTTCGAGTCCAGGTCAGGTGGAGAACATTCAGGTGCGGAGGGGTTTTCCAGCTAATCGACAGTGTGCTGGTAGTTCTACCCAGATGCAAGTCTGGGGCTCTTCCTTTACCAATAATTAGCTGAACTTTGCCAATATGACCATAATTGGGTCGGTACGATGTAACAGAAACAAGGCAAACTATCAAGTTGAAGATATAAATACAATCATTTGCATTTCTAATGTATTTTACTTAAAACCAAACAACGCTCTGCACCAACAATAAAACTACATGTTATGATATGACCAAACACCATGCACTTGACAGTTAATGTTTGTTGGGTGCCGATTCCTAACCTATAGCACCGTTGTTTATCTATCTGTCTGTTATAGCTGGTGGTCACGGCTAAAACAGTTATTGTGTCATTGAGTTATATCCTAAAAATGACAAACTATTTGTTGCATGTTTAGACAGCTTTTGGTGTATGTTTCAAAATTAATACTCATGGTCAAATTACAGTTGTATTGCATACAAAAGGAGACACAACAATTCTAATTATTTAATATTATTACATATAAAATACATAGAGCAAGTGTTGAAAATCATGGATATCATTTAAAATCACTGTTGTTTTTCATTTTCTTAACCATAAAAAGAGCAGAGAGGGGTTGTACGATACAATTACTTTGATACCATAAGGACATTAATGCCATTACTTTTAGGAACTGTAATCAGTACATACACAAAGCTGCTATCATACTTGTTTTATTGTTTTGGCTTGCCAATGTATACTTTTACAGTTTCTTAAATATCTAGTTTCTCTCACTTGATTCACAGGATAAATTGCCCACACCATAAAAAATATTTTCTCAACAGGAAAAAGATCAGTATAATTTACATACACTTTTTGTCTTCTTTTATTTGTTTCCCGCAATGCCAGTAGTTCTGTTTTGTTTAAACGACCGATGACATGTGTTTACAATAGTCTAAAAAACATAACAGGCGCCTGTCAAACATTTTCTTTACTAGCATTTCAACGTGCTGTGACGTCCTGGGCAGAAAGATATTGCTTGACACTACTACAAAAATTATTAAAGCTGGCCAAGTCATGACAAATTGAAGTATTTTCCAATGTTGCCAGTTTTTTAACTTAAACACCCCTCCACCTATTTTCATTAGTCATTTAGGAAACAAGTTCTTTAGCTTATATAACCCATTGTATTAATCCATCTAGACCACCCACTTCCTGGGTAGAACCAAAACACATTGCACAAGAACTTCTGGTCAGATGTGGGTTCGCATCTGGGACCTTTTGATCTGAAGTCCAACGGCTTTACCATTAGGCCACTGACACAGACTGCAGAGCATCATAGTATTAAGTTTAAATGGGTGAATGTCTTTTCCAGTTTATGTGCATGCCCAGGGTTCAACTATGCTTATTCTTTGGGTAAGAACTTTTAAAAAGTCAGAGCGATCAGAAAATCCACTTGCCAGTTGGTGAGTGAACGGATCCGTCAGAGTGGGAACTAAACATAGTTATACATATATAACTTGTTAAGAGCAGTCATCATACTGAAAGCAGTCAGATTAGGTTCACCCAATCAATTTGTTCTTTGTTGTCAAAGTAGCGGTCTTTTGTGGCCAGTGTTCAGCTTGATTGGGCCATTCCTTCTTTAATTGACTCCTAATTAGCGGCCAATCAGCACATGTCACTGGTCACTTGCAGTGGTGCAATGAATGTGTGACCATTAATCCCTGGCTCCCCACCCACGTGTCAATAATATCACACTCAACTGTCCTGATTTTCCAATCAAGATAAATTTCAAGATATTATCCATCTGGTTGTCAGTGCAAAATAAGCATCTCGGCCAATATCTATTCAGCATAATATATGATTGTGAAACTGGTAATAGAAACTTTAATTCATGAGTGAGGTCAATTTATGTATAGATTGACCACATATCAAATATACTGGACTACATGTACACTTTTTGGTGATTTGTGGAACTACAATTTAATGAAGATTTTGGTACATTCAGAATGAATTTAAAATGGCATGCTTTTTACTGTAAGCTACCATACTACTACAAATGGAGAAATATTTTCTTTAATTTAGTTAGACACATCTGATATTATGAGTCATGTGTTGACATTCCAAAAGCAATAATGTTGTAGTATTAAATATCTGTTTGAACAATACTGTGCAGTAGATCTACTTTTTAGGTAATAACATGCATGTTCACATTAATTATAATAATAGGCAAACAATAAATGGAGTCCATATGTTGTATTAAGCACACAACTTGTCGTTAGCGGCCAATTTTAGGCTGCTTATTACATGTTTGACTGCGTATGTCTATATATATCCCCAGTCTGATAAAACCTGATGGACCAAGGCCTGAGTCCACCAAATCTCTGTTGGTCCATTAGATATTATAAGTTAAATGAACAGACGGTCCACCAGAAGTTCAAGCTGCATTATTTTCAAAATTCTGATTTATTATGAAAATATTTATACTAAACTAAACTAAACAAAACAATGCTTTACAGTTTTTTATTGGACCCATTCACTTGTAACACCTCCGTTAACTTACCAACCAGTCATCGTCAATCATGCTGGTCCAGTAAAATTTGGTCCAGTCCAGTAGTTACTGCCAGCATGGTGGACTGAGTCCAGTGTTTTAAATTTCTTTCATGAAGACTGTATCCCTATGATTGTTTACATAATGCCAATTGGCCAAGTTTTAAGAACGTTTGTATTACTCTCAATAAGCCAGAAAATGGCTTTGGTCTTTCAATTACAGCAAAATTATTTCTTCAAAACCAAATTTTGCTGGTAGTCATTAGGATTAATCTCAATGTGACAATTTTAATGAGCAGCCACTAAGTGTTAACTGCCAATTATGGAACATGTTGGTATTTTTATGGGGAATAAAATCATATAATTGAGATTTTGGTTTCAGTTTATCACAAAACTAATAGAAACAATTACTGTTAACTTATGTTATGTGTCACAAGGACAGGTGTGAGTTGTGTTTTTTTTTTTTTTTAAAGCTTTGGTTTTCAAAAAGAAGATAGATAAAATCTTCTTCACAAAGTGTTTCCTCATCATGTAGGTCTCATGGTGCAATTGGTATTGTTATAAAAAAGGCAAGCACCTGCCGGGATATCGTAAATGAATGATTTTTGTTGTTGCTATCTTTTGGTGGTATTTAAGAAGTGTTTGAATTCTTCTTAACAAAAACCAACAGTAAAATATGGCACATGACAGTTACCAAGGGAAGGCCTTCCCAGATATTTCAAGTTGGTTTTCATTACCTGTTACTAGTTAAAACTGAAACTTCTTGTGATTTACTAGAATGTGGAATAAACTGTAGACTTTACATAATGTATGCCAGAAATATGAATACACAACAGGAAATGGCTTTAGTTCAAAAAGTACTTGGGAAAGAAAATGGTATGTTTTTCTGTATACCACTTTCATATTTAAGAATAGATCTTAGTACTTTCTGCATATGCCATGTTTTTGAAAGTTTTACCTGAAATTTGGACCAACCAGCCAATGAAATCAGTCTGCTGCAAAAACTGCTGGTCACATACTGAGTGAATGTTGTCCACTGATTACTTCCTTTACCATTATAATAACAAATTATTCAATATGCAACATACATGTAAAAAAAATATACAATGGACTTGGAAGCAATCAGATGAAGCGTCAGCGTACAGGAAGACCCGTGTAAAATTCAAGTTGTTAAATGGTAGTGGTATGGCTCCCTTGCTAAAACTCAACCAAAGCATCGGCTCCAGGTACAGGAGGCCTCAGGTTCGATTCCCAGGCCACAACATACCAAAGACATTAAAAATGTTGTATGGCTCCCTTGCTAATGCTCAAGCAAATATAAGGGTAATTCCACAACTGGTTGGCACGGTGTCAGGATAATTTGACTGGGTGCGGTTTCATTCCAGGTGTTTACAGCATGCAATACACAGTGAAGGCAGCATTATATTCCAAGCTGACATCTCCAAATAACTGAAATACTGTTGGTGGGACGATTAATCCCACACACCGACAGACAAATGTTCAAGTAATAGGTATGTTAGTTGTGAGTGTGCCTGCTTTAATTGTGACAGGTCCTTGAGTGGAGTGTCATTCCCTTTTATGGTCGACCCTCTGAAAGGCTGACACTCAGTTTTATTGTGTTTAATATAGTTCCATTTCAAAACCCTTGTCCTTGTCAGGTAATTATCAACACTGTGTACAACTACATAAAAAATATGTAAATACATGTATAAATACAGAAGTAAATGTTTAAGACAGAAATGGAGTGTGATTAGTAAAAATTGTTAAAGCTTTTTTGATTTTTTGTTTCAGAATTGCTATAAGGTAATCAGAAGGTGAATTGTTGTTATTTCTAGGTCAAACTGTTAAGATTCCACTCAGCAGTCAAGGAAATTGATAACATTTTTGTCATGTTGTTATCTCATAGAAACGATGGTTTTGTTTAATGCAATTACAATTTACTAAAATTAAATATTACATAGCGCCCCTGATGTTGTTAAATGATTTCAGTATTTTTTTTACCTTATATAGAAGCTACCGTTTAAAGGCCCCTTCCACTCAGAAAATAAGCCTAGTTTTTCCCCTAAAATTGAAAATTCCCCTCTTATCAAATTTTATATTTCAGTGCCCAAATGCTGAAATAAGATGCATTTGATGCAGATCAGTGACTACAAAGGTAGTTTGGGTGAACTAGACTTTGATAATATAGTGGAGGAGTTCCAAAAGAACAAAAATAGATAGATGTAATGTATGATAATGAACAAAAAGTTAAACATGAATATTTATCCCCTTATTTTAATAAAATGCCATGAATTTTTCATCTTCCCCAAAGCACTTGGCCCGTCCTCTTTTTCAGAAAAAAAAACAACCCTGGATTTTTTAGTTTGCAGTGTGCGTTCAGACTGATATTAGAATGGGACAAGGAAGTTATTTTATTGTCAGTTTGGTATTGAGGGGTAGAATTATAAATCCATTATATATAAATATTAATAAATAGACATTTAGAGGTATGTATTATATGAGGTATAAATAGATAAAAAGTGTGTATCATGTTAAGTATCAAGAGGTTGTTCAGTCGAGGGCTGTTACTTTCAAGTAAGTTTGAAACTTATGTAGAGGAATTCATGGTTCATTCTAGATGACTTTCTGACTAAATGGTCTAGCCGACAATGTTTAGAACAAATTTCTCACATCTCCTAACCTTAAAATGATTTTAAATAAAAGTTTTTCTTTACATTTTATTTTTGGGGGTTTGGGTTGGGGTTGTGTTTTTGTTTAACACGGTTATTTAGAAGATGATGTGTATGTCGTGTTGTTTTTTCCTTCTCCCAACTATATAAAACTTTAGTTTGTTTGTTTATTGGGTTTATCGTCCCACCAACAGTATTTCTGTTATCTGGAGATGGTTAATACTGTAAATTTTCCATTTAATTGTGTTTTTCTTCCTTTCAAATGTAATTGTAAGGATCACTTCAAAAATGCATTTAAGTGGTTTAGTGGAGTTATTTTTAGATGTATGGGTACATGTAATGGGTAGGGGTGTGTTTAATAGAGGATTATTGGTATGTCACTATGCATGTGACAGTAGGGCTTGGTCACACTGCAGGCGGTGTTTTATAAGTATTTCTGACACCTGCTGATTATGTTATCTGTCTTGGTTGTTGGAACAATGGTTATTGCAGTCACAAGGGGGATGGTGTTAATGACAAGCTTCTTTAGACTCACCATTGTCGATGCAGCTGCTGCAGATATATATTAACCGTAAGCTTGCTGCATTTGTTAAAAAGCAATTCTTTACTTTAGATATTTTGTTTGTGTGTTTGTTTAATGGGTTTATTGTCCCACCATTAGTATTTCATTTATCTGGAGATGGTGTCCACTTATTATAGTTATAGTGCTGCCTTCACTTTGTGTAGCACGCCTTGAACACCAGGCACGATACCACACCCAGTCACATTATCCTGACACCGGGCCAACCAGTCGTGGAACTACCCTTATATTTTCTTGAGTGTTAGTAAGGGAGCTATACTACTACCACTTTTAACGACGTTGATATGTTGCGGCCCGGGATCGAACCTGGGGCCTCCTGTACCTGAAGCCAACACTCTACTGATTGCACTACCAGGTCCCATATTTAGATATTTGTGTGCAACTTCATGCAAAGGCTGTGTGACCTATTGCAGAACTATTTTTAGCTTGCACATTCTTATCAAATAGGTCCCATTGGGAGCTGGCTAATGTGGATCTAAACAATTTATCTATGCTTGATCAATTCATGCTTAGCCCGTTAATTGTTAATTGATTTTTTTCACAGCCTTAATCTGAATATCAGGCATTTTATAACAATGCAGCATTGTTAACTAGGTCATTTGTTTTGATTGTGTCAACATACACTTATTTGCTCAGAAATATATGGACAGATAATTACAAAATGGGATCAATGATACAGATCGATATGTCACCAATGAGATCGTTCATTAGCTATAACACACATGATGAGGCTGTCAGTTTGACACGTTACTCAAAGGTTGTATATACAATTTTTGCAATGTTTTGGTATATTTACGGCATTAACTTGCCTGTATAGTTTTATTAAGTTGAGTTCATTTATTGATAGTTTCCTCAGCCTGTCACTGTGGGTGCAAGTCCATGTAGAGGCAAGAATTTTAATAATGTAGGTAGATCTTTTAGCTGACTTGTGTTGTTCGCAGGGATTCTATCTAGTTTTCCATAACTTGAGTGCAAATTTTAACTTGCGATTGCTATGTTTTTATCCTGAAATGTATACTCTGAAGTGATCTTAGAATGAAAAATCCTTTAAGCCAAGGAGGGGAACAAGGTCGTAACCTCCTGCTCCTGAGTCAGGTGCTCTACCAACTGTGCTACCGGGGCAGAGAAAGCATGCACACAGCTCAGGGACAGCGTATTAACACTACATTTCTCTTTAACAGCTTTGTAAACATTGTGTAAGTCTGTCAACTCCATGACAGTGCAAAGTAAGTACTTTATTTGAATGTGTTTTAAAATGCTGAACCCTTTTCAAATGAGTTAAAAGGACAAAACAGTAAAAGCAAAGAGGCCAGTCAAACACAAAACCATTAGATACTTCATCCTCATGCAAACGCACTTAATTCTGTTGTTATTTTCAAGCAAGGTGCAGCATATTTTTTGCACTCTAGTGAAATCTGTTTTTCTCCTTATTTCCATTTTTTAAAAACTGGAAACTCCAGAATGAAGAAATTAATGCTTGTGACATATCAGGTGATTATGATATTTATATACTGACTACATGTAGTTCAGAAGGTGTGGGTGTAGGGGAGTAGGTAGTTGTTGAGAAGGTAGTTGTTAAATTAAAATTTATTTTACTGATGTTGTATGCGTTGGTCCTGGCCAATCACTGTTTCATTTCACGGCACACTGTTCTATTACTAATACATTGGTAATGGCACTTAGTACATTTTCCCAGTGAGTGGTTTCTGACACACATTTATTTGTTAAATGTTAACCTTAGGGAGTGTGAGTAAATGTACTGGTTGACTTCTGTCATTAGCTATGATTTGAATTGTTACAGCCAAGTGATGGATTTTTTGCTGTGTCATGGTAGATTGGATTGTGATATTGATACTTATTACTACAGTAACTGCTTGTTTCTGATATATTGATCATGTAATTTGTGTGGAATGATAGAATGTAGTTTATCACTTAACTTGCTCTCTAGGAGTGACATAAATATCATACGTAACTAGTTATATCAAACCCACATGAACCATAGCGTGTGTGTTATTTTTGTATTCATATGCCTTATTTGTATACAACAATGACCTGAATTCCAGTATACCATCTCCAGATAACTGAAATACTGTTGGTGGGACAAAAAACCCAATAAACAAACAATCCAATTCAGTATTAGCTATGAATATAAGGATGTTCACAGAGTTACACCAAAGTTATGGGGAAATTTGGAAAGTCAGAAAAGGATATTGTCACTTTATGCAAACAATACAAAGCAAAATGTCCTCATGGCTATCAGTCATCAAGAATTAACACCAATCTGATCGTCCATGGCATCTAAATTTAAGAGCGGACATGCACATTTTATAAAGTATGTCACCCGACGGGCCTGTGTTATTTGTTTTCAGAGCAGCCATTTTACATAGCATCAGACCGAAAGCACATTCAATTGCTATGAATAAACTGTCTACAATGATGTCACAAATGATGAAAACCATAGTATATAAAAAAGTATCTTATCCATAAGCTGTCTGATATGTGAACTCTATGTCATGCAGATACATGGTGTCATTATTAGAATTTTTGCTTTACGGTGGAAATATCCAAATACATATAGTCCAAAAGGAAACCTCTCCCATGTCTCTACACATCCAATTACAGAGAAAAATAATTTGAATAATTGAATTAGACACTGTTTCTCAATAAAAGTTGTGGAAAATGGTGTGTATACAGCTTGACACAACATATATATACATCTTTGAATTGACCAGTGTGACATCACTTGAATGACGCAATAAACTTTGGATCTTGACAGCATATTGCTTAAAACTATTGTTATATCAGGGATTTATATAAACATGTTGTAAGAAAATAAAATTGGATAAATGAAACATTATAATTGCCATGTTTTTTTGTTTTATTACCTACTTCATTTGTGTTGTTTGTTTTTGAAACACATGGCAGTGACCAGCTATGGTCATTATAGCATCATCCAAATATTTTGGTGGAGGAAGAAACCAGACAAATATCTGGTCCCAGTTTCTAGAAAAAAAAACGACATACCTTCCCACATTTTGCCCTGTGCCAGCAATCCAGGCAGTGAGAGCGGAAGCAGCCACAGGGGTAACAAGACAGTGACATAACCACTATGCTATTAGTGCCCCTATATAAATCAATGCACCTGACTCTGGAGCAGGAGGTTAAGGGCTTGATTCCCTCCTTGTGGAATAGGATTTGTCATACTCAGATCACTTCAGAGTATACATTTCAGGATAAAAACATCTATGTATTTTAAGATGGCAGTCAATATACGACCCTCACTGCACTTCCAATCTGAAATAAAATATCAAAAATATTTTGCTGGTCTGACTTCTGTTATTTAAAAAAAGATATTTAACTTTGGAACATTAGAAGTACCAGAAAGAATTAATGGTGAATTATTTGTGAAATGTTGATTTACCATTTGTCTGTTGTTTAAAGAACATCTCAGAATATTGTTTTAGCACTATTTGGGCTTGGTATATTGGCCTGGAAGTGCCATATGTTCTTGAAAGTCTGACTGGCTTTGTTTTTAACCCCTTTCGGTCTGGGTTGTCCGTAGAGAAAGTAGCCTGATACCGATAAGACCTGACACAAATCCTGACATCTGGCAGTGACACTGATGACTTCATTAGAATAAATGACTGAAGTCATAGGTAGACATGTCTTTGTTTGTATATAGATATCACGACTTGGCATGTGGGGTAAAGGTATTATACATGGCCATCTGTTAAAAGGGTTAAACCTTAACAGGCTATGGTTTTTTAAAGGTAGTATTCAACACTTTAGATCAGATTTCTTTCTTCAAACATCCAAATTGTTGCCTGTAAAGTGCTGTTAATCGATGTCCTACATCTATGTGAATAGTGAAGCATAACACTACACTCATCATTATATACATGTATTTCCTATCCAAGCACACTACACAGTTAGCTATTTATAAACTTCAAAAAACATGTGACCATTTCTTTTTGTGATAACCTTATATATTCATGCGGGTAATTCGCTCAAACATTTCTATTTTAAGAAGAAACCCCCATCATGCTTTTTTACAGATTTATTAATAATTAACATTCAGAGAAATTTTCAAGTGCCTAACAATTGAGGTAGTGTTCAAAAACTTCTTTATTTAGACAAAAGCATGTGTTTATTCAGAAATTGTACCCTAACTTCTCATTTGCAATGATGTTTTCTGGCTAGTGAAACCAATTTTGGGCAATTTTTTGGGTGATTTTTCCTAGTGGCTTGCCCAAAGGGGCAAGAGGTTTGAAAATATTAAGGCGAAGACTGTTCACATATAAAACAAATATACATTTGTTCAAGGAATAATAACAAATCTGACTCTCACTTGGCATTGCTTATCTTTTAAACTAAAAAACCCTGTTCTATGTATATGCAGTTTTAGTTTGAAAGGCAGTATTAGCCATGAGATTAATAAGAATATTAGAAAATTGTTTTTTTTTCTTTCATAAATAATACTGTTTTTGAAAGTTTATCTCTTGTTCTGCTGCAGTTGCTATATCAGTTATTTGTTATTTCCTGTCAACTATAGTTGGCACCTTGTGTTGAGCAGTTAAAGTTGCAGACTTTGGTCATGATAAGGGACGTATGTGTAGGCCTTCCAGCTGACATGTAGTGTGTCGATGGAATCTGTCTAGACCTATGTCTGAGGGTCTTCCTCTTGCAATAATTAACTGGATGGTGCCAGTTATGACCAAAAAGTGACTGGTCATTTTGTAAGAGATTCAGCTGCAAAACAGTGTAGATCCTGATCAGGCAACTTGTGATTGGTAAAGATATACATACTTTACTGAGTCTGATCAATCTGTGTTTTTCAGGCGAATCATTGAAGTAATAAACTGACAGATTGATGGTATAAGGTATAAGCAATATGATTTTACAACTTTTACCACCTGACAGTTCTTGGTGTGGTTTTTTCATCATCTTAGGGGGCATCTGTGATATAGAGATAGAGTTTCTGACTGCTTAACCTCTCACCAAATGACTAACTGTGGGAATGTCTTCCAGT
Organism: Sinonovacula constricta; assembly: GCA_007844125.1. NCBI lineage: Eukaryota > Metazoa > Mollusca > Bivalvia > Cardiida > Solecurtidae > Sinonovacula > Sinonovacula constricta. The sequence continues at coordinate 14,854,188 of CM017568.1, forward strand.
TGAACTTGTGTAGTGCCGGTGGTTCTACCCAGACATTTGTCTGGTGTCTTCCTTTGCCAATATGGCTGGATGTCGCTATAACGATCATAACAGGTCAATGCATTGTATTCAAAAACAAAACAGCAACTTAAAATAAATACTTTGCAATGCAATGTCTCGGGCTCGTTAGTTATCATTTTAGTAAACTGTTTTGACAGTTTCAAGTGTATTGTTCCAGTTAGAGCGATGTCATTATATTTCAATTATGTCAAAAAATGACAAATGAACTAAAGTCACAATTTGACACCCAGTCACAATTTGACACCTTAATACAGTTGACATAACCAGCTTTACAAATTCACAACCTAAAACTTCTAATTGACATTTGTTTAAAAAAGAAATAGGCTAAAAACTTCTCAAGTGTGGCATGCATGGATCATGTTTAACCAATAATGCATTTAATGCATTTTTTTCTGTGACACCAAGAAACAAAAGAGGATTTATTTTTTTTTACAAAAAGTACTTATCTGTAATTGATTGTACTCTGCCATTTTACCCTTTTCATGCTGTACTTGTAAATAAACCATAGTTATTAAAAAAATATTGGCTAACTCTTACATTAAGATGTAATAAAACTTATCCTTAGAACTCAGCAGCAAAAAGTAAATATGTTCTGAATCTACACTTTTTGTAAAGGATCAATTAAATTGTGCTTGGCAAGGTTGAGAGCTAATGCAGTATGTAATCGTAATTGTATTCATCAGTGACACCTGTCAGGTACGTTGTAAAGCTGTCAGTGATTGTGTCAGTGGTAGTGTCGTGGGATTAACCCTCAGCTTGCTAGACTTGGAAGTAATCCATACTTTATCCTTAGTTATTGTCGTGCAACTTTATGCAAATGAAATTGTGTTATTTTGCTAAAGACTCAGCAGCGGAATGTGCATATCCTGATAATTTAGATCCAACTGGAGCTAACTGATTTAGATCTACACTTTTTGTCAGAGTCTTATGAATTTGAGTAAAGCGAGGTAGGAGTTGAGGCTGTTTTATTTCACTAGAGGGAGACTAGTTCCTACCCATTCATTATGCGATTAAGGTTTATACAGTGTAAACAGTGGAAACGGAGTGACATATATGACACATAAGGTCAATCCAGAGACCGACAACTTTATTTGCATGTAGTTTCAAGTACACTGATAGGGGTGGGGATTTATATTACCTTCATTTTAGGGTTGATCCCTCTTACTAAGTTACTATACAATAGTTGGGGACAGTTTAGTACCTTAAGAAGAGTAGGGTAGGGTTGGGTTGGGTTGGGAACGATCATATGCTATTGCACTTGTATGCAAACTCTTTAATGTTTGTCTTTTAAACTCCTTGCAGCTATAAATTATACTCATTAAAAAGACGTCACTATTTCCATAGACAAATGCTTGTTAAGTCTTTTCATCTTGAATGGGACTCGAATCCACATGGTGGGAGGCTAAGCAGTCAGCGGTTCCACTACGCCTCAGGCACCCCACGGATTAATGTTTTGTGGTGTCTGAGGTTGATTTTAAGGTGGTAACCAACAGTTTGCCTATATGAAATACATATAACAATATTGAATCACTCCTTTGGGGAATTTGGGCATAATTTTTATATAAACCCATACTTTAGTCTTTATAAATACGATTTTAAACACTAACTGAATTGTTAGACAGAACTCATTGCGAAAGAAATCACTGTGAATGTGGATTCTTTATAGTTATATAAAAAGCTTGATTGTTGTATGTGCTAAAAATAGATATTGATGTCAGAGCAGATTACCCAAATGACTGTATAACGTGATCACAAATGTTAGCAGTCACATGGTTTTGTAAGTTTAAAAATAGCTATCTCTGAAGCATGGCTCGGATTGGAAGTACATGTTTGCAAAGACGAGTGGTGATTTATGCTTGACCGTTCTCACAGATCTAGGACATTAATGAACAGCATTTTGAAGGACTTTTTTATGTAACAATGATTTTTTGGTTATTTGAGAAAAGAAATTTTGGACAAAACTGTTAGATACCATCCTTAAGTCTTAAGAATATTGGTAGTGGTGTAGCTCCCAAGCTTGAACTTAACTTTACAGGTAGTTCAGCAACTTATTGTACGATTCAAATGACAGTCTGTTGTTTCATGTCAAGTGTACACAGCATTCTTTCTCAGTTAAATAGCAGCACTATTTCATATGAAATTAAAAACAGCAACAAAAACAAGCAAACTTACTCCAACCCTGTAATATTATTACTTCATGTAGCTTGTGTGGTAGTGTTTGGCTACACATTTGTAAAGCTGTAAATGGGGCTCCCGTGGCATTATGTTAGACTCGCACATTTTGAACTCCCCTGACTGATAAGCCTCTCATCGCATAGGTTCAAATCCCCATTGCAGCTAGGGCTAAATTTAGGAAGGATTTCTAGATGACTTGCAGTGCGCCTGTAGTTCTTTTACCCAGACATAAGTCGGGGTTCCTCCTAAACAGTTGAGTCAAGCAAATAGCTGGACGTCGCTGATCATAATTGGTTGCAGTGATGTATTTCAAAAAGAAAACAAAAACAAAACATAAATCTGTTATATTGTTTAAAGTGATATTCATATAACCGCAGCAACTGTTTGTCATTGATTGACACTTAAGGCTTATAACTTCAAGTGTTTAAATCCCTCTTTATAAAATACAGAAGTTAAGATAGAGGTTTAACTTGCTGTTTCAGACTTAAAATGCTGTTTAATCTCTCGCAGTTATTACATTTGTTTGTAGCTAATAAATAAATGGCCAGGAGTTAAGTTTTAATTTATTAAAAAAGAAATAGCAAAAATTTCAAGAATTATTTTTGTTGAGTTAACAAACATAGCATGTTTTATGATATAAAACACAAAGCTGTTAGAGAGGTTAAGTATAATCACCAATCAAAAAACACAGCTGCAGTTAGTCATTGACGCTTGAGGCTTATAAGTTTATTGCCCTTTTTACAGGAAGTCAGTGCTTGCCTACTTACATTTGGCAATCGTAAGCATGTAGGTTGAGTACAATAGAGAATTGTGATATCCTTTAACCACTATCTTGCAGCATTTAATAATATCCAGTAAAATGTTCTTGTTAATTGCTAATAATTAATTACAAAAGGAACAAGTCATTTTTCTAGAAGTTGCATCAAATGTAGTTCTAGATCAGACTGCTCCCAGATCTGAATTTTCACTAATTGACCTTGCCTCATCAGTTAGTGCTTAGCAGGTTCAGAGTAAAACTGTTAGCCATAATATGCTAACAATAAAACTACACTTTTTAATTGCATTATAAGTGAATCAATACTTGGTATTTTCATTAATGACCCTGGTATGGTTAGAACAAATGCTATCAATGCCAAAGGGCTGAAAGAAAGTGTAAATTTGGAACTGTAGCTGTAATGAGGGGCTTTTTATTGTGGATTGATGGCATAACAATTTTATCATTCTAAAATATTTGTATGTCTGTCCTACACTCTCCAGTAAATTTATCTAAGGTGGATTTCATTTAAAGGTGGTATCTGACATTTTCCTTTTTTAAATGTAATTGATTAAACCTTTCCTCCATTTTGAGAGATTTTGGCATAATTTCTGCATAAACTTACAAATCATGAATAAAATTGCTTTGTTCATTCTTTCCACATTCATAAAAAAACATGATAGAGATTTCTGCAAACATCAGATAACAGCATCAGAGCAGATAGCCAGAATGATCATATAACATGATCATAAAAGTTATTGTTTGCCATCTTCGGATACCCATGCCCGACAATTCTGTTTTACTATATTCGCTGGCAGTGGGTTTATTCGTAAATTTTCTGTCATCTTATCAAACCGAATAGAACAAGAATTGGCCAGTCGTAATACTGCTTACAAAATCCATACTCTTCAGCGTCGAGACTAGATGTATAACATTGAGGTCGCCATTTTGACATGGCTGTCAAAACTATGAAAGAACAAGCTTTTTCATTGGACTGAAATCTTCACTGGATAATGAAGCGCGCAATGAAATATCATTATCAGAAATGGCAAAAAGTGAGCTAAATATCCCACAGGCAATGAATAGAGAGAAATGGAATGGATCGGTTGTGGGTGTCTGATGATGATTGGTCGCGTGCTTTTCTTACTTTAAATAACATCACTCCATGCAGCATGTTCAAACTTTGTTTGTTTTTTTGTCTTTTATTTGGATATAGCTGCATCAAAGACCTTTTGCAGACAATAAATGGCAGACTTTTACAGAAAAAGTGTTTATTTACATATACACTGTTTCCCTTAAAAAGTAACAGCGAATTTCATTGGTTATTCTCAAAACGTTTATCCAGTAATAACCGGCGTAACACCAAATGGACAAAATGATGCAATGTAAACTCTTCCCTCTAAATTAAGTAACTTGCACCCAAAATGCTCTGTAATAGCCAGAAAGGACTCGCTAGTAGAAAATAACATGCGTCCTCCAAACGCAAATAAACTGACTTTGCGTCCATGGCAATTGTATTGCGTCCTGGACTCAGGATGCAGAGGTAAACAAATAACTGCATACTTCACACAGTTAACATTATCCTGATAGCTTGCCATACAGTTGTAGAGCTTCTACCCAATCTCATTAAAATCAGCTCCAGTATTACGCGTAATAGGATCTGATGACTTCCCATTACGGTTCACCTCAAATTGACCTTTTCAGTAGCCAATGAAATTCTCGGCAACAAAATCTTGTGGTATACTGCGAGCAACATTCTACACGCTATAAAATTTTAATGGTAAAGGGTCGCGTTTAACTCGTGATTGCATGCAATCTACACACATTCTTAAACTTAACTTTACATATTTCAAAAGAGACATATATAACCTCTACAAATATGTATAAACCATCCAACAAAAAGAAGTTTTGAACTAGAAATCCTTATTTTAGTAACACTGGTAAATACATTCACAACTCGCTCGCTGCAATTGTCATGGCGGATAACGAAAGCGTTTTCGCAGTGGGTTGCGTTGAAAATCCTTTCGTATTCTACTTAAAAATGGAATTATGAAATGTTATGGTAGATACCGATAGATAAATTGTTGATTGAACAAAATGTGTAAAAGTTAATGCATGCCAATAGAAAGGATGGCTGATTCAGCGGTTTAAAAAGTGGTTTGTGTTGACTGGTGTATCGGGAAGGATTCTATAGTAGTTTTGAAAGGAGCGATTGCATTGGTCGAAATACGGGCACTTGTCTATGCATATTCAATTACACAAAGGTCATTTTGACATGACCTCTTATGCGATGTAGTCAGATCCTAATCACGGACAGTAGATGAGGGAAATTAGGATATGATTTTAATGAGATTGAGCTTCTACCAGAAATGTTTTCAGACTATGGCTCAAACACATCTGATAGCAGCTGATTTTTTATGGGTTTTTTTTTTTTAAATATACAAAAGCAAGATAATAAAGGTTATTATAGAAATGTAGCAATGTCCAGCTTTTATTGTTGGAGGAAGATTACTGACAAAGGTCTAGGTAGAACCACCAATGTAAATCCTCAGATGAAGGTTTTTTTGCGCTGCTTATTGAGGGACTGATGGTTTATAGACATTCATGTCAAACCTGGCAAACAAACACGAGTTTTCAGTGTTTCCTAAAAGTACTAGATCAAGCTTGACAGACAATTAGGTGAAATTGTTTTGCTTAACCGGCTATGCAAAAGCTGAACTGACTTAAGCAAAAAGAGAAAGTCAAGACCTGCCAGCTCCTTCTTAGACCTGTCTTAGCAGGATCTGCACAATTTGCTGCTAGTTGTTATAAGTATGTCCTATAATGTATACATCAAGTTGTTTGCCAACTACTTAATAGAGAAAGCTAGTCTTGTCTGCACTGGAGTAGAAGTACTTGAACTGCTTACGTCTGAAATCAAGAGATGGTTAGAGTTTGGACAAGACTTGTTTGTCGAGTTGAAGTACATTTACATCTGTAAAGCTGTCATAGAGAACTTGGTTTCAGTCTTCTTTCGAAGAAGAAAATTAATTTTAAGGAAGGAATTATATTATCAGTTTATTTGGCGAATCATATAGCAAAAAATGTTTAAAAATTTAAAAATTAATCTTGTTTTAGCATGAATTATGATATCATATTTAGTTTAAAAAATTTAACCCTTTTGAGTTTTTTAATGAAGTAAGTTACGCCTTAACATAGATCAATAGTCAATATCTGACACAATTTTAATAGCGACAAACTAAATGTGAAGGTTTGAAGTCATTTTGACAGAAATATGGAAGCATAAAGTGCAAATCCTGATCAGACAGCTCCTGATCTTCACCTTAGCCTGCTTGTTTCTTGCCTTAGAGGATTTGAGACCAGCTAGAAGTACTAAAAATTGCACCAAGACAGTGTAAAATGTAGTTATTGACCCACAGTATACAGAATAGGTAATTGACCCCAGTAAACCGGTCAAACGTCATCCAATTTTACAGCTGCAACATTTCAAGTGTTTACCATAAGCAGCTTCAGCTGAAAAATTATAGTTAATTAACATTTACTGAGGGCTTACTTACAGTGTAGCAATATTGTATATTGATATTCTGATAAAAAGAATTTCTCTTCACAATACTTCTCTACTTAACAGACTTGGTAGAACAGTTAGTAGAGTGTCAGCTCCAGGTACCATTGGCCTGGAGTTCAAGCCTTGGCTGCAGTAAACCATGTCGTAAAAATGGTAGTGGTAAAGCTTCCTTGCTTACAATTAGTAAATATAAATGTAGGTTAACAACTGGTAGGTCCAGTTTTCAGACTTATGTGACTGGTTGTGTTATGCTGCCAAGTGTTCAGTCTTCAGGGCATGCTATGCTAAGTGAAGATAGCACTAAATATAGTTCAAGTGAACACTGTCTCTAGATAACGGATAATTGTTGGTAAACAAAAACAAATAAACCCAACAAACTCATCTAATTTATATCTTCTAATGAATTTCTTAGGATAAATTAGCGTAATACAAAAGCCACAACTGTTAACAATGTGTATTTTTCCATGAAATATGTTGTCAACCTGATTTTTTGTTGTTTGTACAGTGACATTCCTTAGTGAATCCATCTTTGTGAAAGGTCACTTAAAGTACAATTATTAGGATTCATTGACTTAGATTTTTATTATCTGAGTGTGTCTGTTATTTCTTTGTCCATATTATATGGAAAGAAATTTCCGCCACCTGATTATTGGAAGTTTTATATGTCAGTCCATATAGGAATGGCATTGTTTGAAATTCGAATAATTCTTATTTTTAAATGAGCAAAAATGAACAACAAATTAAACAATTATCTGTTTATCATCAGGTGATCTGTATCAATTTTCAGATTTCTTTTGCCCATGACCTTTAAAGCCATGAAACAAACAAAAACAAATCTTGTTTTTTAGCTGGTTTAAATTGTTAAAATATACATTCATATTAAAGAAATAAAATATGTTTTTGCTTTCCAGACTGGTCATTTCTGTTAAGGATGATAGCCAATAGCTTGGACATGACTTCTAATTCCTCAATCGATCAAATAAATTATTGTTATATCAAAAGTGCCTGCAAAATGCTATTTATTTATGTACTTCATCTATGTGGAAAGGAAGTCCCCACTTGTCATTCAAACATGTACAGTATTTACTTGCCTTGCTACACAATTAGCTTTGTTAAAACTTAGAAAACTTGGTAACCGATTACTTTTAAGACCATTTTATATTGTCGTCAGGGTGTTCCACATTCATGTTAGTATATGTTTTAGGCAGATATCCCCAATCTTTGTTATTTAAAGATTTAGAATAAATGAATATCAATAGGGATTGAATTAACACTTTAACATTTTGTTCTGTCAAACAATTGAGGTATAATTTAAAATAACTAAGAGTAATGCATAAATTCAGGAAGAAATTGTGCCCAAATAAAAAACAACAGGAAATTATATTTATATTATATTAAATATTATATATATTTTAATACCCGACCTAGTAGCGCAATCGGTAGAGCGTTGACTCCAGATATCTCTCAGATAGCTGAAATACTGTTGGTAAGATGATCAATCCAATAACCATACAATATTCTAATAGATATGATATTGCAATAATCTGTTGATAATAGGTAATTTCAATCAGACTTCTGCAAGCAAAGGTGGTATTTGCTGCTTTGGAAAAATAGTCACATTTTGAAACTAAGACAACTTTTAAGATATAAGAAACTGTACATAATGTTTTGTTGTATTAACTGACCCTTCTTAACCTATACAACTTTACTTTCAGTTTGAGAGACAAAAGGTCTGGATATATGAACATTTATTCTTCCACACTTTAGCTTAAACAGGCTGGACATTTTCATGCAAACATTAGAGAGTATGTTCCCCTACAATCCTTTAACTATGTGACTCTGCCTTTTGCTTTACATCAAATTGTGATACAAATAGAACTGCTTTAGGAGCTGAAGATAGGAATAATCTTAACTTATGAGGTCGACAGCTTCCTATGGGAATCAGTAACTATGCTCCCTCTAATTACACAGTAATCTGTTTATTAATAAAAATTCTAATTTTGTTTTCCATCAGACTGTTTTGGGGTTAAGTCTTTCTGCATATAGAAATTTGGTTTGAAGTAATATATTTAAGTGATTTGTAATACATTTTGTTATTCAGATACTTAAACATTCATTTCATAATTCACTGGGAGTTTGTTTATAAGCTGATGCCTCTTTTATCTAATGACGGGAAGAAATCTTATGAAATAAATTTAATTACTTCTATTTTGATATCATCACAGTCAAGTCTGACATCTGTTGTGATTTTTTGTGACATCAAACTTCACAGATGTCTTTTGATCTTCTTTTTATGGCTAAAAACATTAACGGTAAGAAAATCACTAAGTATCGATATTAGAAACTACTTAATTCTAAGAGTTTGGAGCCTCTTTAGTTTGTGTTTAAAACCCTTGTCTGTTTAAATTGACTTAAATTCCAAAAATGTTTTGTGAAGGTTGAAAAAACATGTTATGTGAGGGAGTGTAAATTAGTTTTTTCCAAGAACTTCATTTTAAATACTAGCTATTGAACATTGGATAGCTTGTCTTGTAAGTGTAAACAAGACAAAAAGATGGTATACATTTATGTATTTTCAGACCTGTATTATGTCTGTATGATTGTTTTATATTTGTGTTTTATCAAATTATATAAGATATAAAAACTTCTTTCTAACATGAACATTTTTTATCCTGGCGCACACTTCATCCCTTTGTCCTTTTTTACTCAAGTTTAAAAAGGGGAGAGCCTTGGACAGTACTGCCCTTATGATCAATAAAAGTAAACCTGTATTCAGTCATATTAATATCTACAATATAAATATTTTTTTCATTAATTTACACACAGATGAGCGGATTCAAAGTGTTGTCTCTCTTGTTATTCATAGTTCATCTATAATTTTGAAAATTCATTTGACTTTGTTGTTTTTCTTTAAAAGAGATAAAAGGATTTTGATAAATGTGTGTTCAGCTTGTAACAATAACCCTTAGTCATGCCGATTCTGCTAGTGATTGCAAATGGTTTGTGAAGGCGTAAAATGGTGTATACATGCAAAAAAGGGTTAAATTATGTACCAAAAACATTTCTTACTTGTCATTTCAATCTTTTCATAATTTATAGTTCCTTAACTGTCAATCAGTGAGTTCTCCAATCATCTTAAGTCTTAAGCATATGGTAAATGGTTGACATACTTAATACAACAGAATGTGCTTTTTGTTTGTGATGCTTCATGCTGGAAGGTACATGTATCAATAATAACTGTCTATATAGTATTTATAGATGGAAGAGTTATGTATAAAACAATAGAAGCATCCATTGAAGACTCGAACAAACATATCTCGGTATTTTAATCTTTCAATTGAAACAGTTTGATCGTTTATTTAAAAATCAAACAAGCACATCTCGATAATTTCATTTATCACATGTTTATTTCAGGTTCCCCCAAACTTCTGTTCGCCAATCGGGAAGATATCCGTCTAGTTGATGTCAATGGCACTGGAAAGGACAAGGTGTCTGTCGTCGTTAGCAACCTTGATGATGCCGCCGCTGTGGACTTCTTGTATGATGAGGGATACATCTTCTGGTCAGATGCTAACCTGGAGATGATAAAACGTGCCAAGGTGAACCAAACACAGACAACGACAAAAGCAGTGATAACAACAGGAATTGTCTCCCCTGATGGGATTGCTGTCGATTGGATTGGGCGGAAATTGTACTGGACAGACGCAGAGACAAATCGTATCGAGGTCAGCAATCTGGATGGAACTTATCGCAAGGTGCTTTACTGGCAAAAGTTGGATCAGCCACGGGCAATTGCACTTGATCCTTTCCATGGGTGAGTCAAGTGTTTTTCTTATGGTTGTGTTGTTTTCATGATATGGAATGGTTTTTATTTATTTAACACAATGCTGAAGAGAGTTAGAATATTTTAATTAGATGGCTGATCTGGATCTGCACAATTTGCCTTATAAAGTTTGTACTTAGGTCTTGAAAATTCAACAATTATGATTATTCTGTTAGCTTATGTCAACTTAGAATGTTATAAGTCAGTATTAAAGTATAAAGCACCCCCCCCCCCCCCTCCCCCCCCCCCCCCCCAAAAAAAAAAAAAAAAAAAAAATTCATGTAACACCAGAGCCCCAGTTGCAAAATCTGTCCTCAGTTGAGATTTTGCTCAAGCTCAAAATTATATTTCCAGTAGTTACTCATATAATAGGTTTAATACATCACTGCAATTACATGTAAGCAATACTTTATCCTTGCAAGGTTTATGATGTATAGCAAATTCGAATTGAAGAATTATAACCCAGTAAGAAGTATTCTTGGAGTTAAAAGTTGAGCTTGACCAAATTATCAACTGAGAAATGTTTCTGCAAGTGAGGCCAGAACTTGAAATAGATTAGTTTTAAATACAGTCATTAATATTTTCCATTCTGTGCATAGATGCCATAAATTTGAACAAATTTTAGTTCTGATTTGCATGTGTACAGCATGTCGTGTCTGTGAGCATGAGGAAAATAAAAATATCCAGTTAATCACTGTTGTTTGTTTCATCTGAATTTTGATTTGTTTTGCTTGATTGTTTCCACTGTTGCTGTTTGTTATTTCTAGCATAAAAGTTGTTCCAGTGTTGATATTAAATTGATATTTACAGTTTTCACTCTGCGTTTTAATCAGTAGCCACAGGCAAACATCAAAGCTGCATTTTAATTACATTTCTTTCCTGCCTGAAAACCAAAAAGGTTGGATGACTTCAATTTAATAGAGTCAGTTTTGGATTCTAGTTATGAAATGAGGCAGTTTTCTGGTCCTTTTCTTCAAGTCAATAGGAAAATAATCAATTTCTTAGGAAATGGAAGTTCCAGCTAGATTGAAATCATTTCAGTTGGATGTTCAAGGTGATGATAATATTTTTAATGCATGTTGTTACAAGTTGTGCAACTGCAGTTATGATTGCTTTAACTAGCTTTTAGCGACCGCTGCGGGTTAGCGCAATAGCTGAAGAATCGGCTCCAGTCATGGTAAGCCATAGATTCGATCCTGAGCCACAACATACCAAAGTAGTTAAAAATGGAAGTGGTATAGCTCTCTTGCTAATGCTTATTGAATAATAAGGGAACTTCTGTGACTGGTTGGTCCCATGTCAGGATAATGTGACAGGGTAAGGTATCATGCGAGGTGTTCACACCATGCTATACACTATTGAGGCAGTGCTATATCTGCTTCAAGTGGACACTGTCTCCAAAAAACAATATCCAAACAAACAAACAAAACAGCTATTAGTAGTAAACAGATGATAAAGACCATAGATTAATGTCTATGTAGAACCACCAACACACTTACCAGGTCAGCAAAAAAAGTCTCCACCAACTGGGAATCAAACCTGAATAGCGAGGGGATGAGAGAAGAAAAAAATAGAACCAATAATGTACCATAAGTCATCTGGAGACTTACATAACAGTTTGTATCCCAATTGGTGTTTGAACCCAAACAAGGAGCTAAGGGAAGTAACTCTTTAGACAAATTTCTGGATAGGACCACCAGCACTGTACAGCTCAGAAAAAATGGCAAAATAATATTTGTTTGAACTAGGAATCAAACTTGAAAATCCTAGGGTTGAGAGGAAATTAAAAATAGCTACTGGAAATATTCCGCTATAGAACCAGTCCTAGTTTTGTAAAATCCACTTGCCAAAGCAGACACTTTAATTAATCATTGCGAGAAACACAAGCTGTGAGAAACACTAACAAGATAGCAGCTTTCCAAATGTTTGCCAGAAACATTGCAAAACAACTGCTGAGAGATAGCTATGAGAAATATCTACAAGCCGGGCTGTAGATAAAGGTTGGTAATTCAGAATGCTAAATCTTTTATTTCTCCACAAGAAACTATACTCCTAATACTTAAAAGCATTGTCTTGATAAGACAATTCTAATGAGGACCATGTATATATAGGTTTAGTTGAGAATTATGGGATATATCTTATATCAAAGTCAGATTTTCTTCCTTTATTTATAGCTCTGAACAAATATTTGGCTAACTGAGCCGTCACAGTTATCATCCCACAGATAAATGCAGCTCTCTGTTGGTATGGAATTCATCAACAGTTATGTTTTTTGTTTTCTTGCATATTTTTGGCGGTTTGGCTAACTTTATTGATTTATCTCTTCAAGTTTTTGAAGGGATGATGTCAAGCTTATCAGGGGCTGTTATTTAGGCTTATCTTTATGCTTCCAAAATAGACACTTAAAAACAACAGTCATGCATCAACAAAAGTCATCCTTAATACTTTACATCACGATCTTAGAATATGATAATGAGTTATTAATTTAGTTAGGAATTTTTAAATATTTGGTTTAATAATTTCACAAGTCATCTTAATAATCATCAGTTAATAATCTAGGAACAAATCAAGTATTTAGTCATAAAATATACCCTTTAACAGTAAGTGAACTTGAACACACATAAAGTGATTAGTTAAAATGTTTTTTTCCCTCTTTTTATTGGCATATAAAAGTGTAATAATTGAATAATTGAATAATTGTTTATTCTAGAAGATATATACTTAATTTCAGGGTACTCTCATCACCCAAGGAAAGTCAAGCATTCATAGTATTATTTGTAAGAGGACATTTTTTACATTGAAACTAAATTATGTGAACAACCTAGGTGATTGCATGTCTTATTAAACCATTAATGATAAACTTGAAACTTAAATAACACTGCTCTAACAGTGGGTTAGCAAAGCTCTTTGATTTTCTCTATGACAAACCTACACAATTATTGTCATTATGGTGATATTAATTTTGTGTTATGCAAAAAAAATTGCCCAGCACATTGCTGAGTAGAACCAAAGCCATATTGTAGGTCTGCTGGAAGAGTGTGTGATGTTCTTTTTATGTATTAACTGTTTGTAGATACACAATCATGTTTACTCTGATCATTGATCAAGACTTAAAAATTAATTATAAAAAAACAACATACAGAAATATCTTTGAAACAAACTTATTGACAGATGCTTTATTTTTTTAAATGCCATACTTATCACTGTATGCATCAAAACAAGTTCTCTCATGTATTTGAAACAAATTTTCTTATGTATTTAAACACATTTTCTTCTGCATCAAAACAATTTTTTTTATGCATTCAAACATTTTTTTATGTATCAAAACAAAGTTTCTTATGCATCCGACCAGTTTTCTCATGCAACAAATCTTTCTTACGCATCAAAAATAGTCCTTATGCATTAAAACAAATTCTATATGCATCAAAACAAATTACATTTTGCTGTCAGTATTTCTCTTTCCCCATTTCGTTGTAAATTTCAATTTAGGAAGAGGCGGATTTGTTTCAAGATTATTCTCAGATTAGAATGCTCCAGTATCTGGCCACTGTTGGAGACATGTGCTGTCTAAAGGGTCGCTTTGCTAGCCTGATTTCTACAAAGGTGGCAAAATTAATGTACAAAACAATTGATTATTTGAATATAATAGGATATGTGTGTGGGAAACTTCAGCGTATCATGTTGATTAATAGCATTGCAATAGGCCAGGATGTTTGCAAACTGATCTATCTCGAGGTCAGTACGTGGTTTGGTCACAACTCAGTTACATCCTTATCATACTACATTTTAACTAACCGGTGGTCAGTTCTTAGTTACTTGTTTTATGATGCGTAGATTGTAAAGTAAATGTACTGAGACTCTGAAACAAATGTGTAAATCCTGAATAGACAGCTCCCAGCAGGAGCTAGCTCATCTGGATCTACAGTTTGCCTAAGCCTGATCCAGTCCAGCTAAGAAGGCTAAGAACAAATATTTTGTCGATAAATCTTTATCTGACCTGGCGATATGGCAGGGTTCGGTCTAAATTTTGCCATCTTTTTTATTGAAATAGTCTTATATTGGCTCAGACATTGATCGGGATTAAATAATAGTTTTAAGTTTGTATGTGGCAAGGATCATGATATTTGTTAAAAAATATTTTTTAATTTGTTTAATTGACTCTGCTAAAAAGTCAAACAGTATGTATCTTTCTTTATAAAAAAGTGGCCACGCTGTTGTTTTTTTCTTGCAAGTGTTAAAAATATCTACTGGCATGTTCTATTGCAATCAGTTATTTAATGACTAATTAGCCTACTATTTAAAAATGAAGTTGCAAGTTGTAAATCAATAACTCATTACCTTTCTGGTTGTTTTAAATACATTGTTTCATAATTGGCTGTGATAATTACATTATTAGTGTATTTATGAAAAAAAAATTGTTTTAGTTGGCAAATAAAAGATGGGTCTGGACATGAAATTTCAATTATATGGAATTTTAATACACATATTTCACAATAATGATGTTGAGGCTAAATCAACAGTCACCATTGTCAGCTACCATGTAGAACATAATCTCAGAAAATACATGACATTTCAGAAGCTTGTTCGATATATATTGTTATCATACTGTTATTAACCCTTTACTTGCTGGACACACCTGTAGGGTGTAAAATACTTAATAACAAAAGGGTTAATGATGCTTCCAGCATGTAAAGGGTTAAGCATCATCAGGAGTCATTAAAGGTGGTACCCAACTGTTTACCTATATCTACAACTTATGGTATATAACAACATCATACCCTTGTTCTGAGGTGGTACCCAACTGTTTACCTATATCTACAACTTATGGTATATAACAACATCATACCCTTGTTCTGAGGTGGTACCCAACTGTTTACCTATGTCTACAACTTATGGTATATAACAACATCATACCCTTGTTCTGAGGTGGTACCCAACTGTTTACCTATATCTACAACTTATGGTATATAACAACATCATACCCTTGTTCTGAGGTGGTACCCAACTGTTTACCTATATCTACAACTTATGGTATATAACAACATCATACCCTTGTTCTGAGGTGGTACCCAACTGGTTACCTATGTCTACAACTTATGGTAAATAACAACATCATACCCTTGATCTTGGGTGGTACCCAACTGTTTACCTATATCTACAACTTATGGTATATAACAACATCATACCCTTGTTCTGAGGTGGTACCCAACTGTTTACCTATGTCTACAACTTGTGGTATACAACATCATACCCTTGTTCTGAGGTGGTACCTAACTGTTTACCTATATCTACAACTTGTGGTATACAACATCAAACCCTTGTTGTGAGGTGGTACCCAACTGTTTACCTATGTCTACAACTTGTGGTATACAACATCATACCCTTGTTCTGAGGTGGTACCCAACTGTTTACCTATATCTACAACTTATGGTATATAACAACATCATACCCTTGTTCTGAGGTGGTACCCAACTGTTTACCTATGTCTACAACTTGTGGTATACAACATCAAACCCTTGTTGTGAGGTGGTACCCAACTGTTTACCTATATCTACAACTTATGGTATATAACAACATCATACCCTTGTTCTGAGGTGGTACCCAACTGTTTACCTATATCTACAACTTATGGTATATAACAACATCATACCCTTGTTCTGAGGTGGTACCCAACTGTTTACCTATATCTACAACTTATGGTATATAACAACATCATACCCTTGTTCTGAGGTGGTACCCAACTGTTTACCTATATCTACAACTTTTGGTATATAACAACATCATACCCTTGTTCTGAGGTGGTACCCAACTGTTTACCTATATCTACAACTTATGGTATATAACAACATCATACCCTTGTTCTGAGGTGGTACCCAACTGTTTACCTATATCTACAACTTATGGTATATAACAACATCATACCCTTGTTCTGAGGTGGTACCCAACTGTTTACCTATATCTACAACTTATGGTATATAACAACATCATACCCTTGTTCTGGGGTGGTACCCAACTGGTTACCTATATCTACAACTTATGGTATATAACAACATCATACCCTTGTTCTGGGGTGGTACCCAACTGGTTACCTATATCTACAACTTATGGTATATAACAACATCATACCCTTGTTCTGAGGTGGTACCCAACTGGTTACCTATATCTACAACTTATGGTATATAACAACATCATACCCTTGTTCTGAGGTGGTACCCAACTGGTTACCTATATCTACAACTTATGGTATATAACAACATCATACCCTTGTTCTGAGGTGGTACCCAACTGGTTACCTATATCTACAACTTATGGTATATAACAACATCATACCCTTGTTCTGAGGTGGTACCCAACTGTTTCCCTATGTCTACAACTTATGGTATATAACAGCATCATACCCTTGTTCTGGGGTGGTACCCAACTGTTTCCCTATGTCTACAACTTATGGTATATAACAGCATCATACCCTTGTTCTGGGGTGGTACCCAACTGTTTCCCTATGTCTACAACTTATGGTATATAACAGCATCATACCCTTGTTCTGGGGTGGTACCCAACTGTTTCCCTATGTCTACAACTTATGGTATATAACAGCATCATACCCTTGTTCTGGGGTGGTACCCAACTGTTTACCTATATCTACAACTTATGGTATATAACAACATCATACCCTTGTTCTGAGGTGGTACCCAACTGTTTACCTATATCTACAACTTATGGTTTATAACAACATCATACCCTTGATCTTTGGTGGTACCCAACTGTTTACCTATATCTACAACTTATGGTAAAAAACAACATCATACCCTTGTTCTGAGGTGGTATCCAACTGTTTACCTATATCTACAACTTATGGTATATAACAACATCATACCCTTGTTCTGAGGTGGTACCCAACTGTTAACCTATGTCTACAACTTATGGTAAATAACAACATCATACCCTTGTTCTGAGGTGGTACCCAACTGTTTACCTATATCTACAACTTATGGTATATAACAACATCATACCCTTGTTCTGAGGTGGTACCCAACTGTTTACCTATATCTACAACTTATGGTATATAACAACATCATACCCTTGTTCTGAGGTGGTACCCAACTGTTTACCTATGTCTACAACTTATGGTATATAACAACATCATACCCTTGTTCTGAGGTGGTACCCAACTGTTTACCTATATCTACAACTTATGGTATATAACAACATCATACCCTTGTTCTGAGGTGGTATCCAACTGTTTACCTATATCTACAACTTATGGTATATAACAACATCATACCCTTGTTCTGA
Organism: Sinonovacula constricta; assembly: GCA_007844125.1. Taxonomy (NCBI): domain Eukaryota; kingdom Metazoa; phylum Mollusca; class Bivalvia; order Cardiida; family Solecurtidae; genus Sinonovacula; species Sinonovacula constricta. Next base: position 14,871,858 of record CM017568.1, read on the forward strand.
GGTGGTACCCAACTGTTTACCTATGTCTACAACTTATGGTATATAACAACATCATACCCTTGTTCTGAGGTGGTATCCAACTGTTTACCTATATCTACAACTTATGGTATATAACAACATCATACCCTTGTTCTGAGGTGGTACCCAACTGTTTACCTATATCTACAACTTATGGTATATAACAACATCATACCCTTGTTCTGAGGTGGTACCCAACTGGTTACCTATATCTACAACTTATGGTATATAACAACATCATACCCTTGTTCTGAGGTGGTACCCAACTGTTTACCTATATCTACAACTTATGTTATATAACAACATCATACCCTTGTTCTGAGGTGGTATCCAACTGTTTACCTATATCTACAACTTATGGTTTATAACAACATCATACCCTTGTTCTGGGGTGGTACCCAACTGTTTACCTATATCTACAACTTATGGTATATAACAACATCATACCCTTGATCTTGGGTGGTACCCAACTGTTTACCTATATCTACAACTTATGGTTTATAACAACATCATACCCTTGTTCTGGGGTGGTACCCAACTGTTTACCTATATCTACAACTTATGGTATATAACAACATCATACCCTTGATCTTGGGTGGTACCCAACTGTTTACCTATATCTACAACTTATGGTTTATAACAACATCATACCCTTGTTCTGGGGTGGTACCCAACTGTTTACCTATATCTACAACTTATGGTATATAACAACATCATACCCTTGTTCTGAGGTGGTATCCAACTGTTTACCTATATCTACAACTTATGGTATATAACAACATCATACCCTTGTTCTGAGGTGGTACCCAACTGGTTACCTATATCTACAACTTATGGTATATAACAACATCATACCCTTGTTCTGAGGTGGTACCCAACTGTTTACCTATGTCTACAACTTATGGTAAATAACAACATCATACCCTTGTTCTGAGGTGGTACCCAACTGTTTACCTATATCTACAACTTATGGTATATAACAACATCATACCCTTGTTCTGAGGTGGTATCCAACTGTTTACCTATATCTACAACTTATGGTATATAACAACATCATACCCTTGTTCTGAGGTGGTACCCAACTGGTTACCTATATCTACAACTTATGGTATATAACAACATCATACCCTTGTTCTGAGGTGGTACCCAACTGTTTACCTATGTCTACAACTTATGGTATATAACAACATCTTGCCCTTGTTCTGAGGTGGTACCCAACTGTTTACCTATATCTACAACTTATGGTATATAACAACATCATACCCTTGTTCTGAGGTGGTACCCAACTGTTTACCTATATCTACAACTTATGGTATATAACAACATCATACCCTTGTTCTGAGGTGGTATCCAACTGTTTACCTATATCTACAACTTATGGTATATAACAACATCATACCCTTGTTCTGAGGTGGTACCCAACTGTTTACCTATATCTACAACTTATGGTATATAACAACATCATACTCTTGTTCTGAGGTGGTATCCAACTGTTTACCTATATCTACAACTTATGGTATATAACAACATCTTGCCCTTGTTCTGAGGTGGTACCCAACTGTTTACCTATGTCTACAACTTGTGGTTTATAACAACATCATACCCTTGTTCTGAGGTGGTACCCAACTGTTTACCTATATCTACAACTTATGGTATATAACAACATCATACCCTTGTTCTGAGGTGGTACCCAACTGGTTACCTATATCTACAACTTATGGTATATAACAACATCATACTCTTGTTCTGAGGTGGTATCCAACTGTTTACCTATATCTACAACTTATGGTATATAACAACATCATACCCTTGTTCTGAGGTGGTACCCAACTGGTTACCTATATCTACAACTTATGGTATATAACAACATCATACCCTTGTTCTGAGGTGGTACCCAACTGTTTACCTATATCTACAACTTATGTTATATAACAACATCATACCCTTGTTCTGAGGTGGTATCCAACTGTTTACCTATATCTACAACTTATGGTTTATAACAACATCATACCCTTGTTCTGGGGTGGTACCCAACTGTTTACCTATATCTACAACTTATGGTATATAACAACATCATACCCTTGATCTTGGGTGGTACCCAACTGTTTACCTATATCTACAACTTATGGTTTATAACAACATCATACCCTTGTTCTGGGGTGGTACCCAACTGTTTACCTATATCTACAACTTATGGTATATAACAACATCATACCCTTGATCTTGGGTGGTACCCAACTGTTTACCTATATCTACAACTTATGGTTTATAACAACATCATACCCTTGTTCTGGGGTGGTACCCAACTGTTTACCTATATCTACAACTTATGGTATATAACAACATCATACCCTTGTTCTGAGGTGGTATCCAACTGTTTACCTATATCTACAACTTATGGTATATAACAACATCATACCCTTGTTCTGAGGTGGTACCCAACTGGTTACCTATATCTACAACTTATGGTATATAACAACATCATACCCTTGTTCTGAGGTGGTACCCAACTGTTTACCTATGTCTACAACTTATGGTAAATAACAACATCATACCCTTGTTCTGAGGTGGTACCCAACTGTTTACCTATATCTACAACTTATGGTATATAACAACATCATACCCTTGTTCTGAGGTGGTATCCAACTGTTTACCTATATCTACAACTTATGGTATATAACAACATCATACCCTTGTTCTGAGGTGGTACCCAACTGGTTACCTATATCTACAACTTATGGTATATAACAACATCATACCCTTGTTCTGAGGTGGTACCCAACTGTTTACCTATGTCTACAACTTATGGTATATAACAACATCTTGCCCTTGTTCTGAGGTGGTACCCAACTGTTTACCTATATCTACAACTTATGGTATATAACAACATCATACCCTTGTTCTGAGGTGGTACCCAACTGTTTACCTATATCTACAACTTATGGTATATAACAACATCATACCCTTGTTCTGAGGTGGTATCCAACTGTTTACCTATATCTACAACTTATGGTATATAACAACATCATACCCTTGTTCTGAGGTGGTACCCAACTGTTTACCTATATCTACAACTTATGGTATATAACAACATCATACTCTTGTTCTGAGGTGGTATCCAACTGTTTACCTATATCTACAACTTATGGTATATAACAACATCTTGCCCTTGTTCTGAGGTGGTACCCAACTGTTTACCTATGTCTACAACTTGTGGTTTATAACAACATCATACCCTTGTTCTGAGGTGGTACCCAACTGTTTACCTATATCTACAACTTATGGTATATAACAACATCATACCCTTGTTCTGAGGTGGTACCCAACTGGTTACCTATATCTACAACTTATGGTATATAACAACATCATACTCTTGTTCTGAGGTGGTATCCAACTGTTTACCTATATCTACAACTTATGGTATATAACAACATCTTGCCCTTGTTCTGAGGTGGTACCCAACTGTTTACCTATGTCTACAACTTATGGTATATAACAACATCATACCCTTGTTCTGAGGTGGTATCCAACTGTTTACCTATATCTACAACTTATGGTATATAACAACATCATACCCTTGTTCTGAGGTGGTACCCAACTGTTTACCTATATCTACAACTTATGGTATATAACAACATCATACCCTTGTTCTGAGGTGGTACCCAACTGTTTACCTATATCTACAACTTATGGTATATAACAACATCATACCCTTGTTCTGAGGTGGTACCCAACTGTTTACCTATATCTACAACTTATGGTATATAACAACATCATACCCTTGTTCTGAGGTGGTACCCAACTGTTTACCTATATCTACAACTTATGGTATATAACAACATCATACCCTTGTTCTAAGGTGGTACCCAACTGTTTACCTATGTCTACAACTTATGGTATATAACAACATCATACCCTTGTTCTGAGGTGGTACCCAACTGTTTACCTATGTCTACAACTTATGGTATATAACAACATCATACCCTTGTTCTGAGGTGGTACCCAACTGTTTACCTATATCTACAACTTATGGTATATAACAACATCATACCCTTGTTCTGAGGTGGTACCCAACTGTTTACCTATATCTACAACTTATGGTATATAACAACATCATACCCTTGTTCTGAGGTGGTACCCAACTGTTTACCTATATCTACAACTTATGGTATATAACAACATCATACCCTTGTTCTAAGGTGGTACCCAACTGTTTACCTATGTCTACAACTTATGGTATATAACAACATCATACCCTTGTTCTAAGGTGGTACCCAACTGTTTACCTATATCTACAACTTATGGTATATAACAACATCATACCCTTGTTCTGAGGTGGTACCCAACTGTTTACCTATATCTACAACTTATGGTATATAACAACATCATACCCTTGTTCTGGGGAATTTGTGCGTAATTGCTGCATAAACCTGTACCGTGCATAAGTATATAATGGCTGTTTAAAATCTTAGTTTAATTGTTAGACAGTAAAAATTGTGAAATAAATAACTTTAAATGCACATTTTTCCAAATCTTTAAATATGCATGATGGGGACTTTAGCTAAAAATAGATAATGGTGTCAGAGCTGTTTACCCTGGTGATCATGCTACAGAAGGAAGTGGTCACATGGTTTTCCTAATTTCAAGAAAGATAACTAGGTAGCATGGCTTGGATATGAAATACATTTTACATTTAACATTGGTGTAAGTCATGCATAAACAGCATTTCTAAGGAAATTTTCAGGTAACAATAATTTATTTGGTAGCTTGAGAGAAAAGAATTGGCCTAGACTGTTAGATACCACCTTTAGAGATATTTGATAGGATTTCACTGATACCACCTTTAGAAGTATTTTATTGGATTTTACTGATACCACCTTTAGAAATATTTTATAGGATTGCACTGATACCACCTTTAGAGATATTTTATAGGATTTCACTGATACCACCTTTAGAAGTATTTTATTAGATTTTACTGATACCACCTTTAGAAGTATTTTATTGGATTTTACTGATACCACCTTTAGAAATACTTTATAGAATTTCACTGATACCACCTTTAGAGATATTTTATAGGATTTTACTGATATCACCTTTAGAAGTATTTATTAGATTTAAATGATACCACCTTTAGAAATATTTTATTGGATTTCACTGATACCACCTTTAGAAGTATTTTATTGGATTTCACTTATAAAACCTTTAAAAATATTTTATTGGATTTTACTGATACCACCTTTAGAAGTATTTTTTGTTGGATTTCGCTGCATATTTATTTTAAATAATTGTACTGAACAAAACATATTTAGCTCAGCTTGGCATTGATATGGAGATTTTTTTTTGTTTTATCTTTTTATTTCTTTAAGTGGTTAGCAAAAAAATGTTCTTTTAATAAGTGGCATGATTTTAAATTGAAATTTGGTGACTTGCTGACTTCCAAGAAATCCATGAAACCGCAAAGGATACTTTGCTAGTCTTTTTGGCCCGAGTTGCTTCCTTCTAGTCTGGTGTAATATTTGCAAAATATAGATTGACTTTGACCAATCTTTCCAAGGGTCCGGATGAAATCAGCTCAATATTGATCATAGTTTTGATAAATGTAATTGAGTAAGTTCATACTTGCACTCATAAATCTTTGGAAATGTGTATGATATCTCATAGTTCTGGTAATAAATTTATGAAATACTTGTAATTCTGTGTGGATAGCTTTGGACTGTAGGCACAATGTTTTGGGCAAAAATCAATTTTCTCATATGCTTCCGGCAGCATTTTAACATCGACTTCAGAACTTGTGGGCCTCGTAGAGATGAAATGAAATAATCAATCGCTTGTATGCTGAGTGGAAATAATTTCCATTGTATTGAAACGGAAATATGTCCTGTGAAAATTGTTCTGTCAAACAGACAAAGCATGTGGTTGCTGTAATTACCCAATCTGCAGAATTCATTGTTGATTATTCAGCAAAGTACATTTATTTAATTTTTTTTAATTTAGGTGATTTAATCACTTGCAATTTAGAACTGTGAGGAATATTTCAAGACTTTCAAAGGCTGTGTGCCAAAGCAACTAACAGAGAATCTGCTTGCATGTCGTCTCTCTTTCTCACTTGTAATATAATTTAAAGCAATTATTTGCATTAGCTTTCAGCTGCAATTTTCTGCACAAATAACACTTATTCAATAATAAGCCAAACAAATTATACGTTATTTGATAAAAACTGCATGCAAAGGTAACTAGACATTTTGCTAGAAGCAAATAGTGCAGATCCTGGTCAGACAGCTCCAGACGGGGGTTATGGCAATCTGGAGCTACGCTTTGTCACCTGTCTGATAAATTTTTGATCAGCCAGACCCCTGTCAGACTGTATATCGGTATTGTTAATGTTGCCTCACAGATTGTAAGTATAGCCAAAGGTGTATTGGGATCTCAAAAGGAAATGGTCACATGATTTTCTTACTTCAAAAATACCTAACTGTGAAGCATGGCTTGGACAGGAAATACATTTTTGTAATGACAAGTTTGGTGTTGTGCTTTACTTTTCATATGGATGTGATGCTCTATTAAACAGCATTTCATGAGATCGTTTCTGGTAACAATAATTAATTTGGTTGCATGAGAGAAAACAAAAGGTCCTCACTGTCAAAATCCACCTTCAAAACAACAGGCCTTGAATGTTGGTGTGTGTTGTGATAATGGACTTGTATGCTAGACTGATGCTGTTTTCTAATTTTCTTACCTCATGGTCATTTGCTCTATAGAATTATGTACTTTATCTTTAGTATATTCTTTTTTTACTGTTTGCTTCTTTTCAAATAAGTATGTTCTGTCTATTTTTACTTAGTCACACACATTTTACAGAAAATTAATAAGGACAATTTAGTTCTGAAGGTATACATTTCCTTGTTTCGCCATTGTGTTATTATCTCCCTTTTCTGACACTGAGTCTAGGTGTACATTTTGTTATTATCCCCATTTTTCTACTCTCTATCCATAATTATCACCCTTTTTTTTTTTCTCTTCTCCAGATACATGTTCTGGACAGACTGGGGAGATGAACCAAAGATTGAGCGAGCTGGCATGGACGGAAGCATGAGCACGCGATCCATCATCGTTGACAACAACATATTTTGGCCTAACGGTCTAACTCTGGACTACGAAAGCTCAAAAATCTTCTGGGCAGATGCAAAATATAGCTTCATTCATTCCTGTGATTTTGATGGACGGCATCGAAGGGTCGTAATTGATAAAGACTTACCCCATCCATTTGCATTGACACTTTATCAAAATATGCTTTACTGGACAGACTGGCAAACCAAGTCAATACATTCTTGTGATAAAGAGCATGGTATTCAAACAAAAGTAGTTCTAAGCGATATAACTTCACCCATGGATATACATGTGTTCAATGCCGAGAGACAGCCTCAAGGTACGTAAATAGAACCTTTTAAAGGATTGAAATTTAAGTATACTGAAAACAAAAAGTCGTCTTCTTTAATCATGTATTCAATTTCAATTTCATGTACATTTATGGTTTTCTTTTTTTTTACTTTAAAAAACTAACTTAATGATGCAGGTTAAAAAATTATATAAAACATAAACCTTAGCTGGGTGACCAGTCCCATACTAAGTTTTGTTTAATGCTACATATCTTCAGAAGACTTGAGACAGCACATAATGATATAAAGCCCAAGTTTTTACCTTTGAGCATTGTATATCTGCAATTTTTAGTGTTTTGTTCTTAAAAAAACTTTTTGTTTTCAGTAGACAATTCATTCCATCCTAAAAATCTTCACATGTTATGAATGCATTTTAGAACATTGGCAGATTAGTGTTTTTAGCTCACCTGAGCACAACGTGCTCAAGGGGAGCTTTTGTGATACCGCTTCGTCCGTCGTCCGTCGTTCGTCGTCCGTCGTTTGTCGTCAACATTTACCTTGTGAACACACTAGAGGCCACATTTATAGCCCAATCTTCACCAAACTTGGTCAGAATGTTTGTCTACATGAAATCTTGGATGAGTTCGTAACTGGGTCACGTGGGGTCAAAAAGTAGGTCACTAGGTCAAAACTTAGAAAAAGCTTGTGAACACACTAGAGGCCACATTTATAGCCCAATCTTCACCAAACTTGGTCAGAATGTTTGTTTGCATGAAATCTCGGATGAGTTCGTAACTGGGTCACGTGGGGTCAAAAAGTAGGTCACAAGGTCAAATCTTAGAAAAAGCTTGTGAACACACTAGAGGCCCTATTTATAGGCCAATCTTCATCAAACTTGGTCAGAATGTTTGTCTACATGAAATCTTGGATGAGTTCGTTATTGGGTCTCATGGGGTCATAAAGTAGGTCACAAGGTCAAATTTTAGAAAAAGCTTGTGAAAACACTTAAGAGGCTACATTGATGGCCCAATCTTCACCAAACTTGACCATCATGTTTGCCAGTATGAAATCTTACATATGTTTTGAAGTGAGTCATGTGGATTCAGTAGATTACTTGGTAAAATTCTAGAAAATGTTATCAACCCAGTGGCCACACTAATGGTCCAATCTTCACCAAAGATTTCTAAAGTAAATAACTCTTAATTACTTAATGCCAGATTTGAGCCTACTAAAGGCCTGTGTCATCAGGTGAGCGATTAAGGGCCATCATGGCCCTCTTGTTTAAGTATTAACATGATAACAATTTTATATGGGAAAACTTTAAGATAAATTTGTTTCATAAATGTTTATACGAATGAATGTCAAACAAGTTGAACCTGTTAAACAAGACATTTATATAGCAACAAGTGAAATTTGACTATTGTTTAAGTGCTTGTTTAACTGTTAGATTAAGTGTGTTTAGAACACCAATGTTTTTACCTTATTCATGTATTTAACCAAACACTTTCCAGATTTAAATCCCAGTGTTTAACCTAAGTATACCAAGTTCTTAAACCCTGATTTCCATTTTAGTTTTATTTTATATGTAAACTTAACTGAAATATTTTTTTTTACATTTGTTTTTGTGTTTTCCTGAATATTTCACTAACTTGCTCAGTGTTTCAGCCTGCTTATATTATTGTACTAACTAAAAACTCTGTTTCTCCCTGTGAATGTAATTTACCAAAATATTTTACTTGCTCAATTTCTGTTTCACTCTGTTTGTGTCATCAACTCAGTCCCTTGATAATATTTTTACATCTAAGTCCTTGTGTTCCTTAAGCTTTCACTTTGCACATATATGGTATACATAAAAATATATAAATATACATTTGTAATCTCCAATTTCAGGTCCTAATCCATGTGGTTTAGACAATGGTGGGTGTTCTCACCTGTGTTTGATGTCCCCGGCCAAGCCAGGTTACAGGTGTGCATGTCCTACAGGAGTCCGTCTCCTTGACGACAAGACCTGTGCTGATGGTAAGTTATTAATAATGACTACCCTAGCAGTAGGTAGAGCAAGTGCTGCAGGGACAGGAGGGAACTTGTTTTATTTTAGGCCATGAAATGAGAAGCATACAAGAAATAAATATAAAAAAAAGTGTAAACACTTTCTGTTAGGCCCCCAAAAGATAGTGATGCCCCCAAAAGATAGTGATTATATTAATAATGATATCTGCTTGTATAGTCTTGTATAGTCGCATCCTTTAGTTTTAGGTGCAACAATATGCTAGATATATTACTGTTTTTCTCTCAAGTCTAGACCTGACTCTTAAGGTCCCTTTTCTATTTCCAGCAGATAATATTAATAATTATTAATAAAAAACATTATTAATAAAAAAACATATTAATAATTTTTTTTTTATATTATTACAGGAGCAGAAAAGATGTTACTGTTGGCTAGACGGATGGACATTCGACGTATCTCCCTTGACATGCCTGACTTCACAGATGTAGTCATCCAACAAGAGAATGTGATTCACGCCATCGCCATTGACTATGACCCTGTTGACGGTTTTGTTTACTGGACTGATGATGAAATCAAAGTGATCCGTCGAGCCCGGCTAGATGGCTCAGGTAACTTCTTTAAGGATTTAGTGGGTTTTGTTTTAAAGGCAATGAAAATGGCTGTCTTTAATGTAAAAATAGTCTTTGGTTGACCAATCATTTTCTACTATCATAATTAAGCATAAACTGCGTGTGAGCACAAAAAAGTTCAAAAAAAAATTAAGATTGCAGAGTCATAGGCACAAATCTGAATACAAGCTATGTCTATATTCAGACTTGTCCATGTAATCATACAAGAATCTTAATTCATGTACCAGTTGTTTATAAATAATCCCCCCTTATTTTGTTTTTTCTTGTCAAGAGCAACAAACTCACTTAAAACATGGATTATTTAATTAGGTGACAATCTCCACATTGTCCACTGGCTAACTTTCCTCTTGTATTTTAAAAAAAATCTTCCACATAACTGCCAGTATAATTTAATATTATTTATATTAAACTAGTTATTTCTGATTTTGTTTTTCTCTAGATGAACAAGTGTTAGTCGACACAGGAGTCAATCACCCGGATGGTATCGCTATTGACTGGATTGCTGGAAACCTGTATTGGACTGATACAGGAACCGATCGCATTGAGGTGGCCCGACTCAATGGCACATCGCGGAAAGTTCTCATCTCGGAAAATCTGGATGAGCCCAGAGCACTCTGTCTGGACCCAGAAAATGGGTGAGGGTCTATATATGATAGACTTGGTTGTTATTTAAATGTTTAAATCTTTGCAGCAATCAGAACATGATATAGCATGTGACTAGGAAAGTAAATGTTACCGGACTGTAACCTATCATCCTCTTAACAGCATGGGTTTAAGATCCAGATCAAGCAAGATTTTGCTTATCTTAGAGTGGATCTGGCATGCTAAACATTAATAAAAGTTAACTGTCCCATATGGCCATTAGTATTTCAGTAAAACTGAAAAAAAATAACACAGCAGGTTGAAATATACAGACAGACTTTACAATACTTAAGAAGTGACATATAATTTTTGACATATATTGACAGATAAATATAAAACTTTCAGCACATACTTGTCTTTTAAATGATATTTTACACAAAATAACTTCTTGGGGCATTCATGACCTAATGGTATAGTTGCAGAATTTTAACTCCGCTGACTGCTTGTCTGTCACATGGGTTCAAGTCCTGTTGGGTGCTAAAGGCTGTATATAGGAAGGTCTTTCAGTGCACTGGTGGTTCTGCCCAGACATTTGTCTGGAGTCTTCCTCCACCAAAATAGCTGGATGTTGCTATAGTGATCATAATGGGTTTGCTTTGATGAAAAACAAAAACAAAAAACAACATTTTTGTAAGGTCTTCTAGCTGACCTACAGTGTTCTGGTGGTTCTACCTGACATGAGCTATATAACAAAAAAGAAATACTGAACTCTGCTGATCTCATATACCTTATTTATTGACAATTTTATTAAATAACTACATGTACTTATTATATCTCACATTTAGTACAAGATGATGTTGTTTCCTCGTTTCTGTTTCCCAGACAACTTTGTTTTGTGAAATCTACATGTTGTAAATTTATAACATTCAGTTAAACACTACCAATTCGTGACGTAAATGTTTAAAAAAACTTGAGAAGTTAAAGTTAAAACAAAATGGCTGCCATTTCCCAGAGCTTCTTGCTGAAATCTATATCATTTTTTGGCCCTGCCTTATTAACCAATTAAACTACTTCAAATGCAGGCTTTATTTCTAGATAGTGGTACTGGTTTTAAAGCAGGACCGTCACGTTATTGAACTGTGGCAGGTTCTTTCTTTATAGAACTAATAATGTATTATTACTTAATGTAATGGTATATTATTGTGATGCTTTTTCTAAAAACAAGCAATAAACAAAAACACTGTCTTCATTACAGCTACATGTGGTGGACTGACTGGGGTAAGGTGGCCAAGATTGAGCGGGCATATTTGGATGGCACACATCGTGAGGTCATCATTAGTGACAAGCTGGACTGGCCCTAATGGGATTGCTGTAGATTACGAAGAGAATAAGATTTACTGGTGTGATGCCAAAGAAGACATTATAGAGGTTGCAAATATGGATGGTACCGGGCGCCGTGTGCTTGTCAAGGAGAATCTACCACACCTGTTTGGATTTAGTTTGCTAGGTGAGACAGCAGGGAGCTTGGCAGATTATAGAGAAAAAACTGACTTTCTGATTAAAATCTGTTCTGATCAGAATTGGAAGAAAATACAGAGTCACCTTTTTGGCTTAAGTTTGCTAAGAGAGTCTTGGGTGAATATTTCTACCAGCCTAAAATCAGTACTATTTGGTGTAAAATCAATTATCATTGGCTTAATTTGATATTATAATGAGCATACAGGTGAATATAGTGGACGTTGTACAACTGGTGCGCCCAGTGCCCAGACAGTGTAACTGGGTCTGGTATTATGGTCAGCGGTTCATGGCATGCTATCATAATAAATGCAACACTGCTTAAAATGAACATGCAATAATTATTGAATTTATTTTAGTGGAATGTGAGATAAATATATTTTTATATCATCTAATATAATGCTTATTTATATCCCATTTGCTTATAAATACATTTGACATTATTTTACATTTAATTCTGTTTTTACAGACGACTATCTGTACTGGACAGACTGGCAAAGACGATCTATAGAGCGTGTCAACAAGAGGACAGGTGGCAACAGGACCCTTATCATAGACCAACTGCCAGACCTCATGGGACTGAAGGCGGTCAATGTAAAAAAAATCAAAGGTATTTGCTATTGTTTATGTTTTGTTTTGTTTTTTATACATTGCACAAATAACAATTATGGTCATACTGGTGACGTAATGTCCCACACTGTTCCCTCTTCTGGCTGTTTTATCTTCTGTCTCTCCTCACTTTCTTTCCTTCCTGCTCACCATCATAACTTACCACTCTCTTTTCTTTCCTTGTACTCTCTTTTGGTCTTTCTTTTTAATCCATTCTTCATCTTTTGTCTTTATATACACCCATCGAAGACAGGACGTATTATGGAATCACCCATGGCAGGTGGGTGTCGTCCAGATGTTTGTCTGGAGAATAACTCAAACACTATCAAAGCTATTGACTTGAAACTTCATGGGTGGATAGAGCTCATTGAGATGAAGTGCATTGCACAAGAACCATTACTCTGCACGTCATGATGTTAGAGTTACTGCTCTTTGTTTAACTTTCTTATGGATAGATCTCATTTTGGAGTTATTACCCTTAGCTCAATTTTCGTACTTTATGTTTGTCTGGACCATAATCATACATAATCAAAGCTGTGGGAGATATTATTAAAACAGAGTGCAGTGCACAAGAACCGTTACTCTCCTCTTATTATTTTTTGAGTAATGCTCCTTTCTGCACATATGCCATTACTCTCATGTAAATTTTTGTATTTATTCCCCTTTGAGTTTTGTTTTCAGTTACCCAGATTGCAGTCTACAATCATGCCAGAGTGCATTGCACAACAGTGCACAGCAGTTTGGCAGATTATTTTTTTTTAATGTTATTCTACTTTAATTTCAGTGTTTTTTGTGTGCAATGACCCAGAGTGATGTCCAAAACTTTGCCATACTGCATTGCACCAGAGTGCACAGCAGTTAGTTTCAAATTGGCCTATTGACGGCATTTTTTGCTCAGCCTTGCAGTGCTCTTGTTTAGCGTATGTCACTGTTTTATTGCCCTGCCATTACACTCTTAGTCAACACGAATCATTGCAGTTTCTTTCTGCTGGAAACTGTGCTCTTTAAATATTTCTAGTATATATAAAGCTTTGGTTTTGTTATAACTACACAGACGTGTAGTCACTTGATCTGAATATCAATATAACCAAAATCTCTGTTGGCCCTGGGTCAACCACCTGTTTTTACAGCTTGACATCGTCTGTATGACCATATCAGTGTTGGTACGATGTATTGCAATGCAAACAAATATAAACCACATTCCATTGCACCATTTCTTCATAAGCATGTGACTTAGTTTAAAGTTCTACTGCATTTCTCAATGCTTCCCCACAACTGGACACTGCATGTTTCAGGTGTCAAATTGCATGGGAGAACAATTGTTTCAAGTGGGCAGTCCCACATACTTCCTGTAACTTAACAAGTGTAGGAAGCCTAATTGGCAGCCACTTGTTCTCCCTAATTGGCACGATCAGTGTCAGTAAACATTGAATACTTCCAGGTCTTAAGAGTACAGATAAGGAGTTCCCAATAATGTTGCAGCACGTGCATTTGGCTAGTATCAACTCTTATCATGCAACATTCATTGATAAGCAATTCTCCTTATTTGATAAGAACTGTAATTATATACAAAGGTAGCAAGATATGTTACTGGTGACTCAGCAGCAAATAGTGCAGCTCCTGACCAGAAAGCTCTCAGCGTGAGTTGATCAAGATTTTTGCTATTTGCTTAAGCAAGGTCAAGGTCAAGTCGCAATACTATTATTTCTTCATTCAACTATATGTTGTGGTAGTTATTATAATTTAATTAAGATGAATACTTACTATGTAAGGGTTAGTTGAGAATTAGCCAATATTTTGCTTTTTTAACTTAGAGTTTCTCCCCTTGTCTGTAGGTCTGTGTATTGCAGCTGTGTGTTCTCTAGCAGTCTAAAGCCTAATGTTTTGAAATGTAAACATTTTACTGCTAATTTTGTTCCATTTTAAGAAAAGATAATGATTAACAGGTGAGATATTATTACATTAGTCTGTGAATGTTGCTAATTACTGTTTAAATAGAAGAAATGTTTATAGTGTAAATATAGCGCATGTATATTTACATGATTCAGGAATTTCAGTATTTGCACAATATAGTGTCATTTTTGCAATACTCAGATCTCCTACTTTCAAACACAATACTTACCTATTTTAGCCCCAGGTAAATTTTCATATTGGCTTGATCTATTGTGCAAGGGAAATAACTTTCCTTAAATAATTAAGATTTAAGTTACATATTTTGGTTTTTGAATACTTTGAAGACCATACAACTAGTCTCCTCAGGCCCTTAAAAAAAAAAAATATATCCTGGTTGTCAGTTTTCTTGTGATTTTTAGACCCAAATTCATGACAATATTCTAATATATTTTCTGCCTAATTCCCTTAATTTTACATGTTATATTTCCAGGTACAAACCCCTGCAGGGACAATAATGGTTGGTGCAGCCACCTGTGCCTGTACACACCGAAAGGTCCCCAGTGTGCCTGTCCTATGGGCCTCGAACTAATCAGCAAAGGTCAGCAGTGCATTGTGCCTGACGCCTTTCTATTGTTTACACGAGAGTCTGACATCAAACGCATGTCTCTTTCAACAACACACAGGGTGGTGCCAATCCCGCTGAAAGGAATTCAGAAAGCCTATGCAATTGATTTTGACATCAGCGATAATCGAATCTACTGGACAGATGTGGATAAGAAGGTTGGTTGTCTCTCTTGAATGTGGTTAAAAAATAATAATTAACGCTTGTCTACAGTTACAACAACTTTTGAAAAAATATATTTCCTAAACATTTTCTTGCCATCTTATAACAGCAAGATATTAATTCAAAATTATTTACTTCACTATGCTATTTTTATGTGTGTGTGTAAGACAGTGTAAAACGATTGTAAATTATATAGTCCTTTAGTGACCACAATTTGCTTGAAAAGATAGTAAGTTTCAGACTGTAGGATGTATTAAGCATAAACCCTAAAAAATGTCATTTAAAATGAAGTTATTTGAGGACCTTCTGTCTCAACTTATACCCTATAAAGGCTTTTGCATGTTTAAGCATCTAAGTAAATTGATCATAATAATAATCATAAATCTTTTTTTCACCGTCATCCTTCTCAGAGTATCAGCCGAGCTTTCATGAATGGCAGCCATTTGGAGACCATTGTCAGTTTTGGACTGGAATACCCTGAGGGAATGGCAGTTGATTGGGTAGCCAAGAACATTTATTGGACTGACTCGGGAACCAACCGTATAGAGGTAGCACGACTGGATGGTTCCTCTCGGAGAGTTCTCATCTGGAAGGATCTGAGTCACCCAAGAGCCCTTGTGGTAGATCCACCAAATGGGTGAGTAATGTTGGTGTATGCACTACTTTTCTATGAGTCAGAAGTTATTCCAGTCAACGTCAGTGCCGCCATAATGCTTATATCTTATTAATCAGTGCATAGACTGTAATGAGGGTTTACATTAGTCATTTTTATTTTCATGCTTACCAGTAGATCTACTAAAGTGATCAGTTTTGATTTTTTGAGAAATATGTCCCTGGGTCGACTTAGATTTTGGTGTATATACATCCAGGTTGAACTGAAGCTTGCAAGAATTATCAAACTAGCATGCAAGTACTATCTAGCTAGCATGCCAGTACCATCTAGTTAACATCTAGCATTTGAATAATATGTCCTCTGTGGTCCTTTTATATTACCCAAACCCCATGCTTATTGGAGTTAACTTATTTAGATCACTGATAACAGCAATGTTTTATTTTTTCAATCTAATAGTGAAATAATCAATAATAAATAATGTTGATATAAATAGTAACGAAACGGTCGTTATAACTAACCAGTATGACTGCACATGTGATCATATATTTTTCTGGCTCATTGAATGAAATTATGCAATATCAAAGGCTTAAGATTAAGTTTTTGTCAAATAAATTGGCTGACAGGAAATAACATTAAAATCCTCAGCATTTTTCCCAGCACACAGTTTGATTTAAATTAGCCAACTTTAGAACGTTAAATAAAAATGTAAAATAATTAATTTTGACATCAAAGGTTGAAATACACATTATAAATGATAATAGACTATTACATATATAATATACAAGCTGGGACAAGATCTGATAATTGGTCCTTGTTCAAATAACTGGCCAATTACCAGCACACTCAGCCCTGCTACCCTGTATATTATTATTTAAGTAATAAAAGCATGTAAGACTAATAAGTTTGTCCCCAGTTGCACTTATTTCAATGACTATTCTGTAATTGCTATAAAATGTATTATTGCTAACGGAAAATAACTTTTGCTGAAATTTTCAGTACATATCTATGTTTATATAAATTACTTTTGTTTTCTTGTGACAGTGAAGTAATGTAGTATTTAAATGGTGCTCCATTACTTTTCCAATGAAAATTATTTTGTCAAAAGCCACATAATGAATTATGAAATATTAATAATTTTACCCACGTACAGGTATTTCTACTACACTGACTGGTCTCAAGAGCCTAAGCTAGTGCGAGCGCGGCTGGATGGATCTAATCAACAGGTCATCGTCACAAATATTGGCCGCGTGAATGGGCTCACCATAGACTATTTGGGGAAGAAATTGTACTGGGCAGATATTGACAAGAAGGTCATAGAAAGTTCAACACTCAATGGTAAGTTCTTGGTTTGTGTGTTGGGGTTGTGAGAAACCAATAAAGTGAGCTGTGACAATAGGCATAAGTTGTTCAGATTTTTACTGAATATAGCTGAGCTATTTCAACAATGCTATCTGTATATCATTCTTTACAATGTGAGTTATAGGATACATTAATTATGTGGAAAGTTGACTGTTAATGAATCTCTTCATATGCTGTGAGGTTTGTTCAGGATTTTGTAAAGTTATGGAAGTACATGTAATGCAGAAATACTCTTTTTAAAAACATTTTTGAGGAATAATCAAAGAAACAATATTTCTTAACCATTTATTTTGATGCAGTAAAGAATGACATTGTATAAAGTGTTCTAAAATATGATGAACCAGAATTGCTATTAACTTAAGAATTGGTATTAGATCATAATAATAAAAAATCTTTGCTTTTGGTTTGCCAAGGCAATGTTTTTCAGTGACTGTTATTTTTCTTAAAAGGTGAGAACCGTACAAAGGTGATTACACAAGACGTACCCAACGTGATGGCGATCACACAATATCAAGACTACCTCTACTGGACAGAATGGGAACAACAGGTTATTGAGAAGGCCAACAAGACATCGGGCGAGAATCGAACCTGTCATCCACAACATGGTGGATCAGGTCATGGATATCCTTGTGTTCCATCACTCCAGACAGTCTGGTAAGCCTGGGAGACGTGGTGAAATGGGCATCAGCCAGATTAGGTCTTGATTACAACTTGCAGAATCCTTTCTCAGTTGAGATCTGGCTCAAGCTCAAATTTTGATTTGCAGTGTACATCTTAGTGGGACAAAAATGCTACTTATATTAACCAAGATTCAGATAACTTTATATTATAGAAAAGCATTAGAGACACTTTAAGAAAATACCAAGCAATTTAAAATTAAAGTTTGAGCAAAATTTCACTGAGAAAAGATTCTGCAATTGGGGTCTGTTCTGGCTGAGCACTTTAATGCGGGAAGGTTTTCCAGCTGATCTGCTATTTGCCCCATTTTTTTACCTCTGGACAACTGTCTGGGGATTGCTGTAATGGCCATAATTATGTCTCTGCCATGTTTATTGAAAAAAAGATGTTGAATATATGTATAAGTTACACCAGCAAATTTACACTATTTATAGCAACCTGTTTTATCGTTAAAACATAAATGACCTGCCCCAGTATATTTATGTGAAAAGAAACGAATCTTAAAATTCTGTTTGCATTTCTTCACTAATATCAGGACAGGATAAAAACAGGATATTGAAAAAAATAAACTTGACACTGAATTATACAAAAATATAGCTTAGAAAGATTTTTTTCTAATGTGCATTATTTTTTATCTGTTGTTTAAGTCAGAAAAATGCTGTTTATTTGAGGTCTATCTGACAAAAGCAGTTTGCTCTTTGGAATTGTGAATAATAATGTTTTATATATTTACCTAGGTACAAACAGCTGTGCAGGTAACAATGGAGGCTGCTCCCACTTGTGTCTTGCCCTGTCCAGGTCAGATGCCAGCAACCAGACACGGACCTGTGCCTGCCCCACCCACTACACACTTAACCCAGACAACAGGACGTGTACATGTAGGTATCTTTAATTTTCACCTGTAAATAAAATTATGGCAGCCATGATCTGTTAGGACATTTAACATCTTTTGAATGCCTCTCTTTGCTTGCTTTGAAAGCATTCTTTCCTAGGAATATAGTTGTGCATGATGGCAGCAAGATTTTTTTTACAAAGTTAATTCTTTTTTACCTTAATTAAAAAGCAATGTTATTGGACAGAAGCATCAGTTAACTCTGGACACACTTCTAATAAAGAGGGCACCAGTAGGAGGAGTGGTAGTGTCCCTGATTTATAACTTTTCTCACTGCTTAGTCTCTTTATATCTTTTTTGTTTATTGCAGTTTTATTTTTATTTTTTATCTCTCAGCCCCAGCATCATTCCTTCTGTACAGTCGTAAGGATGAGATCAGTCGATTGCTTGTGAATGAGCGTGATGTGGCAGGGTCCCATGCGGTAATTCTACCCATTCAGAGTCTACGAAACATCAAGGCACTAGACTATGACCCTCTTACTGGATATGCTTATTGGATCAGTGGTCGGCTTAAGTCTATCAAGAGGTCAAAGTTGGATAAACCTGAGGTAAAGAGAGAGAAATAGAAGATCTGATATGAGTGTTCATTAGATACTGAAAATATTAAAAGAATTAGTTGAAACGATACGAACAAGGCTCTGTCGAGTTTCGTATCGTTTTAGATGAGTTTAATATTTTCAGTATCTAATGAACATAAATATTAGGTTCTATGTATCACATAACCTAAACATCAGCAGTTTTTTTGTTTACAAAGCATCATCTTTTAATAGTATGAACAATCGACCTTGACATGAGTAATTTGGTAGAATCCACACACACAAAATAGTTCCACTCTTTACTCGACCGTTTTCCATAAAAAGAAAAGAGTCGTTCATAACATGACAAAAATGTTATGTTTTTATTAAGTAAAATGAAGTTATACAACAAAATGCATAAAACAGCGACAACAAAGTGATTAGGGAATGGCATATACACTACACATACTTAATTATTTCGCACTATGATAATGACATAAGACTACGATAACAAACTAGTGAGTTACCAAAAATAATGCATGAGTGTTACCTCATGCTCGTGCGGTAGGTTATGTGATAAATAATGAATATTGAAAAAAGACACAGGGGAGAGAGTTTTTTATATAAAATACATTCCAATGGTGTTTGCAATAGTTAAAACTCCATATGACATAGAAAATCATTGGTGATAAAGAAAGTGAATCCCATAATTCTGAAACAAACTTATAGAAACAGTTGGTGCATAGAAATGTCACAAAGTGAGATGTTTGTGTTTTTGTTACATTGATCTGACACAATTATAATAGTATTGGTGATGTTCAGCTAATTCATTTGGAGGAATACCAGATACCAACCACCAGTACCAGCAGGTCAGCTGGAAGATTGAATTGAGATCATTTAATTGAGTGCATTTTATACATTTAATGTAGAAATGCAGAAAGTAGTTTGAAAAATATAATCCTTTTGAGCTTTGTAAGGTAAGTTAAGAAACAGAATTTTGGGTAGTACAATGAGAAGTTAAGAAAAAAATATAAAGGTTGTGATAAATTTTAGTGGAGAGAGAAATTATAGTATATAATATATGTAATAGTATATAATTGTATTATATCCTTTTTTCAGCCTGAGATGATCGTGAATGGCAACAACAGAGCCATCAAGCCATTTGACCTTGCTATTGACCCATTTTCACATATATTGTTCTGGTCATGTTCCGAAAACAATGTGATCAACTTCACCCGCATCGACCTCAAATCTGGAAGTGTTGCAGGGGGTGTGGTTGTTGAGGGAACTAATCAGAAACCTAGATACCTGGCTGTTAATCCATACAAAGGGTAGGATTTGTTTCGTTTTATTCATATGGCTTATTTAATCTAATGAAAAGTGTGTAATCGACGTCTTATTTTAAAGTTTAAATATTAAAAGTGGAAACATCTGTATAGTAACTAGATAATGGACTGTCAATTGATGTGAAGATGAAAGTTAATTGATCTAATTGCTTGTCATAACTTTGGGGAATATTCATCACAAAAGAGTTGGAAATTCTCTTTAGTTCCTACTGAAGAACACAATGTCTGAATATTATTCCATATCAGTATGATTCCTTCATTATTTAGAATAACACAGTCCACTAATATAAAGCAAGCTGTATAAAAACAACATATATTTTCCTTTTTATTTCTCTGATGTCGGAAACTTGTTGGGGTTCTATTGTAGTTATTTATATAACTTTGAAAAACCTGAACATACAAGAAGAAATTCACATTCATAGTTTTTTCTTTTATCTCATAGCCATCTGTACTGGACAAACAATGCCAACCCAGCTATGATCCAAAGGTCCTTGTTAGATGGAACTGAGTCTGTCGTCTTGTTCTCCTCTGATCTCTCCAAACCAGGCCCCATTGCTGTTGATCCTGAATCTGACCTTTTGTTCTGGGCTGACCTTGATGAAAAGGTGATAGAGTGCAGTGACCTAGATGGAGGAAATAGACGAATTTTGTTAAATGGGAAGACAAATGATCAAATTCAATCAATAGTGGGTATAGCTGTGTTTTCAGAATATTTGTATTGGGTTGATAAGGGTAAGAAATTTATTGCACGAATTGAGAAGAGAACCGGAACAAATTTGACTTTTGTTCAAGATAGGGTTTCCGGTTTAAGTGATATTAACACAGTCATATCAATAGACACCGATCAAGCCAGACAGCATCCATGTGTTAAAGATAATGGGAATTGCTCGCATATTTGTATTGCGAAAAAACATGATGTTCAGTGTTCATGTCCTGGAAACTTGGTGTTGCGATCTGATGAAAGGTCGTGTGCAGAGAAAACTACATGCAAACCTGATGAGTTCACTTGCAAGACACCAACGAAAGACTGTATTCCCAATGCGTGGTTATGTGATGGGTCAAAAGACTGCGCAGATAATTCAGATGAGGAACACTGTCCGAAATGTGATCACACACAATTTCAGTGTAAGGATGGGAAGTGTATTAAACTTGTTGAAGTTTGTGACGGGAAGAGTCACTGTCCAGATGGGGATGACGAGGAGGCATGTTGTGAGAATGCAGCACAGATAAAGTGTTTAAATGGGAATAAATGTTACAATAAAAAAGACCAGTGTGATGGCAAAAAAGACTGTACAGATGGTTCAGATGAATTATCTTGCCCTCATTTAGTGAAGGAAACCAGTGCTCAATCTATTTCTGCTCTCATGACTGTTGCAATTGTTGTGGGAGTGTTTTCTGTTATTATTGTACTGGCCATAGTGTTTGCGTGCAAGCGTAAATCACCTGATGTGCCATTTGAGGAGCGTGATCTACACACTATGACAACACTGTTGAATCAATCGCAAGACACGCCAACAGAAACCTTACAAGCTGGTGCTCGTGGCAAGAAGCTTGATCATAAATCAAAAGTTTCTATACCATTATCATCATTAGGCTCCGGTAGTGGAGCAGGGTATGATCGAGAAAATGTTACTGGTGCTTCATCTAGTAGTTCTGCGATCACCCGATATCCTCAAACATTAAACCCACCACCAAGTCCGGTAACAGATCGGTCGGTGTACACTGGAGACTTTTTTGGTTACACAACACACAGTCCATCAACTGTGCGCTCGAAGAAGCATCGACCGAGGAACGTACCTCCTCCGCCGACTACTCCGTGCAGCACAGATGTTTGTGAGGACAGTGAACCATATTTTCCTAAAAAATATTACAACAACTCTGTGCTCGAGCTGAACTATGACTCAGACCCCTATCCTCCACCACCGACTCCTCGGAGTCAATATTTCTCAGACGAGGTGATGAGTTGTCCTGACTCCCCAACAACAGAGCGGAGCTACTTCAACCCTTACCCCCCTCCACCATCACCGGTGGCAACCTCGGACTGCTGATTTTGTTCATCATGTCATTATTATTATATCATGTTAGTGATTTATATATTTTATATTGATAAGAAACATGCTTTGTATAAAACATTAAGGACGCTTAGATAATTTAAGGAAAAAAGAATTTGATAAAAAATGCACAAAAATAAAAATGAACCCTTCACTTTGTCGACATTAACCCATACTGATGTAGTTTACTTGGATCTTCAATGGCACCTTTAGTAGAAATATTTATCAATTCTATTAAGCAAATGACTGCCTACGCCTTAGCAAAACATGGCAGTCGAGCTAAAATTAAAAAAAGTTTAAAATAAGGCCTCAGGTTATTCACAAGGGACTCTTTAGACCTAGAGACCCATTGGTTAATAATATTTCAAGCTTAATGGTCATTTCTCAAACATAAGTAGACAAATTAAAAACTGTTTTGACAGAATATGATTTTACTTTTTATTATCAGGATTTTAGTTTTCTAAATATGTTTAATACTTCACACATACAATTTTTCATTTGATACGTTTCATAAAATGATCTGATTTTTGTTTTTTCTCATAGGGCGGCTAAAAATTAAAGCTTAACTGCCATACAACTTTTGGCAATATCCTTTGTTTCTCCTCCAAACCCTATATACCTGGTACTCATTAGAAATGTGTCACTGTAACAATTCCAATGTGTACCTTCATTATAAGGCTAAATCCTTTATTTCTCCACCAAACCCTATATACCTGGTACTCATTAGAATCATCTCAATGTGACAATTCCAATGTGTACCTACACTATAGGGTTAAATCCTTTATTTCTCCTCCAATGACAATTCCAATGTGTACCTACACTATAGAGCTAAATCCTTTATTTCTCCTCCAAACCCTTTGTACCTGGAACTCATTAGAATCGTCTTAATGTCATGACTCCATAGTACTAACTTTCATAGGTTTAGTTAAGACTTCTTGGTTATTTTATTTCATTCAGGTCATATTTACTCTAACCTGGAACTGTATTTTTGTTTCAGGTATTGTATTGAGTTTTTATAAATTATTTTTCATCAAGCATGGTATCATAAAGTCAGTTATCTAAGTGTTGCGTGCATTGTAAATACAATGTATAATGTATGTTTTCATATATGAAATTATTACTAAAAAAATCTTATTTGTTTCTGCTCTTTTGATAATGTTCCTTTTTTTTTCTATATGTGTTTAGCATAGGGCAAAACTTTTCCTTTTCATGTAATGAAAAATTAACTTATTTTTTGCAGTTAAGATCTGGAACCTGTCTCAGTACCAGTTTGTTTCAATGATATGTTAATTTTAGTTTGAAACCAGTCGAATTTAACGAGATGAAGAAGATTCAAGATGTATTTTCTCTCGTAATTGTGTAAAAATTCTTATTGTATAAGAGGCAAAACAACAACAATCACATAAACAAATAATGACAAAAAGGTATTATTCTAATATTACGGCTTTTTTTGTTTTAGTAAACTCTGATAAACAGTGTGCTAAGTTTGTGACAAAATTTCCTAATTTTTATTGTGTGATATTTTTTTTAGAAGAACCAACATATAGGGTTTTGTATTACATTGATTATATTGTCCACAGTAAAGTTATGTTCTTTTTTGTAATGAAAACTTTTTATAAAATCTTTGTCTGATATCTTTTCTAAGAATAATATTTTGTAAAGCCAGTATTTGTAAATTTTACAAGAATATAAATCATCTGTAGATAGCCATTTTACAATTCAAGTGTGTGCTGATCATTTGAAGTGAGATTGTTCATATATTGTGTGGGGTAGAAAACCACTTTTAACAGTAAGGTATGCATGTTATGGACAATTATAAAAAAATGTTTTCAATTCTTGTTATTAGTTCTCTGAAGTTTTTGTGTATAATTAAGAAGTTGTTCACTGAATTTGGAAGGTTTAGATAGTTTGTGTTGATTTTTTTAGTTGATGAAGTTGTTTTATTTGATACATTATCCAGATTCAGAAGAATGCTACCTCCATGTTTGTTTACTATAGATAGTATTTTTTAAATTTAGCTTCCAATATCATTTAATATTCTTTCTTTTTTTAAAACATAGTGTAAAATATTTTCTTCCAGAAGCAGTTTAGTTAATTACATACCTTAATTATGTGCTATAGTGTTTTTAAGCACCTTTTTTGCATTCAGTGTTCATCTTTAAAATGAATGGATCATTTTGTATTTTTAGTTTGTTTTTTTTTTCCTGTTTTTTGACCTTGTTTGAAGGCTAGTGCCTTGCTTTCTGGGCAGCAAGTTTGTTCATTTTTTTTTCTACGCAAGAACAAATAAATAAAAATGTGCTAATATTTATCCATTTTTGGTTTAATAAATTTGTTCTATGCAAAACAATTATCCCTACTAATTACCATTTTTAAAAATATACCAGTTCTGATTAATTTGCTGCTATTTATTTTGCTAATCAGTAATTCTTATTCCAGGTTTGCCTTATTGATAAGCTGGCAAGTGTTTTGAGGATATTTATGGTCTAGCTTGTGCAAATGTTTTTCAGTTGTTTTGTGCCTTGCAATTTTTGGCCTAAATATTCTGTTAAAATACACTCAGTTTAGATTTCACAAAATGTTGATAAATACTTGATGTATTCACATGGTGCTTTGTTAGAATAACATTAAATCTTCAGCAGAACCAGTGTGAAATTAGAATTTTGTACAAAATGAATCTTGCAGATACATGGCATATTTGTTTACCGTACAACTCCTGTGGAATGTACATTTTTTCTTAGACAAAACCCAAAACTTTTTTGCAGATACATGTTTTGGTTTATAGTACTCATTTAAAATGTGCTTTTTTCATGGATTTGTTTTTCTTCAAATACATAACACTTTTTGTCATATTAATCATACAAATCATATTGAAAAAAAACCATCTTTTTTTAAAGAGGTTAATCTTTCATCTAGAAACTTCAGTACAACTTGTGTGAAATGTACATTTTCCTTATCATTTTGGTACATATATTCTATATATGCCTATTGCAAGAGTTGTTAACATAGAATTGATCATATATGCTTATTTTGGTTTTTGGACAAAACAAAAAGAAGGAAATACATGTTTTACTTCATAATTATGATCATATCAATCACATACTGTGCAATTTATTGATAGATGTCTTATTACAATGTTTTATTATGAATATTTTTATATTTCTGTTTATATTATTATCATGCTACAGTTTTGAAATGAATAATTCTGGATATGTTTACTACTCTGCACGGACAAGGGTAATATTTTTGTTTTTGATTCAATTTGTGTTTGGCTACCTCATCATTGTTACATGTGTGTATATATATGCACCTAGCATCACTATGGTAAACCAAGTACAGTTTAACCCTTAGCTTGCTACATTTTGTTAAAAACCCTTAGTAAATTCTCAGGTTTTTTATGCTTTTATATGTGACACATTAGGGTTGATATACTATACAAGGAAATTAAAACATTTATTTCATTTAAAAAATAGGGAATATGCAAATAGCAGGCTAAAAGTTAAGCATGTAAAGTCAATGTAGTTTTGTATCTCTGGACTGTCCCTGGATGACAGATCAATTGTTGGACAATCATTCAAACCCAAAACAAAGAATTCACGAAAGGTATAGGTTCTTTTTTAAGGTTATTCAGCAACTAAATTATAGTCATTGTTATTATAAAACAAATTAGTGTTATTGGTTATTAGGCAACTAAAGGTTTAATACTCATCCCTCATCAACTGCTGTGGCCAATTGTATAAACAATGGTTAAATTTTAACCAATTGTTAACATTAGGTTACCTTATACATTTTGGTAAACTTGCTGCTTAGCTATTGTATAGATGTGTTTTCATTTAACCGGTTCTTCCAATTTTCCATTTTTGGTTATCTTTAACCATTTTCCCAGTGGTCTGTAAAAGTTATAAACAAAAATAGTTATGGCCTCCGCTAATTTAACCACTTAGAATGTTACATTGTGGGATACTTTGGTTACTTTAACTTTGGGTTAAAATTAAACAGCTTGGTTAAGTAACAAAACAGTTAACTGCCTTTATACAAATAGATAACAACTTTGGTTAAATAACCAAGGAAGTTAAAGTTAACCAGATGTTAAAAAATAACCAATTGTTAACCTTAACCATTGTTTATACAATAAGGTGCCGGTTGCTTTCCTACAGTGAAGTTCTAATCCATTTTGGAATATTCAGAATATCTTAAAGTGTAGTTAGTAAGATAATGAAATAAAAAATTTCACAATTTAAGTAACAAACCAATATCCTGAAAGTAACTTTCATGTTGGTTGTTCTTCAAACTTATCTGCAGGGCATTCTTGGCTCAACCCAGACCATCTGAAGTCATTTTCCACCTTTAATTAATAAATTTCTTTATTGATAATAATTGTGTTGGGCAAATACGATTAAATAATAAAAAGTGGTAAATACGATTAAATAATAAAAAGTTGATAATAATTGTGTTGGGTAAATACGATTAAATAATAAAAAGTTGATAATAATTGTGTTGGGTAAATACAATTAAAGAAGAAAAAGATAGACTTCTATAGAAATGTAACTTTTCTCTGAACAGATTTATTTTGTGGATGAATACTGCATTGATTTATGTTTAAATGATCCCTCTCCATTGATGCTAGGTGGTATTACTTTATAGTTTGTATATTTGGGCATTTTTAAGACTCTGGACGATGCCTATGACGTTGAGTCCATTGGCAAATAAGTGCTTTTAAACTAATTGCTTTTTTTTAGTAACACAAAGCAACACAATTCATTTTAAGAGATCAATTTTACCCCTTGTTTTACAGGTTATTTTCCAAATAATGTTAATAATATTGAAAAGTACCTTTGGGGCAAAGGACTTACTGTTGGAAGGTCCTGCAGCTGACCTGGAGAGTGCCTGGTTCAACCCGGACATTCTGAGGGCTTTCTCCACCAAAATAGCAGGAGGTCACTATAATGATCATCACTGGTCACTACAATTTATTTAAAACAGCAAAAGCAAAACATTCTGACAGCTGTTTTGTGTGCATTTGTCTTCATTGTACAAGCATATTTGAGCTCTTTTTTTTCCCCTATGTCTTGCTAAAGAGTTAACTTAAAAAAGTTGACATTTATATTGCTAAATGCCTACAATCTTTAAGATAATAGGCTTTAATTAAGAATTTTATATTTAATGTAGTAACAACATGTATTTAAACTTATTTTTGAAAAGCTTAAACAATTTTGATTACTGGAAGATCTTTTTTATAATCTTTGACTTGTACTTTTGTAAAATTGATCTCTTACAAATGGCTATGGTTGTATTGTTATGCCTCAAAAGTCAAATTGCCAAAATAAATAACATTTGAATTGCATTATTGCACTTATATAGTTTACTGAAAAATCTTAGTCAGAGTTAATATTTTCCTTTGTAACTCTGCAGAATTTGTTGAGTTTTGTTGGGGAAGACCTTTACAACATGTTGTGATGAATGAGTTGTTATCGACTTATTAAAGATATGTTTAATGGATGCATTAATAATACATTTACTTTATGTCACCTTTTTATACAACAGAAATGAGGATATTCTGTGATTTATTTTTGTTGATTTTTTTTATTTTATTTTGGAAAATATTATAATGTTTGTAATAAATCTTTTAGTTTACTCAGTTTTATAAAATATTTTATATCATGAAAAACTTTTTTATGGGAATGTCATCAGTGACCTTAATTAAAAGTCTTTATATTACTACAGTTTGCAAACTACACTTTTTTATTAACATAATCTTTTCATGATTTAATTATGATTTTCTTCACTAATTTTTGTCTTATTATTTTCCAATTTAAGAATTGATTTATGTTCAATTGTTTCAGAATAGGTTACCTTATTTAAATGTAAAAGTAATCTTCAGTAAAAACAAATGTTTAAAATTTTTAATTACATTTTATATGCAGGATTAAAACTTTTAAGCAAAATTCTATATATTAAATTATTTTTCTTTAAGACGGCTGAGAAATATAAATTGTGGATTACTTCTAGTAACTATGGTAACTTACTTTGAAGCAGCAATTTACTTTGGTGTAAGTGAATCTTTTTTTAGGAAGGAACTTTTTTTTACTGTCATCAATATTTACACCCTTTTAGAAACATAATTTTAAAGTTTCTTGTCATGATCATCAGCTATTTAAACATTGAAAAGCCTTTTCACTTCCATCAATATTTACAAGTTTGTATAAATACCAATTGTATGTATTTTTGTCATAGATAGATGTGATAGAGTTTATATTATCTTCAACCACACTATGAGTGTGTTGTGATTTTCTGACTTCAATGTTGTCTTGTCCTATTGTGAGATCATTGAATGTCCAGATCACTTCTTATTACATACAGACAGTGTAGGTCCAGAGGGATTCAAATAATACAGTTCATGATAGTCGAATGTTTTTTTGGTGTGTGCTAAATATTTATATCTTCAGCAAATCGTGCAGTGGATTAAGTCTTCATTTATTTTGTGGTGGGTTCTCAATGAAGTCAGTTTTGATGACAAGATTTATATGGTAACACGCAATACAAGAGTTTTAAAAAGTATATATACATCGGCACTGCATGACCTGCATGATCAAGTGTCGGTGTGCCATTAAACCCATGATACAAAATAAAAATTACTGGTATAACAACTGAAGATTCTTGGCTATGTCTACAATATTTCTCTTGCAAGTATTATGTTGTGAGTACTCTGCTTTAAAGAGTCTAGTTGAAAGGATTCCGACAAGTTTCCATAGCCTACAAGTTTTATTCAGATCTTCTTCACACGCCATCTCTACGTTATGGAACCTCATGTTGATGAGAAAGAAATGAGATGTATATTTGTTGTAATTGTGATAGATTGTTGGATTCATGTGCTAAGTCATATATTTTGTTGTGAGAACTTGTTTGAATTACTTAATGAGGGGATTTAAAATAAGTATCTACTACAAAGATGTTTGAGTAATAATTAAGAGAAATCGGGTGGAAGGACTTAAAGAATGAAGGTCTTCCACCTGACCTGTGGTGCGCCGTTGGTTCTATCCAGACATTTATTTGGGGTCTTCCTCCACCAAAATAGCTGGACATCGCAATAATAATTATGATTGGTCACTGCAATGTATTTCAAAAACAAAACAAACTTATTTTTTTTAAGATTAATTGAGAGATTATTGTGCTAAATACGTACAAAAATGCTTCAGGCAGACTGAAGAAGTAGAAAAGAACATACAAATTTTCTTTTTAACCATTAATAAGAATAGAAAAATTGTTGATAGAAAAAAAGGAATATGTACAGATGTATAGAAGGGCACATTCTCATAACATTTTGAAAATGTTTAATGGAAACAGGAGATTTTATAGAAATAAGTCTTAGGGCTTGACTGTCTGTGTGTGAAAAGTAAGATTTGGAGACCCAGTGTAGAGTTTGTACATACATGTATACTGTGATTGTAAATAGTGTACATTTCTATAACCATTGAGTAAAAGTGCTATTGAAGTTTTTATATAATTATGTATTATTCTACAAATTTTGAAAAGTATAATTAAAATACATCTTATGATGCAAATATACACTGTTCTTTGTTGTTTCTTTTAAACACCATTTTGTTTTCAATGTTTTCACCTAATGTGGCAGATGTCAAGTGAACATTTTTTCATCAGTCTAAGTTACAAGTATA
The DNA here is from genome assembly GCA_007844125.1 of Sinonovacula constricta. Lineage (NCBI taxonomy): Eukaryota > Metazoa > Mollusca > Bivalvia > Cardiida > Solecurtidae > Sinonovacula > Sinonovacula constricta. Next base: position 14,902,399 of record CM017568.1, read on the forward strand.
TATGATCTGCATTTCGAATTAAAATTTAATATTTTGTACCTGTGTCACTATCTGCCTGTTAGTGTAGTTTTTTGGCAAATTTCAGGGATGTGTTTTGGAAACTTCACACACTTAGTTCTAAACTTTAATACTTGGTACTGTGTCACTATAGGGTCTGTTAGTGTAAGGTGTTTTTTGACAAATTCCAGCAATGTGTTTTGGGAAACCTTACACACTTCGTACTTAACTTTAATACTTGGTACTTTGTTTCTATCCAAACAATTGGTGTATACAGGTATTTTTGACAGTCTAATAAATTGTTCCCCTGCAAATTCAGTTTAAATATGTACTGCATATATTCATGTGTCGATGCAGGTTAAATAGCTTTTGACTCACACTACCCATAGATAGCAAAATTGCAAACATACATGATGATAACATCTTTTGGTCCATTATTCAATGGGTTTTAAACTTGTGTATGATCTTTGTCTAAAGCAAACTAGATCAATTACTCCCATGTTGATTTAACTAAGCTCAGTTTGTAAGTCTCGTAAATGGGTGTGGTATCATTTAAGGTTTAAATATATGCTATCTCTGTGAAGGCAGCACTGTATTTGCTTTTTAAAATTAACCTTAAACATATGCCTTTAATTGAAACACTGGGGGAAATTGTACTTAAAATAATATACATGTAGCACTATACAGTAACCTTGATATAGAATACATATTAAGCGACTAAGTGGACATTTTTTCATCTATTTGGAACATGTACCCTCTATGATTACTTTGCTAATGTTCATGTTTGTGACTCAATGACATTATCACTTGCACCTTTAATAACTGAACCGTCAATCTGATTATGATAAATATAGGCTAACAATTTAGTTTCTTTACTTTTGACTCATTCCGTTAATTACATTCAGTTCAGTTAGTTTCGTTTAATAAACAGTGCTACTCTTCAAGAAGAAGGTAAAGAGCAATAAATCTTATGACTTATTATCCTCCCAGTTTTATTTATTTTCTACATATGTTAAGTAATGTCATGACTATTGGAAGTTAAATTACAAAATAAGAATGACCATTCATCACTTCTGTAGTGTCGAGGGGCTTCTAACAAGATTCACTGAAATGCTTATGAACAGGAAATTATAGTGACAGTTGCGTAACTGAGCTTCAGTTGTACTTGTAGTTGCAGAACTGATATCATATTCTACTTTCATACTTTAAAATCAGAACTTGGTGAGTTGGTTTTTTCAAACCAGTTTCTCTGTTTACCTTTTTGTGCATTTTTGTTGGTCTTCTGGAGATGTAGGACCAATTAAAATTTAATATATGTCAGGTGTTCAAGTCATCTGGTCAAAGTAAAGCTACTATTAAGTTTTAATACCACACTCCACATCCTACAGGGTTTTCCCTTGAAAATGTGTTTAGGGGGTCACAGTGTCCCCCTATGTTTATGATTTGGGGGTCATTGGTAAATTTTGGGGGTCACATTATATAATCACTTTACTAATAGTTTGCTCCTTAAAAGCAGAACTAAATTGTTCATTTATGTTTTATACTATTTAAACAAAACAAAATCACATATTGTACATTTCAGATTTTAAAATGTGAAAGCATTTTCTCTATCTGACTCACTCTCAGAAATATATCTCTATTAGAACATATAGCAATATAATCATTGTTGACAATGAACACAAGAAGATTTAACACGATTTGTTTAACTTCAAATAAGTTCAAAGTTCAATTCTTCAACATATTCACATGTACCAATTTCAATATTCAGTAAAATTCAAAAACCAGTCAAAACGTATTCGTACTCATATTGGTTCAACCTACATGTCTTTCCTACATAACGTTAAATTTGACCTTGTAGTGTTTTTAATATATTGCCTTAGACCGTTTGGTTTCTAAAGCCAAACATATATTTGCTTAAAATTAATATGCAATGTATGACTTAACTATGTTCTAAAAGATTAATGCAGATAAAACTCATTCAAACCTTTGAAATGTAGCGTATTCACGGGCCGATTTTAGCCGCGTTCTAAACTTAACGATCATTACTATTGCGACGCTTTAAAGAAATGCTGAACGTGAAACAGCGTCTAACTACACAGAATTGCTGGTTCCCAGTCATCTAAACGCAGTTCATGTATCGTTTGGGTGGACCGGATAGCAGTATTAAGACAACAAATAATGGACGCTTATTTACAAAATACTTTGTCAAACTGAAGCAAATTGATACTTAAATGCTTTTTGCAACAGTTTGACGAGCTGACAAAGATCAATGTCATTGGAGACAATAAATTATGGCTGTGGATTAATTCATTTTGTGCGTCCAGTGTGTCGCAATGTAAGTTCATTTTGCGGGTCATCTGTCGAAAATATGCGCCAAAACGCACAAATTTGTGCGTCAGGGAAAACCCTGCATCCTATACTATAACAAGGCAATGTGATGACTGATCATTGAACTACTCCTAAAACCAGACTTTTCTGAGCATAACTTGTACATACATAAACTTACAATTCCAGTTAAACTTACTTATGATCAAGATAAACAAAGTCTTGTTAATCGCCAACATATTCATCTAGTCTATCTTGAATTTATTTAGGACCAGCACAGAAACAACTTATTTTTAAGGCGTGTTCACAGTTCACAACACTTACTGGGAAGATTTTTCAAATATATTTTTCGAATGTATATCATCTTAAGTTTTAATTAACATTCAGCTCGAAGAATGATTGGAAACCAAAAACTTCTTTCTTGTTTAACAATTTGTAGACTTATATTATGTCTCCACAATTCTTTATTGTTTTTTATCATTTTAAAAATAAATAAAGTTCAGTTAAAGTGATACTTTTACTATTAAATAGTGCAATTGGTACTAAAAATTAAAAATGAGATGTATATGGCCCAAAAGACTATGCAAAACAAAAGTGAATAAACCCTTCTTGAGCCCATTTTTAATCAGAATAAACTGATGTATTAGCCTCAAACTTGTCTTTATTAAACATAGCATATGTGAAAGTTTTAGTAAACAGGTCTAAGAACATTGGCAGTAAAGTAAAATTCCACCAAACAAGGCTGAACTACAGTGAAAAATGCTAGAAGCAATATAAGGACCTATCATTTGTATCTTATGGCTAATGCCTTTCATCTAAGTTAGGTAATACTTCATTTATCAAATCTTATAGAAAAAATGAGTGTATAGGGCATCTATTGCCTTATCCACTGTTTAATTGCTTTGTACACAAATTAAGGCAAATCATTGATCTGAGTTATATTAACTGTACATAGAACTGACATAGTCCCGGCAGTTTGCCTTATCATGTTTTGTGAAAAAATATACTCGCACAGGTGCTATAGTGTGTTACGGAACCAAGACATTTTTAACAGTATGGACCAGAAGGTTGACCACTGGCTTCTTTTCACTTTAAAAGGTCAACTTTTCAATGACTGACAGGCATTTAATCAAAATATTAACTATACCTTGCTTTTGTTACTGGGCATATGACTATGTAAAGTCGTTGGCCTCCATTTACTTCAACTTGTTATGTCATGGGCATTAGATTTACCCATTGAGTATTTTCTTTTTGTCAATACACCTCCTTGCATTTTTTGGAATAAATCAGGTTTCAGTAGTATAAGTATAAAATTAAATACATTTGTAAGTTTACTGGCCGCAATAGCTCAGTTGGTAGAGCGTCAGCTTGCGGATTGGGTGTGTGAGTTCAAACCCTGATCGGGCCAAACCAAAGACTTTAAAGTTGATAGTAGTGGCATCCCTCCTAACGCTCTGGGCTAAGGGGACAGCATTACACCTGACTCGTCGTGTCAGTGTAATGGACCGGCCGGGTTCAGTCCCTGGGCACCTTATAAGTGTCCCTGTACTATAATGATAGATACTGTATCGGCAAAAATGCCGGCAAATCCCATCCCATTTGTCATTTTTAAGATACATAAATTATTTTTTTTTTCCAGATATCTTCTGCTAAGAATGAACTTGAGAAACTGGGTATGTGTATACATTTAATAAACCTGGATCAAACTTCTAGGAAATTTTGTTGTATTTATATTTAGTTAAATACATAAAGTACCCTCTGAAACATCATCTTTTTATAAACAAAGTAATAAAACACAATAAATGTAATTTTTATTATTGAAGCAACATATTTGTTACTGATTTAAAATTCAATTAACCGTTTTGTTCAAGTCCAAGGAACTTTTTGTCTTCAAACTGACTTATATTGCAATGGTGATTCTATCAGGATATTTGTCAGAGGCTTTTCATTCTTGCACCAGTATAACCCATTTTGGAAATGATAGAAAAGTATTCATACCCCATTTGTGGGTAGTTATTTTCATTGATTTAATAAAAAATATTATTTTTTTGCTTATTTTTCAGATAGTGCTTTTGTTAGCTCTTTTTTTTCTCAATCAGTAAGTTACATATAAGATATTATGAAGCATGCTGTCAAATGTTCTAAAAGTTTAAAAAGTGGAATAATCTTATTTTTTACTATAGTTACTATCTACCAAATACATGTACCTACCCAGAAGGGAGGTAAGAAAGAAATATTTGAATATTGAATAATTAGGGTTACATTTCTTTAAAATTGGGAATAGATGGTGGTCTCTTTAATTGTGTCAGTGCAATTTTACAGTGCAATTTTACCATTTAATTGCTAGAAATACCATTAGGGTAGAGTGTGTAAATGGGGTGAATGGTATCTCCTAAAGCTAAATGGCTAAATGTCAAAATAAATAAAACCAATTTTTACAGATTGGACTGTTCCTGCTTGGGACTATAAACAATCTTCCATATGTTATTGTTACTTCTGCTGCCAGCACAATAGCAGACAGGTAGGTTACTTTTATCAGCTCTTCCCTAACCTGCTCTTGTTCCTTTCATCATCATGTTGTTATAATTATATAACAGGCTTAAAGACTCTTTATTACGTCGGCTCTAGGTACGAGAGGCCCCGGGGTTCGATAACGGGCCGCGACATACCAAAGTCGTTAAAAATGGTAGTGGTATAGCTCCCTTGCTAACGCTCAAGCAAATATAAGGGTCGTTCCACGACTGGTTGGCCCGGTGTCAGGATAATGTGACTGGGTGTGGTATCATGCCAGGTGTTCACGGCATGCTATACACAGTGAAGGCAGCACTATATCTGCTTCAAGTGGACACCGTCTCCAGATAACTGAAATACTGTTGGTGGGATGATAAACCCAATAAACAAACAAACTCTTATCATTATTGTCATTATCATTAGTCATTATATTGTCATTATAATCATTGTCATCAATGGTGTCATCATCATTGTCATAGTTATTATCATTGTTATAATTCTTTTAATTATTATATAATAATAATAATCATCATCATCATCATTTTAACCTTGACCACTTTTGATTTCCATCACCACTAACACCTCTATAGTTACTTTTTCATAATCCTCCTTGTCATCATCACAGTTATCACAGTTATGAATAACACCATCAAAATTACAAATATCATCATCATCATTTTGAATTTTATGCAGTTTGCCCACAAATGATTAAAAGAGCACCATTCTTTCAGCTTTGGCAAGAAGAATTTAATTGGACTGGTGTTTGGTGCTAATGTTGCCCTATCTGCTATTGTGAAAGGTATAATTCTTCAATTAATTTAGTGATTCTCTAATTGTATCCGTGATTCTTTAATTTTAATGTACATTAACCCTAATTTTATTTGAAACTATAAATATTGTAACTATGTATAAGACAAAACAAGTTCTGGTTCTGGGTTAAAATTCTACCAAACAATAAGCTTTTTGTTATTGCTAGTTTTATTACATTTATTCATATTAACAGCTACTTAATTAGTTTTGTTGTATTCTTTTTTAACCAGAGACATTTTTAAACTATTATGAACAAGATAAAACAATGTGCCTGCCAGACTGCCAGAGTTATTACTGGTATGGCTTTAAACATTTGTTTAATCATTTTCTTCGATATTGAGCTGTAACATTCTCTTGTACTTTACTCAGCTGTGAATGGTGCATTTCTGCTGAATGTTCACTACGGGATTCGTTTCACCATCAATGCTGGTCTTATGCTTATAGGTAATGTACTCAAAGGCTTTCTTCTTATTATTGACAAAACCCTGTGAACCAAGGCCAGAGTCCACCAAAATCTCTGTCAGTCCATTAAATTTTATAAATAAAATGGACGGACGGTTCACAGGCATTTTCAGCCACATTTTTTTCTAATTCTGAATTATTATGAAAACACACTAAACTAAGCTAAAAAACATATTACATATTGAGCATAGCTTACCAACCTTCTGTGTCAAAATGCCAAAATCATACTTGTACCAGTACAGTTTGGTCCAGTCCAGTAGATATTGCAAGCATGGTGGACCAAAGGTCCAGTATTTTTACATTTCTTTGATGAAGACTGTTATAGCAAGGGCGCCCTTGGCGTAGTGATAGAATCGTCAACTTGTTACTTCTCTGACTGCTTAGTCTCCTATGGCATAGGTTTGAGTCTCGCTCAGGGTTAAGGACTTAATTAGGGAAGCTGGAGGTTCTACATAGTCTGGGGATGAGGGTGGGGGACTGGGGGTGCCTGTGGCCAAGCAGTTTGAGTCACTGACGTGTAGCTCCTCAGCTCCTCACTGCTTGGGTTCAAATTCCGGTCGGGGTGAGAACTTTCATGTGAGGAGGTTTTCCAGCAGACCTGCATTGCACCAGTGGGTCCAACCAGACATTTGTTTAGGGTTTTTCTCCACCAGTAATTAGCTGGATGTCACCAATATGACCATAACTGTGTTGGTGCAATCTACCGGTAATTAAAAAAAACAACATCTACATAGTCTGGGGTCTTTCTCCTCTAAAACAGCTGGACTTAGCCATAGTGACTATAATAAATTGATTATAATTATTTAACAAAAAATAAATTAATGCAGTTACCACTATATTTCCAGATATTGCATTAAATATATACTGTTACAGATAAACAATAATACAGGCTTAAAATTAGGAAGGATTAAAGGTTAGTTGTTTAAATGTTATCCTTTTTATTTTATGAATCCATCTTTTATCAAAATTTCAGAATTTTCACTGGATTATGACCAATTAGTTATTGATATTTTGACAACAATTTGACAGTCACCACCCCCTGTTATTGTTGTATTAAATGGATCCGATCATGTATTATGTTATCCTGCATTTCTGTATATAAAATATTTCATAAAGGTTATCAACAATTGGTTTTTAATACTATTTAATAATACATATAATAAAAACATAAACTGTATATAAAAATATACAATTATAGAACATTTGAAGTGTAATGTTACAGTAAGTGGCATGTCCTCTGTTTATTTCTTTCGTGGACAACTGCTCCTTAATTATTCAGCAGAATTGTCACATACCTGCATGGATGATTGATATTGATATTTAGTTGTGTTTAAAGGTGAGAAAACTCTGTATTATTAGTTTTAGGGTTATTACCCTTTGATACTTTTCTTTGCAACTCTTGTAAAGATAGATCCTTTTTTATTATATGTTGAAATTTTTTCAATCTTGCATGAATGATTGATATGTTGTGTGGCAAGGTGAGATACAGCATATGATATATTATTTTATTACAGGTCTTTTCGGAGTTGCATATGCTCCAAGTTTCTGGTTTTCCCTTGTATGCATTGTAAGTAGCAACCTGCAGTGTTTTACCATGTTACCATTGTCAGCTTTTCATTCCGGCTAAAGATATTTTGGCTACCTTGCCAAAGTTGATAAAATACTCATTCTCCAGTATAATTAACGTTTTACTCATAACCGGCTCTATCGTCTTAATATGGTCAATTTTTAGCTCACCTGAGCACAACGTGCTCAAGGGGAGCTTTTGTGATACCGCTTCGTCCGTCGTTCGTCGTTTCGTCGTCCGTCGTCAACATTTACCTTGTGAACACACTAGAGGCCACAATTTTTATCCAATCTTCATCAAACTTGGTCAGAATGTTTGTCTGCATCAAATTTTGGATGAGTTCGTAACTGGGTCACGTGGGGTCAAAAAGTAGGTCACTAGGTCAAATCTTAGAAAAAACTTGTGAACACACTAGAGACCACATTTATAGCCCAATCTTCACCAAACTTGGTCAGGATGTTTGTCTGCATGAAATCTTGTATGAGTTCGTAACTGGGTCACGTGGGGTCAAAAAGTAGGTCACTGGGTAAAATTTTAGACAAAGCTTGTGAACACACTAGAGGCCACATTTATAGCCCAATCTTCAACAAACTTGGTCAGAATGTTTGTTTGCATGAAATCTCGGATGAGTTCATAACTGGGTCACGTGGGGTCAAAAAGTAGGTCACAAGGTCAAATCTTAGAAAAAGCTTGTAAACACACTAGAGGCCCTATTTATAGGCCAATCTTCATCAAACTTGGTCAGAATGTTTGTCTACATGAAATCTTGGATGAGTTCGTTATTGGGTCTCGTGGGGTCATAAAGTAGGTCACTAGGTCAAATTTTAGGTAAAGCTTGTGAAAACACTTAAGAGGCTACATTGATGTCCCAGTCTTCACCAGACTTGACCATCATGTTTGCCAGTATGAAATCTTACATATGTTTTGAAGTGAGTCATGTGGATTCAGTAGGTTACTTGGTAAAATTCTAGAAAATGTTATCAACCCAGTGGCCACACTAATTGTCCAATCTTCACCAAAGATTTCTAAAGTAAATAACTCTTAATTACTAAATGCCAGATTTGAGCCTACGTAAAGCCTGTGTCATCAGGTGAGCGATTAAGGGCCATCATGGCCCTCTTGTTTAATTATTATGCAGTAAGTCATTTCATCTATTTACTGGTAGCAAAAGTTTATTTTTATGTTTTTGACAATTCATATAGATAGATTGACTTGAATTTCAGGTGTTCGTTGGGTCAAGTTCAGCCTTTGGTGAAAAGTAAGTATAAGATTTGAAATGAACTTATAACTAGTGCAAAATTGATTATAGCATATATTGCATGTGTTCTAGTATTAAAAGTGGCCATAACATGCATATCAAACAATCTTCATTTCATGTTACTTTAAATCATGTATCACTATCGAGCAAGTAATGTTTATTGTACTATTTATTCCCAAATGATACACTTGATCTTAATTCCCTATTGCATAGTTCTAAGCTATACTAAATTGGCTCTTTAGCTGCATATGGCATCAGACTGTTAAAAACTGTTGAAGTGTTTTCGATTCTCCCAACATAAACAAAACACAGTCTTTTGAAGGACAGCTTGGTTACAAACAACCTTGTCATCAAGCTAATTATTTCATTATTTTTATATTTTGCCAAATTTTGGCGTTTTAAGCAAAAATGTAAAATATTCAAAATATACCAATATGACGATTATCCTGAAAAGCATCTCCTGTAATTCCTTAGCCCTTTTGTTAAAGTAAGTGGTATCTGACAGCTTGCATATGTCAAATGTATGTAACTATATTATTGCTCTGATTTGTGGAATTTAAGCTTAATATCTGCATACACTCATACTTCAGTCTAAAAAGGAAATTTTGAACTTTGCCTGAATTGTTGGACAGTTCAAATCATGCAAAAACGTTACCTCAAATGTTCATCCTTTTTTTTTTGAATGTATAAATAATCATGATAGGGGTTAATGCTTAATTTTATGCTTAAAATAGAAATCAACTTCTGCACAGATTACCCAGATGATGGTATAACGTTATCTCAAAAGTAAGTGGTCACATGGTTTTCTTCATTTTAAAATAGCTACCATAACTGTAGCATGGGTCAGATAGGAAATATATGTTTGTAGGGTCGATTGGAGTGTTATGTTTCAATTTTCCCAAAAATGTAGGACAAAAATAAATAGCATTTTGCAGCATCGTTTCATGCAACTATAATTCATTTGTTTAAGGGGGAAAAATTGGGTCCAAACTGTCAGATATTACCTGTAAGGGTTACAATTCCCATAATGATGAAAACTCCTAACAGGTATTTCAACTGATGTTGTTAAGTTTGTAATAAAATTATTGTCTGGGGTCTTCTTGTACCAATTAACAACAGCAGCATAGTATGATGACTGCAAAGTGCTGGTATTATGGTCTTAATGTGATTTTTACATAAAAACAAAACAGTATATTTATAAAAAGTTTGCAACGTTTTTCTTTTTTTTAAAAGATATTGATGTTTGGAACTTATTGTTGATATTCTATATGCTTTTGTTGTTTTTATTATTGTCCAATCATAGTTTGTTTTCAGTGTTGCCCTGGGTTACCTACGGCTGTTTCCCAGCAAGATGGTAAATGCCTGGTCAAGTGGAACTGGCATGGCTGGTGTACTGGGATCTGTTCTATACATAGGTTTTGGTTGTGTGGTCGGTGCTGGTGGCGAAAATGAAACCAAACTCAGAAATTTAACTCAGTAAGTTAATTTTTTGTTTCTGATGTTTAATATTAACTAATTGTAAGACGTTATAATCACATTTCATTGCTCACTTGCAGTGCCTCAGTATGGTGCTTTGCAGATATTCATGAAAGTGACTTTCTGCGTACAGGTTATTAGACATTCTTCAACTTATTTTTACTTAAAAAACATGTCTTGTCACATCAGGAGACCCAATGATTGATAAGCACATCACACACAAATATCTGGCACACCCACGATTGTACAGATAGAGTCACTAAAGCACAATTCCTCAGCCCCTCACCGCATGGGCTCAACCCTGATCGGGGTGAAAACGTTCATGTGAGAAGGTCTTCCAGCTGACCTGCTGTTCATCCATGATTCTACACAGACATGTTTTTACAGTCTTTCTCCACTTATCATTGCCTTGATGTTGCCAGTATGACCATAATTGTGTTAGTGCGATATAACAAAAACAAAACATAATAGTTCAGTATTCTCATTTAACATTCTTTCCTGTACCCAGGTATGCCTTCCTATTAACATCACCAGCTGTTGCTGTGTATCTGGTGTCGTATTTCTGGGTCATCCGCACCCCAGGGTCACGGAGTGCGCCCAGCGTTCAGGAGTCCGAGGAGAAAGAGCCCATCCTGGGTCCAACTGTTGGTAATGTGCAGGGTGAATACTGGTTCATGGAATTTACTCGCAACAGCAAAGTTCCCAAGGATCTTTAGGCAAATTACTTAATTTTTGATAAATAATAGGCAACAAAGAAGTAGATTGAAATTAGGCTGACATTGCTGGGAACTGGGAACTTTATTGACAATAAGAAACATAAATCATCAGGTAGTTTTTATGGTTAGAAAAAAACATAATTGGTTGCAAAAATTTCATAACTGACAACCCTGCAACATATACTAGTACTCCTTACTCACCCTTGGTTGTTTGCTTGGAAGTGCATGCGAAAATAACTAGTCCCATCAAATTGCTAGAGAATTGGTGGTCAGTAGTTCAGGTCCTGGTCTTACTCCTTTAAATTCAAGGTCTCTTGATTTGGAGCTTATATGGCTGAGAGTTAAATACAATCTTAGACTGAAGAATTAAAGATGATATGTCATTGATGTACAGGGTACATACTGGCTCAGGTAACGATGACATTTATTTCAACTTGCCCTGGCAACCCTGTTTGTATCGTATCTTATCATGCTCAGAAAGCCAGCAGTTAGTTCTGAGGTCACTAAATACCAAAGCTTAAGATACTGGTTACTCCCTGGCTGATGTTCAGGATACGCGGTTAGTGTCACAACTTGTAAATGTAATGGGATTGTTGTTTTGTTTGCTGTTCAGGGCATGCTATAACAATGTATACAGTATAATATTTGCTTGAAGTGACCACAATCTCTGGCTAATTGAAGATGTTATCAAAATGATAATCTTGTTATAGTACAAATTGTTAAATTTACACATACTATAATCACAGTGAAGGCAAAACCATGTCTTTTTAAAATGCACAATTTGTCAATATTAGTAACTGATAATATTGTCAAAATAGTATTCTTCTGATATTAATAGTATCATATTATGGAAATATTTACTAAGTGCAAATTTGTTATATTTTATTATAAATATATACTCATGAGTAAATGATTGTGCACTTTGTACCTTCTGTAATTGGTCAATCTTGCTTCTCCTTCATGAAGAAGAGGATGAAAAGGAGAATCCAGAAGGTGCTTTAAAAAGAATACTGAGGTGTACCCGGCTAGTCTGGTGGATGTCTATCAATGTATGTACATGTTATTTTTATTTGTTTAAATAAGTTCATTATTTTCAAACCGAGGAAATCATATGACCACTTCCTTTTGACATCACATCATGTCATCAGTCAGATTATCCATGCTACAGTCGATGTCTATTTTGGCAGAAAATCCCAACATGCTTATTTAAAGATTTGAAAATAATTAACATTTAGAGCAAAGTACTCACAGCAGTTGTATTGTCTAACAATTGGGGTAGTGGACAGCATCATTTTTACTAAGACTTAACTACAATATTTCATGTATTTACAATAAGCAACCTGTTGGATACCGCCTTTAATGGCACCCCGTTTTATCATTTTTGTCAGTCATTGACATTCATGGTGTACTTTACATTGACCTTGAGCATGTTTGTGTTTGTGTGCGGTTTGTGCACGTTTTGCAGACTGTCAATACTATGTAGTTTCACTTAGACATGCTTTAATTTATATTTCCATTGGTACCAGGTACAGGAGGCCCAGGATTCGAACCTGGGCTGCAACATACCAAAGTTGTTAAAAAATGGTAGCTGTATAGCTCCCTTGCTAATGCACAAGTAAATATAAGGGTACGACTGGTTCTCCCACTGTCAGGATAATGTGACTGGGTGTTCACGGCATGCTATACACAGTAAAATACTGTTGGTGGGATGATAAACCCAATAAGCAATAATTAATGGATTAAACTAGTACCACAGTTCTTAGATATGTTATATATGTCATTATATGTTAATATACTGTTCTTCAAGAAATTTTGTTATTTTAAGGTAAGCATTTCAATTATTTTCAACTATAAAGGAGCAAAAGCCATCTACTTAACCCCTTCACTCATACAGTTCTCCTAAATAACCATATGCCTAATGCATAACCAGATGGCTTATCAGGCCACCTGGCATGCATAGATAAACTGGTGACAAAGGTACCTCAGGTTCATAGAGCATTATTGGTTTTGTGTGGGAAGCTGACAGTAGTTATGTTTAAGCTATTTTTTAAGCTAGAATGAGTTATTTAATCATATTTATGTAATTAAAAAGTTTATTCAGAAATAATTTTTCTTTCTGATGATATACTTTTCATGCATTTGAGGTTATATAAATTGTTAGAAGAAAGGTTTGAATAAAACAAAAGGAATATGTCATAGGCAATTTCTTTATTTTATGTTTGAAATATTCATTAATTGCTATTGTTTTTTATTTAAATAACAACATTTAAATCTGATTCCCCAAAACAGAAAATTCTGACTCAGTGTCACTACCAAACAAAATATCATAAGCATCAGGCATACTTCTGAAGCAAGATAAAGTGAGACTATCAAAAAATATCAAACAATTTGTGTACAAGATCTTTTTCAATAGGTGTTAACGATGCAGCGATTAGAATGCTAATGAACGAGGCAATCAATTGAAGCTTAAATACCTTCCAAGTTGATCCACAGAGCAATAAAACATATTGTCCCTTTCATTAGTCAGTAAATTTTATGATCCAATGCTGCCTCGAAGCAACAGGGGGTTCTGGTAAGTCGGCAAAACTTTTCAACATCAAATACTTCACTTCCGTTTATTGTGAAGGAAGCGGATGTTTATTACATCGGCATACTCGGTTTTTACTGTAAGGCTGACCATGTGAGAGTTGTTGCGGTTTAGAAATGGTAAGATTTGCCAGCGAGTGTAAACAATGGAAAATTCCATTAGGGTGCTCTACAAACTTAGCAAATTGTCACAATTTTTTCAGAACAACCCCCCTTTTTTATTCACTAAATGTATAAATAAAGGCTAAATCTTACTGAATAAAGATAAAAGAAAGACTTTACATGAAGTATTCACTTTTTGCACTTAACTTTGAGGGCGTAATTTCGCCAAACTATGCAAATGACAGCATAGCGTAAAATCGCCAAAGCATGAGCCTGACGCACAACGCCAAAGATCGCAAAACTATTAGCCTGACGCACAACGCCAAAAATCGCCAAACCATGAGTGAAAGGGTTAAATAATTTGTCTCCTCACCCCTAACTTTGTTCTGTTTCATTTAAATAAATATTTCTGCATCTATTTGTTATAGCTGTGTGCAGTCTATCTGTTTGAGTACGTTGCCCAGGGGTGTGCTGCAAAGGTACGACCCAGTTCAGAATACCATATTGGGTGTCCAGAACTTTATGCAGGCCTTTCTCTCTGTTATCAGGTATGTATTGACAATTGTGAACACATCAATTTTCATTATGTAGTAAAATTGTGCTCTTCATTACCTCAGAATGCCATGTTGAGTGAACAGTAATCTGTTGTAGTGTCTGCTCTTTTATCAGATAATGGCATGGTGGGAACAGATATTACAAGTCTCTACCATAAGTATTGCAACAGGATACCCCATTGTTGTTGTTCTTTTGCAAATGTTTTAAAGATTTGATGTAAACATGTGTATTTGAAAATGCAGTATCCCACATTTTTAAATTTCTCTCACCAGAACTTTTCAGTTTTTCCATGCCATTGGTTTTTATCATTTTATATTGTAATAAACATAAACATCCAGTCATAATATCTGGTTAACCGGATACTATCCAGATAGTGTTTATGGTTATCCTAATAGCAAAACAGGTATTTGTTAATGTCCAAAGTAAAAATCATATTATTTTTTGCATATACATATAACAAGTTTCTACCTCCAGGCTGGTGTGTTTGTGTCACGGTCATCAGTACAAATGTTTCAAATCCGACGTGTGGAGATTCTCTCCATCCTTCAGTTTATCAACATGTGTCTGTGGGTCATCGATGTGCATGTAAGTACAATGATTTAAGGGGCACTGACTTCTAATTCCACAGCCCCTCACCATGTGGGTGTGAGTCCATGTTGTGGCGAGAACTGTCATGTGGGAAGGTTTTCTGTGGTGTGATGTGCTGGTGGTCTCTTTCCACCTGTAACTAGCTGAATAGCACCACTATGATTGTGCCTGTGCAATGTAACAAACATAGCAGCACCCCTCACATACACAAGACAACAACAACACTGATTTAATGAGCCATTAATTTGTTTACCAGCATCTTTACTGACTTGTTTTAAAACGACAGTTATGTTAGTTAAATGATGATAAATTATTTATTAGCTGATGCTGGGAAAGCTTTAGATGTACCATTAAAAACAATATGCTGGGTATCTGTATGCTTTAAAATCTTATTCACAAGACTAAATGTACACAACCATGCTTGTCATATTTTCATGTTGACATCTGTTATTTGCTTAGCAAATTGTTGCCCACATTAAGCCATCAAAAACATTTTGATAAAGCTCTGTGAAGATTCATCCCTAAAATCTCTTTAAAAGTGTTCACAGGGTTGTTCAATACCTTGTTCTACTGACCTAGTATTTGATCCTTTGTGATCAAGTTAAGAAATCACCCAAGATTTAATGCAGACAAGCATTCTAAAAAAGTATATGCCATTAATCTGACCTCTAAGGTGTTCACAAGGTTTTGTCTAAAATTTGACCAAGTGATCCACTTTTTGCTTTGACATGATCCATTTTTGAACTCATCCATCATTACATGAAGACAAACTTTCTGAGCAATCTTGGTCCATAAATAAAGCTGTTGACAAAGATTTTCGAGGCTTTAACCTAGTAACTTACCTTTTGATTCAGTAACAAACACATCCAAGGTTTCATGTAGACAAACATATTTACCAAGCAATTAGATCCAAATTGTAGTTTTAAATGGATCACAAGCAAACTGTGAAAAACGCCAGATGGTCAACAGGGTATCAGACACTTTCTTCTTGAGCATTTTGTACTCAGGTAAACATTGACATCTCTCAGACAAGAATTTAACATAGGCAAAGAACATTCTCGGATGATGCTCAATCTTTCTATTTATAATTGAAACATAGGGAGAAAAATGTGCAGCTAGTCTAGGACTCAAACCTGGGATTCTTTGCTAACAGGACGAATGCTCTACTGACTGAGTTAACTGGACCGCCTACACATTCACGTCCTATCACCTAGCTACACACACCCCGGGCAACTTAAAATATGACCTAGAATTTCTACAGACCATATGCTGCAGCTCTACATGCAACTCACTCTTTGACTATAATGACTGTGGGTCATTTTCATTAGGCTGCCAATGTAACATTACAAGAAAAATGTGCAGCCAGTAAGGGACTCTAACCCAGGACCCTTTCCTAACAGGGCAAATGCTCTATCGACCGAGCTAACCAGACCACTTACACAGTTTCTTCCTATTATCCTGCTACAAAAGTTATCAATGAGATCCAGTTATGTTGTTGTAAAAATGCTGTCCATTTTTCTCTTGCAGTATAAGTTCCTGCCAACATCAATCCTGCCAACATTGATGATTTATGTTGGCTTACTAGGAGGCGCATCCTATGTGAATATCTTCTACCTATTGTTAAACGATGTCAAATATCCACAAAAAGACAGAGAGCTGTGTATCAACATAGCAGCCATTTTCATTACAATAGGTTGGTGTAAGCCTTTGAAGAAATGCATTTTTTACTCTATTTTATGAATAAGAGAAGCTATTCCATTCAGCTGAGCATAGGCATTTGTTCAAATACTCAGGTTAAAGTAAAGTTTGCAAGATTACTATCACATACCATATACTATCAGTATCCTAATATCAAGTGCTGTAGTTGGAATGAAAATGCAAAAAACAAGATTTGTTTATCCACATTATCAGCCATTTTTATTTCTGTAGATGGATATAGGTGTAAGATTTAAGTGTTTGGAGAAATATTTTCTTTTGCAGTTTTCTTTGTTTTTCTTTGTTAAATAATACAAAATATCCTTAAAAAGACTAAAAACTGGGTATCATAATAGCAGTCACATTACAATACTATATGTGTACTGTTTTACCTCCTTAATCAAATCCCCTTTAGGACTGGTTTATTTTAAACTTATTGTTTATTTTTTGGTTTTAACATGTAGAGGACTTATAAAAAACTACAACTTGTTGTGTTAAAAAGAATAACTAAACACATTTTCAAACTTCAAGTATGCCTGTTGTGTCTTAAGCTGAAGAAAATATGATCTGTGTTGTATTAATCTTCTGAACAAAATTGAAAATTCTAGATGAGTGATCAGCCTAAATTGTAGATTTTTTGTATTTTATAGGCCGTTTAATGTTTAAAAGCCAACTTGTTTAAATGTTGTATGATAAATCTTGCAATTTAACAAGCTAACTGTTGCATTTTTTTAGTCTTTGTGACACAGTATTTTAGCTTTAAAGCATTTTTTGTCTTTTCCAGGTATAATATCAGGGACTGTCTTGGAGACAATTCTCTTCAGCACCATTTTGAAGAATGACTAGCCTAGTATTGTATCAGCAACTAACATGTTCTTTTCCATTTAGCTAATCAAACTAGAAAAATACTTTAAAGCACAAAGGACTTATGGGGTTTTTTTTTATGGGGGGGGTGAGGGCTTTTAGTCCTGAAATATTTGTATGCACATTATATGGTATTCTATTGTCAGCTTCCTTAAATTTTTACAACCTTTTTCTCCTAGATTTTAACATCAGAATATAGATTTGCACTGTACTCTTCCAATTTTCTGCTTTTCATGTATATTTTATTTTTGTATCAATTTGAGTACCACTATGTTACTTGATTATAGCCTAAATAAAATGGATGTACACTATACATGCATACTTTACATGACATATGGTATTCCACCTGCCTGCTTATTATAATTTTGTTTTGAAAATTTCAAATGTATGCATTGGAGCACATTTGAGCATCAATGTTTGACTGAAAATATAAACTTATTCCCAGGATTTTGCCTCAAAATCATGGTAGCCCACCAATCCCCCCACCCCCCACCCCCACTAAACAGTCTTTTTACGGTATATAAATAGGTCAATTAAACATTGCCATCAACAAATTGTTGCTTAATTTAATTTTAAAAGTATAAATATACTCTATGAGATAGGTGATGAATAGTATTCCATTATCCATATTAAACTGTTAACAAACTCATAATGAACAAATGATATTGTAAACATAAAGACCCTTTTAGCCTCTTATCTGCTTTATCTGCTGTTTAGCTTTATTCAAAGTACAAGAAAGATTTGGTTTTCTTTTTTTCTCACTTAATTTATATTATACTGTCTAATTTTGATTGTTTTAGATTTAAATTAGTAGTAGAATCAGTGATAGAATTATTGTGCTGGTTTACCATTAAAACTGTTGCTAGGCTGAACAAACAGAAACTTAAATGTTTCTTGTATTTTTTCAGCATTATTGAAAGATTTGCTCAAATCAAAAAGTTGGTGTCTTTGGACAAGTGTTTTTTTAACTCCTTTACTTGCTGGAAAGGTTCTTAAGGGTGGGGTATGTTTTATGTTAACTGGGTAAATGGAGTTTCAATGACACAGGGGTTAAGATGCAATTGTTATTTTTACATTGTTCTGTGATAATGTTATGATTGTTTGTGCTGTAGATATTTTATTCTATTATATTAATTATGTATTTCATATAATTATTATTGTAAATATTCATTTGTACATAATATTTTGTTGTTAATTTTTAAGTGTTTTGACATAAACATATAAAGAGTTTTTTTATTGAAATTCTGTCATTTTGTCTCTCTCTCTTATCTAGATTGTCTAATTTTTTCTGAGCTAATGATATAATCCATGCCTAACCCTTTACATGCTGGAAACAACATATGGAGTGAACAGTGTTCCCAGCAAGTAAAGGGGTGAAATAAGGCTTCAGGGAGGGTTCCAAAATATTCTGAAACTTTGAAAAATGCATCTACTATAAGTTTTCTTCAATGCACACTGTCATGTATTGTTTCTTTACTTCAATATTTAATAATCATTTGATTATAAATTCAAAAGTCACTGCTCTTTTCTTTTTCTTATTTTTTGAAAATACTTTAGACAAAATTTAACAGTGTCAGCCAGGCCTGATGTTTTCTAGAACATAATTTTTAAATATGATTTTGTTTCAATGCAATGAAAAATGTGTTCATTATGTAAGATAATATATAATTGTTTTTCTGGAAGTTATTAATTGTATGCATGTTGTTTCCATACTTGCTGTACTTTGTCCCATTTTTTCATATGTCTCTTTCAATACTGCAATATGTTTACAATGAAATAAAAATGTTGATAAATTAGTTCATACCTTGATCTTTATAGCTTTCTGTTCATCTCTCTACATGCAGAATAATTAAGTAAACAAAGTCTAGTTTTTATCTCTATACAACAAATTGATTTTCTTTTTCAGAAGTAAACATTTTTGTAGCACATTTATTGCATCTAAACCTGTACCTAAATCACAGATTCTGCACAGGTCAGTTTAGAGACTGACCCACATGACAGTTCTAACCCAAACTGGGACTTGAATCCCCTAGGATAAGTGGCCATTAGGTTACAAGTTAAAAATCTCTAATCACTAGGGACCAGTTGTATAAACAGTGATTAAATTTTAACCAATGGTTAAAGTTTGGTTACCTAATACATCTTGCTGCTTAGCTTATGTATAATGTTTTTTTTTTCATTGAACGGTTACAATTTTAACCATTTTTGATTAACTTTAACCATTCTCCCAAGGGTCTGTAAAAGTTGTAACCAAAAATAAAAATGGCTGCTCATTTAGCAGAACCAATTAGAATGTTGCATTGTGGGATACTTTGATTACTGTTAACTTTTGGTTAAAATTGAACAGTTTGGTTAAGTAACAAAACAGTTAACTGCCTTTAGACAAAAAAATAACCTCTTTAAATAACCTTAATTAACCAAGGAAGCTATTAACCAGTTGTTAGAAAATAACCAAAATGGTAACCTTAACCATTGTTTGTACAATTGGGTTCTAGTCTTTAAAATTTTACGTTTCAGGTTAGCTTTCAAATTTCAAAATAAGAATAGAATTTTATTTCTTTTATGTATGTTAATACTGTAAATGTACTTATAAATTGTAATTTATCCAGTGATCTTGTCCAATTTTAATGGTTTATGCATGTTATGCCAAGTACATAAATGACTGCCAAATAATGAGCAATAATAGTCATCAATGTTGGGTTAATCCTTTTTTGTTAAAAGTCCATTTCTTGCAAAAAAATCAAAGATTTTCACTACAAACTTGGAATAATTAATTAACTATCAAAAGCAGAACCTAGTTCAATAGCGCTAGCATCTCTGAAACTAGAGCACTGCAATGCGGAGCAAAATAAGGCAACTTTGAAACAAACTGCTGTGCACTTTGGTGAAGAAAATTAAATAAAGGAGCATAATTCCAAAATCAAGAAGTACTGAGTTACGGTCTCAGTAAGATCTATCTATGTATCAAGTTTCTAGTCGATAGCTTTGATAACGTAGGAGTTATGCTCCGGACAAGAAAATTAAACAAAGGGCAATAACTGCAACATAATGTCGTGCAGAGTAACGGTTCTTGAGCATTGCATTTTGTCTCAATGAGATCTATCCACCTATGAAATTTCAAGTCTTTAGATTTGATAGTGTTGGAGTTATGCTCCGGACAAACATCTGGACGATGCCCACCCACCATGGGTGATTCCATAATACGTCCCGTCTTCGAAAGGCATTTAATAATTATTTGAACAGTAATGCCCTTTAAGCTCACCTGAGCACAAGGTGAGCTTATTTAATCTTCTTTGGTAGGCTGTCATCAACAATTTGCTTGTGAACACACTAGAGGCTAGAGTGTTTTTTTTCGGTCTTTCCCAGACTTGGTTAGATTGTTTGTGTGCAAGAAATCTTGGATGAGTTACTGGGTCATGTGGGGTCAAAAGGTAGGGCACATCATAGAGAAACTGTAAAAACCCTAGAGGCCACAGTTATGGCCCAGTCTTCATCAAACTTGGCCAGAATGTTTGCATAAAAGCTTGGATGAGTTCATTGCTGGGTGACATTGGGTGAAAAAGTTGTTCACTTGGTTAAACCATAGAAAAACCTTGTGAACACACTAGAGGCAACATGAAAAGGCATGAAATCTTGGATGAGCCTGTTACAGTCACAAAGGGTAAAAAAGTAGGTTATTATGTCAGATCTAAGAAAACAGTTATACTGCAATCTTCACTAAATATTCTACAGTAAATAACACAGTCACTTGATGCCTTATTGGAATCTTTGTCTTCAGGTGAGCAATCAACGGCCATCATGTCTCTCTTGTTTTGATTAAGAATTTTATTTATTTATTTAAGGGTCAGCAGATATATCCATATTTTATTGTGACCTCATGACCCCAAACTGTTTAAACATTCACTTCATACAAACTAGAACAGGTTACGCTATACTTAATTTAGTTTTCTGTGTAGGTTACAATTTTTTTTCAAAGTTGGTAAAAGTCAACATATATTCAGCCATAAGAAAAGTGGAGCTCACTGTCTGCAGATAGCTCTTGTTGGTGGTTGTCCATTCCCTAAACTTATAATTTAGTTTGTAATTGCATTCAATAGGAAAATAACTAAATATCAACCATACTTGAAGGAAACATTAAATAAAACATCTGTGGCAATATTCTGCAATTTTTATTTAAAAAATTGTCAAAATGTCATGGTCATCCTATGCATAATGTACAAAACTATAAAACAACTTTACTAAAAGTAAAGCACTCGGGCAATGGTACATACATGATCCCAATGTTTTTTGTGAAACTTTACATGGTAACAAAAACATATAGAAATGTGGATATGCTATTTGATACTATTAATCAATCAAAATTCCCAACGCCCTCTTTAAACTGTAATTAATTCATTTAATCGCACTCAAACTTAAAACCAATTTTTATGTATATATTCATGTGTAGGTGTGTTTTGGTAAGTCTTGTGCATCTTCGCACACACTTTGATTTGCCAAAAAGTTAGTAAATTTCATTAGGTTTTAATCACCAAAGCATACATTTTAGAAAGTAGGGAAATTTGATTAGTATAGTAATGTCAAATACAACATAGCAATGAGATGCATGAAGTTGGTATGTGATACAAATATATGATAAACTAATTTAATACAACTTCTGAGTCTTGTGATACTAAAATGATACAGATTGTCAGGAAAGGAAAATGCAAGAGCTTTTCGAGTTAGCACTAGAAATATTCTACAGTAGCAACACAAATGATTTGAGTTACTCCATCACTAACAACAGATTTGTTGTTCAATGAGGCCTTAATAGTAAACTGCAAAACAAAAACAGACAATTAAGAATAAGTTTCTTGATATTCATTGATTTTGAGCATTTTATTTAGAAGTGCTTCAATAAGCATAATCAAATATCTTTAAAATTATCAAATATATTGAGTTATTGCCAGGTAAAATTCATTGATTTGTTCAAAATAAGCATATCACATTATAAAAGGTAGAAGTGGTCAACACAGGCAAAGAATACCATTAGCATGTTCGGTGTGTTGACCTTCCCATCTTTCAGTTATCTGGAGACAGAAACATGCTATCAATTTACTGGACTTTCTAACATGTTGCTCTATTTTAATATTAACAAATCCTGAAAATAGCTGTCTTTATATAAAGGAAGAGTTTGGCTTTAAAAAATACATTTCATATTCTGTTGTATTCCATGGATATATGCCCAATTTGTGTAAAGAATTGGTATTTGTAACAAATGAGGCAAATAGAAAACATGCAAAACAACACTTGACACCTCAAAGGAGAATGTGGAGAATTAATGCACATTAACCACAGTACTAATTTTGTTATTTATCAAAAAAGAAGTTTCAAATACCGGTAATACTTAGAAGCAAGACTTGCGTTTTGAGCAATTGCAACTTTCCTATTCACAAAGGTCAGAAAATACCCTACAAATATTGAGTTATACATCCTCACAACATGTACATAATTAACAACCAATCATTAAAAAATTCATTAACAAGAAATTTCTATACATAGTGATAATTTATCAAATAGGGACAGAAAAAGATACAAATGGATTAATAAACTTCAAAGTGACTTGAACGAGGACAAAAAAACAATTTAATTTTATCAATCTTAGCAATAATATAATTTATTTAAAAAAAAAAAAAAAACACCAAAAAACTTGTCATTTCTTACAAAATTTTTATATATATAAAGTTTAAGGACTTGTACTACAGCAAATTTAAGATTTAGCAAAATATACTTAGACATACATTGATCATAAAAGGGTTAAAAATGTTCATTAAATATGATTGTTTACTGTTATAAAAGCCATTCTGAAAAGTTAAGAAATGTTAATCTAGTAATAGGATATGCAGGTAATCTGATCCCAAATCATTTCAACCGCAAATAATTGTTACTGTTATTTACAGTCCACTTCAAATCCTCCTTACTTAGCAACTTAATAAGACTGCATATATGTCTGTATTATTAACTTTAAAACATAATCTGGTTTTTCAGAACTGAATATTCTGGACCCAATTTGACTTAATATTTTCCTAATTGTAGCTATCAAAACAAACTATTACATGTAATATTCAATTATGGTCCTGCCATAACTTTCTGCACATGATTGCACAAAGTTTGATAAAAATAATTCTGTAAATACTTTTTGGAAAAATAAAAATATTAAATAGTTATTTTCTTATAAGTGGCTTTGATGTTGTAAAAATTTAGTGATGGGCAACATATAACTGCTTTTAACATGCATTGAACACTCCTCAAATACAGGTATATACAATTCTGATAGCAGAATGGCACTAAGCAGTTCTATTGTTCAACCTGACTAGAGATAAACTGAAGATCATTTGTAACACATAAGCACTACAAGGCAGGGCATTAAATGCCCGAAGGTATAGCAATGTGTTAATGTGATTCATCTGTTATTAAATTCTGCTAAGAAATAAAGGTTAGTTATCCACAAAAGAATTTGCTAAGGAAAATAACAAGGGGCAATAACTCTGGAACAATAACAATGCAAAATGAGTTATCTCACCTAAACATATAACTACAAATCAGGACTATCTGCTGAGTAATAAAGGAGAAGATCCAAAAGAATTTGCTTTGAAGGACAATGAAGGGCAATAACTCCCAAATGAAGAAGACAAGAGTTATCTCACCTTCATACGCAACTACACATCAAATCAACAATCCATGTAAAAATGAAGAAATTTGATGAGCCATGAAGTAGGAGTTATTGTGCAATCATATAACATTCACAATGCCATGATATAATACCCTTCAGGGCATATTAGTTATTTTTTTATTGTCTTTACAATAAATAACATAAATATTACAAATTATAATAGCATTAGTGGTAGAGTGGATAAGGCATTGAGCTTGAATACAAAACATCTCCTGTCCCAGACACGACATGTTAAGGACAAAGGCAATGCACACTTAAGAAAGGATTACTGTAAGTAATCTTGACTGACAATAAACAAAAATAAGCTCAAATGGAAAAAAACAAAAAAAACAACTGGCAGGTGAAATGTAAAGTATGAAAATTTTAAACAAAAATTGTTATCAACAACAAAAAACAAGAGAAATGGACAAGAAATTTCGTTTCATTTTGTAAATATCCACAAGATAAAGAAAAATGACCACCAACAGGTATTGTGTTATGAAACAAATGAGTAGATAAAAGAAGGTATCTGTGACTTTAAAAAAACCCCCAAAACACAACAAACAAAAACAAGAAAAATATTAGCTTATTTGTACATTTAGAAAGCAAATAATTCCATTCCAAATTTAAAATTTTCATTAAATTAAGTAATTAAGAGTTATATACTTTAGAAATCTTTGGTGAAGATTGGACCATTAGTGTGGCCACTGGGTTGATAATATTTTCTAGAATTTTACCACGTAACCTACTGAATACACATGACTCACTTCAAAACATATGTAAGATTTCATACTGGCAAACATGATGGTCAAGTTTGGTGAAGATTGGGCCATCAATGTAGCCTCTTAAGTGTTTTCACAAGCTTTTTCTAAAATTTGACCTAGTGACCTATTTTATGACCCCACGAGACCCAATAACGAACTCATCCAAGATTTCATGCAGACAAACATTCTGACCAAGTTTGATGAAGACTGGCCTATAAATAGGGCCTCTAGTGTGTTTACAAGCTTTTTCTAAGATTTGACCTTGTGACCTACTTTTTGACCTCACCTGACCCAGTTACGAACTCATCCGAAATTTCATGCAGACAAACATTCTGACCAAGTTTGGTGAAGATCGGGCTATAAATGTGGCCTCTAGTGTGTTCACAAGCTTTGTCTAAGATTTGACCTAGTGACCTACTTTTTGACCCCACGTGACCCAGTTACGAACTCATCCAAGATTTCATGCAGACAAACATTCTGACCAAGTTTGGTTAAGATTGGGCTATAAATGTGGCCTCTAGTGTGTTCACAAGCTTTTTCTATGTTTTCACCTAGTGACCTACTTTTTGACCCCACGTGACCCAGTTACAAACTCATCCAAGATTTCATGCAGACAAATATTCTGACCAAGTTTGGTGAAGATTGGGCTATAAATGTGGCCTCTAGTGTGTTCACAAGCTTTTTCTATGTTTTCACCTAGTGACCTACTTTTTGACCCCACGAGACCCAGTTACGAACTCATCCAAGATTTCATGTAGACAAACATTCTGACCAAGTTTGGTGAAGATTGGGCTATAAATGTGGCCTCTAGTGTGTTCACAAGCTTTGTCTAAGATTTGACCTAGTGACCTACTTTCTGACCTCACGTGACCCAGTTACGAACTCATCCAAGATTTCATGTAGACAAACATTCTGACCAAGTTTGATGAAGATTGGATAAAAATTGTGGCCTCTAGTGTGTTCACAAGGTAAATGTTGACGACGGACGCCGGACGAAGCGGTATCACAAAAGCTCCCCTTGAGCACGTTGTGCTCAGGTGAGCTAAAAATATCTGAATCTAGATTAAATTGTGAAAAAAAAACACAAGTTGACGTCATGTACTGAAGAGGTGTTTTTTTTGTTGTTGTTAGTTAAATCGCATCAATACAATTAGCAAGACATGTTCTAATTGTTTAAATGGTGACAGAATAAATTTCTAATGTTTTATGTTTCAACTAGAACATAATGTACCTTTTTATTGTACAAATTATTCATCTGCCTTGTTATATGTACAATGTGTTTCAATGTTTATAAATTTATATACATAGCAAAAACAGTAAAAAAAAAGTGGCAGGTACCTTCTTTTAAGCAGATTAACAAGGATTTCGTTGATAAGGCAACACTCTTCTCCATAAACAATATGGCATGGATTTTAATGTCCAAGTATAAACATAACTGAGTTTAAGAAGATATCGGGGGACCAGTTGCCAAAAATGTAAAAAATAATTTTTTATGTTTGCTCCACAGCAATATTTTAATTCTACAAAAGACACTTATTGGCAAAGATTATGTACACTTAAAATCATTGCTAACAAGTAAAATCGTGGCTTTTTACCTTTAACGATAAGTGCAGATACAGGTATCTACTGGAATGTTTTCGAGTTTTTCAAAAATTTAATTTTGTCTTTGAATTTATCTTGCCTTTTGTATGATTAACATTGAAGAAATACCCCCTTCCACATTTATGAATTAACCCCTTCAATGATCATAAACATTAAAATCCATGACCACCTTGTATAAAAAACAACAACATTGTGCATAGGTCTATCACGTAATGGCAGTTTGGCAATAGGCATTTTCGCTTCAAGTCATACACATGATTACACATAAAAAATGACAAACTCAAGAGGAGAAGGTTTAGCTCCATTTGCAGAAAGAGGTCTCAGTTCAGTGTTTACCCAAGCTTCATTTTGTTTACTGCTCAATATTTACTAATAGCATATTTAACAATTAAATGTCAATACCACAATATTTCAAGGTAATGAGGTATAATGCTTAGAAAATTGAGGTATTATGCTTAGAAAATTGTAACATTAGATCTATGTCAGAAATATTCTGGGTGCCAAAATTTAACTTGGAGCAAAATGTCAACTGAGAAATGCAAGTTGGACCTAGATCCTAGATCCAAACAAATCAGGTTTCCTCCCTGTAGCTGGAGCTAAGAAATGTATCTGGTAATTATATACATTTAATGACTTCCATCAACATTATACAACACAAAATAAGCATAAGCACTTTGTAACAGATTAGAAAACACCCGTGTTTTCAATTTTTCTTATTTACATATTTCATAATAAAGTTAAAAAAATATTTGATATTTTCAAATATTTGGTTTTGTTGGTCTCTTCATGCATTTGAACAATTGATATTTTAAAACAATCTGTATAATTTCACAAAGTTACTTTTCTTTTTAGTTGTTGAAAGATTCTGTTGTTGAATGATTGAGAATATTAAGTTGAATGTTGACTCCAAACACTAAACCTTCTAAGAATATTATGTTGAATGTTGACTCCAAATACTGAAACGTGACTGTTAAGATAGTAAATATAAGTCATGTTATTAAAATATCAAGCTTACAAGCCTTGCCATTTGAGAATTTTAATTTGTGGACAATAAAAGTTATACATATTTTCAATTAAAATGATATGTAATGATAGTTATTATAACAATACTGTCAATTTAATTAGTAATTTAATAGGGAAAAAAAGTCAGGAAAAAAATCACATGAAATGGCAGTTTGGAGCAAATTTTAGTTTACATAAGAATACTGTTTACTGCGGACTCAAGATCAATGTTAGTATCATCTTCTGATTCATAACTCTGACTTCCCTGTGTAAGCATATCTTCTATGTCCAAATTTGATTGGCTATTGTCACCACTACCTAAACTCTCACAGGTTGAAATACTAAAAGGTGGTTGTTTGAAGTTATTTAGGAATTGATTTGACTGGTCAAAGTCATATACAGATGGCATCTTGTCATTATTTGATACCCCTTGACTCAGACTGAGAATTGAGTTTATTGCACTTTCCATCTGAGCCTTAACTTCTGGATCTTCTTCCCCCTCTGAATCACTAACATCAAATTGAGCAGTTTTGGTCCACAAGGGTTCACTCTCTATCATTCGACTACCCCTAGCACCCCCAATATCACCGTTACTATTCCCACCATTACCACCACTACTTCTATAAACATTATGGTGATGATGATAATGTTGATCTTTAGGAAGCACGGACCTGACATCAGCAGCATTGTCAGCAGAGTAGTAGGAGTTCTCCTCACTGTCTGTCAAGCTCTCTGTGATTGGCTGATACATGCGGAAGTTGTCCGCATATCTCCCATTATCACCAGCTCCACCAACACCATTGGTACTACTCCCAGTCATTTGTGTATCAGCATCTCCATCATTCGACACTGGACTGTGATTTGGAATGTATTTACTGACACTACTATTGGAAAACACTTCATCAAAGTTCATGTCAGTTTTTGACTCATGCTGATCAATATACACGGACTCATCAGCCAATTCAAAATTGCCACGAAATCCTGATTTCTGCCCCATGTGCTCAACCGACACTTTATCATTTTCTGAAGACTGTCTTCTCAATGACAACCCATATTGGTTGAAACTGTTGCTGTCATCGTCCACTGGAGACCCTTGTGAATCTTCCGCAGATGATATTGCCATGGCAGCGACTGCAGCCTCATCTTGAATATTTGAGAACTGATCACTGTAATCATTGGTGTCTTCATCATCATCATCAAACCCTGCACCTGCATGGCTATCGGCATCAGCAGCAGTACTCACTGATCCAATATTGGTCCCCTCGTTACTTGCACTTTCATTCATTGTTTCATCATCATCACCACTTGACCGCACACTGTCCAGGCTAGTCCGCTTGAAGGAACTGTGGAAATTCTGTCCATCTGATTTCTTGATAACCAATTTTTTCATCTTCAGAGTTTTTGTTTCAGATATTTCATCTAGATCTTGGTCCCTCGGCTCAGATTTTACTCTGGCACTTAAACTTGGAGACAGCTGCTCAACTTTGGACATCTTGTAAGGTAACTGCTCATCATCACTCTGATCGTCTTCCTCCTTAACACTAAGCTCTCGTTTTATACCTCTTATATCAGCAGTCTTTTCATCTTTACAGAGAAATCTTGTTGGCATAGGTTGGAAATTTGCTGCAGTAGAAATAGATAATACACTTGAAATATTTTTAAAGAATTACCTGGTTCAATTCATGGAATAAAACTGTTGTCAAGATCACACTTTACCGACAAAAAAAAAAAGGCCACTTCCATCACAAATTGTGATGCCATAAAAAACCCATCAGCTAAAAGGAAGTCCAATTCATTAACTGGACAAAATGATGATGACCTGATGTACTAGTATAACCCATGGTTCTCTTGGTCAAAATATTAATGTGAAGGTTCAATGAGGTCGTACGGTACTTGAGGAAAAGCATAGACAAAATTGTGTTTACAGATTGACAGACAACAGCTTTCACCACCCCCAATTTCTTTCTTGGGGTATTACAAGATGTCATAATTATATAATGTATTATTATACAAACTTAAATACACTAGTATAAAGTGAGTATGTCTCATACCAGGATCAGTGCGAGCCATTTCTTTCTCCATTTCAATTGTTTTACGCAGGTCCTGAATCTGCATTCGCTGTAACATCACAAGCTCTGATGACTTCTCACTTCTCTGAAATGGTAATTTCTATAAACATTAGCATGAAATCCACATAGGTGAAAATAACCTAATTTGTAAAGGGAAAAATCTTGATTTAAATCTTTGGAATTTCGTTGAATTTTTAAAACAAGAAAGTGACCCATAAGTAACATTGGAAACTTTCACAGAAACAGATCAAGGTATTTTTTCTGTAAGAAAATGCATAAAACAGTATGGGATTTGCTGGCATTTGCCGATACTGTGCAGCGACATTTCTATCATTATAGCACAGGGGCACTTATGAGGTGATCAGGGACTGAACCCTGCCAGTCCATTACACTGACACCGACCAGTCCCCTTAGCCCCTAGCGTTAATAGGGAAGTCACTACTACCAACTTTAAAGTCTGGTTTGACTCAGCTAGGGTTTGAACCCGCGTCCTCCCGATCCGCAAGCCAACGCTCTACTACTTGAGCTATTGCGGCCTGGTTCATAGAATAGCATAAAAATTCTTAATGTGTTGATGCTAAATGACAATTGTGAATAAGTTAACACAGAATTCTTATGAAATATTTTTATATAAAAAAAACACATCAAACAACGAAACAACTTGCAATACCTTGTTAGTTTATCTATATCCTTCAATTTTGGTTACCTATCAAAATATATATATCTAATCTGTTTATTTTTCACAGCTAAAAATGTCCCATATAAAACAATGATACAGCACTGACTTTTCAATGTTTCACAAAGAAAATCTTGTTCAAACAGCAAAATAAAATAGATATGTTACATACATGAGTGGTATACAAACTTTTCCCCAACTTATAATAGTTTCTGACAAATTAAAATACATATTAACATAATGAAGAGAAGTTTCATCTACAAAACACCCTTTTTATACTTACAATAGTTTCCTGTAGAAGCAGCAGTCTAAACCTATCCATCATTGAATCTTTCTTCTTCAGAAGGTCAGCTGAGATGTCCTCGAAATCTTCGTCAAATTTATCCATCAACTCAGGAGGGGGTCCAAAGTTTTGCAACACATGAAATCTTAGAAGACGGCGACATGCATCACTGCGTGAGCGGAAAGGTCGTTTGCAGTCAGGGTTCAAAGCATGGTTCTGGTCCTGTCGGATTTGTTGATGAATTCTACAGAGAGCATGGGAGATCATTTGTTACCTTAAAGATATTAACAGGTTGTAGAGCTGATAATTAGGACAAGAAAATGAAGTATGACTTCTGAATCCGTGACTTGCATTTGATTTTAATGAAATTAAAACCAACATGAATAATGTTGCCCTGCTTTACCTTTTATGATACAAACTTGTGTTCTTATTACTAACATTAAACAAGAGGCCGTCAGAGACGGGTGATGCTCCCCGAATGGGTACTTTGTCACAAAAAAAGGTTAGTTGTATGAATATTGAGGTTTATTTTGAAAATGTTGTAGTACTATGAAATCAGAGATAAACATAAACAAAGGGCAATGACTTAACAAGAGCCGGTCAAACCGGGTAGTTTGCAAGGTCGCGGTGTGACCTTGACCTTCAAGGTAGGGACTTAAATGTTGCACGCGACACATCGTCTCAACATGTTGGTCATTTCTGTGAAATAGTTGCGAAATCCGACTTCAAATAACGAAGTTATGGGCCGGACACGATTTGTCTGCAAGGTCGCGGTGTGACCCAAATGTTGCGCGCGACACGTCGTCTCAACATGGTGGTCATTTCTGTGAAATAGATTCGAAATCCGACTTCAAATAACGAAGTTATGGGCCGGACACGATTGCTGCAAGGTCACGCTGTGACCTTGACCTTCAAGGTAGGGACCCAAATGTTGCGCGCGACACATCGTCTCAACATGGTGGTCATTTCTGTGAAATAGTTTTGAAATCGGACTTCAAATAATGAAGTTATGGGCCGGACACGATTTTGCTGCAAGGTCACGCTGTGACCTTGACCTTCAAGGTAGGGACCCAAATGTTGCGCGCGACACGTCGTCTCAACATGGTGGTCATTTCTGTGAAATAGTTTCGAAATCCGACTTCAAATAACGAAGTTATGGGCCGGACACGATTTGGCTGCAAGGTCACGCTGTGACCTTGACCTTCAAGGTAGGGACCCAAATGTTGCGCGCGACACGTCGTCTCAACATGGTGGTCATTTCTGTGAAATAGTTTCGAAATCCGACTTCAAATAACGAAGTTATGGGCCGGACACGAATGGTTTTCGGGGAGCATAAAGACAAATTCAAGATTATTATATTATGGCAACATGCGTTTGAATTTTGTTATAATCTATTCCCATTGTACATTTTTAGCATTGATTCCCATAACTACAGCTGCGTCAAGTTACTTACAGTGTTCCCTTCGGTATGTCCATGAGGCTCCTTTTCTGGACTCGCTGTGAGCTCTCTGCAATGGCAAGACTGGTAGGTACTGGAATTGTCTTCAACTCAGGCAAGTTGCTACTGCTTGCCTCAGTGGGTTTGGACGTCAGTGGGGCTATAGGCTAGAATTGAGTTAGAATGGGTAGAAACTTGATTAAACACCTATGGCTATGCATAGTTACAACATATTCAATGGTGTTTTAGAAAAAAACCCACATAAAATATGCACAGTAACTTACAGTAGTGAGATACAAATATTGGAGCATGGACAGAGAGAAATTCTACAAGTTAATGAATTAATATACTACGATGAGAACTGGAAAAACTTAGTTTAAATAATGGTAGCAAAGCATTAAACTGAGTTATATTCCCTGGCATGCAGGAAGCACCTATAAGGCAATGAAGGAGTTTAATCCAAATTAGTCTGACCATAACACAGCTGTGATTGTTAAAGTTTGGTTCTGACAAATATTGTTCATGTTAAAAGTAATGTCACAACACATATGATTGATAACAATAACAACTCCTACCTTAGGAACTGAAGTCCCACCAGTAAGTGTGGTAGACTGGCTCTGTAATTGAGATGTGGCTGTGGACGGGATACCAGCTGATTGTTTCTGCTGCTGCTGCTCTACTTGTGATAGCACCTGGACGCCGGGAGGTTTCTGCTTCTGAAGTTTCTGTATCACATGCTGCTGGGATTGCAGATACTGCTCTTGCTGCTCGTATGTCATGTTCTTAAGGTAATACTGGATTTTGTCCCGCAGTGCAGGGGTAAGGCTCAGTGTCAGCACCTTGTTGGCTACCTGTCAGTAAACAGTCAACATAATATGTGAGTCTGATTATAGGTACTTGTAAAAGTAATATTCTTGGCATTGAGGGATACAACTCAAACTTATAAAATTTAAGGTGTTTTCACACTCTTAGGTATATATTCATTTATTTGAAACTTCTCATTGTAGCAAAACTACAGGTGAGTGTACTTCATACAGCAACATGCTTAACTAAAACGGCAGATAATAAATAGAATTGAAAGTTGAGAACTGTTGGGTTTAATGTCCAATTATCTTTTAGCTATGCTTAAACAGTGTTTAAGTGAGGAGATATAGAGCTGCCATTACTGTGATAGCATGATGTGAACATCCAACATATAACATCTTGTCATGCGCTATAAGGAAGTTGTGAGACTAAGAACGGAATGATGCATAATTACAATTAAGTTATATATATATATATATATAAAAGCTGTGCCACTAATAATTTATATTTGATGGCTATATTTTAAGATTACTATACAGACTGCATTTTAATATGATCAATTATACAAAGAATTCTGATAACGAAAGTCTCTCTCAATGCCTTCACTGTGTATAGCATGTCATGAATACCAGGCTTGATACCACACCCAGTTAAATATCATCCTGACACCTGGTCAATAAGTTGTGGAACTACCCTTATATTTGCTTGAGCATTAGCAAAGGAGGTATACCGTTACCATTTTTTATCATCTTTGGCATGTCGGGGGCCCGGGATCGAATCTGAGGCTTCCTGCATGAGGAATCCACCAGTTATGCTGGTGTTTTGAAGACCTCTTATACAACCATTACCTTAATCTGTGTAGGGACTGCCACTTGTGATGCTGCACTAGCTCCTGTTGTGGTCAACGAATCACTGGACAGGGTACCAATAGATGTGTTGTGGCCATGGTTACTGGCACCTGACTGACCTTGGTTGGTGGTTGGTGTCGATGACGAGGAAGGGGATAAAAGGCCGGCTAGGGACCGATTAGGTCCTGGGATAAAATGGAAAACTGTCACTGAATATTTGCTTAAAAGGACACCAGAATCAGGATTAAACTAATTAGTCACCATGAACAAGTCGACTTACTGAAATTTGTTTATTCTGATATTCAAGATGCACCGACTCAATTATGGTTATTATAGAAAATGTAATATGTAGTTGTGGAGAGAAAAACAAAACAAGAGGGCCATGATGGCCCTTAATCGCTCACCTGATGACACAGGCTTTTAGTAGGCTCGAATCTGGCATCAAGTAATTAAGAGTAATTCACTTTAGAAATTCTGGTGAAGATTGGACCATTAGTGTGGTTGATAACATTTTCTAGAATTGTACTAAGTAACCTACAGAATCTAAATGACTCGCTTCAAAACATATGTAAGATTTCATGCTGGCAAACCAGCTGGCCAAGTTTGGTGAAGATTGGGCCATCAACTTTTTGACCCCACAGTGACCCAATAATATAATCATCCAAGATTTGATGCAGACAAACAATCTGATCAAGTATGGTGAAGATTGGGCTATAAATGTGGCCTCTAGTGTGTTCACAAGCTTTTTCTAAAATTTGACCTACTGACCTAGGTCCAAGATTTCATGCAGACAAACACTGTGACCAAGTTTGATGAAATTTTGCCTATAAATGTGGCCTCTAGTGTGTTCACAAGCTTTTTCTTAGATTTGACCTAGTGACCTACTTTTTGACCCCATGTGACCCAGTTATAATTTTGTCCAAGATTTCATGCACGCAAATATTTTTACTTTTTGACCCCACATGACCCAGTTACGAACTCATTCAAGATTTCATGCAGACAAACATTCTGACTAAGTTTGGTGAAGATTGGGCTATAAATGTGGTCTCTAGTGTGTTCACAAGCTTTTTTTCTAAAATTTGACCTAGTGACCTACTTTTTGACCCCACGTGACCCAGTTACGAACTCAACCAAGATTTTATGCAGACAAACATTCTGACCAAGTTTGGTGAAGATTGGGCAAAACATGTGACCCAATAATGAACTTATGCAAGATTGCATGCAGACACACATTCTGACCAAGTTTGATGAAGTTTGGATAAAAAACTTTGGCCTCTAGTGTGTTCACAAGCTAAAATGTTGACAATGGGGAAGCCGTATCACAAAAGCTCCCCTTGACCACGTTGTGCTCCGGTGAGCTTAAAAACAACAACAAAAAAACAACAAATATCTGTGGCCATCAGATTATAAACCACTTCATAATCAAGTATAAACTTCGACTATATTGGGTCTAGACAGCAGAAGTTAAGTAATAAAAGTGCATATCCAAATGGCTCACAGTTGCTTCAGAATATACAACCACCTATAAAATCTAATCATTTTTTAACTCATTTTGCAAATTTATGATTAAATATATATATATATATATATATATATATATATATATATATATATATATATATATATATATATATATATATATATATATATATATATGATAGATAGATATACACATATAAATCTGAAGAAATAAGTGATAATATTGTTTAACTTCAAATGAAAAATGAGTTTTTATCATAAACAATAGGGCCTTGATGGCCCTATATCACTTGTGCGAGTGCCACAGACATTTAGCCCTTGTGGCTACGTTTTTTGACAGATCAGATTTCTTTGAACAATCTTGATACAGGGCAAGCAAAAGAATATTGATGTAAAATATCAAGGCTCTTGCTCTGGTAGTTTCTGACAAAAGACTTTCTATGTTGTACTGTATAGCCGCATATGGCAAATGGCCACACCCCTGATAGATAGGTCAAAGTTCATTTAACAAATTTTTGTTCCCCCTGATTGCTTGTTTGGCCTAGCAGTTTTAGAGATGTACTCTGACAATGCTGACGGACGCATAAAGCCAGTTGCCAGGCAATCACAATATCTCATCCTGAGCATAGCTAAGGTGAGCTAAAAACATAAATATTGCAAATAGCAAAGACCGACTTACCTTGTTGAGCAAGACTAGAGTTGTTTTGTTGCAGTTGGTTGGATGTTAAAATATTACTGGTGCCAGTCTGACTAGAGAGCACCTGCTGAATGGACTGGTTACCCGCTCCACCAGTGGGTGCAACTGTCGAGGTAGACTGATTAAAAAACTGATTCACATTAGAAGGGTTCAAAACCTGACCAGCTTGATTTAAAACAGTTTGTCCAGACTGGGTCAAAGCTGCTAAACTTTGCTGAAGTTGCTGTGGTTCCGCTTTTGTGGTCGCTAAAACACGACCTTTCAAAAGGATCTTGCGCTGAAAGATCTGCAGTTGCTGAAGTTTGGTTCGCTTCTCAGCAGTTGACATGTTTGTAGCAGCATTGACTTTCCTGATCTCAAACTGCACTTTTTGAAATTGTTGCTGCAAGTCAGGTGGAAGGTGTATAGTCTTTAATGTAGCACCAGCTTTATGGACTTGAGGTGATGGGGTGGAAGTTGTAACAGGGAGAGACTGGGTTGTTGATGTATTAGACCCTGTATTGTTTTCACCAAAAAAGGTCATGTTGGTCATATTGAAAGTGTTTGTTGAAGCAGATTGTGCAATACTGTTATTAAGATGAAGCTGTGAACTATTGGACACAACCAGAACAGACATGGATGTTGAGGCCTGAGACACAGTAGTTGTCACTGAAGTGTTCTGACCAGAATTTGGAAGTAAACGGTTAATACCACTTAGTGAGGCAGCTTGTGAAAGCACATTATTCTCCAATGAATTATTACTACAGTTGACCCCTTGCTGAGGCTCCTGTTTCACAAGAGATTCTAAAATGTTTGTTGATGATGTCCCCAACATTCCTATGCCATTAGATATTTGACTACAACCCTGTAATGTTGACGATTCTGCAGGCTCCAGTTTAACTGTCTTGATATTCACATTAGGAACTGACTGT
Organism: Sinonovacula constricta; assembly: GCA_007844125.1. Taxonomy (NCBI): domain Eukaryota; kingdom Metazoa; phylum Mollusca; class Bivalvia; order Cardiida; family Solecurtidae; genus Sinonovacula; species Sinonovacula constricta. The sequence continues at coordinate 14,939,172 of CM017568.1, forward strand.
GAATTGCTGCCACCAAATGGTGATGACCTTGAAGCAGGCCTAGCTATGGTTGGAGAAGATCGGGAAGTAGCATTGGCTTGTGACATCTGCAGTTGGTTGTGAATTCGCTGCAAAATCTGCTGAGTCTGTTGCTCAACAGTTGAAGATGCTGTTGTGTTCATCTTGGACTGATGCAGTTGGGTTTGATTAATCTGTGATTGTGACACAGCTTGCGACTGTGACATAGACTGGGACATCATCAGGCCACTGTGCTGACTTGATAGTGTGCTGGAAGGCCCTGATTGGGCTTGAGACATGAACAAGTTGGCCTGAGGAGTCACTTGTTTGCTCACAGTGTACAGTGTCTGTCCACCCTGGGCCTGCATGATTACCTGCTGGCCTCCAGAAGAGCTAACAAGCATCTGCTGTTGGAAGGTCATTTGTTGACCTTGACCTTGCTGCAAGGTGACCTGGACCTGCTGCTGTTGTTGTTGCTGTGGTGATGGTGTTTGTTGCTGCTGCACCAACTGTAGACCTGGAATGTTCCCAAGTTGGCTAGTCAGTTGTTGGAGACTGTAGTTCTGACCACCGATGTTTACCATTGGAACGCCTGCCTGGCTGCTGGACTGACCTATGAGCTTAAACTGCTGTTGTCCACCAGCTGCTGCTGCCAATGCCTGTAGAAAAATATGTAAATGTAAAAGCATGTTCATCTTTTTACCATTTTATTCAATATAATTTTATTGTTTTAAATTATAATATTCTCATTAAAAATATAATGCCAATTAAGATTATTTGCACTGTTTAAATTATACAGTGAAGAAAAATTAGGTACAACAATTAAAGTAAAAGAAAGGAGATTAAAAAATGTAAGCGAGCTGTTATTCAATACATGACAAAAGCCAAATATTTTAGATGACTGCTTCACATATTTCTGCCATGTTTATAAAAGAAACATTACATGCAAAAATGTTATCCTTTCAAAACTTTGAAGTCTTAAGGTTCCTCTCCTATCCACCTACTTGTTGTAAAGGCTGTGTCTGTATCTGGCCAGACTGTGATGCTGGTCTCTGTGGCAGCTGTATCACATTAGACTGTCCACCTTGTGTTCGTACAATGAAGTTCTGAGACTGATTGGTCCCCACTGCAGATCGCTGTAGCAGGATCTGCTGACCCTGGGCATTGACCATAATCTGTGACACACCTGCAAGCGCAAGAGAGACCAGACTTAGAATTTATGCAAGAAATATCATGTAGAGTTTAAGCTTTAAGTACAAATTTTGTTGGGTTGGGTTTAATATCTGCTGACACATAGCAATCAGGCAAAGTCTATAACATGCCTGCATGTGTAACTAGATCAACAATAATTATAGCTAATTGTATGAAATCCTCCCTTAAATTCCCATATAGAATCATCACCCATAATTTGTTAAAAAGAATAAACCTGTTATACCAGTAGGAGGTAGTGGTAAATTAATTCAGTTTAATGCATGTTTTTTTGTGTGTGTGTGTGCTGGATTTTACAATACATCAATAATCGAACATGTATCTAGAGCTTACAAACAATATACATAGATGGTGACCACTTAATGCACATATAGTCCTGCCTTTAGGTGAAAGCATGCTATGAACACCTGACTGGAAACCATGTTCAGCCATATATTATTGAAAACCAAGCCAACCAGGCATGGAATCACGTTTGCAATTGTTGAACATAAGCTAGGAAGCTATGCCATTATTACATAGGTATGTCACAACCAGAGTTAATGCAAGATCTTGGGTTCCTAGAGCCAATGCACTACTTCATGCAATACCAATATGCCATGAAATTTCACATTCTACTACGACAAACTATCTGCAGTATTATTAAGTTATCTGTCTACAAAATAACCTTGAGTTGTCCTGCTGTCCATGTTAGCTGGTGCAAATTGAATCATATTTCCAATGCTGTTCTGTATAGACTGCTGTATAGGCTGGGTACCAACAGGTGTGGCCACTGATAACTGCTGGATGTTGATTGGCTGAGCCATGTTTTGACTAGGGATCAAAATACTCTTGCCCTCTGCAGTCTGGATTAAAGTGCCTAAAAATAGAGAAGAACGTAAGTCAGAACAAGATGAAACAGAACTGGTGTTCTTAAATACAAATCAATACAAGACAAGACTATAAATTCAAGTGATCATCACCTTGAAATAACAAATTATTATATTCTGTCAACAGAAAAAGCCAGGCTCTACAACAGCCCCACGAAAACAAAATGAAGAACAAAATGCTTAACACTCAATGCCTTGCATGTATATAAAAATAGCTGAAGAATGTAGTTTTATTATTTGTATTAATGTGTTCTCAGACTCAAGTTAAAACAATACATATACTATTATGATCAATTCATGTTGTCTAGCTTTAACGATGGTGAAAAATATCTGTGTAGAATGAGCAATGCATTGCAATTGAGCTGCAAGATGTTACATGGAAGACTTGCCTAGACTGGGACGCCAAGCCCTGAGGTGAGGGGCTGAGGAGTCAAAAGTCATGGACATTAAATTAATACAATCACAAGGTGAGGATTTTAGGTGTTACATCACTAACCACAAAGTCAAAGATTCTCCCTAGAAAATATCACAATACAAAATAATAAAAATAATAAAATCTCCTTACCTTGTATGTTAAATGGATTCGGAGTTGGAATTCCAAAAGTCTGTCGTTGCTGCTGCTGATTTTGCAATTGCTGCTGATGTTGTTGTGTAGAAGTGTTGCAGAGAAATTGGGGAGCTGCTACATTCAGATTTACCACATTGGGATTTTGTATGACTGTATTCTGGGCATTTACTAAAGTCCCTGCCTGTGAGCCTTGTATTAATGCTGTATTCACCAAGTTTTGTTGACCTGTAGCTGAGTAAGGTATCTGAAGAAAAGCGCCTTGGGTCAGTTGAAATGACTGCTGCTGCTGCTGTGGCTGCTGCTGAGGCTGATGATGTGAATTTGGAAGGTGGACGATATTCACATTGGGTGCTGGACTGGCTCGCTTAAGCAGAGTTGTTGTTTGAGTGGACGGAGTGCCTAATGAGTTGACAATGGTAGAAGAGTTGGGTGTAACAGAACTACTCATCAAGGTTGACTGGGATAGGGCAGCACTGGAGTTTGAACTTTGTACAAACTGGTTTAACTGCTGTTGTTGTTGCTGCTGCTGCTGTTGTTGTAGGATCTGTTGTTGAAGCTGAAGGTGTTGCTGAGGTGTGAGTTGAATAGAACCTTGGGAAGTCTTCAGGATATACTGTTGGCTACTGGGCTGGACTATTGAACCCGTTAAACTGTAAATATTGTGGGAGCATATTGAAAATTCTTGATTTGTTAACCCATGTCATACTTAATTTTGTCAATAAACAATACAAATTCTTAGTCAACTTCTTACATCTTCATGCAAAGGTACCTAGACATCTAACAAGAGACTAGGCAAATTATGCAAACCCCTAAAGATGGCTGATCTAGACTTACACTATCTGCCTAAGTCTGATCAATTTGTGCTTAGCAAGCTAAGAATTCAAACTTGTTTGTCATAGGATTTGCCAATTTAAAATTTAATTTAGATCATTTTGACTGTTTTTAAGTCATTTGAAATTCCTAAAATTCAAGGTGTGTTGTATCAAGAACAAGAGCTGCAACAGAAAATAATGTTCAGCTTAATAAGTGCTACATAATAGACTATGGCTTATAAGTATTCCATCATACAACTTAATTTGCATGTTTATGCACCAAACTTTTGGGTCAAATTGGGTTTATATTCTCCAGAAATTCGAGATCTATTAAACTTGAGTAGATCAGTTATTGGGATCACTTTGACTTGAAAGGCATGTAAAATTCCTATGCACTGCTTACTTAGATACTAGTTTGAGAGTACTTGCACGTAAACACCTTAACCTGAGCATTATGCTAATGCCCTGATGATTTAAAGAGCTCATAGAGAACTTGAACTTCTCTAATCTGGAGCACTGCCCTGTTTTCATACTACCATACATAGTCTGACATTCACATTAATGAAAACTAATTTATTCAACATAAACAATTACAAGTGAAACAAAATTGCAACTGAGAAAAAAAAAAAAGAAAAAAGCTTTGAAATTACCATTAAAATCGTAGATGTTCAAACAATTAAAAATTACCCAGAAGTATTCTGCAAAGTGTTGATCACAGTCTGTCCCATAATGCTTTGCTGCTGCTGTTGCTGCTGCAGCACAGGAAGTGCAGTTGCTGTTGCTAGTGATGAGGGTGGCATAAAGAGAGAGGAGAGTTGTGATGATGAGGAGGATACTGAGGCTGATACTGTCTGAGACGAGAGAGGGTGATTGGATTGGTTAATGCTGGTTGCTAGGTTACCCGACTCCGCAGTAACACCGCCTGACAGGTCATTCTCACTGTCTCCAAGAAATTCGTCTGCCCAGTTGAAAAGCTGCCAAGTAGTGGATAAAATGTATGGTAAGAGCAACAATAAAAAGTATACTTTGGCTTGGGTTAACAGCAAAGTAAAAATTTTTAATTGTTTTTCCCGGAAGAACACTGCAGCGTCCCAATTTTAGTCATTATGGCGACATTCAGCTATTAATGTTAGAGAAAAAACCAAGAGCAATGTCTAGGTAAAACATACTCATGGCCAGCTGAAAGACCTTGACCAATATAAGTTCTCAACTCCATAAGGACTCGTATAGAGACGTTACGAGATGTCGGCTTTTACCACTTGGCTCAATATATTTTCATCATATCTCTAACCCCACCTCTACCCCCAAATATTAATATAGTTAACAGTATTATGGAGTATGGCTATAAATGCAAAAGAATGCCCTCAGCTATAAATCAGGTTATCTCCTTTTATAAAATTTTAATAAAATAACTGACATTTTTTTTTTTAACTACTTTCAGGAAATTTGTTGAAATTTTACGTCAATGATAACGAAGTGTTTTAAAAGCTTAGCATTTGCATTAAAAGATTTAAAATTGATGCAACTTACACTGTGTGAATCATTTTGGCTGTCAAATAGTTCGATTGGGTCACTGAAAGAAAAAGGTTAAGTATGTTATATTTTTTACATATATAAATGATAATGAAGTCCCATCTGCTTGAGAAATTCGGAATTAATAATGTTGACAAGTCATAAGCACATTGCAACTTGGTTGCTTGATCATATATACAAAGCATGTTTATTCACATATGCAGATGGCATGATAGACCATGGCAGACATGGTCTGAGTGCGTCAAGACCAACCTAAATACTTGCAATCTGGCCTGCATTGATCCACTGAACAAAGTGGTGTGAAGAGCAGATGAGAGACATTCTAGCTGCCTGCTGCCTACAGAAGAACCTGTAGACACCTACAGCAGAAAACTAAACTCAGGATCAGACTACACATACAAACATTTCTTTTCAAATAGATAAAATATTTTAAACAGATTCTGGTTAGATTAAGCTATGCTAATTGGGCTAAAACTTTATAAAGGAAAGAAAAGTGATTTAAACTTACTCAATGAGGAATTCTCCATTATCCATGACATTTGATCAAGTAGTAGGCACACATACTGTGTACATGAACATTTTGTTCCTCAACAGGTTCAGTGCAAAACCTGAAAATAAAATTGACAATAAAACATAACGAAACATTAATGTCAAAATGACAGGAATTTTATGTACTGTCAAAGCGTTTAACTTTCATGTAACAAAACATGCCTTTATAAAATGAAGAGGCATAGATATACTATACAAGGCTCCCATGATAGTGCATTTTCACAAGTTTTTGGGGGGTTTTTTTTGGTAATAATACTTAATAGCAAAGCATTTTTTTTAAAAAGAGAGGATATTCTATAATATCGAGGATAAATGTTTCAAAAGTAAATTATATAGTGGATTTTCATGAATATTAACTTTCATTCTAGGCTTTATTCTTATTGCATAAATTCCACAAATTTGGTTTAAACTTATGATTGTACAGTAAGAAATAAAAATAACAATTTTGAAAATCAAAGAATTAATATATTCTGTATTTTCAATGAATTCAATACAATAAGTTATATTACTATTAATAAAAACTTGCTGCACGATACCTTGCAAGTAACTCACTGTCAATCAAAAACTTAGGGCAATATCACAAAAAATAAAATCCTTGGCAGAACACTGAAGAATGCCATGAGATACTAAAACCCCATCTACCTTCTTAATTTTCTATCCTTTGGTTAGGGATTTGCCAGCATTTTAGCAGATACTGTGCAGCGACATTTCTATCATTATAGCACAGGGGCACTTATGAGATGCCCAGGGACTGAACTCTGCCGGTCCATTATACTGACACCGACGAGTCAGGCGTAATGCTGTCCCCTTAGCCCAGAGCGCTAGGAGGAAAGCCACTTCTACCAACTTTTAAGTCTTTGGTTTGGCCCATCCAGGGTTTGAACCCGCGACCACCCAATTTGCAAGCCGACTGTCTACCAACTGAGCTATTGCGGCGGGTATATTCTTTGGTTAAGTTTGTTATTATTTATCTCCTTACAAAAACAAACACCAACTGTAATGTAAAGGATGATATTGTGAATATGGTCTTATCAAGATAACTAAAGGTTTACTTTAATAATTCCCTGACAAAGAAAAAAAATATTTGCCCCTTTCTTTTCTCTGCCTGTGAAACTCTGGACGGTTTGTCACAAAAATATGACCAAAGTTGATGCAGACAATGATTTCAGAAGATACAGGAAGTAATTATCAGCCATCTCTTGTTTTGTTGGTTGCAACAAGCAAAATTTAATACAAATCAGTATGTAATTTCTCCCCTTGTTAAAATCTAATGAATTGGACATCCAAAGAAAACAACAGTTTAAATCCAACAAGCAACGTAAAAGCACCAAACATATAAAAGTAAAGGTATTAGCCTGATATTTTCTTGGACCAGTTGAAATGGAAGTTAATGTTGAAGCATTTGTGTTTGTGAATACGTGTTAAAATTTTAATTTTAATAGTGGTATCTGACTGTTTTTAACGAAATTTATTTTTTCAAATAATCAAATAAGTTAGAAGTTATTTGAAAAGTACCGGCAAAATGCTGGTCATTGATGACCTAGATATGTGTGAACAGTCAAGCATAAATCATCACTCATCACTGCAAAAGGTATTTCCTATACCCGAACATGCTGCAGAGATATCTGTTTTTAAACTTTAGAAAACCATTTGACCACTAACTTAATATAATAAACGTTATACAGTCATCCAGATTACCTGCTATGACATCAATATATATTTAAACATAAACTACTATCAAGTCTTTTACACAGTCGGAAAGAATACAGTCAGCAATTTTTTCGCAATTAGTTTTGTTTAACAATTTCGTTAGTGTTCACCAGTGTATTTATTAAGACTGAAGTACAAATTTATGCCCAAATAATCCAAGGCAGTGGTGCAATATTGTCATGTATTTTATATAGGCAAACTGTCGGATGCCACCTTTGAAGTGAATTGTGTTGATTTTAAGTACTGTAAAGGGCTACAGAATGTGTGTGCCTATGCAATGTTAGTACCCCTACTTTGGGCTTCATAGGTAAAAATCAAAAGCTCATAGATTGCATGCAGCCTCGGTTTATAAAATTTGTCTGCTGTTAATGTGTAATGAGTGCGAGTTAAAGCCGTTTTCAATGCCACCTGTTCTGACCTCTCAATTATTCTACCTCCCCAATGACAATGATTTATGTCATTATTCACAACTTTTTCGTTATTTGGTCACTAATAAACATACTCGATCTGTAATATTTATAGTGCTGTATGAAGTTATTAAGTACCTTCAGGTGGATGACAATTTCAGGATGAAATATCTGTCACCTGTAGCAAACACAAGGTTACTAGAGGTCACTACCTTTAACATGCGCCTAAATCTGGCTCAGAACAGTGCATTGTCCTTGTGTACATGCAGCCAATCAATAATTTCCTGGAGAAATGTATTTGGCAGCAACTTATAATAAAAACATGTCGTTCACACCCTCACTACCAAACTGCTCCAATAGATATCACCTTGACAACAACTTATCTCAGATAAAGTCAACTTGACCTGTGTATTGAGACAAGTCTACACAGAATCACGAAGTAAATAACAGCTTGGCGTTTCTGGCAGACTGAAGTTGAAAGTTCGTTTGAATGTTTTACAACGGATAATTAGCCCTGTGTCATGTAAAACAAAGGGAAATGTATGTGAGACAGTTAATCATTGTGTGATTATTGTAATTAAACATATTAACTGAGCAACATTTGAAACAGTATTTAGAATTTTAAAAATATGCTTGGAAAAAATGTTTCTACTCTTACAATGCCTCTGTAAACCATTAATTCTATAGAAATTATGCTTGTACGTACATATGGTCAATGAATAAAACCGTTATACAATTTTTACTTCCTGTTCATCGCATTTCAATGGTGTGAACAGTAAACTCACAATGAAAATCAATCTGTAGTCTTTTTTTTAAAACTGTTGTCAATATAAAAACTTATAAAACATCCTAGCTATGTGAGTGTAAGGATTAAACTAAATAAAATAAATAACAAGAGGGCCATAATGGCCCTTAATCCCTCACCTGAGAACACAGGCTTTTAGTAGGCTTATACCTGGCATGAAGTAATTAAACGAGTTATTTACTTTAGAAATCTTTGGTGAAGATTGGACCATTAGTGTGGCCACTGGGCTGAAAACATTTTCTAGAATTATACCTAGTAACCTACTGAATCCACATGACCCACTTCAAAACATATGTAAGATTTCATACTGGCCAAGTTTGGTGAAGATTGGGCCATCAATGTGTCCTCTGTTTTCACAAGGTTATTCTGAAATTTGACAAGGTGACCTAGTTGTTGTTCCCCATTACCTTATTACAAACTCACCCAAGATTTCAAAAAACTTCTCAGTCCCGCCACTCCCTCGACACCACTGTTTTATATGTAACCACTTATTGGTTCCCCCTAGGGTTCCATAGCGGTCAAAATTATTAAGTCCTTCAACTACATTATGGGGTTTAGTATGGTATTGGTCAGGTTTACACAAAAGAGGCTGTTTTCTTAAAACATTAAAAGAAAATTATGCTATCTTCAGTGTGTATACATAGAGCCAATATTTATTTGTGGCCTGGTGTTAAACATGTTAAGGCTGTAATGATATGGCTAGACCATTCAGATATTATTTGGCTTTCAAGAAAAAAACAAAAAAAAGATATCTTTATTGATGCCATGCCACCATGATTTCACATTTCTCAGGATTTTATTTTTATCATCTCCCAGGAATTTTCCAGGAAGGTCTTGGTTTCAAGAAAATTAGCAAATAAGGATAATGCATTAATATGTTATTATATTTATAACATCCCCCTCCCCAAATAAATGTTTCTAAACTCTGAAATTTCTACTTAAATAATCTTGCACATGTCCACACAAAGATAGAAAGGTAAAAAATTATTTCTGCGTTCTTTCAAAAAATTCACAATAGACCATATAACTAATTGCTAATTTCGCATCATCACTTTGTAATTTCATAATGATGGCCATGCAATCAAGTACCCAAAGTCTCAATAGACAAAGATGTTGTCAATCATCATATTATAGTTAATTTCTGAAGAAATGTTTCTGTCAAAATCTATGATGGATTTCTTTTCATATTATATATTGTCTGACTTCATCAGTGCTTCTTTATACTGGGAATAAACTGTTTAACATTTTCGACAGTCGGACGTCCCCATTTTGAATACTAATTAGCTTTACCCAAAGAGGATTATGGATCTAAGATGTACTATAATATAGTATATTATTGTTTACTTATTGGACATTCTTATGATAAAAATAACTGCAAAGATTTTGAAAATGTTGTTCTTAATGATCAACTGCCCAAACAAGGATGCCTTACATCTCAGTCAAGAGTACAGATAAATATAACCAAACAGATCCGATTGTTTCACAACTTCCACTATCTGAAAATAGTAGAATTAAGTCATTTTTTTCTCTACCTGATAATTTTAAACTGTCTGTCCAGTATTCAAGAATTTATTTCAGAAAAAATATGTGTTGTCTTAATTATTTACATACTTTGTTCATGATAAATATTTTTGTCCAATACAGAAACGTCCGATATGATATACATATCAAACTTAAAATACAGAATTAAATATATATCGCATACCAGTACCGAGCCCTAGATCCCCCATGTAGCCAAACTCAAATTTGTAATGTTTATTTAATTATTTGTATTTTATAGCACACACTTAACAGGTCATACTGCACCAAATACAAAGAAGTTTAAGGTGAACTATGTGAGTAAAATATATATATAAAAAAAAGCATCTATCAGGTTAAAACAATGTGAGCAATAATTGAAAACAGATTAATATATTAAACAGTCAAATTTGTAATGTTGTTTTACGACTTTTATTTTTAATTTGTCACATCAGATCGATTTGTCTGCCATCTTTAAGTGGTTAATACCTTCTTTAGAACAGTAAGTATTAATTAACATTTAACAGCATCATTAACTTTGCATAGAGAAAATATTATATCTGAAACAATCCTTAAGTTGCCAAATTTCGGTTTATCCTTCTATTTTTGAAGAATTTTTTATGGCATTCAGAGTGTTTGAATATAAGATACTTGATTGAAAAAAAAAATCCAATATAAAAACTACTTATTTATTTCTATTTCCACTAGGTTCTTAAGAAATGTTTTATTTAAACGGAGAACCCTTTTGTATATGACATTGACATTTATATTAAACACTGCTGCTCAAATTGTGTTGTTGAAATTGGAAGGCCGAGTAATGCATGGTACTGTACAGGAAGCTAAATGACCTGGCATATTGAGCAAACCGAAAAGAATCAAATGAATATTAATAGTGCAAAATGATATTCCTGGTCATACCTATTTGACCATGTGAAGGGTTCCTAAGTCTTGGGATGCTAAAATGTGTTTATTATGTATTCAAATGGATTTAAGACTGATAATTTAAATAAAAAAAATGATTTTGAAAGTTTCATAAACAAGAATAAGCAGATACAGAGCTACAGTCCAGAGTTAAGTATTGACAAACTGATATTTAACAGAACCAAACACACATTTAAATTCTGTTTTATGTAAGTTATTAACATAAGGTGTTTAGCTATGAAATATATATACCAAGATACAAGATTATCACAATGAGTTATGTACAGACCATGAGAAGCAAATGCCATGTTTTAAAAATCTCACTTTATTATCATCATGACATGTACTTGACAAACTACAATCTTAAATAATTCTTTAAATTTTTAATTGAAAGGTCATCAGTTTCAAACAAAAACAAACTATAGGACAAAAACATCAAAACAATGTAGATTTTCTCAGGCACTTGACAACACAATATTTACATTGGTCAATGGTGACTTAGTGTAAATAACGACTGTCACAAAACTTGTAAATAAAAATGGTTTTGAAACGTAATAATGCCAAAATTTGTTGTTGAAACTTTAAAGGACTCGAATCTATCTCGGTTCATCTTTAATTTCTCTCACTTGAATCATCTAACTGATATCGGAAGTTCGAAACATTTTGACGATTTAACAAAGACCGTTTAAAATCACATGACATTTTAGCGTCTTTTTTATAGTGCAACTTTATTTCCACTGTAGTTTTTTAATTTCTTATTCGGGATGTTTCTTTGCTAGTACGTTAATGACATTCGAGGTGAAAAGATGAGGTCAGGTATGTGGCATGAAGCTATTTGCGTCGTTAGGCCCCTAGATTTCCCAGATATTTTTCTTCGCGGTTTCTTGTTTAATGCATTTGCGGCCATTGTCATGCAATAGTGCACTCGATAGCCATTTTTACTAAGTAAAAATATGCGACAGCATTTCCTGCAGATTTTGACGCGAAATGCAGTCATTTACACGCAATAATACGCATTTACTGAGCTCACAACAACCAGACCCCAGCTTTTCCTTGCAAATTTTATCAGCAAAATAATATTCTGAAAACACTCACCGTCATGTAATGTGCCAACACAAAACGGGGTTTACATTTTTATCAACACGGTGGGATTTAACCTTTTTGCCTGGCTGACGTCATAGAAAATTTGCATGGGGTCGATACTTTTTGTCATCTAATCTAATATTTTATTAACATTTTTGTCGAGGCGTCTTGCTCTAAATATGGATTTCGTCACTCATTTAGATACAACCCAGTTGTTTCACGATATTATAGGCATAAACACAATATCATTGAAAACTCGACTCGTGTGACGTCACAGATCATGTGATGAATGTTATTAATAAATCTTAGCAAAGTCGATGCTATTTTAGGCATTAGCGTCGCTAAGGTCATTTCGTTAAACCATTGTGACCATGACCGTATAATTCATACAAGTCGAAAGTAGATCTAACATAGTTTGTGTGCATGCATTTAGAACCAGCGCTTCATGTACATGTATTTTTTCCGGTAATAGATCTACGGAAATACACAAATGACTGAACTGTGATCCGTGTACACAAAATAGTCGGTCAAAAGCACATCAGTGCTTATGTTTTCTTGTTGTGTCTATATATGCCGACTCTAAATAAAAGTTATTATTATTATTATTATTATTATTATAGTCGCCCATTTCTCATTTCAACGCCTCTATGACCAGGTCCTGATTCAGATAGGGACTAGGGGACCTTGCCCCCCCCCCCCCCCCCCCCACACCCCTCACCCCACCAGCTTGCGCGGTCATTCATTTTAAAGAAATTGCAAATAAATGCCTGATTGATGTGAACTGAGTAAAGATAATCCCCACTGACCAAATGTTCTACATACTTCGAAATTCACACGCAACAACGGATAGTCCATTGGGCGTCCTCCCAAGGCTGAAGACATTTTGGTGAGTGTTCAAAGCATCCACCGTCACAAAAACAAGCTTTATCTGTATCAGTAACGTAGTCTTTAGTCCACGGCGAAATTTACTTTTAACACTCAAGGAAGAAATCTAACATACTAATGCCCAGAAAACAACAACAGCAACAACAACAAAAACACAAAAAACAACAACACACACACACAAAACACAACAACAACAACAACAACAACACGTTAATAACGCTTTATTTTTCAGAGAGTTTGGACTCATTTTAGTATTTCTAATTTTATTTGTGATCTCTTATCGGAAGTTTTTCCAAACCGTCATGAAATACGTAAACATTCCGTAGTATGCCATAACTACAATGGAAGGTAACTGATAAAACATTTTAAAGCTTTCATTATTGACTATTAGTGCTCAACTGACAACCAAAATAATAATATTATTAATATTAATACTTATTTGACATTAGTTTATGCTGTTTGGTCTAAATTGCAGTCTGGTTAAAACAGCATTAACTAATAAAAATATTTAATAAAAAGCAAATTTAAACGTTGCCAAAAAACGGATTGAGAGCAAACAAAATTTAATTAGGCTTCATGTTCTGCTTCAACTCAAAGAAAATTGCGACTTATAGCATACTTATTTGTGAATTTTTTTTAAAAATCAAAACACTTTTTAACAAAACATAAAAAATCCGGGACAGTCGTCATTAATAAAAAACACCATAAAGGTAATAAGATATACTGATCGCATTTTACTGCCATTTTTGCGCGCCCATGACCCATTGTTGAAGACTGCCGAACAACTTGAACCTTATCCTCCTATCAAGCACTTCGCCCCCCCCCCCCCCTCCTCTCACCCGCTTAAAATGACTGGAACCGGACCTGTAGTCAGTCCTATTTCTGGAACTTTTGTAGTACTTGCTATAACCCACACGATCTAGACATGATATTTATGTTGTGATTTATATGTCATATAAAATACTTAAAAACCAGACTATGTCAATTTAATTTGAATGCCAATTTAATTTGAAAAGATTTACGATAGGTAACGAGTGTTCCGAATTCGTTTCTATGTGGTAAAATGGTGTCGACTGATTATTTTGACAACTGAAGTTAGTGCTTCACAATGAATCTAACTTAAGCAGTTGTGGAATTAATAACTAGACGTACCCTGAAAAGGGTATGTCTTTAGATAATGAGATTACAACTTATAATGGCAGCCGTAAAGAAAGGTAAGTTTAGATTTGAATCTACAACACGGATACACATTTAATATTTGATAGAAATTCGGACAAGACCTATAACTCGGATGATGATATATGATACATGGAGCGTTCAAAAAATCATATGCTTATGTTTTGATAGGTCTTGTGTGTAGGCGCTTGCATGTGTTATTTTTTTAAGTTATCAAGAATCATCGGGCAAGAAAAGTGTCAATATTTTTGGCAAACACACATTGAAGTGGCTTAAGGGAACTTATTCCAACCATTTTCTCTGATAACCTTTTTGTGTGTTTTGTCGGTCTTCTGGAGATGTAGGACCAATTTTAACTTAATAGTGGCTTTAATTTGACCAGATAACTTGAACACCTGACATAATAGATAGTTTCCGTGTGATGTCATCGACACTGATAAGACAGTTTAAGGCAGCCATCTTTGTGGGCAGAAGCTAATGCAGGCCGAAATCGGGAAATATGTGCAGTATTAAACTCACCACTGTGTTTTTATTTTTCAGTCTATTTTACTGAATTTGATATCAAATTTAACAACTTTCATAAAGTATTTTAAATATCAAAACTATATTTTGATAGTTTAAAAGGTTAAAGAAATACAACCGAAAATGATACACTGTTCATGAAAATGATACCCCCCCCCCCCCGAAACGAAGGCTGGACGGTTGCCCCCCAATTTAAATCTAAAACTTAAGTCCGCCATATAACAAATCTTGCAAGTGGCGAATGTCTGGCCTTTATTATTTGATAGGGGAGTCTGCGCTTACAGGGGAGCAAACTTCCAGTGGGGCAATTTTAAAGAGGGCCAAATGTTCCTGAATCGGCATATTCACTATACCACTATGACAGGTCATGACATGATGATGAAATTGTCTTCACTAAGATAACATTCTTCTGCATGACATTTTCCATATGTTGTGATGGAAGCTAAAATAGCGTCACTTTACATTGGTTATTTTAATAAAAGTAGCAAACCCGTTACACACTTTTGTTACTTGTCATCTGAGTATAGCTATTTTGGTTTTTGTTTACTTACAGGGGCCTCAGAAATGCTTGAGAGGGTACCATCAGCTGGCCCCCTAGGGAGGAACAAGACTTCAGCCATCCGAGCAGCACTCCACCCCAATAGTAGTCCTGTCTATAAAACCCAGTCAGAAACTGCACTCACTGCCGGTCTACGGAACCTTTCACTGAAAAACCCAGTCAACAAAACACAGCAAATAAAGTAAGTATCATTGTCATCATCATTATTGTCATCACCATAACCTCCATCATCTTCATGTATCATTATGATCCTTATCTGATCTCTTAACACTGTCTTCCTACAGCATTTTTTGCAGTAATATTCTACACATTGTTTTGTTATTTATCTTTTTAAGTTTTCCATAAAATAATAGTTAACTGTTGTAGTTTTTTTTACATAACTTGTAATAAATAGAAATTATGTTGTACACAACTATGATATACATTAAATATATGTATTGTCAAGGATAGAGTATTTAGCAAAATTTTAAACAAGTTGAATTATTTACTCCAGAAAAAATCATTAATAATCATATATAAATAAATATCAAACTTGCATCATCAAACTTACATCATTGTGTTATAGTGCATCACCATAACTTGTTTGGATAATCAATAATTTAAGTTTAGCATTTTACAAATCTTCCAATTTCTTTTATTATATATAGTTGTAAGGTATATTAAAAATAGTTTTATTTGTTTTCTTGAGTCTATAAAACTAATTTTACCTCAAAATGTTCTATAAATGCTTAAATTTTTGTCATGCAGACGGAACATCTCAGGAAAGACAAATGGGGGTGGGCAGGTCAAGACCCTTGATGACGTAGCAGCCTTGTTACAGGGTGACACCATTCAGAATGTTGTTGTTGTGGCAGGAGCTGGGATTAGCACGCCAAGTGGAATTCCAGATTTTAGGTATTACGATTTTAGAAGTTTTCAAGTATTGTAGATATCTGTCTAAGGCTTAGTTTTGGTTGTTGGCAGTTCCATTTTTTAAGTATTTTGTCAATATGATTATTTCAGATAATGCGGAAGACTGTCTTGGGCATAGTTACATTAGTGAATGGTTTCAAATTGTATGCATTATGTTAATGTGATTTAGTTATCAATTTCAACTAAAGTAGAAGTCTGTGTTGGGCCTAATTGTGGTTGTTGGTCTTTCCAGAATTTAGTTATTTATATGGTCATGATTAAATTATCAACTTCAAGTAATGTAGAAGTCTCTCTTGGGTTTGGTTGTGGTTCTTTTGGGGTTCTTGAGTGTTAGGCAGTGGGCTGTTATAAGCAGTTTTTAACCAGTCCCCAATCAGTGCTTTTTTATGAGGAAATCACCAGTATCTGGTTTTATTTTCCAAATTTTGCTGAAATAAACAAACACTGTGGGGTTACCTTGCATTAAATTCCTTATCAAAATTTCTCATCTAGGAGCAGATTTATGTTTCGTTTTAGTCAGAATTTTGAGATATAAACAATAGTAAAATGTGTTACATTTTTCTCACTTACAATACCTGACTATATTTTTGAGAAACTAAGTGTTTTACCAAATGTCCCTTAAGTATATATTATTGACAAAAAAGTTGTATGTCTGAGATGGCTGTTTTTATATATCTAGCATTGAATTACTGGTTTTGGAAATATACATGATAAAATGAGTTAGAAAGTTGTACTGGTATTTGGAATAAAGTTTATAAATATCTCAAGCAAAAAAGTGTAATTTTTCTCTCAAAATGTTGTTAAAAATCCCCCTAATTATAATTTTCCATTGCCTTAAGAAATTGAATGATAATGAGTACATTTTCTCTAAAATGCCTTTTTGTAATATAACATTCTCCAGTCGTCAGGCCCCATTCTTCCTACCCAAAACCATAAAAAAGGGCTTATGCCAATATATAATACAAACAATTTTACAAGTGCATGATAATTAGGGAATCTTCACAAGTAATGTTTACAATATTGTTTGTGATCAAAATTTTACATTATTCAAGCTGGCCAGAACCAGATTTTAAAACACAATCTTTATATCAAACATGACCAAATATGGCAATCCATGTATATATGTGCATTATAAAAGGGATCAACTAAGATAACTTCTGACTGCATATTTTCTTAATGTATACTTTAAATGTCCTCAAAAGTGCCATCTTCTCTTTAAGTTGTCTTAAACTCTCATTATCACACTTATTGTTGGATTATTGAAGAACTATTAGCCTGGAGGTTAAAGTGGTGCCGACAGGGTCGTGGTCATTCTGATCAGTTCAGATTTATATTCCCCTCCTTCTACCCCCACATCTCGAGGAAATATCCTTGATCTGCCTCTTATTTCCTTCTTTGCTGTAAATTAAAATTAGACTTATGGAAATAGACATGAATGGCATTAATTATTAATTAAGCATATGCTGTTTCCCAAGTGTTTGGACATGCAAAGGGTATTGTTAATTAACATTATATACATATATAAATGTGCATAAACATTAATTATCTTCTTTCGTGTGATTATCATAACATCATTATCCTGTCTGAAGGGAGTCAAGAGATACTTTTTCCATGTGCAGTCATGCAGATATGTAAAGGAAAGCTGTCGTCTATTATATGGGTAGAACTCTCACCATCAACAAACGCTTAATCAATTTATAATGCTACATGTAGTGATAAACAAAACAAAACCATGATTATTTTCGTAGAACTACATGCACAGATAGCTAGATAACCAAAAAGACTTATTTATAGAAATGCAGCATCAAGTGCAGAACCTGACCAGACAGCTCTCTGCTAGAACTGGCAGATATAGATCGACATTATATGACTAAACATGGTCTATTTCTTCTTTGAAGTTGTAAGTAATCAGGTATGTAATGCCCTTGGTTCAAACCCCGGCTACAGCATACCTATGAGGGTGCCCATGGCATAGTGGAAGAGTCGTCCACTTGTAACTCCTCTGACTGCTTAGCCTGGGTTTGAGTTCCCTTCAAGGCGAGTACTTAATGTAGGAAGGTAATCCAGCTGACCTTAGTGGTGTCAGTGGTTCTACTGAAACACTTGTCTGGGTGTCATTCTCCACTGGTAAAGGTGAACAATGTTATAAGGACCACAATTTTGTGATGTGATGTATATAAAAAAAAAACATACCAATGTCATAAACAATGGTAGTCTAACAGCTTGCTTGCTGAAAACTCGAGCAATTATAAGAGTTGTTTTATTTCTAATGGCTTAGTGGCCGGATAATTTCATTGGGTGTGATATTATGTCACTTGTTCATGGCTTGCTATCACAGTATAGGCAGTACTGTTACATGCTTTTAAAATGAATACTTTTTCTGGGTGACTGGAAGCTTAGACATTAACCCAACAAACATACATAATTGTTCTCCAAATAATGAACCATGAACTCATGCTTACAATTCACTGCAGCACACTTAGAAAACTGGGTTAAAGGTACCATAAATCTTTAGTGTGCTGTGTGACCCGAAGAGTGATTTTAATCCTTTTATGTAAAAACTAAATCTTCATGTGAGGTGATAACTACTGCAGTGATTACTTCATTATTTATGTCACTAAATCTTAACATGAATGTTGATGAGGTAAACATGAATTCAATTATTGTGACATTGTTTTATGGTCAGTTACAATGTTTTAGAAATTAAATGACCAGTTTTTTAAGCTGTTATTTTGGTTATATTCTCTATAAGAAAAAGAACACTTTTTTTAATGCCTTCAAAAGAATCCAAATGGGACAGACTTTTTTTTAAGTCTTATCAAAATTTGTAAAAAAAAAGTGATGTAACTAATTTTCTGCCAACAGTCACCAACTTATCACAGGTATTTAAATGCAGAGACATAAAATATCAACAATTCTCTATTACATGAATCTTGTAAAATGGGTCTGTTTTTTCCACCTTGTATATTTGTATCTTCCATTTTCCTAATTTTGTTGAAAAAAATTCCTGTTTAAAATTATAAATGTAGTGTGAAAAAGTATTTTTATGCTTAACATGCTTTACCTATTATCTTACATGTTTTTCTATGGCACAGAGATGTTATAACTCGTACTCTGCTTGCATGGATAATTAAATAGATCTATATTAGTTTCATTGGCTGTTTATATGGAAGCAGAAATACACCAGCCAAGTGCGTCGGGTGGTTCTACCCAGACATAAGTCTGGCCCAGTCTGGCCTGGACATAAGTCTGGGGTCTTCCTTCCTAATTAATAATAAGCTGGACATTACCAGTATGACCATAATTGTGTTGGAGTGATGTAACAAAAAGCAAAATAAACATGTCATCTGCTATTGCTAGGGCATATATATGTATATATATATAACAGAGTTTCAAAAAAAGAGAAGTTATGTTTACTTGGTGCAATATATCCCATAATTCTTAATGAAAGATTATGCATGCAGTGGGTATTGTTAATAAATAATCATAGTTATTTTTTCTGACTTCAGTAAAGACACTTTCTAAAATCTAGATTATCGTTCGAAAATAATCTTGGAACCTTTTTTTTATTAAATGGTTTTATGAAAGAAATTTCTTATATCTAATATTCTTATATCTTTTGAAGAAAAAATTGGAGCTATGGTCATAGCTTTCTTTTTAGCATCAGGGTGTTGGTTAACCTTTTTTTAAGGTCCATTTCTTGAAAAATCTTGAACATATTTGCTTCTGACTTGGAATACTTGTTCATTCTACAAAAGAACTCATTTAAAAAATCACAGGTATCAGGTAGCCCTTACCTGAGTTATTACTTGACTAAAAGATTTTATTGTATGAATAATGTGAGCCGGCTGTCTTATGAACAGCACTTGTTTATCATTTTAATGGGGAACAGCAGATATTCGTCTGTAAATTAGGGCTACAAATGACTGGTCAGGCATTGTAGGCATATTACATATAATGCTATCACCTGGATACGTTGCAGTGATTATATGAATGAGCACTGTTGAAAACTAGGGCATATGATGTAGAGATTTATCCTGCATTGTACTGGTGTCAGAAGTTTCGACTTGTATGCCTACAGAGACTACAGCCGATCCTGTCAAGCTGGGAGCAGTCTGATAAGGATCTGCATTATATGCTGCTAAGTTTTTTAGCATTATGCATAGGCACGATTGCAGGTAAATGTCAAAAGATGTCTCAGAATTTGTAAGGGTTGTTTAACAAATGATAGCATGAAAAGGGTTAAAGGTGGTATTCCTCAGTTTGCCTATATTTAATACATATACATGTAACAACATACTGTTCTTGGTAATTTGAACACTACCTCAATTGATAGACGGTACAGATCCTGAAGTTAAGCACTTTATAATTGTTCATTTTTTCTAAATTTATAAATAAGCTGGAAGGGGATTTCAGCTAAAAATAGATATCAGCATTGGAGCGCATTACCCGCATTATGATACAATGTGATCTTAAAAGTAAGTGGTCATATGGTTTCCTTAGCTTAGACTTAGATAGAAAATACATGTTTGTAATGACTAGTGAAGTGTTATGCTTAACTTGTCAGATGGATGTAGGGCCCCAGTAAAGAGCATTTCACATGATCTTTTCAGGTAACAATACTTTATTTGGTTGCATAAGAGAAAGAAAATGGTCCAAACTGTCAGATATTAGTTTTAAAGATAAGATAAGTTTTAGTAAGCAATTTGACTGACATTATTCTACAGTTGTTCAGACCTGCTGCAATAATTAATAATCTTCATTTAAACTTTGTCATTTGCAAACAGCTACATGCACAGGTAATATATTACTAGAGACTTTGCTATAAATAGTGCCTACTCGACCTGATAGCGCAATCGGTAAAGCCTCTAATCCAGGTGCGGGAGGCTCTGGGTTCGAACCCAGGCCACGACATACCAAAGTCATAAAAAATGCTAGTGGTATAGCTCCCTTGCTAATGCTCAATCAAATATAAGTTAGTTTCGCACTGGTTTGCCCGGTGTCAGGATTAACAGTGACTGGGTGTGGTATCATGACAGGTGTTCACGACATGCTACACACAGTGAAGGCAGGCACTATATCTGCTTCAAGTGGACATCATCTCCAAATAACTGAAGCACTGTTGGTGGGACGAATAAACCTAATAAACAAACAAATAGTGCCCGTACTCATGGACAACATCCCTTGAACAGGAGCTGGATCATATAGATCTGTACTACTTGCTTATGTTGGATCACTATTGCCGTCTATCAGGCTAAGAGGTTTCTGTATATGTTCTACTTTGATGAGGTTACAGGTTTGTGCAAACATTATAGCAGTTTATCGCTGAACTTGCAAGGTTTAGTTTGGGACTTGTGTTCAAATATAGAAGGGTGTGGTACAAACAGTCAACAGTTTACTTGTGGGAGATTTCTTTCTTTATGAAGGGCATTTACATTGTTTATGAAACCCTTTTTCAAATATACAACAGTTTTTGTCTGCATATGTTTTGCATTAGATTTGAGTCATATTTTAAATAAAAGTCCAGTTTGGCCCAGTTCTTAATATTGATGAGAAATCAACAATGTATAATTGGTTTATGTAGGTCAGTCATATGATTTCTTTTTGTAACACAGACAAAATAAAACTTTGTATCTAAAACAAAATAATGTTGAATCAAACTTTCATGTGAGGGAAGTCTTAAGTCTGACTTCTGGCCTGGGATCGGGAGGCTCCAGGTTTGATCCCAGGCCACAACATATCATTGTTGTTAAAAATGGTTGTGGTATAGTTCTCTTGCTAACCCTCATGCAAATATAAGGGTAGTTCCTTGACTGCTTGGTCCAGTGTCAAGATAATGTGACTGGGTGTGGTATCATGCCAGGTGTTCACAGCATGCTATAAACAGTGAAGGCAGCACTATATCTGCTTCAAGTGGACACCATCTCCAGTTAACTGAAATACTGTTGGTGTGATGATAGACCCAATTAATTAATTGACTTCTGGTGCATGCAGATAGTGTTTTTTTCTAGACATTAACACAGGATTATTTGCCACCAAGAAAGCTCTAGTTCCCATATTAACAATTATTCTGTCAGTGTTAGTATGACCTATTTAAAACAAAATAAGGAAATTTAAAAGAATTTAAGTTAAAATTATGAATTGAGAGATAAACAGAAAGGAGAATAGTGGATTTTGTTGAAAACAATTGCCATTAAAAGTAAATATGATGGTGTAGGTTATATCTGCTATCAAATTATACCTGAACATAATAATATTATAAGTGAAGGTACCATAATGTACCATGTACCTATTTCCTTGTCAGGTGTTCTGTACTGAGCTGAAGGCTTCTGTACCATATACCTAAGTTCATGTCCCATGTTCTGTACTGAACTGAAGGCTTCTGTACCATGTACCTAAGTTCATGTCCCATGTTCTGTACTAAACTGAAGACTTCTGTACCATGTACCTAAGTTCATGTCCCATTTTCTGTACTGAACTGAAGACTTCTGTACCATGTACCTAAGTTCATGTCCCATGTTCTGTACTGAACTGAAGGCTTCTGTACCATGTACCTAAGTTCATGTCCCATTTTCTGTACTAAACTGAAGACTTCTGTACCATGTACCTAAGTTCATGTCCCATTTTCTGTACTTAACTGAAGACTTCTGTACCATGTACCTAAGTTCATGTCCCATTTTCTGTACTAAACTGAAGACTTCTGTACCATGTACCTAAGTTCATGTCCCATTTTCTGTACTGAACTGAAGACTTCTGTACCATGTACCTAAGTTCATGTCCCATTTTCTGTACTAAACTGAAGACTTCTGTACCATGTACCTAAGTTCATGTCCCATGTTCTGTACTAAACTGAAGACTTCTGTACCATGTACCTAAGTTCATGTCCCATGTTCTGTACTAAACTGAATACTTCTGTACCATGTACCTAAGTTCATGTCCCATGTTCTGTACTAAACTGAAGACTTCTGTACCATGTACCTAAGTTCATGTCCCATGTTCTGTACTAAACTGAAGACTTCTGTACCATGTACCTAAGTTTATGTCCCATGTTCTGTACTAAACTGAAGACTTCTGTACCATGTACCTAAGTTTATGTCCCATGTTCTGTACTAAACTGAAGACTTCTGTACCATGTACCTAAGTTTATGTCCCATGTTCTGTACTAAACTGAAGACTTCTGTACCATGTACCTAAGTTCATGTCCCATTTTCTGTACTAAACTGAAGACTTCTGTACCATGTACCTAAGTTCATGTCCCATTTTCTGTACTAAACTGAAGGCTTCTGTACCATGTACCTAAGTTCATGTCCCATTTTCTGTACTAAACTGAAGACTTCTGTACCATGTACCTAAGTTCATGTCCCATTTTCTGTACTAAACTGAAGGCTTCTGTACCATGTACCTAAGTTCATGTCCCATTTTCTGTACTAAACTGAAGGCTTCTGTACCATGTACCTAAGTTCATGTCCCATTTTCTGTACTAAACTGAAGACTTCTGTACCATGTACCTAAGTTCATGTCCCATTTTCTGTACTAAACTGAAGGCTTCTGTACCATGTACCTAAGTTCATGTCCTATGTTCTGTACTAAACTGAAGACTTCTGTACCATGTACCTAAGTTTATGTCCCATGTTCTGTACTAAACTGAAGACTTCTGTACCATGTACCTAAGTTCATGTCCCATTTTCTGTACTAAACTGAAGACTTCTGTACCATGTACCTAAGTTCATGTCCCATTTTCTGTACTAAACTGAAGACTTCTGTACCATGTACCTAAGTTCATGTCCTATGTTCTGTACTAAACTGAAGGCTTTTGTACCATGTACCTAAGTTCATGTCCCATTTTCTGTACTAAACTGAAGACTTCTGTACCATGTACCTAAGTTCATGTCCTATGTTCTGTACTAAACTGAAGGCTTCTGTACCATGTACCTAAGTCCATGTACCTTGTTCTGTACTGAAGTGAAGACTTCTGTACCATTTTAGTCCTTACCCTGAGATGTCTCTTGTTTCATGAGATGGTTGTGTCTTTGTTTGTTTTTAAAATACATCTCAACAATCAGTTATGGTCATTATAGTGATGTCCAGCTATTTTGGTGGAAAAAGACCCTAGACAAATGTCTAGTTAGAACAATTGCAGGTCAGCTGGAAGACCTTTCCCCATTAAGTCCATTGCCTGAAACAGGACCCAAACCCACTTAGTGAGAGGCTTTGTGGTCAGAGGAGTTACAAGTCCTTTATGATGGTATCTTTTTTGTTATTGATTTTACAAACCATATCTATGTTAAATATTGGACTATTTACATTGAATCATTGAAAAACTCATGTAAGTGACTACCCGTTACAGCCTGTATTGAATATGCTGTCTTACATTGGCATGTTGGCGTATACTGTAGAAGGAAGTTAATAGCCTTGTTTGAAGGAACAAGGACTTATCTGTAAATTTCTTCTATGAAAATATATAGCACTCACTGTGAACCCTTTACAAGTACCCTTATCAAAGAAATTTTATCATTTATATTTGTAGACTAAGTTTGGGACTAGATATTATCTTTCACTTTAATTTCCTACACTGAATTGCTTTTGAACGGTTGTATATTGATATTATGGTATTTTATTTTAACAAAAAAGCCACTCAGATCAGTGTATATAGAAGACCATGTACTGGTGTATTGTGTGTTTTATTGGTCCAATATCATATAAAAGCAGGTTGATTTTAGTTGTGTTCACGATTGTATTTTCTTCTTTCTTAAGTTCGTTTTTTCCCATAAAACAGACTTTCACTTATAGACTGATTCTTTCTATGTACATTTTCTAAAGGTTTAAAAGCTAAAGATTTTAAGCCTAAAGTCTTTGCCAAATCCATTTTTATGTTCATTGTAGCAAATATGAAATTCTAAATCTTGGCTTCCTTAGGTTTAATACACTGTTCCACATCCATCATTACTGTTGCTTTCTGCTCACAAGCCGTCTTTTAATGTACATGTAGATACCTAATTGCAAAATACATGTGTACACAGCTTGACATAGAGTGAAAGGCTTTTTCGGGAATAGATTGAAAGGCTTTTCCTGCTCAAATAAGGAGTTTTAAGCCACTATTCACAATTGGCAACATTATTTATATTCAACTGTATTAATTTTTTACCCATTAATATGGATATTTAGACCGGACTGTCTTTTCTCGATCTGTTCATAGCCATGTATTCTTTGTGGTATGCTGGTGGTTCATATATGATTACCTCCTTAGACTATGAACATATTTGAAAAATAGGTATATTGCCACTTTCTTATTGGTCAAAGTCAGCTGGTTTGGAATGTTTCATTTAAAAGGCTTAGGCAAATAGTGTGGATCCAGCATTTGCAGCTGCATCTCTAGCACTTTGCCCTGTTTTGTTAACAACTTTCATGTAGTAATAAGCCCCAAACAGTAATTTACTATAGTCTTATAGACTGTAATTTACTATAGTCTTATAGACTGTAATTTACTATAGTCTTATTGACTGTAATTTGATATGGTCTTATTAACTGTAATTTACTGTAGTCTTATTAACTGTAATTTACTATAGTCTTTTAAGCTGTAATTTACCATAGTCTTATAGACTGTAATTTACCATAGTCTTATAGACTGAAATTTACTATAGTCTTATTAACTGTAATTTACTATAGTCTTTTTAACTGTAATTTACTATAGTCTTATGAACTGTAATTTACTATAGCTTTATATACTGTAATTTACTATAGCCTTAAAAACTGTAAATTACTATAGTCTAATTAACTGTACTTTAATATCGTCTTATAGACTGAAATTTACTACAGTCTTATACACTGTAATTTAATATAGTCTTATTAACTGTAATCTAATACAGTCTTATTAACTGTAATTTAATATAGTCTTATTACCAATGTAGCAGGTTATGGGATAAATGGATTTGTTCTGTTTGCACAGAGGTCATAAATTAAAATCTTAGGTTGACCTTCTAGGTTATAAATTAAAACAAAAATTGACTGGTTGCCAGTGGATTCTATTGTCAGCTGTATATTAAAATATTGAGTACCCTTCAACTGTTTTTATCTGTGTATTGATTGAGTTTCAAAATCTATGAAGGCAGGCTGAGATGTCATTGAGAAGATTGTACTACATGTTAACAGTTTTAACATGATTCATTTGAGAGCAATGAATGAAAGCAATATGATCATGAATGATTTTATAACACTTTACTTACTGGAAACACCATCAGGTTAGGTTTGTCCTATGTTAATCCATTACTTACTGGATACCCCATTAAATTGTGTTTGTCTTATGTTAATCTATTATTTACTGGAAACCCCATCATGTTGGGTTTGTCCTATGTTAATCCATTATTTACTGGAAACCCTGTTATGTTGGGTTTGTCCTATGTTAATCTATTACTTTTTAGAAACCCCATTATGTTGGGTTTGTCCTATGTTAATCCATTATTTACTGGAAACCCCATCATGTTGGGTTTGTCCTATGTTAATCCATTACTTTTTGGAAACCCTGTTATGTTGGGTTTGTCCTATGTTAATCTATTACTTTTTGGAAACCCTGTTATGTTGGGTTTGTCCTATGTTAATCCATTACTTTTTGGAAACCCTGTTATGTTGGGTTTGTCCTATGTTAATCTATACTTTTTGGAAACCCTGTTATGTTGGGTTTGTCCTATGTCAATCCATTATTTACTAGAAACCCCATCATGTTGGGTTTGTCCTATGTTAATCCATTACTTTTTGGAAACCCTGTTATGTTGGGTTTGTCCTATGTTAATCCATTACTTTTTGGAAATCCTGTCATGTTGGGTTTGTCCTATGTTAATCCATTACTTTTTGGAAACCCTGTCATGTTGGGTTTGTCCTATGTTAATCCATTACTTTTTGGAAGTTTTTTTTTCCTGTTTGTTATTTTACTTTTTGGAAACCCTGTTATGTTGGGTTTGTCCTATGTTAATCCATTACTTTTTGGAAACCCTGTCATGTTGGGTTTGTCCTATGTTAATCTATTACTTTTGGAAACCCTGTTATGTTGGGTTTGTCCTATGTTAATCAATTACTTTTTGGAAACCCTGTTATGTTGGGTTTGTCCTATGTTAATCCATTACTTTTTGGAAACCCTGTTATGTTGGGTTTGTCCTATGTTAATCTATTACTTTTTGGAAACCCTGTTATGTTGGGTTTGTCCTATGTTAATCCATTACTTTTTGGAAACCCCATTATGTTGGGTTTGTCCTATGTTAATCTATTACTTTTTGGAAACCCTGTTATGTTGGGTTTGTCCTATGTTAATCCATTACTTTTTGGAAACCCCATATGTTGGGTTTGTCCTATGTTGATCCATTACTTTTTGGAAACCCTGTTATGTTGGGTTTGTCCTATGTTAATCCATTACTTTTTGGAAACCCTGTTATGTTGGGTTTGTCCTATGTTAATCTATTACTTTTTGGAAACCCATGTTATGTTGGGTTTGTCCTATGTTAATCCATTACTTTTTGGAAACCCTGTTATGTTGGGTTTGTCCTATGTTAATCCATTACTTATTGGAAACCCCTGTTATGTTGGGTTTGTCCTATGTTAATCTATTACTTTTGGAAACCCCATTATGTTGGGTTTGTCCTATGTTGATCTATTACTTTTTGGAAACCCTGTTATGTTGGGTTTGTCCTATGTTAATCTATTACTTTTTGGAAACCCTGTTATGTTGGGTTTGTCCTATGTTAATCTATTACTTTTTGGAAACCCTGTTATGTTGGGTTTGTCCTATGTTAATCCATTACTTTTTGGAAACCCTGTTATGTTGGGTTTGTCCTATGTTAATCTATTACTTTTGGGAAACCCTGTTATGTTGGGTTTGTCCTATGTTAATCCATTACTTTTTGGAAACCCTGTTATGTTTGGTTTGTCCTATTTTAATCCATTACTTACTGGAAACTCCATTAGGTAAGTGGTGTAGGTTTCTTCCTTAAGCTTAGTTTTAACCCTTTAATTTCTGGAAACACCATCTGGGTTGGTCATGTTTTATGTTAACTGGAGTGGATTTTCCAGCAAAGTTAAGGGTTAAAGAATAGCTGCATGACTTGATAAGCCCTAATGTCTAGATAATTTGTCCAAGTGTTGTATCCTTACGTCAGGTGTTTACAGCATGTTAACACAGTAAAGACAGCACTATATCTGTCTGTAAACCCAAACAACTTTTTACTTACAGATTACTAAAAAAGTGAATTCCTGCTATGGGATATTAACCCCCATATATGTGAAGTATAAATTATTGATAACCCTTCAGAAGACTTATTGTGTATTGATTGAGTTTCATGTTTCTCTCAAGTACAGTTAGTGATGTTTCGCAAGTTGAGTGTATATATTGTTTATTTAAACATTGTCACATGACTGGGTTGGGAACAATGGACAGTTAAAGTTAATTTAATAACGCTGTATATAAAGCCTAGGCTTTGAGTTCAGGAGGACCCAGTTTTAAATCCATCCAGGAAAAGTCTTTTTAGAGATTTAAAATAGGTAGTGGTAAATGTTTATAAAATGCATAGTTAACATAGCTTCAAAACTCAGCTTGGTGTCAGCAGTCTGTCAATAGATACAGTATCATGTCAGGTGATTACGGCTTGCTATCATAGTGAAGGCGTCACGAAATCAGCCTCAGATGATAATCATCCCCTCTTGTTAGTGACCTTAAACCTGAAAAACATATTCCATCCAAAAATATACAGTTTGTTTAGTTAACTAATTAAGTTCTCTTCAGAATGGCATGAGATTTGAGATTATCATGAAAAGAAAATGCAGACTTGATTATTTTATTTTATGACTTAGTTGAATGATTTAACACAGTTACAGTTCAATGTATAGCACAGGATATTTAATTTATGCAACAAAAAATGAAGAAGGTATGAAAACAGTCAACATTTTAAGGTTTTAAAAAGTACCGGGTATTTGCTATAATGGGTATAATTTAGGAATTTAAAAAGTTTAAATTTGTTTTCTATTGTTGTTGTCTTTACACAACACAAGTATGATCATTATAGAGACTTCCATTATTGGTGGAGGAAAACCCTCTGTTAACAAATGAACAGGTTATTACAGGTACATTTGCCAGTCTTGTCATTCTTCCTTTTATATACTAGTTCTGGAATATTTCGGATCATTGGATCTAATTATAATGCTCAATTAATTGACCATGAATTAATTACATTCTTAATTGGGTCATATTTTATGAATGCAGAATCAATGTGGCCACAGCTCATGTATTCAAACTCCCATTTACTTGACTGACAAGCAACAAAAGCAAGAATGTTTTGTTCTCCACCCTAGATTGACATGACATTGAGTTATTTAAGTAAAGAAATAAATGGATCTAATTTGAAATGGAACCTGAATGGCTCCATTATACAAGGCTCTGGATGTTTTGAACTCTGCAAGTCCATCAATGGAAGTCAGCAGACTGCTATTTCAATGAGGTTCAGAGGGTTGATGGTGTGCTAACTAAGGTTTACAAAGGTCAGCTAAGGTCAACTAAGGTCCCTATGTAATGTTAGCCTAACAACCTTTACACACTTTGTGTCTGAGAAATAATGACACACTGCTTAAAATGATTAACT
Organism: Sinonovacula constricta; assembly: GCA_007844125.1. NCBI lineage: Eukaryota > Metazoa > Mollusca > Bivalvia > Cardiida > Solecurtidae > Sinonovacula > Sinonovacula constricta. Next base: position 14,968,823 of record CM017568.1, read on the forward strand.
ATCCAACCTAATCATCTGTTTATTATCTACTCTGTCTCATCACACAATGTTTTTATGCTTTTCTAGTAATAAGATTGTATCTCAAAATTAATATTCATTCATTAATCATCCCACACTTTGCTTTTATTTTCAATCTTAACTACACATTTTGCGACTTAGACTTTTAACAACAGAACATGTAAGAAAGACAGATTCATGACACAATTATGGCCGATTCATGTATAGAGCAGTGCCTTACAGGTACGTTTCAGTTTTGTGGATTCATTGATTCATGAATAATTTAGCTGGATATTTATTGAATGTAAATATAAATAACCATAAAAAATATAAATAAATGTCAAATACACATTTAAATGAATAACCATACATTAAAATAAATATACATTGTTCTCTTTTTACAACAAACCATATAATTATCATGTACTTTCTCTTTATTTTAGAACTCCTGGAACTGGTCTCTATGACAACCTGCAGCAGTACCAAATTCCCTACCCAGAGGCTATCTTTGATATTGACTACTTTCATCAAAATCCTCGACCTTTCTTCACTTTGGCCAAGGAACTCTATCCCTCTGGAAAGTATCGCCCCAACTACATCCATTATTTTGTGAGGCTCCTTCATGACAAAGGGAAGTTACTTCGCATGTACACCCAGAATATTGATGGACTTGAAAGATGTAAGTTGATTTGTGTTTTCAACCTTTCTATATGTAAACATAAAACTCTATGCAGGACATCAATGTTCCTTCAGAATGTACACATTTACCAATAAGTAGATTTGTGTTAATTTTTCATTTTTACTACATACATATAATCATGATTTTGATTGGCTAGAAAGATTCAAATAGTTCATGTTTAAAACCTATCACTTGTTTTCATAGAGAATACTAGATATGGTGTTGTGTAAAAAAAAAAAAATCAAACAAGGCTGAGACAAATCTAAATCATAAGGCTTGTCAAGGGATTTAGATTTTCATATGGAGAAGATAAGCTGTTAGGTCCCTTGGTGCCTTTGCTCCTTGTTGTTATTTTTTTTAATCAACCAAATAATCTCCTTATAAATTTTCTGTCTTATAAATGTGTCCTCATTTATCACATATTATTAAGTGTTTGATTCCAGTCACAGGTCTCCAAGAAGAAAAACTAGTGGAGGCCTGTATCTTTGCTACCTGTTGTTATAATCTGTTTGTCCACTATTTGTATATTACCTGTTGATTTTAGTGGCCTGTTTCCCAAAAGGGAAACTAGTGGAAAACACATTACCTTTGCTAATTGTAGATCTTACCTGTTTATCACTTGTTTATCATTTGTATAATATATGTTGATTTTTATGGCCAGTCTTTCAGAAGAGAAGCTTGTGTAGGCCCACAGTACCTTTTGCTACCTGTAGTTATTATCTGTTTATCAGTTGTTTGTCACAGTACCTTTGCTACATGTAGTTATTATCTGTTTATCAGTTAGTTGTCACAGTAACTTTGCTGCCTGTAGTTATTATATTTTTATCAGTTGTTTGTCATTTGTATATATGCTGATTTTAGTGGCCGGACTCCCAGAGGAGAAGCTAGTGGAGGCCCGCGATACATATGCTACTTGTAGTTATCTGTTTATCAGTTGTTTGTCATTTGTATATATGTTGATTTTAGTGGCCGGACTCCCAGAGGAGAAGCAAGTGGAGGCCCGCAATACATTTGCTACTTGTAGTTATCTGTTTATCAGTTGTTTGTCATTTGTATATTATATGTTGATTTTAGTGGCCGGACTCCCAGAGGAAAAGCTAGTGGAGGCCCACGGTACATTTGCTACATGTACATGTACGGTGTGTGGTAACAAACAGCCAGGGGAGGCAATTAAGGTAAAATTTTGTTCCTACACGTATATTCTTTCTTCACATGTATTTGTCCTAGTATATACTCTTCCAAATACATGTATATTCTTTCTCTGTTATAATTTATCAAATTATTCTTTCTTCATATAGAATGTTCATTTCATGATTTATCTGTTGAATATAATTTCTACAAATATATTCTCCCTAAAGATTTATTGTTATTCCTTATATACAGATAAGTCCAAAAAATATTCTTAAAATTTAATAACTTCAATAAAAGTGCAGTCTGTGGGTCTCCATGGCAACGTGGTTAGAGTCCCAAACTTGAAACTTCTTATTCCCCTACTCAAAATGCATCTTCGGAGAAACCATTTCTCTTAGGTCGTTCTCTAACACTTTCAGCTGGACTTATAATTTTGAGTCAATTTTTGTGATACATCACAGCGACACAATTATGGTTGTTAAAGCAACACCCAGCTATTATTTGTTAGAGGAAAACCCCAGAAAAATGTCTAAGTAGAACCTCTGGCCCAGAACTGTTCACCCAGCCCCACTCGCAGAATCCTTTCTAAGTTGAGATTTTGCTCAAGCTCATATATTGACTCCAAGAAAACTTATCACAGAGACATGATGTTACAATTTCTTATTTTCCTATACCATCAAATAGGAAAGCATGTGATAGATAGCTATTAAAATTAAAGACAAAACATACCAAAAGGCATACTGTAAATCTGAGAATGAGAAAAATGTCAACTGAGAACAGTTTTTGCAAGTGTGGCCAGGAACACCTCCCAGCATGAAAGATCTTGCCTGGATTAAGACTCGAACACACATATGGGGCGATGGAGTTACAAATCTCGATTCTGCCACCCTAGTTCATTGGCCCCTTGAACATTTAATGAATGTACATGAACCACCTTGAAGTCTGCATAATGAAAACTGTAATGGGCAGTTTAAATAGGTTTTCTGTAAAGAGCTTTTGTTTAAAATCATATAATAATAATTATAATTCAGTTTACTTCATTTAATTCTATACTTAAAACATTCCATTGCATAAAACTATATACAGTTTAAAGTGCCTGTGTAAAACTGAACTTCTTTATTATGACTTCAAATCTTTCTGAGAAAATTTCTTATGTACAACGGATTTGTATTAGGCAGCTAATCAAAATTAAGGATCTACAAAATCAAGCATTTATAAAGAGCCTGAAGCTGTACAAGAAAATATTAATTGGTCCAAGAGCAATAATTAAAATAATTTATTGTTGCAATCACTAGGATAGCATGGACAGTTCACATGTTAACAATTACTGGATTTTTACAGATTTCTCCAAAATAGGTATGTTTGATATACATCATCAACATTGTAAACTAAATATTGTCTCGACACAAAATATGTTTCCTTGCAGTTTCCCTCTCCTCTTCCCCATAATATTATTGTTTGTAATGTAATGTTTAATTCACTACACTGTGGCTTAATTAATTATACTTAAATCAAGAAAAATATCATTTAAAAGCACATTATGATGATTGGTTAATTGTTTGAAGTAATTTGATAGAGTATGTGAATAATTGAAAAATTATAATTGTATTTGATATATTTTTGTTTGAAGTCTCAATAGAAAGTGGACAAAACCCATTGTTATGTTTTTTTTATGAAATCATAAATGGTAGGGAGGTTTTTTTACCATTATTCAAATACAATTTTGTGTGGTACAAGTTGAATGACTGAACAATTTTGTGTGGTACAACTTAAATGGCCTTTTCCTCATTAAAATACATGTATGTTATAATTTAAACAAACTTTTGTCATACTTTTGCATTGGAACATGCTGCATAGAACCACATGATCTGCTTTTCATATGGTTTTAATTTACTGCAGTGCTGTCTTGGCTTTTAATAAATTGTTTTTGACGGACATTTACACATAACACATATTACTGAATGCGCAATATTAGGATATAATAGGTGTTTAATCGTAAAATGGCTAAAAAAACTACAATGCATTTAATGCCAAATTTACTAGAAAGCATGGATACCATGTTTAACAACATTTTGACTTGTCCCAATCTAACCTCTACACAAGAACACCTCTCAGCAGCAACATTTCTTAGTGCCTTCATCAGATGTTGCTATGGAGAGGTTGTACTGTAAACGAAATGTAGCAATGTTTTCTTTTGTTCTTCCAAACCCAAACAGAATCTTTTGAAAAAAACACATCTTTTTCACAAACAACAAAGTTATCAGAGGTAATCACTATCACCATTGCTCTGTGTGGTTCTACAAAGTTTTGCTAGTTTTGGACAAACATTTGGAAAAAGCAAAATTGACAGAAATAACCAGGTCACCTTTTATATCAACATGTGACAAAGGCATTTTAAACCTTTAATATCATAAAGAAAATATCAAAGTAGAAGTAAGATAGGAGTAGACATGTTGCTATAAAAACATTTTGTGGACTTAAACATATAAGAACAAAAGGGAATATTTTGATGAACTAAATATTTTTTGTTTTGTTTTTAGGAGAAAATATTTGCTTCTAAATTACCCAGATGTCCCACAAGAGGGTGTATGGTAAGTGTAGGCTCACATTGTTTGTCGTAAATACGTAGCTGGCTGAGAAAATGGCCCCTTTTACATCCAAACAGTTTTCGTTAACAGTTTTTCAGCTGACCTGCCTTGCCTTGGGGGTTTTACCCAGACATTTTTTTCTGGGTCTTTCTCCATAAAAGGTTTCCATAAAAGTTTTCTGTAGTGACCATTATTATTTTGCTGCAATATTTTTCAAAACAGACCAATTTGGTGACAGAGATCCTATGTGCTGTCTAATAACCTAGGACCAAGGGTGCCAGAGACAAGTCATTGTTGTGAACCACTTATACTTGATATTTTACAATTTCTTTCACCGTCTCCAGATTACTGAAATACTGTTGGTGGGATGATAAACCCAATGAACAAACAATTTCTGTCATTGTTTTAATGCTATTTTATTTTTTACAAAATAGGCTCTTATTAAAAAAAAAATGTGTTTCTTTAAATTGATTGGAATTCATAACATTACCAGTCATTAAGAATACATATTTGAAACAATCATACCAACACAACCCTTAATCAAACATCTATTTTAAGGATCACATTACAGTTGATACTCGTCTAAAGGCTGACAGGTTGAAGGAACTTTTCTGAAAAATTGGGAATTCAGAATATCCTAAGCGATAGTTTTTGTTATCCGACATAATGGTGTTCTCTTAGAAGTAGTAATTTCTCACCATTGTTTATTATCCTTTAATTGCTTAAACCACCGTAAGTTTTGGGTTGTTAATGGGGCAAATGGTTTTTCAAGCAACTTAAGGATTAATAGATGGGTAATGACAAGACTTTCTTATTCCTAAGTAAGTGAAATGAAAATGCTGAACTGCAAATTCAATTAAATTAAATGATGTTTTGCCATTATCAGGGTATAATCAAGCCTGACATTGTGTTTTTCGGAGAGGACCTTCCACGGAAGTTTTACAGCTATATGAAGGATATGCTTCAGACAGACCTGGTCCTTGTAATGGGGACATCTCTAGAGGTAAGCCTTTTTAAGCTCTGTTAATTAAATATTGTTTCAACCCTCAATGTAAGTGTGCTTCTCAACTTTTTTGTTGGCCAGCCCTGATGCAGTGGATAATACTTTGCTTCCTTATATAGTAGATTAGGTTTTTATCCCAGAGTGAACCATACCAATAAAGATGGAATAAGATAGAAGCGGTAACTATCCTATTGGCAATGGTAACACAGTATGTAGAGCATTGGGCCTAGGTTCAATAGGCCGTGGGTTTAATCTCCTAGCCAAGTATCCAACATTGGTATTAAATTACCAATGCTTGTTCTTAGAAAGAGATTTATTTTGCACTTTCTTGGATCAGATGACCTGCCATGCACTGGTGGTTATACCCAGACATATGTCTGCTGTCTTCCCTCACCAATAATAAGCAAGAAGTTGACAATATGACTATAATTGTGTCACTGCACTGTTAATGAAAAATAAGACTAAAAATAAGCTAAGGATTTTAACAATAAGAAGTGGGCCCCAACAAATTAAAGTTGTTAAAAAATAGTAGAGGTACAGCTTCCTTGCTAATGCTCAGGCAAAAATAAGGGAAGTTCCATGACTGGTCCACCCACTGTCAAGATAATTGGGCAGTCCGATAACTCGGTTACTTCCCTTGAATTCAAAGGGAGGCTACTCCCCTGGGGACTAAGTGAAAAAATAAAAGATGGCGGACAAGGACAAAGAAATCAACGAAGCTTGTGTAAACAACTAAGAATTGGACCATTTCAAGCTAACAGATTTGAAGAAGTACCTGGCGAATCGTCGTTTGACTAGATCCTGAAGGGAATATCAGCTAATCGAGCGAATTATCGGCGCTCACAAGCTAGATATTACTGACAATTATGAATTGAAAAGGAGACACCAACTCGAAAAGAATTAGTAACACTCCACCCTCCCTTAACTGGTAACAGGTCGCCCTTGATCGGTAACAGTTCGTCCTTGATCGGTAACATGTCGCCGTCGGATATTAGTGTATACGTCAAGCAAAAATGTATGCTTGTTAACTTATCTATAATTATTTCGACACCTTTCACATCAAATTGTATTTGTTTCCATCGGCTTCATATGCATTATGAGTACTTCGGATATAAGTGTACCATTTCCACGCGTTAAATGAAGGGGGAAAATGACGTCAAGTAAAGTTTATACTTGATTTAATTTGTCATATAGTGTATCATATATAATATTTTATAAGATATGCATACAAATACAATTAGTTGGTTGCCGTCTTAGTCGACTTCTTCATACTGTATTGTGATAAAGCTAGCGTACGTTGCGAGATTGAATCACTGACTAGTCTATTAATTGCAAGCACTTATATACGTCTATGACGGCAAGCATCAGTTAAGATCATGGTGACTAATTATCAATCAAAATTAGTGCTGACGCTATCATCACAATAATGACTAGGCAAAAATCAATTAACAATCACACACTGACCAATTTATTAATTTTAAATTTTATATACGCCTATGTCGGTAAACATTAATCAAGATCACACTGACTAATTATCAATCAAGATTAGTGCGAATGGTAACATCACAATAATGTCTGTAGGCAAACACCAATTAACGTTCACGCTTTTATGTGCAATTATAAGATAACTGCATACTCAAGTCATCTTGAGTATGACAACCTTATTAAAGTATTTGCAACAAAATATGTATGCAACTAAGTAACATTAAAATCCTTGCATCAGCGGAATTTTATTTAAATATACAGTTTGAAATAAATAAACCACGTACACAGTATAATTGTTATTTTTTAGGTCGCAACATTGCATTTAAATCACGGAACAGTGACAGTTCGTATATTGTACTGGGAGGATCAGATTTTTTTCTTTGGTTAAAACAATTTTAAAATATGAAAAATAAAAATATAATAATTTACGATGCTAATAATACGATGTTTATAATAATAAAGGAGACAAAAGAAGCATAAATTTAATGTGAATGGTGTCAAAATAATAAAAAATTAATAAGTTTACATTCTTTTTACTTAATTTCTTAAAGATTTTTAAGGGCAAAGGGTGGCGTACACACTTATATCAGAAGAGCTCATAATGTATATTAAGACGAAGAAAACAAATACAATGTGAATGGTTATAAATAAATTAACCAATTTACTTTTTTTCTCGATGTATACACTTATATCCGAAGGCGACATGTAGCAAGGGCGAACTGTTACCTGTCTCGGGCGAGCTGTTACCAATCAAGGGCGAACTATTACCAGTTAAGGGAGGGCGAAGTGTTATAATACCATCAAAATGCGTCGCAGCCGCTTGTTTTGAGGAAATCGATGCAATGAAACAGTTCTGTTTTCGACCACCTTCCCGCTATAAACAACACCTTTACATATTCAGCAATATTTCGGCGATTTCCATTTTGGTTTTGTTTCTTTCTTTAATCAACTTTCCATATCACTTGATGTGTGTGTTATACACGCTGATAAAATTTCTACTTATACCCCGGAAGTTTTAATGCGCATGCGCATTCGGAGAGTACTCAAGGGAAGACAACTTAGTTATCGGACTGCCCAATTGGTGTGATATGTCAGGAGTTCATGGCAATGCTATACATGGTGAAGGCAGCACTATATCTTCTTCAAAAGGACACCATCTCCTTTTAGCTGAAATACTATTGGGGGACAATAAACAAGATGAACAAACAATAAAAATTCTTTTTTTTTTATAAAAAAATTTCTATCTGTTTTTCAGGTTCAGCCATTTGCGGGTATTATTGATACAGTCCGTTTAAAGGTACCCAGGGTGTTATTCAACAGGGAAGCAGTCGGTGCATTCAGATATGGGAGACGTGCGCAGGATCTAGGTTGCAGAAGGTCAGACATTGTGTGCGCTAAATGTTTCAGTTGTTATGTCACAGATATTGAGTCCTTATTCTTCATGTTAACATCCTTTAAAGTAAAATATAAGAACTGTTTGAGCTAGAAGTTTTTGAATTTCTAGACTTAATTGGGCTGTTGCAGATGTGAATATATCCTTTAGAATAAAATGGTTAATTATTTTAAGTTATTTATCATAAAGGATTAGAAATTAATTCAAAATGCAATAAGTAAAAAACAGAGACTGTCTCCTGTGTCATGAGGTGTATAGAATTAAGTAATTGCCAAATATATGCAAACTTGTTCAAAGCACTTCTTGCATAAAGCCTTGTGTACAGTATTTAACCTTGTGGCGTGCTTGGCCAAGAGGTTAGTTGCACACATGTAAAATCCACAGCCTCTCATGGTGTGGGAGGGGTCATCGGCCGCCGATAATTGTTTGGAAGTCGACCATATGACCATTATTCGGTCAGTATGATGTAACAAAAGACAATAACAAAAAACAATATTAATATGGAAACAGTAACTAAATAGCAATTCTTTGTTAGTTTGCTTTCATACAAACAACTGACACAATGATGGTCTTATTGGTGATGCCAAATTATTATTGGTGGAGGAAGACCTCAGACAAATGTCTGGTTAGAACCTACAGGTGAACAGCAGGTCACAATTCTTGGTGTTTTCCCCACAAAATCTTGAAGTCTTGCAGAGCTTGAAACTGATTGGTCAAAGTTATGTTGTTCTAAGATCTGTATGTATTCGCATTTTCACAATATTTTTCTCCATTATTTGTGTGTACATTATCTATGAACAGGAATAACAATTTTTGTAATTGCCTTATAGCTGTACTCGTTTTGAAAGTCGATTGCATATGCTCGTGTCACGATCATTATTGAGTAGGATCAGGTATATTTTTTAAGAAATATCTTGGATATTATCATGTGGCAAAAGTGGTTATATGCTAAATATAAGAAGTATAGAATCTTCTTTAGAACTTTAAGGTGAAATATATTGCAATATTTATAGGGTTTTCACACTCAAGCGAGTGTCACACATGGATGTATATTTGGACATATATTCAGATTGCAAATCGTCATGTTGGAGGAGAAAATATTTCTGTCTTGGACATTTCTGTTTCTATTGTCAGTCATGTTATAAACCACGATCCAGTATTGTATTCAGGGTTTGTTCACGTTTTGAAAAGTCATTGGAAAGTTTTCGAAATTGATCAAGGTGTTTTCAAGGACCATGAAAGTCTTGGAAAATCAGATTTTTTTACTTCAGTCAATGGAAAAGTTATGGATTTTTTTTTGGTACCTTTTATAAATAAAATAAAACATGCTTTTGACTAAATCAAATAGCTTCAGAAAGACTGCCAATGCAAATGAACTGAACATGAGGTGATAGCTAGTGAGATAAAAAAGCTGAGAGAGAAGTCTAATTAAGACTTCAGACTAAGGAATGTGTGATATTTCAAAGGTAACAATTGTTACAATGGTACATTTGATCAGTCCAGTTGGTTTTCATTATACTGAATAAAAGAAAAAACAGTCAAGTGGTCGTGAATAAATATTTATTTCTAACAATACACCCTACAAATCATCATATATATGTAGACAAGTTCAGTCCAACTATAAATCTGCAGTTTGAAACAGCAAAATAATGACATATTTAGTTTTTATTACTATGTATCACCAGTTGTGGTCATGGTCAAAAAGTTTTTTTTCTCAGTTTTTTTCGACATGTTTATCTTAAAAATAAATGTGTCAGATAACTGCAAAAACTAATTGTTGTAATTGAATTTGCTTGAAACTGGTTTTGAAAATTTGAATTGGTGGGCTTTGGAAAGTTTTGGAAAAGGCTATGGAAATTGTGGCAGTCAAAGGTGTACGAACCCTGTGTATTAATACAAAGTCAGTTAAATGTACTGGTATTTCATGTTTACACATTCAGACATAACATGACTAAGTAATATCTTTGCATATCCTGCATTTGGTTAAAACAATAATAATTGAAACAAAAGCAACAAATGACATGATCTATTGCTTGATGACATCATTAATACAAGGGAAGTAACTCAAACATCTCCTAATGAATAAACTGACACATTTGCATAATTTTTTTTAATAAATTGCTATATTGAAATAATTAAACTGGAAATAGATTGTTATTTGCATGATGTGTATCTAATTTAATGCATGGTGGTTTGTTCAGATGTTGTATAATTATTTTTATCCTGTCTTAGACGTTGAGATTACTGTCCAATTAGGTATTTGGATGCCATAATGTCTAATACAGCTGTGTATAGGATGATTATGTTGCTTATGTTGTACAAATCAATTGTATCAGTCATAATTGCATAGGCTGGCTGAAGATAAATAAAATTTATCATCCCTCATAGGATGGGATATTGATATATTAGTATATCAGTACATTATATTTCCACTTGAACAGGAGACCTGGTAGACCGGATGGTAAAGTTTGCAAATCTGGTGGGCTGGAAACAGGATATGATTGACCTCATCACTCGGGAGGAGGGAGAATTCAAAGTGGTATGTTGATCAAAACCTTGCTTAATACTATGGTTACACATTGTTAAATTGAAAACATAATAATAACCAGACTTTCAACAGAGTTTTAATTTCAAGCTGCTACTTAGCATTTACCTTCAAACAAAAACTCCAATGAAAGGGAGGTAATTATATTTGAAGTTATAATATATTTCACGACTCAACCAAACTTTATATTGTTGGATCTTATAAATAGTTATAATAGTAATAAAAACAAAAGTTATTATAATTATTTCAACGTACGTATATATTAAAAGTTAAATCAAGTTCTTTCAACTTAAATCCCTTTGACTACGAAATTGCAGAATTGCAGGTTAGACCTGGTTTCATGTAAGAATTATTTGAAGCAACATACAGTAAAAATATAGCCTAAGGACACATCTCATGGATTGTCTGGGGTTTGAGACATCAATCGTACCTCCTATCCAAACCTTAGTCACCTTGAGACTATTTATATATTCTGAATAAATAAAACCAACAATATAGGTTTGGAGGAAAAGTTCAGAAATAAGCTTTTTCTTGTTAGAAGTTTTCTTATTTCCAAAAATTGTTTTTCTTGCACTTAAACATTTTGCGTGTGGGGACATTACAACCTTTTTTGAATTACCATCCTAAAATGTGTAAAGCTCAAAGGTTTTACAGCCTCAAGCCATGTCACATTTACTGTCAAATATGTTTGAGCAAATATAGATGGTAGATGTTTGTTTATGCATATACAATTAAGGTAAGATAATAAAAAATCAATCATTGTGTAGTTAACAAATACTATTGTTCCACGTTATTGGTCATAGAAATCAGTTTTTTTATGTTACCAGTATTTTCTGTAAGTGCTGAAATAATTTTTTTTTATTTTAATTTCACTCAGCCATCATGAAAGCCAATTAAAATGAGAAAATTGAGCCAAACAATCCACCTGTTAATTTTTTTTTGCCCTTAACAGGCTTTTAAGCCACCTGAATTGGTGGCTGATCAGCAAGTTGTTCCTCGGAAGAAGGTAAACTTGCCCTCCATCATCTGTAGATATATAGTGCTACATATTCATTTTCTTCTCATATTTATTCATTTTCTGATATGTTTGTTAACAGTAGAGAAAATATTTTAAGGTATATTTTTCGTCTAAGTTGTGACATTTCTAAGACATTTGTAAAGCAGTCAGAAGAGATGTGACAGTATATATTTGACCTAGCAATAATCCTAGTATTTGTTTTATTATGAACATATATTAGAATTTCGAAAGCATTATTTCCTTTGTCCCTTGTCTATATGTATAAATCTATATTTTTTAAGTAAATAGAAGAGTGAAAAAAATCTGAAAATGTTTGTAATTTTAAATTTCCTCATATAAATTTATTATCTTATAAGTTAATAAAGTACACAAGATTGAGTCATTATCAAATAATTTAGTAAATTTTCTCATTTTAATTAAATGTCGAAGTATTTTGTGAGTGTAGTAAAATGTTAAGAAAATTCTTCATTAGTGTCAAGTAGTACAAGGATACATTTAACTTAGAGTAGAGCCTCACTATAATTATATGAAATATGAATGATATGAATGAAATGAATTTTCACACATTAGCTTCTGGGAACAACATGTTTGACCCTTAAAAGTTGTAATACATGCAGCAAATCTGTAGTGTACAATTAATTACAAATGAAAGAAATTATTACAATTTTTACAAATTTGATGGACGTGTGTGCAGCATGGTTGTAAGACAAAAATGAATGTTGTTTTTAAGTGATGATTATATGGACTAAAAAGTAATAAATGTTAATTGGATGAATTAATTTCTTCTTTAACTACTTGAAGAAAAAATGCAATATTGTATAATTAACTCTATGTAAATACACACACACGCACGCTTGCGTGGCGCGTGAGTTAATTATACATTATTGTATATATTATTTCAGAATTAAGATGTTCCCATGTGTTATTGTACCATCTGAGCATACAGATGTGTTAGATATTGAAGGAGCTTCTAGTTGATATAAATAACTACACAAATAAATCAAATATAGTAATGAATGTGGAAAATAGATAAACATACCCGGTTATAAAAAATTGGAGACCTATAAAATGAAATCTACATGCAATAAACATGTAATGAGTGGTCATATAACCTTATGTATGATTTGAACAAATACAAAACATGGGCAAATATTAATTATAAAAACGGTGCTTATAGGGAGAATTGAAGAAAAATAATGGTAATATTATATGTATATTTTAATAACATCAGTTGAAAATTAACAAAATAGCATCCTTTGCTGAGGGGTTAGTCGCTGACATGAAGGAAAATTAACAAATAGTATCCTTTGCTTAGGGGTTAGTCACTGACATGAAGGAAAATTAACAAATAGTATCCTTTGCTTAGGGGTTAGTCGCTGACATGAAGGAAAATTAACAAACAGCATCCTCTGCTGAGGGGTTAGTTGCTGACATGAAGGAAAATTAACAAATAGTATCCTTTGCTTAGGGGTTAGTCGCTGACGGGAAAGAAAATTAACAAATAGCATTCTTTGCTGAGGGGTTTGTTGCTGACATGAAACATTTCTGATACAATGGCAATAAACTTGTATGCGGGAAAGTCTTTCAGCTGACCGCTGGTGTGTTGGTGGTTCTACCCAGACATTTGTGTGGGGGTATTCTTCCTCTTTAAAATGCAGACAAAATAACAATAATGGCCAAAGTTGTTTCCCAACGATGAATTAACATAACAAAAAATAAAACTTAAAAATGTGAAAAGGAGGAATAATTCTGTATAAATGTATACCCAGAATATGTTTTACTCATTATAGACAAAACCTTTGCTACCTCATCTTGAGACGAAAACTAAGAACAGTAAGAATTGGAGTGCAGCGATGTTCCGCATGCCATTATTAAGCTTGCTGTTTTAAGTTCCAATGCATGCATAGAGCAAGTTGTCACATGATCAATACAGTCTTGACCAAAATAAACAAAACAGCCAACATTAGAGCTTGCACTGAATGCTTCACAAACATATGTTTTTTATGAGTTTGATAGAAAAAAGGTTTCGTTTGAAGGGATAGAATATATAATGAAGTGTGTTGTATTAGTTTATGTGATAAAGTCAGTTTTGAGGATTTTATCATTATTCCACATCTAAGACATCATAAAAATTAAGAGTACCGGTATATGTATATGTGCATTTTTCCACTTTATTTATCTTTATAACCTTTTTATTGACGTTTGTTGGGGAGGGAGGGGTAAAGATGAATCATGTTGTCTGTTTGTCCACCTGTCAATCCATCTGTCTATCCATCCATCAACACATTTTTGTCTTGGCTTCTTTTCTTACAGTTTTGCATGCATTATGATAAAACTTCGGTATTACCTTTAGTACCAAAGAAAGCTGTGCCCCTGCTATTGTTGCTACAATCAGATGGAAATTGCAAAGGTTATGGCCCCTTTTAATAATATTTCAGACATTGACAGGAGAGAGAGATTTATAAGCAGGGACAAGGTTGGGGGTATTTGTTACCTGTTAGATTGAGGTTCTTTTTATTTCATTTAAAATAACATCCAAACTAAAAACTTTATAATGCAGTATTAAGTTATAGAATTAGCACAAAAAAGTTAAGAGTTTTTTTTAATATTTGGGACCCATTAAGCTGGTTGATGACTTGTGCTTATTATCTTAAGGTATTATGAATCGTATTTTATTACTTAATTTCTTTCGTGCATGAGAGGCATGCATATATATTATATATCATGTTATCATTTTTAGCTTGCCTGATACCCCTTAGTCGGTGGTCCGTTGTCCGTCGTGTGGTGTCAACAAGTTAGCTTATGAACATGCTAGAGGCTACAGTTTTCATCCAATCTTTATCAGACATGGTTTGAATGTTTGTCTGCATAAAATTTTGGATGAGTTCATTATTGGGTCACCTGGGGTCAAAAGAACAAATCTTATAAAAACCTTGTGAACACAATAGAGGCCACATTTAGGGTCCAATCTTCACCAAACTTAGCCAGAATGTTAGCCAGTAGATCATAGATATGTTTTGAAGTGGGTCACTTGGATTAAGTAGGTCATTAGGGTAAATTTGTAGAACATGTTATCAGCCCAGTGGCCACACAAATGGTCCAATCGTCACCAAAGATTTCTAAAGTTAATAAAAGCCTGTGTCCTCATGTGAGAAATTAAGGGCCATCATTGTCCTCTTGTTGTGTTAGTATCTTTTCTTTCAATAAATTTTTCTTGCAACTTTTACATCATGAAAGTCACATTAAGATATTAAAGTAATTCCTATTTAGACTTTAGTATAAGTGCAAACACACTACTTAATTGGTTAGTTTGAATAGATTTGTTTATCATTTTTTCGTTGTATTCATCTCATGCATTACATATCATGAATTGCTTATAATAATCAGTAGAGATCAAGAGAATGGCATTATGCGGTTATGGGGTTCTGTAGTGATCAGTAATCGTGCTAAATTACTTTTACGTGACTGTTTAATTGGTGTACTTGTGTTTGTCTTCACATTCCCCATTATCAATATCAATATCATGCACAATTTTTCATAACCCATGTAGAGACCCAGAAAAGTGTATATAATTGGTTAAGGGGATTCTGCTGTTGATTAAGCTTAATTGTTTTGTATTTAATATTTGTTGTGCATGTTTATGTGTACATTTTCCTATTTCACCTTGTTAATGCCTTGCTAGAAAGAATGCATGCTTCACACAGCTCTCTAGATAAGTAGAGTAAAGCAATATATCCCATAATTCTCAAACAAACCCTGCATTGTGGGTTTTCATTAAAAGATGCTTATCGAGATGATTCTAATGAGTACCAGGTATATAGGGTTCAGATGTGGAATAAAGGTTTTTGACCTATTCCATAACTCTCAAACAAATCCTATATTGTGAGCACTCATAAAAAGCGGCTCTTTAAGATGATTCTAATGAGTTCAACTTAGGAAAGTATGAAGGAGTACTAAAGAATAAGTATGAAAATGCTGTTATCTGCAGTTTTGTATGCATAAAGCAAAATGTTTCAGTTTTTGTATTGGCTAAGATCTTGAGTAGAAGCATTATGTGTTGCTATGAGTTGTGGACATACTTTGTCATGAAATTAATTGTAGATAGGATATTGCTAGATACAGAACATGAAGATGTGACAAAAGGTGACAAAAGGTCCTGTTGGTCATGCAGGTGAATTTGCGTGGTTTAAGATTGTTGTCAGGTTGTTGTATTTTGCTAAAAATTCTTTTAAAAATAAATTGATAAATCCTTTGAAGTAAAACGATAAGAACCCTCAATTAAATAAATTTTATTTTATTTTTTATATAAATAACTTTTGTACTGCTTTTCTGTATTACCTTTTCTGTCATACATTGTGCTACATTTTTTTCAAATTATATTTAAACTTCTAAAATATAGTTTACATTTAGTTGATAGAAATTACAATTAGCGCAGATCGTATTTTCTTACTTAGAAACTTTTGACTCACACAGTTTTCATCAGCTTGTTCTAAGTAAGTAAATATGTTCCACGTTATTAGATATTTTTTTTTGGACAAAAAAAGCATAATCTAGAACAAGACATCAACCTACATTGTTGTATAATATACATGTTTTGTATTGAAAAGGTGTTCATTTTAATATATGTCTAAACATATACACACGGAATAGAGGAACTTTTTGAAACCAACTTACCATTGTTATTTTAAACATTGTTTTTCTTATATCACACAGTAGTTTAATAAACAATATTTAAAAAATAATGCACCATATAACCAAAACAATAATTGCACCTTTTTTAGAAATCATTTTATTTCTTAAAGTTTGTCAGTTTTGTTTTTCTTTTTTGTTTTTTCTTAAATTCCAACCTTTTATGTGTATGAATTGTAAAAAGCAAAACGGTTTGTTTATATTCTGTATACATGTACCTAAATAAATCTATTAAATAGGTCTCATGGGGTTAAATATGAGAGTTAAAGATTTAATTAATAGCAACATAATATGTAAAAGCATATTGACGCTATTATCCTAATGATAAACTGTTAGTTTGTTTTCAGAGGATGAACATTCTAGAAAACATACCCTACTGCAATTATTGAATGGTTGTATTGATAGGTAAAAATGCTGTGAAAAAAAGTTCCAAGTTCTTTAGGATTTATGCTAAGTTGATCTTTTGGAGTTGATCTCAATAGCTTCAAAGAGTAACCTGAATGGAATTCTGCTGTAAATTTCTATTATGAAAAAAGCAAAAAATTTTCAGTATGATCATTGTTAATTATAAGAGCAATAAAAGTATTTTTTATCTAGCTTTTTGCATGTATTCTTCATTAGGTATGTCTGACCCTATGTGGATCTTCAGCCAGTTATTTTAATGTTTAAAGCTTTTCATTGTTGTAAAAATTCATTAGAAGAGACATATAAATGTAATGACTTGATTTTTTTTCCAGATAAACCATAAACCACCTCCACCACCACGTTCAAATCAAAGAAGAAACTACTCTAGTCTTGCATACAAAGCACAATTTCAAGGGAGATCATCCTATTTGTCTTCTTCTGAAGAGTCCTCTGACAGTGAGAGTGACTATTCTTCATCTGATTCTTCAGATGATGGAGGAAAGAAAAATCAGAAAGCTAAAAATAGAACATTTCAAAGAAGAGGAAATGTTCCAAACCACATGGGTAAATACAAACCTCTTCAGAGATGCCTCAGTGCAAAGGCTGATAATGTACGTAGAGTTCATACTGACTCAAGCCAACAGAATGGTAAAGATATAAATGGAAATATAACTGGGAGAAGTATAAAGTCTGAAAGTGGTAAAAACCCAAACTTGAGTACGAACCGCATAGAACCTCAGAAGTCAAATACGAAAGCCAAACCAAACTCTGTTGCTAAAACACCAGGAAGTAATGGAAATGTTACTAAGGAGGAAAGAGACAGAGTACTGAGAAAGTATGGTTTAAGTCCAGGTCCAAAAATTCTTTCATCAGAAAAGAATGACGAACCTGCCAAACCTCCCAAAAAGAATGAAACGGCCTTTGAAAGCAACTTCGATACTGCTGTAACTTCAGAGAACATAGATAATGGTTCTGTAGAGAAAACGGATCTCAAGCAAGTAAAAAGTGATAATTCCTTGATTGGTGCTAATTTTATAGAAGAAGTTGGTCAAGAGATTCAAGAATCTTGGACACCAAATGTTGATGACATGTCTGCTGCTAATTCAAAATATGCTGAGAAAACTAAACCTGCAAACAGGGTAAAACCCAAAGAAACAAATGGCCGAAGCAAAAATGTGACTGGAAATAAAAATGGGGTCAAATCCAAAGTAACAAATGTCCAAAGCAAAGATGAGATTTCTGTCCTTAATAAAAGTGAAAGTGCTCCAAGTAGGCTCTCTTTAAATGGCAGTCCTCTGGTTTCTGAAGAACTTGTTGACAAAGCACCAATTGTGAAAGACACTAGCAAGGTTATTCCAGCTCATGATGAAGATAGAGGGATTTTTATTGTTGTTAAGCCAGAAGATGACATCAGCAGTGATTCAAAAGCATTTGATGTCATTGAAGCAATAAACAGGAAACATGCAAGATTACAAAATGATTTGCAAAGAAAGTCTGTATGCAAACTTAATGAAATACCAAAAACTGTTTCTGACTCAGATTTGCAAAGAAGCAATTCATGCACAGATACAAACGATGCTGATCCATTAAAAGCTCTTAAAGAGAAATTCTCAAAGATTGAGTCCATTGCTGAAAATGCTAAACATAATCTCTTAGGAAATCGAGCCTTTTTAGCCGAAAGAAATGAAATTATACAGGTTTCTTTTGGACACAGTGGTAGTAACGAGGATATGGCTCACATGAATCTGACTGGAAACAATGAATCTGACACAGGCGATGCGAAAAATCGGAAAAAGAAACAGATCAAGTCTAAAAGTTTACGAGAACCCAGATCTTCATCACAAAATAGTGCGTATGAGACATATGTTCAAGCTAAGAGTGTTTACAGTGAAGGACATATCCGGTCACGAAGTGAAACAAAAACACTTTCTCAGAAAGCTGCAGAATCATTTGCAAAGTATGCAAGTCTTAGCAAGAAAAATGGGAGAGATGAAACTGGTTTGAAAGACTTAAGACGACATGGATCTGGATCAAGAACTGTTTCGAAGCCTCCATCAGGTGGTAGAAACGCCACACAGAACTCGGAGCTGAAGGAAGTCAACCCCAGACCATACGGCTATGCCAGTCGCAGACGAGCACATGTCGGTGGCGCGGGTCCCTTCAGGAGAACAAATATACGAACACACAACGGTGCTCTGGAATATGCTGAGGCGATTTTGCGATCTGGTTCAGCTGAAATGCCGAAGATTAGCTATCGTCACAAAGCAGAACCAGTGAAAGTATATTCTGTGGGTATGTTTGGGTCTCTGATTGTAAAGCAAGAAGTGACGAGTCCAGAGAAAGAGGCATGGGTAAACGAAACAGCAGAGAGGTCCTAAGACCAACAGATTGTGATTGTAAGGTCATAAGTTAAAAAAATGCATTTGTTTCAATTAGCAACATTTTCACACACTATTTTGGCTTTAAGTAATTTATTTCAATAAGTCTTGTTTAACTTATTATTCTTTTGCCTATATAAAACAATAGCTATATTATTATTTTGGGGGCACTTGTGGCAAAGTGTTGGAGTCGCCAACTTGTAACTCCTCTGATTGCATAGTCCTCCCATCTCTTGGGCTCAAATCCCATTTCGGGGCAAATGACTTAATGTGGGAAGGTCTTCCAGCAGGCCAATGGTGCGCTGGTGATTCAACCAAACAATTGTTTGGGGTCTTCCTCCACAAACTAGCTCCACTTTGCTATAATGATCATAATTGGTTGTTGTAATTTATTTCAAAAACAAGAACAAGTCAGTATTTTTTGATACGGTTAAGTGTTTCGCTAAGTACCTCTTAATGATATTTCACTAATGGCGTTCCCCACTATTCAGTAGGTAGTATTTCGTTGACATATTACTGATCAGTCATCATATGAGAAGATGAGAAGATGTATTCTCCAGTTGTATTGGTATTAAACATCATTTTGTACACGTATGTACACTTACCATGGCATTCATCGTTAATTGAAGTCTTTGCATCTGAAGAGTGTGATTATTAATAAACTAAAAAACATTTACGAACATAACATTGCAATGATGGATTGAAGGCCAGAAGTCTTTTTTTTTTTATCTCACTGGTAGTCTTTGTGCACTAATAGACTTTACACACAATAATGTGAAAATTACCTCAGTGAAATATTTCAACTCTTAATTATGTTTGTATTAAAATTGCTATTTATTTTAATTGCTATTGCTATCAAGTCTTAACCTGCATGGGGTATAGTGTTCCTGTAAATAACTCAGATCCACATATTTACCTGTGGGTTCCAACAATGCTTTTGTGTGTACTTGTTAACAAATTAGCTGAAATTTGTAGGGATTACCGGTACTACAAATATAGCAGTAGCAAGTTATGGGTAAATTTGCCATGTCACCATGGTAACATGTTGCATGAATGTGTTTTGATTGTGTACTGGAACCTAGCTTACCTTCATATTGTTAAAATTGTTATAATTGAAAAAACATCCTACATTGGCGTTTTATGCATGTTATGTGTTCCATTTTTTTGCCAGAACATAAAGTAACTACTTCTACATGTAATGAATTGTACTTTTGTTGATGTTAAAAAGATTGGAGCTAAGGTAAATGAAAGTGCTGCATGCCCTGTGGAATTTCCTTGCTTCAGAAAAAAATAACTTACATTTTGAGACATTGACATCCGGAAAATTTAGATAACATGCTATACTTTATCATCTCATCTTAAACTATAAAATACTGTTTTTGATCTTTCGGACATGAGCATAAAATTAAGGGCTTACAACCAAGACTGACTGTACCATGTGATTATGCCACTATTGGCATTTGCTTGTTTCATCACATAAGAGACTGGATCCAACACATGTATTCTTCCGCTAGTTGTCGTCAAGCGTGCGGGTCCCTTCAGGAAGATGAATATACAAACATATTTTTAACTGCGCAATTCTGCATTTAATTTCATATCCTGTTATGGTAATATGTAGGACTACTTTTTGTTAGTCTTAAATTGTTAGGTCAGCAGCTTCTTGTGTGAAGCAGTAACTCTGTAATGCATTGAATACAAGAACCAAACGTAACACAGGTATGTGGCTAGTTGGATGCTTGTAGTTCTTTGATGTAAGCTTTTTTTTCTGATCAATCTAGAAAATGCTGTACAGGAATCTGCAGAGCTTTTTGAATGTGTATGCATTTGTCACTTGTTAATATTGGTCTAAGATTTTTTTCATTGAATAAGCCTTTTCCTTGCCCTATAATTTTGCTGCTTGTATTGTTTCATCAAATGGTTCTGGGAATGTCTGGCTTTATCTATTTTGGTATTTGTACACCTGTTTCAAATAACAATTTGTTTTTGATGATTTTTTTTTTTTTGCCTGTGCATGTAATACTTGTTGAAAGGATTTAGATATGTAAATTGAATTTTCATGAAGAAAGGAAGTTTTAAGTTTTAATTGATATAGCATTTAAGTTTGGTACTGATATGCTAAGAATGCTAATAATTATTGTTAGATTCGAAACATCATTTTTACTTTGGTGATGAATTAACATTTGCCATATTATTAATTTGCTTTTTATGTATACTTAACATCAGCTAGTTTTGTACTTGGTTGTATGTGTTTGTTTACTTGAAACTGCCCTTATATGTTGAAAAGTTTGTTTGTTTCATACAGGTAATTACATGTATGTGTATTATAACTTTTGATTATTGCATCTGAGACTGATTTGACAGTCCGGAAAAGAGTTAGTGAGTATTCATTGACATTCTGGTCAACAGGAAGTTGTTCATCGGTACATTTTGTTGCTTTAAAGGGGCATGTTTTACTAAGATATATTGACAATTATGTGTTTCAAAATATCCGGTAGTTTTTTTTAAGTCTTATTGCGGAAACTAAAATAATGGTTACATTAAGGGTGGCACTGTTTAGCTTGATGGCGTGGAAAAAGTGTTATTTTTGTAAACTAACAAACTTTGTAAATGTATCTGTTGTATGTTGAGTAAAACATGTACCTTCATGGTCTTTTAGATGGAAAAAAGTAGATTGCATGATTTAAAAAAAAAATTATTACCAAAAAATCTTGTTTTTATTTAGATTGGGACATTCAAAGTTATTTTATCCTCATTGTGATTTTTTCTGGAAAAAAGTATGTTTTCCCATTGGGAATATGACTAGAATTTGCACAAAACAATCACTGAATTAATAATAATGTCTTTGACTACCAGCATGACATGTTATAGCATGTATTAGAAGAGATTTTTACATTCAATTTACATGTTGAAAATTGATTGCCATTTGTTCTTAGATCTTTGCACATTCATTTAAATACATTTTTGCATTTTAATGCAAAAAAAAAGAAGAAAAAAATGCTTCATGCTGAATAGTTTTTTTCAAAGGACTCTGCCACCCCTCTTTTAACAAGAATAATTTTTAGTTAGGCAAAAATATAAATAAATAAATTTTCGTAACTGCTTACATACAATGTTATATGCAAGGAATGCTTAAAGCTATTATTATTATATAATGTTACATGCATGCTTTAACATGTTTGGTTCTGTCTTCAAGAGTATTAAAGACTTTCATGAAAAATTGACTTGCTCATATAATTATCATCTTTGTTTTAACATCATGACAGATATTTACTTAAACATTAATCATTGCTTTTTTTGCAATGGGTTTAATGTGGATATTATTTAATTATATAGTCAATGTTGAATTTAACTAACATGTCTTATTATCAGAGTATATTGCTTAGATGTATTTTTTTTATATTTATTACCTTGTTACTGTTGAATTTGTGATAGATTATGTATTAAACTAGTATAACTATTTCTTCTGTTTTCTTTGTTTTTTTATTAACAAACCCTACTATGCTATTTTGGCTTTAACAAGTTTTTGTAATTACAGAACCATATTGGTCATTGTGTATATTAGACATTTGCACATGTATAAATCAAAGGCAACTAGCTGAGTGGGTAGAGTTTCTGTCTTGTAGCTCTTCAGCACTTTAAATAATTGGGTTCAAGTTAAAGCCAAAACTTTTATGTGTATACTATGATGGTCTTCTTGCTACTTGCAGTGTGCCAGTGGTTCAATCCATTCATTTCTGTTCCTCTACGATGATATCTTCCAGTGCATTTATGACCATAATTGTGTTCCTGCAATGTTTAAATAAAACAACACTAAAAACATTTACATACACAAATCCTTATTTGTTTCCCTCGTAAATATGCTAATTACTATAAAAATACTACTTTACATAATGAAAGAGAATCATCAATATCAGGAAATTAAAGGACAAATGGGATGAAAATAAAGACATCCCTTTTGTTTTAATCAATTTCCTATATTTGCCATCCTTCCAAGGCAGGAAACTATACTTTCAACCGACAAAGTCAAACATAAAACACTATTTAAAAAACAAAACCGTTTCACATTTGTTTTACTACACTTTCATTTACAAGTAACCTCACTGTTAGTCACTCTTCTGAATTGTTTTCAGTTTGCTATTTCCTGATCCTCAGTAATTTTGCATTTTGGTTAGATTTCTAAACATTTTAAAATTGTACATTTTTTAAATAAAGAAACCTAATAATAAAATTATTTTTGAGTTGCTGAAAAGAAAATTGGGACTTGAGAACATTTTGTTAACCTTTTGACAGATGTAGAAATGGGGGTGGATACTAATATTTAAAATGTCTATATTTACCATTTATGAATAAGTAAATATGTTTTTTTATTTACGTGAGTACGCAAAAAAAACAACATTACTATTGTGAATGATAATTTATTTAATCAAATCAACAATACACACTAATTTTAAAAATAATAATTTTGGACAAATATATATTGGATAAATAGATTATCTAAGGGAGAGTACTCTTCAAACCAAGAAGCCGATTGTCGGTACGAATAATGCCCCTTGATAATAATTTTTAATGTAGGGTTTATAACATTTTAGGTTGCATTAAGTAGGTTTGGGTGGTATGAAAGGGTCATATAAGATATGTAATTACATTTTCTATGTTTATTTACGTTCGACAGACATTTTAATCCCCAAAAGGAATTGTCTAGTTCATCACGAGTAACCGCTCCTGAGTACTCTTCAAGAATCTCCATTGGCTCACCGCCATCTTTTCGGGGATTTGTTGTCTCCAGCAAGAAAACGATTAAAATATATTATTTTTTCTGTAGAAAAACGCCTTCACATGTAACAAGCTGCCAAGCTGGACAAGTTACCCGAGTATCTTCGAGATACCATGGACTGGTTCATGGGGTGAGTCTAAATAATCGACTAGAATACGTAAATTTCAGCTACGATGGAAAAACATCGTCTGCAGGAGTTGGTTTATTATCATAAAACCAGTGTTTGGAATCTGTTATTATAAAAACAACTCCGTAATAAACTGTATACGCAATCTATCACGTATTGGGCATATTTTTATGCTTAGAAAGTGTTGTCATCATAATTTACAGTTGTTTTTTGCAGCATCCCTTACATTGTCATGTGAACTGACAGAAAGGGGGAGGGGGACGATGCCATTAAAGAGGAATGGTCCATTGATTTCCTTTTTCAATTAATGCAATGCCCTTGCTTCGTTAGCTATATGTGTAGTGCAAATCATAATAAAGATTTTCCACTTTCTTAACAGAAAGTGACACAATAAGAGATAGTTCTGTTTTAAATCAACCTTTAAATCAAAATTACTTATAATAACCCTGACCTTGTCTTAAAGAAAAAGGAATTAACCAAAATTATATCATCATTTGGTTTATAAGTGAAGAAAGCATTTGTTCTTGTGAGCGTCCATGGTCTAGTGGTTAAGATGTTTGACTTCGGATAGGAGGGTCCAGGGTTTGAACCCCGAAACTGATCATCACATGTGATGTTATTCCTTGAGCAAGACTTTTTACTGCACATTGCTCCAGGTACTGAGTACTGGTTTTACCCACAAAGTGGACAGTCGAGATTGATCAATAGAAGATGAAAGAACTTGCCTAAGACTATAAATGAATAGGTTTAGCTAAATGGCCGTGGATGTAATTTTCAGTAAGTGTGTTAAGTTGAGGCTTTAAAGAAACCATGATGTTACTTTTATAAAATAGAGTATAATAATTAATTATTATATACAGTATTTTCTAGATGATAGACACACTAAAATTGTTCTCACAAATTCTTCAATTTGTCAAATTGTCCCCCCCCCCCCCACATCGATGATAAAGATATTTTTTTGTCTAAATATAAAAGTATTCAAAGCACACAGTGTGTGTGTTTTAAAATATAATGCCCAAGTTGCAAATTTCCTTTGTTCAATAATCAGTCTTGTATGCCATCCCTTCACTTGGTTTGACAAAATGCTTATTATGACACATCTCATTGTAAACTACAAACTTGTGTTGACTTTAGAAGGAGTAATATCCCTTGAATTACATTTTAGCTGTTGGCCCTTATTGTGCTACATTTGCTTTAAAACAATACAAAATTTGAGTTTTTTGCTGACAACTAAATGTAAGCAAAGGAAACAAGACTAGAGATATTGTTAATCCTGTTCTGACAGCAAGTCTTTGCTGGATCTGACTGATCTGGATCTACACTATTGGCCTAAGCAGGATAAATGCTGATACAAATTGCTCATGCCTATGCAGATAGTATAGACCCAGGTCAGCCAGCTCTTGGTGTGATTTTTGAATGAGGTTATGAGCAAATAACAAAAACTTATAAAGTTGATTATAAAAATGTAGCATGATAAGGGTTAACTTCTTAGAAGGTCACCTTTGTTGTCTTCACAATAACTTTTGTCTATATTTATGACGGTTTACCTCCAGTCAGGACTTCATATGTCAGTGTCAGCATTTCTATTATTTTAGTTACAAAATTAAGTTACTCTTTGTCAATTTTGGAGAGACCCCTTTGACCACATCTGTGGTCTTCCTCCACCAATGATTTTCAAGACGTTGCCAATATGACCATAATTGTGTCAGTGCAACATAAGAAAAACACTGGAACAAAATCAGATTTCCATATGACAGCATTTTTTTAATTTAAGTTCTAACACATTCTATAGATAAAAGTTGATTGTTGTTTGGCTGATTTTATTTATTGATCAAAAAGATAGTTGGACAATGTTGATGCCATTCAGCAATTAATCTAGAAATTGAAAACATGGGTCCAAAACATGAGTCCTGGTGATGCATAGCATTGAAAACAATGGGTCGCCTGTCAAAATGTATGGGTTCCACTTTTATCGATAACTTTCACTAAAATTGAACACCTGTTGACATTTTATGCCTGCCACGGTTGGATATGCATTAATAAACACTACGAAGTAATACTTGTATTTTTATGCTATGACAAACAAACATTGCACATTGAGGTGATTTAGGACCCTTACATAAATGCCCTATCGTATTTTACCAATATCAGACATTAATATTCTGTCTTGTTCTTATGCAACTTTCTAAGAAAAGTAAAAGCATAAAATGAAAACTGTCACTGTCTGGAGTGTCCAGTAGCACTAGTTCTGCAAAAGCTCTAACATGTGATAAAAATATTTTTTTTACTAGACCGGAGTCATCTAAAACTTGTAGTTTGTGGCTATTGATTATATAAAAGAGGACTGGTACTGGGCCCAGGTTGAAAGGGTGCTTACTGAAAGAACCACAATTACAGTAATTAGTGGAGAACCTGTTCTGTAACAAAAGCCAATTAATGAGCTATAAACAGTGCTATATTGATAATCTAGAGACTGGGACATTCTGGTGCCCTGTCTGCTAAGCATGATTTTAACAGCTATAGGCAGTCAGTGTAGATCCAGATCAGCCTCTGGAAGCTGCCACGTCTCTAGTTATATGTCTTGTTACTTGTGCATGTGTTGTTAGTGAGTAACCAAGACTTTATATTGTTTATGAATAAGGGTAGCATGATTCAGGTTGATGTTGATTGTCTATTGTATTTACTGTTCAATTTTCTATGAGTGGTGGCAGTGTCTCCTTTCTTCTTAAGTAGTATGATTGTTTTGGTGTTGATTGTCCAATTTATTCACTCAATGTTTTTTTTTATAGCCACCTTTCTTCTCGTTTTGTGCAGATTTAGCATTAGTGAAAGAGAGTAACTCATATTTTATTTCTTTATAATTATGACAAATTATTTTTGGTCAGCATTAATGCATCATATGTTTTATAATAGATTTAATTATAAGAAAAATTAGCTTTGATATCTTAATCTTATTATTATCTGCCTCTTATTGCAGGAAATTAATTGAGACATTTATAATGTATCAAATTAGTACAGTTAAAGCACTGTTTTACTCATCTTAGACTACATACAATTGTGTAGTTTTTAAGAGTTGTATCATTGTGACAGTTGAAACTCATGGCATGTCTTTTTAAGATGAATGAGTTTTAACTAAATTGCCCTAGGGCTTGAAAACTCATTGAACACAGGGTATATAATTGATAACTTGCTGGTAAGTGTTTAGTGTAAGTGTGTTCAATGTTTATTTTCCTGTCAGTTAAATATTTATCTGAGTTTCCTTTACTTTAACAGTACTTCATGGCATGCTGTTGCCTAATGTTTTTAGAAATCCAAACCTGTACTAGTTAATTACAGTATGTTCTCCTATCACTTTAAGAATTGGTTTAAGTGTGGAATCCAACAGTTTGGACAAAAGTTTTGTTTCTCATACAACCAAATAATTATTGTTACTGAAAAAAGGTCCAGAGAAATGCTGTTAATTGATGCCCTACCACTTTGTGAAAAGTGAAGCATAACCCCAACTTGTCACCAGAAGTATGTTTTTCCTATTTGAGCCACGCTGCCTAGTAAGGTTTTTAAAACTAAGAAAACCATGTGACTACTTACTTATGTGATTACATTGTATTGTTATCTGACCTGGGTATTCTGCTTTGACATTGATACCTATTTAAGCAGACACTCACATCATGCTTAATTATAGATTTGGAAAAAAAGAACAATTAAGAGTGATTTATTCCATAATTGGTACTGTCGAGTAACTGAAGTGGTGTCAGAATTGTCTTTACTTAGATAAGAAAAAAATGTGTTTAATGAAGAGATTATGTCAAAATTCAACCAAACAGGGGTAAGATATTGTTGCTGTATTTGATATAAGCAAACTGTTGGATACCACTTTTAAGATGAAACCTGAATGGCATAGTCAGTTGTCAGGTTATCAATCATCTATGCTGAAAAGTTGTTTTTGTTAAATAACATTTAGTAGGAATAATATAATAAATATTTAATACTGTAAGTTTATTATGACAGACAATTAAAGAAATCAAGACCCCTAGGTACAGGTAATAAACCCTAGAGTTTGAGTTGGATATCAGTCTCAATTAATCTATTGGCTAGATTTCAAATCTTATATAAATCTGACCAATCAGTGCCAATCACATACTTAAGAATGATATCAACTTATGGCTTGTAGGTTTGTTACCTCGGGCCTTGGGAATGCTCTCTAATGGGTCAAGGTCACTTACTGAATATAGGAAGTAGAGTTGCTCTTGATTATTAGAATATACTTGCATTTACTTTGAAGTTGTTTGTTGTTTTGTGATTTTTTGCATTATTTGACATGTTATCAATTATGAAAAGTTATTTGATATTAGGAGAACAAAAATGATCCATTTAATACTGAACAGCCTCACTACTGTGAAGGTCCACCTTGTATTTGATTTTGTTTTAAACAGAATACTGGATAATACTACTGATAAATATGCTAATAGATTCATTCACATTGTTGACAGTGTTCTTTGTTTACATTTCCTTTTTAAATGTTAAAACTAAACCAATATTTGCTCATTCAGCCAATGTTTTCAAACCCCTTGCTAGCAGGTATTCATGAAGAACCTATTGATCTGAAAATAATGGCCTATGGATAGAACATAGAAACAGGCTTCAAAAGCAATTGAAAAAGTTGATAATTATGTTTTACTATGAGTCATAATAGATCCTTTGCTTTTATTTAGTTTTAAGTAATTAGTATCTTTTAAAAGTGTGAACTAATTAAAGCAAATAAGACAAGCATTAATATTACCATATATAGTTTAAATTGTGTCAATGTATTGAAATGTTGTTTTACATTTGATTGAAAGTGTCATATGTTCAAGGTTAGCATTTATATTTTTCTCTGGATACACACAGAGAACAGTATTTGATTAATTCCAAGATTGAATAGCCAGATGTTTACCCTGTTGATTTAGTCATTTTATGCTGTTAACGGTAATCATTTGGTTTAAGTCAATTTTAGATCAACCTAGACAAAGTGAAAAAGTGAAAATAAACAGCTTTTATCTACATTGTTACATCTATGTGACTAACAAATTCATATTAAAATATATCTTGGAGAATTGTTGAACATTACTCGCCAGTGATGCTGATGGCAATTTTTACTGTTACAGGTTATTGACATTGTGTGTGTTTGTCAAGTTCATTATTGTACTAACAGACAATTTTTATTGTTTGATTAATGTTTGTTCAACCAAACATTACAGTAGGCGCATTTTCCTGTGGGTACAATAGATTGATGTAGATGATCAGTTTTGAGCTGTATGCATTTGAAATGACGAGTACAGAAAACTGGGACTTTGTTGGTTGTGTTTTTATGTTTAGTTGAACATATTGTTTCATCGAAAAAAGAGATTCCACATAGCTTGCAGTATGAGAGTGGTTCTACTAAGCCAAATGCCATGGATCTATCTCCAGCAATTATCAAAATTTATGATGTCACCAGAAGACATTGGCATATGCAGTAACTTAGAGTCCTATAACATAGTTAAATTACCCGACCTGGTAGCGCAAGCAATAGAGCATCAGCTCCAGGTATAGGAATGCCTGAGTTCTATCCAGGGCTGTGACATACCAGAGTAGTAGTGGTGTAGCTCCCTTGCTAACGCTCAATCAAATAAAAGGGAAGTTCCACGACTGGTTTCAGGATAATATGACTGGGTCTGGTATTATGCCAGGTGTTCATGGCATGCTATACAGAGTGAAGGCAGCACTATATCTGCTTAAAGTGGACACAATCTCCAGATAACTAAAATACTGTTGGTAGGACGATAAACCCAGTAAACATTAACAAACTTAGTTAATTTGACAAAATGTGTGGTACTTATTTGGTACTTTAATAAATGTATCACATGTTTCATGCATATTGTACTATAATAAGACTGACCCATGTTTCTTTTTGTATTTGATCACCATATCAAAATCTTGACCAATCAGTGGGGCGCTCATGGCGTAGTGGTAGAGTCGCCGATTTGTAACTTCTCTGACTGCTTTGCCTCCCACTGCATGGCTTTGAGTCCCATTCTAGATAAAGGACTTATTATTGGAAGGTCTTCCAGCTGACTTGCGGTGCGCTGATGGTGCTACCGAGACGTCTTATTCCATGTGTATCCTCCATGAAAGTTTTGACTTGCTCTTAATTCATATCTTGTATCCTTTTAATTGACAGACTTATGTACAGTCCCATGTAGGTGGACAGAAAATGGTGAATAAGATTATTCTAGGTATAATGATTGCCATATAGCTATTTATTTAGGCCACAGGGTGTGTCCAGATAGGGCAGCATAAGTCAACAATTTATAAGTTCTTCACCTGCATAAGTTTGTGTACCAGCTGAAAAATTACACGTGGGGAGGTCTTTAAACTGACACGTGAGGATTCAATGGTTTTTAACCCAGATGTTTGGCTGGTCTTCTCAACTAAATATAGCTTGACATTGACATAATTTAATACCACATTTTTGTCTGTGCAATGTTTATTGAACTTAGTACCCTATTAAAACAAAAATGTCATTATTTGACAATCACTATTTAAACAAAATAAAAAAAACCCCAAGCCATTGTGAACTCTACAATGACTTTTATGATATTAAATGAACAGCATGTCAGTTATTATTGCTTACAAACCCAACTTTCAACATTTTATCAAAAACGAAAATGCTGTGGCCAATAATTATGCAATCAAAATTAATGGAAGATAATAATTAACAGAGCAATTTCAGAAACTGATATTGTTTAACTCTGCATATGAAAACATCCCCTTTTGTAAACATAGTGTTTTCTTCATATCTATTTTTAATAAAATAAATGAGAGGGAACCAAGTAACACAATGATTCTGCTGCTTAATATGCAGTTACAACCGTTAAATTGTGTTGTGCTAACAGGTTAATACCAGTGGAATTTTGTTACAACCACTTTAGGTAAATTTCCGTGCTAGCAATTTGCATGTATCTATTTGCACTGTGGAGTTTACATTTTGTTGTGTCATCGTATTCGACCGAAGACAAATGCGGTGGAATCAAACCAGTTTTACCAGGTCTTAACAGCTCACTGGTGTGTGCATTTTAAACTAAATCCATAACAAGGTTAATTACAGTCACTATGATTAATTTAGACTTGTTCAAGCCGCATGTTGCAGGTCTACCTTGAGGCAGAAAGTAGAGCATTTAGGACATAGGTCGAAAGCAAGACTGTAACATACTTGTTGTTTGTTGTTTTTACATCACACTGACACAATTATGGTCATATTGGTGAGTCAGGCATAGTATTGGTGGAGAGAGACCCTAGCCATGTTCGAGTAGACCCATTGGCGCACCACAGATCAACAGGAAGACCTCCCCACATGAAAGGTATCGCCCTGACCAAGACTCAAACCAAGGTAGTGAGGTCTGAAGAGTTGCAAGTTTGTGACTCTAACAGTTCAAGTTGGACGTATCCTTTTATTTTTTGAAAACACCATTCACTCCATTTACAAGAAACAAAGGTACCCCTACCCTTATGGAGATTTCTAGCGAGTAAAGGGATGATGTCAAAGAACAGGTGTAGTAGCCCCTTATCATTACCTTTGCTTACATACAGAAAATGAACAAAGAACCATTGATGTCAACTTGAGACTCAGCAAAAAAGTTAACATTCCCCTTACGTTAAAAATTCCACTTTAAAACACAAACACTGTTATGTTTAAGTTTAGATTGAGATCAAAACTTGTCCTAGAACTTGAGGATATGTTTTGTGAAAACAAGACAAAGAGACTAGACCAATGGGAAAGGAAAGCAAATGACTTGAGTCATTTATAGTGGTTTTAGGCAGAGAAGCCTCACTTATTGCCTTGTGGTTATTTATCAATCGAAAGTTTGTTTCCTGCTTTTCTGTTGTATCAGTCATGAGTTATTCAATTTCTGATATCTGTCTGGCAGGCAAGTTTCCTGATACAGTGTCCTATAATTCTCAACAAGATATTATAATTATTTTTGGTGGGGCCAGCGGACAACAAGGACTGAGAAGGTTATGGTTCTATTTTGGTGGTTGAGGATTTTATAAAAGTGTAAAGTAAAGCCTTTAAATTTGTTTAGATTAAATTTATGCTGAAAAATGTTGAAAATGTTAAAAATAAATAGGTGTTGAAAAGAGAACATTGTACTTTATGTTAATATGGTCATTGCCAACTTTTTGTTGCATAAAATACTTGTTTAAGTAAGAATTGACTTCAAGTGATTATAGATATTGATAATAAAGTTAAAATGTCAATACAACTTAAAAACCAATGTCAGCATTATGAAACAATAATCTATTTTGAAGATGTTTGTTTTTTCATCAGTTTTTTTTAAGCCTAAATTCACATTATTATGAGAGATCAAAGATCTCACATTCCAGACCTAAAGGTCAGTTACCTGGGTGACAACTGAATATCCTACAGGTACTTCAGATTGTTTGCACTCCTTAAGCTGCTTAGGACAGTTTTAGGCAACAAATATAAATCCAGAAAATGTAGCTTTTGCTTTGAGCCATTTTATCAAGGTGTACACTATTTCTGCTATATCTCTAGCAATACTGTCTTGTTACCAGTGCATGTTCTTCGTAATTAGAAACTATTGGCTTGGTATATTAACAAATATAGCAGACTTAGATTTAAATTCCCTATCACAATCAAGACTTAAGTGCTTATTATACCTCTCTTGTATGGAAATGGCTCAGATAATTTTATCTCAGAAACAAATACCTTTAAAGCCTATTAATATAGTATGCATCAATTTCCCTCTTCAAACTATAATTAATTGAACAGTTACTACACCCAAGTTAGGTATTCTTTTCAATCCAAAGAGGGGAGATTATTTTCAGTCATTTACTTCTTGTCAAAATCCTATAAAGCTAGTATTCATTTTGAATCATCTGTGCTTGACAGTTTTAGAGGTGGTGTCCTACAGTTTGGACCAATTATTTTCTCTCTCATGCATGTAAATAAATTATTGTTACCTGGAATGATATCGCAAAAAGCTGTTTATTGGTGTCCTACAACCCTTGATGAAAAGCCTTTGTCTGGAGTTCTGGGTAGTATCCATGTTCAGTTTTCTTTTCTCAAACTAGGAAATTTTCTTAAATTTTGAAAACAATAATTAAAGTTTTCTTTGATGAAATGGTTTTAGGAACGATTTAGGGGAATTTTTTTGTTAATGTACAAAAAAAAAATTCTGTATGGATTCAGTTCTTGACCGAGGGCTAATTTTCTGATTAAATCTGAAAATTTTCAAGCACTTAATTGGTTTAATTTCCACATTTCATTTACTACGGCCCGAGGTTATAACACCAGAAGTCTGAGATGGTCCTCAGGCATCTCATTGACCAGATTTCATTTACAATTTAGCCAATCAGATTCTTGAGAATGATCTCAGACTTCACCACAAAGATGTATAACTTTTGCCTCCCAAGTTAGGATGCTTTAAAGTCTGAGACCAAACACACACATCTGACTGGCTGGGATTTAATAAAATTTGAAAGTTAAGCAGTCTGAAACTTGAGAAAGATTTGTAACCTCTGATGCATTGCTAATTCTTTAGTGACTTTCCTACACCCGAAATGCATGTTGTCATATGCTGTGTAGCCTTGAACGCTTGATTTGCCACGATAGTGGATATGCCAACAGGTGAGGTGTCTTAAATCTGGATCTCCCTATAGCACTTACCGCCTATCTAGATGGCATATAAGGCAAATAGTGTAAAGTCCTGATCAGCAAGCTCCCTACAGAAAGCTGTTGGATCAGAATTTAAAGTATTCGTTGTTAGATCTCTATTGTCTTGTTATTACGTGAAAAAAAATAAACAATTAGTTTCAGGGTAATTTACAAATGCAGCAAGGTTATAATTATACAACGGAACAATCGCCATACTTTATAAACATTATGAGATATCTGATCAGATTTCATGCCTTCTATGGTCTGGTCTGATCTGGTAATAAAGAACTAAATAAAATTTTGAGACAGTAGTCTACTTGTGTCTGGTAGGTGAACTAAATCTGGGTAAATCTGGCTTATGAACCTGTTACAAGATGGGAAGGATAAAACTTTTGGAAATACAAATGTTTAACAGGCCAGCTTTAAGCAGGTATTAAGAATTTTTTTTAACTTATAAGGAACACTAAAACATTATCCTTCATTGCTAAGTCATGCTGCTGCTCATACTCATCCTGAAATATTTGTTTTGTTTTTAGCTCACCTGAGCATGTTGTGCTCAAGGCGTGCTCAAGGTGAGCTTGATACCTCTTCAACCGTCTTCAGGTGTCCGTTGTTCATTGGTCTGCATCAGCAATTTGCTTGTGAACACACTAGAGAATACAGTTTTTATTCTTTTCTAACCTGGGCCAGAATGTTTGCCTGCATGAAATCTTGCATGAGTTGGTAACTGGGTCACGTGAGGTCAAAAAAAAAACACACTAGAGGATACATTTATGGCCCAATCTTCACCAAACTTGGTCAGAATGTTTGCCTGCATGAAATCTAAGATGAGTTTTTCAATGGGTCAGGTAGGGTAAAAAAATAGGTCATTAGGTCAAATTTTTTAAAAATGATGTGAACACGCTTAGAGGCAACATTTATGATCCAGTCGTCACCAAAATTAATTTGCTTATCTAAATGCTTAAAGATAATTACTGCAGAAAATGCAGTAATTTTGTCATTATTTTTATGTAATTATCATTGATATAAAAGTATTTGATGACTTTATTTGATGACCTAACACCTCAGGGTTGCTTGCATAATTAACCCATCAGCATTTCTACCAGATATGCTTTCTGTCTATTCATTGGTTTTTGCACTTAGCTATTGAACTCTTATTATATTTTCACAGGGACGGAAAAGCAACATTTCTAATGAAATCCAATTATCAATAATAGTAAAGCCAGTTTAAGACGTCACATACGTCTTTACTAGGCTTCTGTATGGAGCAACCAGTTGTCAATGAAGACAACCTTTTTAAACAAAAACAACAAGATTCAACCTTTGGGTATGCCAGACTGTTAACATTAAGTTTTATTGCTGCCATTAAACAATACATGCATCGTACAATGCAGTTGTCTATTAGTCTAAGAATAGGTTACCTGTCTCTGTGTACATTGATGACTGGTTAGGCCGGTGTCAGGATAAAGTGACTGGGTGTGGTATCATGCCAGGTGCTCACTGCATGCTATGCACAGTGAAGGCAGTACTATTTTTGCTTCAAGAGAACACTGTCTCTAGATAACTTAAATACTGTTGGTGGGACGATAAACCCAATAAACAAACTATATCTGCTTCAAGTGGACACTGTCTCCAGATAACTGAAGTACTCTTGGTGGGACGATAAACCCAACAAATCATCATACCATATCTTTATGTTTGCTAGTCTTTAAGCAACTGATGCAGTAGCTCTATCTTTGGGTATTTTAAAATTTTGTAAACTTTCAAAGTAAGGTGAGGGGGAGATGGTAAGGTATTTGTTCTAATTGAGATGTCTGGAAGTTTTTTTTAACAACAAGTTTAATATTAACATGTGTCTAGGGTGGGTGAGAGGAATCTTACCTACGTGCAAAATTGAAATGGTTTCCGTTGATTTTGTTTCACACCCAACTCTAAATTTTGTAATTAATAGCTGATCTATTAAATTTAGAAGTGGTGATATTTTGCCTTTGTCATTCTTGAGCTTTTCTGTGCCTTTTAATATTTTTACGTGAAATGATCTCAACAAAGTTAAATTTCACACTACTTTACACTTGTTTGAATTTTATCATCAATCTTCTGTTCCATTTTCTTTCAAAAACCTCTTGGCATTTCTAATGCAACTTTTGAATGATGTTTTCTAGCAAGGGACTTCATCTTTCAAAAGAGCTTAATTTCCCAGCTAAAGCTGTCAAAATGTGATTTTGTTGTCAGTTATTGGGAGTAGATGAGGAAAATTTTGGCTTGCAGTCCATGCAATACTGGTCTTTATGTTCTAGTATAGACGAATTATTAAAAACATTATACCGTAATGTGCACACAGCTCTGTATATTATTGCATGAAGCTTATTCAATATTTTCTTACTTTCTCCAGATAACTGAAATACTGTTGGTGGGACAATAAACACATTAACATTATTTCTAATGGTGAATGAAGTTTCTCATTATATTTATATGTTTAGATTGAGTCAGCATGATGTAAAGTGTAAATTTCAGATTCGCAAGATTGAGAGAAAAAAATAGAATAATAATAAATTTTCTTTTTTTTCTCTTAGTTTCAGAGTTTAACTTTTAATCTAATTTTCAATGTAAATATTATGATTAACAATTCTTAAGTAAGACAGCTTTCCAGCTGGCATGCTGTTGTTTTGTGGTTCAACCAGACATTTAAAAGTGTTTTTCCTCCACATATCAAAGTTGAAAGAAAGTAAACGTGTCTAGTTATGCCTCGCTACCCTACCCCTCACACACAAAAAAAAAAAAAAATTAATATAGAAAAAAAAAAAAAAAAAAAGCAATGCCAATTTAAATAATAAGGTTACTCAAGGGACATAACTCTGTCTAAGAATAAATATGTTCTACAAGCTCAGCATCTTGGCCATAGATCATTGGCCTCGCCCACAACAGTCGTCCAGTAGCATTTAGACATGATATTACTGCCGCAATGATAGATTACAAGTCACAATTATATGATCATGTTACACTGTTACATCCACAGAGGTGGGCTGCTTCATGGTGAGATGGTGGCAGATTTCAATTAAAGCTATCAGCCACAACACCTCAAAAGACATAGGTAATGGCAACCAAGGTGGATAATGAATTATTGGTTTTGAGTTTTATCAGGTAGTCTTGGTTGGTTTCCATTTACTTGTACCAAAATACACCTTTAAAGGTAATGTGTAATCTCTTTATATAGGGTTTGTATGCTGATGATTAAAGTTTGAAAAGAGCTGATATTTGTTGTTGTGACATCTTTTTGGTGAAAATGGTTAAAAAATAAATTCTTGTTGGATTGTGTTGTAAATAAAAATAAAACCAAAACAGAGCGGTCTCCCATGTGGTAAGTGTCGCTGATTTGTAACTTCCTCTGACTGCTTAGCCTTTAACCTTAAGGGCTCGAGTCCTGTTCGGTGGGATTATACTTAGGACTTAATGTGAGAAGATCTTCCAGCTGACTTGCAGTGCGCCAGTGGTTCTACCCAAACATGTGTCTGGTCTTCCTTCACTAAAATGCTGAGCATTGCTATAATAATCATAAATGGATGCTGCAATTTATTAAATAAACAAAACAAACCAAAATAGTGCTGATAAAGTCAAATATTTTTTTCATTGGATCAATTTCACAATCATAATAACTACAAGTTTCTCCCCTATAAATATGGAGGCAGTATCCATTTTATCAAAAGTTCATTAATTGCTGAAAGGTGAGCCAACTGAGCATTGACATTGGGCAAATTTGGGTCCACATAGGTAAACATCTGATTTCACCAGTTCTTTTTGGAAACAAACCTTTATAGCAGGATTATAGAGCAGGTGCTGTTGTTACATTGTAAAATTGAATACAGATTTATGTCACCTAAATTACCAATATGATTCTGTGCCAGTGCATTTAAAATGACTTTATTTCTTAACCATTTCATATTAAATGGCAATACCTTTACTTTACTGTGTCATTCCATATACATTCATGTTCTTACTTTAAACCAGTTATTTAGTCATTCAAATTGGGTGGGGCTTGAAAGTTGACTAGTCGGCACCAAGCTGTGCTGTCCAAGGGATCTGCACTGTTGGGATTGTTAGCGGCCTTGTTACTGTTCATGCAGTCGGCCATCTTTTTTCTGACATCCACAGCCATGTGGGCTAGGTACCAGGAGATCAAATGCCTTTTTGCAGCATCTTGCAGACATGATGATATCAGCTGATTTTATATTGCTGTGTATTAATACTATTAGCAGATATTTCATATACAGAAATATGATTCTGTGATCAATATAATTTATGACAATATATGGCCATTACCACATAAGGGTCCTTTGATCAATTTTAATGTTACGTTCATTAATTGTGAAAGACAGTTGTGTCACAGTTTATGATGTTTACATTGCAATGTATTTATAAAGGTGGCTGTGTTAATTCTCTAGAAGTGCTTTTATTACTGACATATTTAATTTTGTTGGTTCTCGAATTTACACAATAGAAATCCTGACTGATGTTGTTTTATTTGACACTGATATATTTATAATCCTTAAACAGAATTCACATTTTTGTTTTGTAAAATTTGAAAAGAAATCAATAAAACAAAACCTAAACTATGTCATTGGTAATAGTTACGTTACATCTTATCATTGTTTCCCGTTCCTTAATCTGATAATCTTTTATTGTCTTGTGATTTTATCAATAGATATATTGTAGTCCAATTTTAATGTAATTGATGTCCTTTTTGCTGCTTAAAGCCTTTTAACAAAACCCTATCGTAATACTTTGTAATGGATGTGTCTGTACTTTTCCTTTTTATCTGGTGTTAAATATTTACTCTCTCAAATGGTTTTATTAGGGCTGTCAAGATATGCTTGAAGCATACAACATATATTACGACAGAAAGAGTGTTTTGCAATATGTACCACAATATATTGCTATATTTTAATAAACTATTATTAGGAACTATTGCACTCAATATAATGTGCAGAATGAACAACAAATACCTGAGTAAAATATGACATAGCTTTACCAGTTTCATAACAGGTAAACACAGCAACAAGAAAGTAATACAACCAGAAGTTCGCAAAATACAGTCAAACAGCAAATTAACTGCAAAATTTCACAACCAGTGTAGTGTGATGCTCCCAATGAATTTTGGTGATGACCATATTTCTAGTGTATTTAGGTTGGTTAGGCCTCAACCATCAGACATGGTTCAGAAAGGAAATGCCAGTTTGCAATGATTGGTGGAGATTTAAGCTTCATTGTTCA